>CAWUFW010011269.1:0-627613 GCA_963921515.1 Calotriton arnoldi
AAAACACAAACAAATTGCAAATAGATACAAATCTACTAACACAAAATCAGAAACTAAATACATTGCACTAATGCCAACCTTGAAACAGAACAACAATTCTTAAACATTACAGACCAGGCAGTTCACTTTACCACTCATGGTTGCTCCCAATAATTCTTTTGCTTGTGGTACGCTCTATAACAAGCAGGCACACACAGCCCAGGGTTAGAAGGAAACTCAGGGCAGTACATACGAGTCTCCTTCCGCGTACCTCTTCGCCAACAGACTCTACATCTCCTAGTGGGAAAGTCTTTTGAGGGTGTAGGAGGAATGTGATCAGGAAAGTGGCGATCTTTCAATCGAGCCACATCCTCCACCACTCCAACTCTAGGAACACTTGCCTGTTCCACAACAACAAGGCTGCCTATGACAGACTCCTGAAACTTAACAAAAGTCAACTTTGACGCAGGAGAACACTCCTTGAACACAACAAAAGCATTGAAAGTTGCTAAATTGAAGAGATGGATGGCCAACTTCTTATACCAAATGTAAGACTTACGAATAGCAGTGTAAGGTTCCAACCTCTGATCTACTCTATCAACACCACCCATGTGCTTATTGTAGTCTAAAATGCACACAGGTTTGCGCACTTCAGCAATCTGACCCCAAACAGCCACAGGTGAAGTACTCTCATCATGGATGGTAGTCAGCATGTACACATCCCTCCTGTCCACAAATTTCACAGCTAGCAGTTCCTCACTACGCAAGGCACTGCACTGTCCCCTCTGAAGTTTTTGCAAACAAGCTCTTTTGGATAACCTTTACGGTTAGAGCGGATTGTGCCACAAGCAAAAGTGTCCACTTTGAACAATTCCTTAAACAATTGCACAGCAGTGTAGAAGTTATCAAGGTACAAATGGTGGCCTCTGTTAAACAGTCCTCTAGCAAGTTCCCACACAATTTTCTCTGAAACTCCTACTAAAGTGGACGGACAACCAGGGGGTCAATAGTGGAATCCCTACCAGTGTACACACGCAAATTAAAAACATATCCTGTCCTACTCTCAGACAACATATACAGCTTAATTCCATAGCGTGCCCTCTTGCTAGGAATGTACTGCCTAAAAACCAAACGGCCCTTGAACAGCACCAAAGACTCATCAATAGATATTTCTTTCCCTGGAGTATAGATCTCTAAAAATCGATCTACAAAGTGATCAAGAACAGGCCGAATCTTAAAAGACGGTCACATTCAGGGTGATCTCGTGGCAACGCTAAACCATTATCAACAAAATGCAGCATCCGAAGCAAAAGTAAATACCGATCCACGAGTCATAACTGCAGGAAATATGGCCGTTGCCATCAAGGGACTGGTAGACCAATATGAACTCATGGACGGCTTCCTTATCAAACCCATCAAAAAAGTCAAACCCAAAAACTTCTTCATCTCTTCCAGATTTGTGGGACTCCACCGGGTAGCTCTAGAATGGGGCCTAAGTCTGGCACTGTTGTCCCTCAAAAACTGTTCAGCATACAAATTAGTCTGCTCAACAATCTCACCCAAAAATACATCATCCATAAACAACTGAAAATACTGTATAGGCAAATAATGTTCACAATCCACTCTACACCCTGCATAACCACTAAAGGCAGGCAACACCGGCTGCACCATGTTTGGATCAACCCAGAGTCCAGCACTTCCAGTAGGAAGCCTAGCAGCCCCAGGCTGCAATCCAGATGCCTCTTGCACCATCGGCACAGTAGTATCCTCCTCTAAATCAGGCACTTCATCTGCACTGAGAGTACCTTCATCATCCGATGATTCCATGTGGAGAGAAAACTCACTGCCTGAATCTTCCCCTCCCTCCTCTCCCTCAGACGCACTGTCAGTCTCATAATCCTGCTCAGAGGAAGATTCAAGAAGCAAACCAACCACCTGCTGAGCAGTAATTCTACGGCTAGCCATAATGCTTACTAATAAAGGTTACTTGTCAAACAAGTCAACAACAACAAACCCTTTGTAAAAAAGAAATAAACAAAATGTAGCTTTATCACAAAGACCTATATACTCCAACACTATACCACTCACGTGACAGAAGCAGCTAGACTCACCACCACCTACTCTGCACAGACACAGTAAGGATCAACAATATCCCACTAAAAAAGAAGAAGAAAAAAAATTACACATAAGACAATGCAAAACATCGCAAAGAATTTCATGCTCTGAACACTAACAAATATGCTGCCATTATGGCACCACTTACAAAAAAATTCATTCATGCATGACAATAATACTCATTTGGAGTACACACAACAAAAATATTTTTCTTACCAAATAAATGCAATTACGCAAAACTGCAGAACCACCACTGCCGAAACCGCAAACAGGAATCAAAAGCTTTACACTAGAATAAAAAGGAGAAAAAAAAACATTACAATCACATATGCAAATAATGCACCAGTCCACACACAATCCACCAGCCAAGCTAAGAGGTAGGTGGGCCTAACAGTATAAATAAAATATTCACCCCCGTAAAGGGAGCAACCCTTGCCCTTTTGGCCACTCCCCAACACAAAAATAAAAAAAAACCCTGGTGCCTAGTGGGCATTCCTGCTGCACGATCACATGATCGTGCAGCAGGAATCACAAAAGGCATCGGGGAAAGGAAAACCCTTTCCTTTCCCTCGATGCCTCTTTTGATACTAAACCCCCCCTCCCCGAGCCAAACCTCACCTGATTTCCCCGACGCGCTGGAAGCAAATGGCTTCCAGCGCGTCGCGAGAAAGAAACCCTCAATGATGTCAGCGCGCTGGCGTCATTGATGGGGCGGAGGAGGCAGGGGAAGCCCTTCCCCTGCCTCCCCCAAAAAAAAACCTAACGATCGGATTCCCACGGGGAGCGCCAGCGCTTCCCCGTGGGTGGTCTTATGACGAGCTGGACTCGTCATGAGCACACGAGCACTGTGTGCCATGGCGAGTCCAGCTCGTCCTCGCACCGAAGGGGATAAAGGGTCAGAGCAGGATCTCAGCGGCAGACGAGGAGAAGGAACCTCCTGGTCACAGGAACTACACGAGCATTGCGCTCGAGAAATTCAAGGATGCAAAGACCTCCATCAAGGATTACAGCTAACTTTTCAGGGTGTAAATGGAGAGAAGGCACATCTGCCCTGCATATTTCTCCACGAAGATGCCACCGTTTTGTGCAATACCTCTACTCAACTGGAGTACTTTCTACTGGCTAATCAGTAAGTGCTACCTCGTTGGGTAAATGTATAGCGCCTTACCTACACTACAGCTGCGTAAAGGCCCAGAAGAATTGTCTCCAGTGACCTGGTGTGTCTGTAACTTTGCCACCGCGCCGGAAAGGCGCCGGGGTCTTTGAGTAAGCTGTCCATCATAGTGTGGAAAGGGCGGGAAGACGTTGCATACCGCCAGTGTATGTGGGGCAGGGCTTCCATGCGAGTTCACATGCCTCTTGTTTATAAAGGGTCAGAGCGCGATATGAGCAGCAGATGAGAAAGAACCTCCTGGTCACTGGACCTACACGGGGATTGCGCTCGAGAAAATCAAGGATGCACAGACCTCCATCAGGAATTACAGCTAATGTTTGACGGTAGATATGGGCAGAAAGCACTCCTGCTTAGCCTCGACCTTCCTGACGAATTTTGTGTGCTGATTAATGCGTTACCGAATTTGAGCTTCAACTCGGGCACCTGCTTTACTTATATCTGGAAGTGCTTCCTGTTGAGGTTTAATTTTTGAGCCAGGAGCATCGTGCCAGAATGAATCCTGCCCTGCGTATTTATCCACGAAGATGCCACCGTTTTGTGCGATACCTCTACTCAACTGGAGTACTTTCTACTGGCTAATCAGTAAGTGCTACCTCGTTGGGTAAATGTATAGCGCCTTACCTACACTACAGCTGCGTAAAGGCCCAGAAGAATTGTCTCCAGTGACCTTGTGTGTCTGTAACTTTGCCACCGCGCCGGAAAGGCGCCGGGGTCTTTGAGTAAGCTGTCCATCATAGTGGGGAAAGGGCGGAAAGACGTTGCATACCTAAAGTGTATGTGGTGCGGGGCCAAACGGGCAGGGCATCCATGCGAGTTCACATGCCTCTTGTTTATAAAGGGTCGGGAGCACGATATGAGAAGCAGATGAGGAGAAAGAACCTCCTGGTCACTGGACGTACACGGGGATTGCGCTCGAGAAAACCAAGGATGCACAGACCTCCATCAGGGATTACAGCTAATGTTTGACGGTAGATATGGGCAGAAAGCACTGCTGCTTAGCCTCGACCTTGCTGACGAATTTTTTGTGCTGATTAATGCGTTACAGAATTTGAGCTTCAACTCGGGCACCTGCTTTATTTATATCTGTAAGTGCTTCCTGTTGAGGTTTAATTTTTGTAACAGGAGCATCGTGCCAGAATGAATCCTGCCCTGCGTATTTATCCACGAAGATGCCACCGTTTTGTGCGATACCTCTACTCAACCAGGAGTACTTTCTACTGGCTAATCAGTAAGTGCTACCTCGTTGGGTAAATGTATAGCGCCTTACCTACACTACAGCTGCGTAAAGGCCCAGAAGAATTGTCTCCAGTGACCTTGTGTGTCTGTAACTTTGCCACCGCGCCGGAAAGGCGCCGGGGTCTTTGAGTAAGCTGTCCATCATAGTGGGGAAAGGGCGGAAAGACGTTGCATACCTAAAGTGTATGTGGTGCGGGGCCAAACGGGCAGGGCATCCATGCGAGTTCACATGCCTCTTGTTTATAAAGGGTCGGGAGCACGATATGAGAAGCAGATGAGGAGAAAGAACCTCCTGGTCACTGGACGTACACGGGGATTGCGCTCGAGAAAACCAAGGATGCACAGACCTCCATCAGGGATTACAGCTAATGTTTGACGAGGATTGCGCTCGAGAAAACCAAGGATGCACAGACCTCCATCAGGGATTACAGCTAATGTTTGACGGTAGATATGGGCAGAAAGCACTCCTCCCTCCCTCCCTCGTGGGCATTCCTGCTGCACGATCACGATCGTGCAGCAGGAATGCACAAAAGGCATCGGGGAAAGGAAAACCCTTTCCTTTCCCTCGATGCCTCTTTTGTTGCAAAATCCCCCTCCCCAGCCAAAACTAACCTTATTTCTCCGACGCGCTGGAAGCAAATGGCTTCCAGCGCGTCGAAGCTAGGGAAACCCTCAATGATGTCAGCGCGCCTCGCGCGCTGGCGTCATTGATAGAGGGCGGGGGAGGCAGGAGGAAGTCCTTCCCCTGCCTCCTAAAAAAAAACCCCGACGATCGGATTCCCACGGGGGAGCGCCAGCACTTCCCCGTGGGTGGTCTTATGACGAGCTGGACTCGTCATGAGCACACGAACACTGTGTGCCATGACGAGTCCAGCTCGTCATAAGCACCGAAGGGGTTAAGCTACCATGGCTAACAGACGCGCATCGCGAGTACCTTATGCGGCCTCTGGTGAAGGACAAAATCATAACGGCCTTATCAGGTATGAAATCAGGGAGCGCGCCAGGAGTGGACGGCTTGACAGTAACTTTTTACAAGGCGTTCATGGATTTACTGGTCCCACATTTAGCTACACTCTTTGATGATATGTGTGTGACGGGCACTATGCCACCTTCGATGAGAGAGGCGATTATTGTCGCTATCTTGAAGCCAGGCAAACCTCCGGACGAGTGCGCTTCTTATCGCCCGCTTTCGTTGATTAATGTAGATACGAAACTTTTTGCAAAGATCTTGGCGAACCGGCTGGTCCCTCTGATCCCGCTGTTGGTTGCGCCGGAACAGGCAGGTTTCGTTCCAGGTAGGAACTTAACTTACAATTTGAGAACGGTGTTTGGTGCGATACAGCACACTAAGCCGGAGATACAGGCGGTAGCTGTATTTCTCGATATGGAGAAAGCCTTCGACTCTGTCGAATGGCCCTTTATGCGGCAGGTCCTGACGAGGATGGGGTTGGGGCCCGTCTTTTTACAGCTGCTAGGGGTATTATACAGCTCACCCACTGCTAGAATCAAAATTGGCAACCTAGTGACGGGTGCCATACACATTACTAGGGGCACGCGGCATGGCTGCCCTCTGTCTCCGATATTGTATGCGTTAGTGGCTGAGCCTCTCGCTTGTGCGCTCCGCGAATATCACAGATATAAGGGTATACGATTCCCAGATTACGAGTTGATCGTATCCACCTATGCGGATGATACGCTCTTTTATTTATGAGACCCTGAAAGTAATCTCTCCTCGGTCCTGCGCGAAGTGGTACGTTTCGGAGCTGTCTCTGGGCTCCGTGTTAATTGGCCGAAATCTATCATATTCCCCCTCACACAGGCTACGACCCCATTCGAGCCTGACTATCCGTTGCAGTGGTCAACAGACTCGGTGAGATACCTAGGTATCAAGATTCATACGAACTCGGAGGTAGTGTTCAGGGAAAACTACGGGGTGGCGATAAGCAACTTAGAGGACGAAGTAGAAGGCTGGATCCGACTGCCACTGTCCTTGTTGGGCATTATGAAAATGGTGATACTCCCCTGTTTTTTGTTCCTTTTCACTAATATCCCTTTGGTTCTCCCTTGCTCTTTTTTTCGGCGGCTTACAGCTTTGATGATCAAGTTGGCCTGGGCTGGCAAGCAGGCGCAGGTCCGATGGGACGTACTTACCTTACCGTACCACATGGGGGGGCTGGGTGCGCCAGATCTGGACCTATATTACAGAGCAGCCCAGAGTGCGCATGTTTATCACTGGATGCATGGTTCGCCGGACACTCCTCACTTATGCATAGAGAAAGTAGTGGCCTCTCCACTCCCAATGCCGGTGCTGATGTTTATGCCTGTGGATCGTAGGACTGGTATACTAGACTTGGTGAATGCTTCAACACATGCTTGGCACCACCTCTTGAAGCTGCAGGAGGGTGCCATTTTGTATTCTCCGTTCGCACCGCTGGATTGGTGTCATTGGCTCCGCCCGTGTAGGGAGAAGGGGGTTACACGAGCGCTTAATTCAATAGGGGTGCGGACAATTGGGAACTTGTTAGAGGGCGGCATGGCAAAGAGCTGGGAGGAGCTGGAGACTGGAGACTCAGTAGTAACTCCCCTTACCAAATTTCAGTTCCACAGAACGCGGCAAGCATTGTTGCATATTCTGGGCACTGACTTGTCGGAACCACCGGAGCTGTCTTCCTTATCTTATGTTATCAAAACTGAGTCGCCGACCCGGATAGTGTCTAAAATATACAAGCTGTCTATGGCCTATAGGGAAAACCACTACACTAAAGCCCGCCTGGCTTGGCAGAGGGATCTGAGCAGGGACATAGATGACGCTATGTGGAAATATTGTTGCGACAGCACAAAGCGCATTTCTTTAAATGGTAGACACAGATTGGTTCACTTTAAATATTTAAATAGGGTCTACTACACCCCGGAGAGATTGTGCAGGTACGGCTTAAGGGATGGGACTGATTGCGAATGCTGCAGTGAACAGGTGGCTGATTTTTTCCACTTGGCCTGGCTTTGTCCTGGGATCTCCAAATTTTGGGACTAAGGGGCACATGCATCAAGGTAGGCTTTTGCGATTCCTTAATTGCGATTATTAAGGAATCGCAATTAAGGAATCGCAAAAGCCTATGCATGTAGGAATCGCTATAAAAATAGCGATTCCTAAACATTCCTTAATTGCGACTCGCAAATTGCGACTCGCAATTAAGGAATGCAGTCCCATTCATTCCTATGGGCCTACAGGCCCATAGGAATGAATTGAGATTGCATGCGCAATTTGCGAGTACCAGTAGGTACTCGTAGATTGCTCATGCAATTTCAAGGAGTGCAAGGGTGTCAAAATGACACCCTGTTGCACCCTGAAATTGCGATGTGCACCCATGTTGTGCACACACATGCCCCAAGGGCATGTGTGTGTGTAACCTAAAACTTTAAAAAATGCATTTTAGTGCATTTTTCAAAGTTTTTGCAAATTACAGACAAGTTTGATTTGTCTGTAATTTGCGGTCCCAAATAGCGAAATCGCTATTTGAAAGTGCTTCTAGCATTGCATTTAAGGAATCGTAAATTGCGATTCCTTACAATCTGTCATAATTTAGAATTCGCAAATAATTGCGAATTCTTAAATTGCGCATAGGAAACTACTTTCATGCATCTCCAAAGGCCAATTTGCGATCGCAAACGGCCGATTTTTGCGAATCGCACCGTTTGCGATCGCAAAACCTTTGATGCATGTGCCCCTTAGTCTTTAAAGAATTGGGACAGGTGGCAGATCTGGCACTCACTCCGGAGCCTGCGCTGGCACTGTTGGGCTACTCCAAATTGATACCGAGAGGGGCTCGTAGGCTGGTAGATATGGGGTTGCTGCTCGCTAGGCGTAGGGTAGCGATGTGTTGGCTGCGAGGCCCGACCCCTACATTAGCTCAATGGTCGAGTGACATGTTGTACTGTAGCACGCAAACGGAGAATTTCAGTGACCTTCTTCCGCCACGTAGTAGGCCTAAGAACTTCTGGGCGTTGTACAAAACATATATAGCCACTAGGGACAGGGGTACTACATCCACTGACGTCGAAGACCAAGAGTTGAGAGCGAATAATCTGGCTGAATAGTGGCGCTGGGGTGGGTATAATTTTTATGGACTGTCAGCAATGTTGCACACTGATGCTGCAAGGAGGCCATTCGTTTGGCAACTCCATGATTTACTTACAAGGGAGTGCAGAGCTGGGGTATGCAAAGTGGGGCGGTGGGAGGTGTGGTCTGATAACCAGGATGACATCAGATATGATCTGCCTGACCACTATGGTAATTGCTCTGTATGTTATTGGATTGTTACGTGTCACTGTAATTGTCATATCAAAAGAATTGGTCGAGTGTTTGTTTTCAATAAAAACTAATAAAGTATTTAAAAAAAAAAAAAAAACTGTATCATGCGCTGAATTAAAACCAGTAGGATGACAGCAGTGGTTCCTCCATGATCTAACATCATTTTTAGCTCCTCCGTTACTGCTAGAAGGGCCGTTTCCATGCTGTAGGGCGGAATCCCACCTGAGTGATGTGCAGGAGCTGATTTTCTTCGATATAGGCCAAAAGAGTTTGGTTGACAAATTTTTTCAAAATCTTCCCAAACACAGGGAGCAGGGAAATTAGTCTATAATTTCCTGGACGAGTGGGGTCTAGGTGAGTTTTTTTAGCAAGGGCTTAACTACTGCATGATTTACTTCAAAGGTATGACTCCAGTGGAGAGAGAGAGATTGAGAAGTTCCAATAAAGTAGGAAAAATTACTTGCATTCCTGGAGACAATATGTGCAGAGGAGCAGGGTTCAGTGGGAAGCCTGAATTAACCTTGCTGATTAATGCAAGAAAGCCGTTCTCTATGATGGAGGTGAAGGATGCTAAACACATAGGGGGGAAATTGGGTGTGTCCATTTCCGCAAGAATAGTGGGAACAGAGTGATTTTTTTGTAGTGACCCATAGATATCAGTTATTTTGCTCTAAAAAAAGGCAGCCATCCCATTGCAGCGAGCTGTGGTAGGGGTTGGGAGGGTGCTTTCATTATTTGGAGTAGTAAGGGATTTAACAATATTAAAAAGTTCTCTTGGTGCATAGGAGGTCTAGCTGATTTTGTCTTCGTAGTAATCTGCCTGAGCCTTTTTAATTTCTACATGGTGATGCCTTATAGCTGTCCGATAGTCTATTTTAAAATGACTCTTTTAGGTTTTCCTCCATTTCCTTTCTAATTTTTTATATTCTTTTTTCAAGAAGGCAGGTGGGCAGTAAACCAAGGTATTGATTTTCCTTTTGATCAATTTTTTATCTTTGTGGCTTATCAAGAGCCTGTGTAATCAATTCTTCCACTTGTGTGTAGACAGAATCCGGATTGTCATCTAACTTTGGTATAGTCACAGCAAGGGATGCAGTCCATTCCCTAATATGGAGTTTGGACCCTCTGCGGTCTATTCTTGAAATGGGTTTAGCCTCAGCTCTGGACGCCACTTTGTCAAGTGTAAAAGAATTAAAGAAATGATCTGTCCAAGCCATAGGGTGAGGCTTGCTTACATTAATTTTAGGGTTGTTCCTAAAGATTGGGCCCAATAGATTTACTTTATCGTGAGTAGGACCATCATGAATTAACCCTAAAGCTTGTAGGGTTATTAGTCTCATCAAAATGGGCATTAAGGTCTCCCAAAATGGTAATATTTGTTTTTCCAATGGGCAGGCTAGCAATCAAGTCTGGAAGGGCCTCTGCAAACTTACAACACATTCCTGGGGGTCTGTATATTAGATCCCCCAAGAGGGTGCATGTGGGTGCCAAATATATAGTAAACAGATGGTTTTCGCAGTCCGAGTTAGGAAGGGGGTTGGCCACGCATCCATACAAGTCCTTTAGCATAATCATAATGCCACCACCTGCTTTATTAATCCAATCTAACCTACATATATGATATCCTGGGGGCAGAGCCTGAATAATATCCGGTGCGGCACTTTCATGTAACAAGGTTTCCATAAGGAATATAGCGTTTGACTGTTCATCCTCTATTATCATAAACATCTCGATTTTGTGACATAGGAGGGACCTACAGTTAACTAGGAACATATTCCAGCATCTGCTTTTTGTTGGAGATTCAGGTATCTTTTCATTAGTGTTGTCAAGGTTGTCCAGGGAAAAACTATAGGATGCGCAATGCAGTTCCCGGTTTTTGAGGTTTAAGGGAGGGCACAGCTGAGGGTAGAAAGTGGTCTAAGTGAATGAAGATGATGTGAGGAATACCCAAACTTACCAATGAGCCCCAGGGCAGAGTGTCTAGCCCCTGGTCCCGTTCAGGCACGGACGAGCGCTGATGGGCGCAGAAGGGCTTGCCTTATTCAGAATTGTCTCAGCATGACAATGTCTATGTAACATAGAAGATCACATAGAAGACTGTGTGCACCAGGTACTAACATATGTATATGGGCTTCTATTGCTTCAGAAGATGGGTCTGTAAAGTTTTCACCACAGTATGAAGGTTGCAGGTAGAATGATCTTTAGCAC
This sequence comes from Calotriton arnoldi, assembly GCA_963921515.1. NCBI lineage: Eukaryota > Metazoa > Chordata > Amphibia > Caudata > Salamandridae > Calotriton > Calotriton arnoldi. The sequence goes on from CAWUFW010011269.1 coordinate 11,022, forward strand.
CTTCAGACCTTGGTTATTTTAAGCGAATAGTGACTTTTTTCACAAGTATTTTCTAGAGAGTACACTGTTCTTACTACATACTTTTAATACTCTGTGGTGTATTTCTCAAGAGAGTTTCACTGTCTACTAACAATGTAGTACAGAGTAAACCTCTATAGATTAAACACTGTTTACAGTACCCACCTTTCTACTCATATGAACTTCCTTTCTCAATGTAAGTTCGGTGACTCTGAGGGGATTGATACAGATAAAAGCTGTCTGTAGTAGGGCATTAATATTGGAACAGACTTTGAGTATCATTTTGGAACAGACTTTGAGTATCTTTAGGAACTTGGTTTACTCTGAGATAGTTGTATACAGACTAAACACTGTGTGTAGTAGGGGTTACCCATCTATCTGTGGTTGATTGCTAATGTGAACTCGGTACCCATGAAGTGTAAGTTATAGGGTCAATGCTGCACATAATACATGGTTGCTGCACATAACGGAGTTTATCTGTGATGGCATTAATGATGCTTCATAATATTCAGAGCTAATTTGAACTTAATTTCAGGACTCTAATGCAATACCAGTTTATAGAAAATTTGTACGAAAGAAGCTTGGATGATGTCAACAGTGATATCATTAATGATTTCATTTGAGATGTCATCAGTGATGTCACTGACCGTGTCATGAGTGATGAAATATGTGAGGTCATAAGCAGTGCATGGCGGGGAGAAAGTTATAGTTAGATATAGCTGGTGAATTTCTATGGTTTTTTTGAGTTCCAAAAGTTAATGTTGTCACTGACATATTCACCTAACTATAACATTACTTTAACCTTTGGTTGTTTCCAGTGAATTTCTAAGGCTTTTTAAACAAAAACAGATCTTTTTATCACACCTAACTATAACATTACTTTAACCTATTGTTTTTTCAGTTAATTTCTAGTTTTTTTTAACGTTAAGCAATACAAAAACACTAAAAAAAAGCGACCAGGCACTGTGGCATACCCACTACAGGCTGCCAACCCCACACTGCGCACAGCCTTTGGCCATGCACAGCAGAGGGTTAGCAAAAGGGCCTGCCAACCCACCTGGAGGCAAATAACCCCCCAGCAGACAGTCAACCTCATGCTGCGTGCGGTCTTATGTTGCACGTGGCATGGGTTTGGCCGCAGGGCCTGGCTAGCAGCCAGGCCCAGTGTCCTACTCCCTATAGACAGCCAACCCCACGCTGCGCATGGCATTTGCTTGTGCATGGGGTGGGGTTATCCACAGGGCCTAAGTTGCAGCCAGGCCCTGCTTCCAACTTCCTGCAGGCAGCTAACCCCATGCTGCGCATAGCTTTGGCTGTGCACAGTGGAGGGTTGGACTCACAGCTTGGCCTGCCCCAAGGCCCTGTGGCCAAACTCCCAGAAGGCTGACAACACCACATCGCGCACAGCCTTTGTTGTGTGCAGCTTATTGTTGGCCTTCAGGCCCCAGGGACCCCATCCCCTGATGCCAAAACATAAATATTAAATGGAGGGCGGCATGAAGCCCACTCCCCGATCCTTAATTTGCCCAGGGAACCGTACCCCCCCTTGGGCCAAATACAAAAAAATAGAAGGGGGTGGCACAGCCCCCCACCCCAAGCTTTCTTTGGGGTTTAAATGGGGAGGAGTGCCCCGAGCTTTATCAGGCCTTGAGGAATACATTACCTGGGGCCAAAGCCAATTAAAAAGGGGAGGAGCATGCAGCCCCCCTCCCTGAGCCTTTCTGGGCCCTGGGGACCCCATCCTCGGTGGCCAAATGTAATAAAAAAGGGGAGGGGTCATGCGGCCCCCTCCCAGAGCCTTATTAGGCCCCGGGGACACCATCCCCCGGGGCCAAGTAATTAATAAAGGGGGGTCACAAGGCCCCCTCCCTGAGCCTAATTAGGCCCCAAAGACCCCATACCCCTGTGGCCGAAATGTAAACAAACGGGGAGAGGGTCACGCAGCACTCCTCCCCGAGCCTTTATAGGCCCCGGGACCCCATTCCTTTGCTATTTTTTGTTTAAAAGGAGAGGGGGCTGCATGACCCCCCGCCCACGCTTTATCAGGCACTGAGGAACCCATTCCCTGGGGCCACAGCCAATTATAAAGGGGAGGGGGCATGCAGCCCCCTTCCTGAGCCTTTTGGGCCCGGAGACCCTAATCTCTGGGGTCAAATTTAACAAAAAAGTGGGGGAGGCATGCAGCCTCCTCCCGGAGCCTTATTAGGCCTCAGGACCCCATCCCTTGGGGTCAAGTAATTAATAAAGGGAGGGGACGCATTGCCCCCCTCCCTGAGCCTAATTAGGCCATGGAGGCCTCATCCCCTGTGCTCAAAATGTAAATAAAAAGGAAGGGGGGGGGGCCATGCGGCCCCTCTTTGAGCCTTTCTAGGCCCCAGGTATCAATTCCCCTGAGGCCATGCCTTATTTAAAAGGGAGGGGGTCTACGTGGCCCCCTCCCCAAGCCTTATTAGGACCCAGGGACAAAATATATTAAAAAGGGGTGAGGGATGTACTGCCCCCCTCCCTGAGCCTTATTAGGCCCTGGGGAACCCATCCCCCGGGGTCATCTATTTTTTTAAAAGAGAATGGGGCAGTGCGGTATGGTATCCCTCCCTGTGTCTCATTAAGCCCTGGGGACCACATCCTCCAGTTCGTTTTTATGTTAAAGGGAAGGGGGGCCGCATGACTCCCCCCTACCCAAACCTCATTAGGCCCTGGGGTCTCCATCCCTCTGCGCCGTATTTTGTTTAAAGGGGAGGGGGCGCGTGGCCCCCCTCCCTGAGCCTATTATAGCCCTTGGGACTCCATCGCCCAGGGCTGTGTATATATATATATATATATATATATATATATATATATATATATATATATATAGAGAGAGAGAGATATGTATAGATATTTCAATCACTACTTCAGTTCAACAAGGTTGTTGTTATTTAGGCGTGTGCACCGGATTAATAAGCTTCTTTACAAATAAGATTGCACTTTCATCCTTTATGCACTGGAGTGCGCGTCTTCACTGGAGTGAAGTAGTGATTGAAATTCATACGGGCGCCTCACCTGCACACACACTGTAGTTGTTGGGTACCAACCCTGAGGATCAGTGACTTGGGGTATGTATAGACATACATATATATATAGTAAAAGAGGGGAAAAGCCGCTCAACCCCCTCCCCAAGCCTATTATTGCCCCAGGGAACCCTTCCCACAAGGCTGTAACTTATTTTAAAGGGGTGGGGGCTCACGGCCCGCGTCCCCGAGCCGTATTCAGCCCCTGCATTTTTAAATCTTCCACCCACTGGCAGTAGACTTTGCCTTTGCTCCCGTTTGGCAAGAGATAAAAAAATGCTCCCACCAGACGGGTGCAAGCACAAGTTTCCCTGCCCGTGCTGGTATGGGCAGGGGAACCACTGTGGGGCAGGGGAACCACTGTGTGCCAGGGGTGGGCTCCCTGGAACACAGCAAGTGAGCAGGCCCCAGGGGATGGGGTCCTCAGGGCTGTTAAAGGTTGAGGGAGTGTGCCACGCGGCTCCCCTCCCTCTGTTTCAAAGTCAGGGCAATGGAGGATGGGGGCTCAGGGACTTTTAAAGGCCCGTGGAGTGGTGCTGAATAGCCCCCCTCCCCTTAAAAAATACTGTAGGCCCTGGGGATGGGTTCCCATGGCCTGAATACGGCTTAGGAAGGGGGCTGCATGCCCCCCTCCCTGAAATAGTGAAATTGGCGCCCGGAGGATTGGGGTCCCAGGGCCGAACACAGCTCAGGGAGGATGACTGCATGCCCTCTCCCCTAAAATCTAAATTGGGCCCCAGGGGATGGGGTACCCAGGGCCTAAAACGGCTCAGAGAGGGGGACTGCGCCCCCATATCCTTAATTAAAGAATGCGGCACCAGGCCACCATTTTGGGGGGTTTTTCTGATCCAGCGGGAGTCCTCAATGGGACCGCAGAAAAAATTGCTGGTTTTTTTCTTCCAATTTTGGACACAGTGTGGTCCCTCTTGGGACTTATGGGGGGCAGGATATCCCTACCCTGCCCCCATATATATATATTTTTTTTTTAAAGTTCAGGACAGTGAACTATTTCCCAAAGTCCTGTAATGGCTGGCAGCAACATTTTTCTGATGTTGCTGGCAGCCAGTCAGAGCGCTCACTCCCATTGGAGTCTGACTCCCATGGAAGCGAATTCGCCCAAGGGAAATAAAGTTCCCTGGGCCTATCAGAACGTTCTATTTTTAAGCTGGCGCTTCCGCAAGACTCTCGAGAGACTCTTTCAGACACAACCATCCAGATATACATATATTTGTGAACCTTAATTTCTCAAAAACTATTGAACGGATTTACACTAAATGGCAAAAAGCACAATCTGCGAACCAAGATCTAGCATCCTGCCAAATCTGGTGTAATTCCATCCAGCAGTTTTTGCGGTAGTGCTTCTTAAAGAAGTCTATGGAAAATGCATGGGGATTTTGCGTTTGGGAAAGGTTACAGGGACGTTGTACTTAGGTTCAGATTTTACACACACAAAACCATATAAATTCAGCAGTTATGGTTACCTGAGCTAATTATAACTTACGCCCCCCGCAATGCACTGCTTATGACTTCACATATTACATCACTGATTGACATGATCAGTGACATAACTGGTGACCTCACTGATGACATCATCCAGTGAGTGTGAGTGTTTCGTAAACGTTTCTGACACTGAAAGATATATACTGAGCTACTGTAAAAGTGAAATTACTACTCTTTCTGTACTAGCAATGAGCGTTAGTATGTCTAACATATATTATCTGAACTATAATCCCATTTTTAAAGCTCTTGTACTATTTATGAGTGAAGTACACATGTCTCCTGCTGATGCACGTTTATAAATTCATTTTATCCTTTCTCATTATATTTTAAAACAAAAAATTGAAGTAATGTAAGGATAAGTTACTTACCTGTAATCCTAGTTCTCTTCCAGGGGTATCCTCATCAAAGTCATAAGCACTGAATATTCCCGCCCACGTGCGGGACCCCGGAAATATAAAAATTATATATGGAAATCACATATATACAGCTCTACATATATGCATATACATATATCATTTTTTCTCATACCAATGCAGCTCTCAATAGGAGGCTAAACAATGTAATTACACACATAAAAACTACATTTGCCAATATATAAAAACACCAGAGGACAATTAGTACTTGAACTCTGTTTTTTAATGAGCAAAATACTCATAAAGAGTAAAAACTGCAAAATAAGTAGACATTGTTAGCCTACAGGCTGCATTGTAAACCAATAGCATAGAAAATGAAAGCATTTTCAACAAAAACTGGCACCGTGCCTTTAAGGCAGCCATGACCCCTAGCTTCCCATCATGCCTCAGGGGTGACAGTTAGGTCAGTTGTTCTTTGCATAACCCTGAAGGTCAGGGCACAAAGATATCCTTTAACACTTTAGAAATCCCTCATTTACCTGGGGAGGCGGGTGGGTTGCTTATGACTTTGATGAGGATACCCCTGGAAGAGAACTAGGATTACAGGTAAGTAACTTATCCTTCTCTTCCAGGGATCCTCATCAATAGTCATAAGCACTGAATAGAATAGCAAGCCCATCAACCACCTGCAGGTAAATGAGAATAAAGTGACCCAACAAAAAACATAACAGCCGAAATCAGCTGCTGAACAGATTCCTCAAGGAGGCCTGGCCTACTTGGGTGTCTGCTCTGGTGTCTGATTCCAGACAGTAGTGCCTCGTAAATGTATGGACGGACCTCCAAGTTGCCGCCTTACAGATTTCAGACATGGGCACATTCTGAAGAAAAGCAGTAGTAGCTGCCTTTCCTCTAGTAGAATGCGCTCTGGGAGTAAACCCCAGGAGCTTCTGCGCTAATTGATAAGCAAGCTTGATACATGAAACTATCCATCTGGAGATGGAGCGCTTTGAAGCTGCGAACCCAGATCTGATCGACCCATAGTTAACAAATAGTTGATCAGATTTTCTTATAGATTTGGACTGATCCAGATAGAATTTTAAAACCCTTTTGAGGTCCAGAGAATGCAAAGCCCTCTCAGCTGGAGTGGAGGGATTGGGAAAAAAGGTGGATAGAGAGATGGTCTGATTCACATGAAAATCCGACACCACCTTTGGAAGGAAAGAGGGATGCGTCCTCAACACAACCCTGTTAAGATGGAAGACTGTATAGGGTTCTTTAGAGCAGAGAGCCTGTATTTCACTCACTCTGCGAGCTGACGTGATCGCTACCAAGAAAGCCGCCTTCCAAGAAAGATGTTGTAAGGTTGCTTTGTGTATGGGTTCAAAAGGCGGACCCATCAATTTTGATAGCACCAGGTTAAGCTCCCAGGGTGGTGAAGGAGGCCGTACCGGAGGATAGACCTTCTTTAAACCCTGCAAAAAATCCTTAACAGCCTGTATCTGGAAGAAGGAAGGTTGAGAAGCTGAACGTTATAGCTGCTAAATGCACCTTAATGGAAGAAAACTTCAAACCTGCTTTCCGCCAGATAAAGTAGGTAAGGAAGGATGACCTCTTCCTGACCTTTGATTGGGTTAAAATTGTTCTGCATACACCACATGTAAAACCGTTTCCACTTGCATGCATACGAATGCCTCGTGGACGGTCTTCTTGCTTCCTTCAAGATGGACATGCAGTCCTGCGGTAGTCCTAAGTGGCCATACTGGAGGACCTCAGGAGCCATGCTGCCAAGTTCAGTGAGGGAAGGTTGGGATGATGAATCCTCCCGTTCATCTTGGACAGCAGGTCCGGTCTGCCCGGCAGCTTCTTGTGAGGACACTCTGATAGGTGCAGAAGGTCCGGGTACCACCATTGTCTCGGCCAGTCCGGGGCAATTAGTATCATCCTCGTGCACGAATGGGACAGCTTGGTCACCACCTTCGGGATCAGCGGAAGGGGTGGAAAGGCGTACACAAATGCCCCTGACCAGTCTATCAAAAGGGCATTCCCTTTCGATCCTGGTCGGTAGAACCGTGAGGCGAAGTCTCGGCATTTGGTATTTTCGTCGTCCGCGAAGAGGTCGATGGTGGGACGACCCCATGTCTGGAAGATGTCTTCGACGACCTCGTCGTTGAGTACCCAGTCTTCTCTGTCTTCGAAGTGACGGGTGAGCGCATCCGCTCTCACGTTCTGTTCTCCTGGCAGGTGGACTGCTGTGACTGCCAGATTCCGAGCCAGGAGCCAATGCCAGAGTGCTTGAGCTTCCAGGGAAAGTGTGCGTGAGCGAGTTCCCCCCTGTTTGTTCAGGTAGTACATAGTGGTGGTGTTGTCCGTCTGTACTAACACTGAGGTTGCCTGAATCGAGGGGAGGAAAGCTTTGAGGGCTAGGTGGACTGCTCTCAGCTCTAGCATGTTGATGTGATAGGATCGCTCTTTTGGAGACCACAGTCCTTGAGTCTGGAGAGAACCCATGTGGGCTCCCCAACCCTGCAGTGAGGCGTCCGTGATCAGTGTCTGAGCAGGAGGAGGTTGATGGAAAGGAACTCCGACTTGCATATTTCGTTTTCTCAACCACCAAGGTATGGAAGCTCGAGCCGCGTTTGATGGACTTATTTTTCGTCCCAACGAGCGGTCTGCTGGTCCCACTTGTCCTCCAGATCCTGCTGAAGAGGACGCATTCGTAGTCTGGCATTGGGAACCAGGAAGATGCAGGATGCCATCGACCCTAGCAGGGAGGCAATCCGACGCACAGGCAGTTTTCTGTTGCGCAGAACCAGCTGGCATTTCTGTATGAGGGAACACTGTCTCTCCTCCGAAGGAAACACTTTTCCTACCGTGGAGTCTAGCAGAGCTCCTAAGAAATGTATTTTCTGCGTTGGCTGTGAAGTTGATTTGACGAAATTCACATGTAGGCCCAGTCGGTGACACAGCTCGAGACAGCTCTAGAAATGACTCCTCACACTGTCTGGGGAAGGGCCTTTCAACAGCCAGTCGTCCAAGTACGGGTATACGAAGACGCCCTGCGGCGCAGTGCGGCTGCCACCACCGCCATGCACTTCGTGAACACTCTGGGGGCTGACTTCAACCCGAAGGGTAGAACCTTGAACTGGTAATGAGCGGATCCCACTAGGAATCGCAGGTACTGCCTGTGATACTGATTGATCGGGACGTGAAAGTATGCATCTTGCAGATCCAGCGAACACATCCAATCCCCCTGCCTGAGATGTGGATATATTTGATGGAGAGCCAGCATGCGAAACTTTTCCTTTTTGATGGATAGGTTGAGTGACCGCAAGTCCAGAATGGGTCTGTACTCTGCTTTTTGGCCTTTTTTCTTTACCAAAAATATCTTGAGTAAACCCCTTTCCCTCTTTGAGATACTGGCACCCTCTCGATGGCTGACTTTCTGAGAAGGGTGGCAACCTCTTTCTGCAAGAGTTTTAACTGGTGGCACGATGGAGGAACTGGAGGGATTGATGGTGGGCGATGTTGAAAACGTAGAGAGTACCCATTCTGCAACGTGGCTAGCACCCACCGATCCTTTGTGATAGCTCGCCACTCTTCGAGATGATTTGCGATACTTCCCCCACTGGAGTGGTGAACGGCGACAGGGGAAGTGAGTGCTCATTGTTTTGACTGCGTCTTGGCTGAATTGTTGCCTTGATGCTGGTTTCTTCCTCCTCTGGAGGGGCGTCTGCCCCGATACTGCGTCTTTTACTGGCCTTGCTGATCCTGATTTTTCTGCCAATGAGGGGTTTGAACCCTCTGTTGGGAGGATCGTCTATTGTAAGGACGGAATCTCTTACGGAATTCCTTTCTTTTCTCCAGGCCCACCGCTTTAAGCGTGTCCAGTTCCGTTTTCATCCGTGTCATCTCTTCATCCGTGTGAGTCCCGAACAAAGAGGAACCAGAGAACGGAAGATTGAGGATGCGTGACTGCGCTTCTGGCTTGAGCGCTGTAAGACGTAGCCATGATGTTCTTCTTGCGCATACCCCATGAGCATAAGCATGTGCCGAAAGGGTAGCTCCATCCGCCGCAGCACTGATGACCTGGTTAGACACCTGACTGCCCTCTGTTAAGATTTCTTCAAAATCTTTACGGTCTTCCTGTGGCAACTTTTCAGTGAATCTCTGTAGTGAGTCCCACAGAGATCTGTCGTAGCGGCCCAGGAGTGCCGCTGCATTGGAGACCTTCAACATGGAGGCCGAAGTGCCACAAACCTTCTTTCCCCAGGAATCCTGCATCTTGCTCTCCTTGTCTGGTGGGACAGTGGAGGAGGATGCCACCGCATGGGTCTTCTTTGCCGCAGCAATTACGACTGAATCCGGAGGAGGATCAGCCCTGAGGAAGAGCGGGTCGTCCTCTGGTGAACGGTACTTTTTAAGATCCTCGCTGGAGCGGTCTTAACACTCGCTGGCGTGAGAAAGATATCCATCACTGGCTCTATGATGCCTGGTACCAAGGGAAGCAGAGGTTTAGCTGCTGCTCTTTGGTGTAGAGTCTCAAAAATCACAGAGGACTTGCTTTGACGAGTTGGCATAGGGATACCCAGCTTTACAGCTCCTCTGCCAAGAATGTCCTGAAAAGTGTAAATGTCGTCCACCGGAGAGACCCTCGATGGTGGACTGTTAGTCAAAGTAGGCGAATAGTCTCTATGGGATGTATGAGTGGAAGAAGAGGACGGAGTGGCGATCTGTGTGCTCTCCTCCTGCTTCTTGATCTAGACCTCCTCCTGTGTGAGTGCACAGGGGTGCAGCTGCGAGCTCTTGCTCTTGAAGGAGATTGCTCTTTATTCTGAGTTACACGAGCCAACGGGGATCTGTTCTGAGGGCTCGAGTAATTCCTGTTCGTAGCCCATTGATGTAGGGGCCTGTGCCATCGTGGCGATAAATGGATGGAGGGCGATCTGCGGCTCTCTCTTTCCTTAGGAGACTGAGCAGGAGGAGTGAAGCTCAGCTCTTCATGCCTTGCTGGGGAATCTTGGTGACCCCTGACACTGGACTGCTGGACGTCGAGATAACCACCTCCGGGGATCTGGACGTTGACCCTCGGTGAGAACTGGGCGAACCTGAAGGTGACGAAGACAGGCTCACTGGAGGTGAGGCGTCTCCAGAAGGGCGCTTTGACGTTGATCTGGAGCGCCTATGCGTCGACTGCCCTCTCAACGGAGACGTATGTCTCGACGTTGACTTTCTTCTCTTAGAAAGTGGACTTCTCGACGACGAACGTCTCTCCAACACTGATGCAGTGTCATGCTTTGACATTCCCTGCACCCTCTCAGGAGATTGCTGTCTCGACGTCGACCGGCGTTGGACTGCCGGCGACGGAGGTCTTGGTCTCGACGCCGAAGATCCACTCGGCGGTGTCATCCGTCTCGACGGCGTGGAATGATGGATCGACATTGGAGTCTGCTTCAACGCCGAAGGAGGTGTCCTGTGTCTCGACGCCGAAGATCGTTGCCTTGATCTCGGCGGAGATCTGTGCCTCGACGTCGATCGCCGATGAGGAGGCGACGACGGAGAGATGCGCCTCGACGACGATCGCCGCTGCTGAGACGGGGAGATGTGCTTCGACGTCGATCGCCGTTGATGAGGCGACGACGGAGCACTGTGCCTCGACGTCGATCGCGCCTGCGACGACGGAGCGGTCAGCCTCGACGTCGATCGCAGCTGCGACGACGGAGTAATCTGCCTCGACGTCGAACGCCCACCCGGCGCAGACGGAGACCTGTCTCTCGACGTTGAGCGCCGCCTGGTTGACGTCAACGGAGGACCTGTTACCTTCGTCGACAAAGATTTCGTAGTCGAATGATGATGCGCCGGCATCACCGAAGTCTTCAACGCCGATTTCTTCGTCGTCGATTTCTTCGACGTCGATACCGACGCCCGACGGAGAACAGGTCGGGACTTTACCTCTCGACGTCGACCGAGTTCTCCTCTTCTTCTGCCTCACAGGAGACCTACCTCTTTCAGAGAGGCCATAGAGACGAATCCTGTCCCTCTCCTTGATAGTCCTTTTTGATAACTTCTTACAATGCTGGCAGTTGTCAGAAGAGTGGGACTCGGGAGGCAGAGAATACACACAGGATGTGTATCTGTTCTGGCCTTCTTCTTGCCACAGGACGGGCAAGGATCGAATAAAGAAGGCATTTTATCCAAAAATAAACCTTTTCTGTAACACAAAAAGGTGTTACTTGCACTCTAGGACCAAAAGACGTCGAGTGAAAGTAGAAAAAACTAGTTTTATACAGATATTTTTTGACAGAAAGTCAAAAAACAAGAGCTGAAAATCCAGGGTCCTGACTGAAGGAGCCGGAAAGAACAACTGACCTAACTGTCACCCCTGAGGCATGATGGGAAGCTAGGGGTCATGGCTGCCTTAAAGGCACGGTGCCAGCTTTTGTTGAAAATGCTTTCATTTTCTATGCTATTGGTTTACAATGCAGCCTGTAGGCTAACAATGTCTACTTATTTTGCAGTTTTTACTCTTTATGAGTATTTTGCTCATTAAAAAACAGAGTTCAGAGTACTAATTGTCCTCTGGTGTTTTTATATATTGGCAAATGTAGTTTTTTATGTGTGTAATTACATTGTTTAGCCTCCTATTGAGAGCTGCATTGGTATGAGAAAAAATGATATATGTATATGCATATATGTAGAGCTGTATATATGTGATTTCCATATATAATTTTTATATTTCCGGGGTCCCCGCACGTGGGCGGGAATATTCAGTGCTTATGACTATTGATGAGGATCCCCTGGAAGAGAACTTAAGTAATCTTTCTATAAATGCAAAGCACCAAGTCTTTCTTTTTTTTAAATTCATTTTATGAATCTGCAGATCCATTCCCAACCAAAAGCCCATATTCAAAACTAAAACAACAACACATTTAATACAAACATATGCTATTGCAATTTCTATAAGTGTATCACTGCCTGTGTGTGGGTGTGTGAGTGGCTATATGGGTGTGTGAGTGGTTCTGTGGGTATGTAAGAGGGTGAGGGAGTGGCTGTGTAGGTGTGTGAGTGGCTGTGTGGGTGTGTGAGTGATTTTGTGGGTCTGTGATTGGGTGCGTGAGTGGGCATGTGAGTGGTTGTGATGGTGTATAAGTCGGTGTGTGAGTGGTTGTGTGAGTGGATGTGTGAGTGGCTGTGTGGTTCTGTGAGTGGTTTTGTGGGTCTGTGATTGGGTGTGTGAGTGGCTGTATGGGTGTGTAATTTGGTGTGTGAGTGGTTGTGTGGGTGTGTGAGTGGCTGTGTGGGTCTGTGTGTCGGTCTGTGATTCGTTTTGTGGGTCTGTGAGTGTTTGAGAGGCTGTGTGAGTGGCTGTGTGCGTCTGTGAGTGGTTGTGTGAGTGGCTGTATGGATGTGTGAGTGGGTGTGTGAGTGGGTGTGTGAGTGGGTGTGTAAGTGGGCATGTGAGTGGGTGTGTGGGTCTGTGAGTGGGTGTGTGAGTGACTTTCGGAACCAGTGAGTGGCTGTGTGAGTGGCTGCATGGATGTGTTAGTGGGTGTGTGGTTGTGTGGGTGTGTAAGTGGTTGTGTGAGTGGGTGTGTGAGTGGCTGTGTGGGTCAGTGAATGGGTGTGTGAGTGGCTTTGTGCATCTGTTGGTGTGTGAGTGGCTTTATGGGTGTGTGAGTGGGTGTGTAGGTATGTACGTGGGTGTGTGCGTGTGTGACTGTGTGAGTGAGTCTGTGAGTAGGTGTATGGGTCTGTGATTGGATGTATGCGTCTTTTAAATTGGGGTCTGGATTTACAGATCCATCGCGGAACACACAGGGAGTCACACTGAGCGTCGCAGTGGATCCACAGACCCTTGTGCACTAAAAAAAGACATTTTTGGATAATTTCTTGCCCATGAGGGCTCCCTCACAGACCCCTCCATCAGTCCCATGGGGTCAGGGGGGAAACAACCTTAACAACGCGGTCATCACATCGTGTTACCTTTACAACGCGGTTGTTACAACGACCGTGTTGTTACATCGCAGTACCATTACAACGCAAGTCGTTACAACGACTTGCTCTAGATGGCGCTCTAAACTAAGGAATAGTATAGTTTACTATTCCAATACCTTCCCAACTGTTGCACACACTGGAGTTGGAATAGTAAATTATACTATTCCTAAGTCCAGCGCGCCATCTAGAGCAAGTCGTTCTAACGACTTGCGTTGTAATGGTACTGCGATGTAACAACGCGGTCCATGTAAACGCATGCGATGTAATGGTATATATTCGGGTCAGGGTACCTTTACCCTGACTTCTTCTATCACTTTGAAATTATATCCCCCGGGAACAGAGTCCTGCTGCACAAAATGGTAACTGCAACTTTCCTCTCAGGTTACAGCCAGCCAATCATGACATTGCTGCAACCTCCACAGATCTGCTGCAATGGATCTGCTGTGGATCCATGTCTTTAGATATACATAAATCTTTTTACTTTAATAACTACTAAACTACTGAATAGATTTACACCACATAACAAAAAGCACTCATTCTGGACCAAGATCTAGCTTTCTGACAAATTTGGTTTAATTCTGTTCAGTGGCTCGGGCTGCATTCGTGTATAAAATCCCTATGGAAAATCGCATAGAAAAAGGTGTTTTGGGACCCACCCTTTTTCTCAAACCGCTCTCCCCGTACGGACACCCCAAAACTTTCCAGACGGCAACTGAAGTGACTGGCAAAATAGTTTTAAAAAATACGTGAAATTTAATCCTAACTGTAACTACCAATTGGCGACCGCTTGTTATTACTCCATAACCTTCCCCATCCCTGAACACTAAAAACCCTTGCTACCCTGTCACCTGATTCCTAAAAAACCCTTATTACTCTTTACTACCCCTACACTTACCCATCCCTGAAACCTTAAGACCCTTAAAACCTCGTACCCTTACCCATCCCTGAGCCCACAAAACCCCTTACTGTATCATTATTAGTGCACAAAAGTATTAACTCAAAAACAATCCCACAATAGCCAAGAAAACAACTATAAAAGCTGGCCCACCAGACCATAAAATAGGCCCCAACCAAAAAAATGGCCCATACTCTGACCTGTCAGACTAGCCCATCTGGCACTGGCTGATTGCCCTAAAGGCCACTCCAACCCTGGTGAACTGGTTATGCAATTGCTCTTATCTTGGATAGCAACCTGTGCTACCAGTTAAATGCACGTGAAGCAGATAGTGCTTAATTTGTGCCGGTGTTTGCCAGTGCTCAGCACCCATACTTATTTCTAAAACAAGAGCACATATGCAACCACCGCATAGTGGCAATGTGTGTCTATTTTTTAGCAGAATGCATCGATTTATTACACATTTTAAAAACTGATAATGCTCGAGTAGGTTCTGCTACTACTGGCTTTTGGCAGCAGTGGAAGGAGCTGTGGGTGGTACTAGCTGCAGTGGACTCCTGAGAAATACTTTAGGCCCCGATAGTTAATTTTTTTTACAAATTAAGCACTTAAGTCGGAGAAAGACAAAGTGCTTGTGTTCTTTTACCGTAATCTATAAATGGGTAACTGCACTCCATTATGAAGCAGCTAACTTTTATGTATGGGCTGTGTGTGTGTGGATAGTGTTTCAAGCTGCATTCAGGAATGTTGATTTAGTTTCCTACATGTCATCCCGTTCTTGAATTACACAGAAAAATAGTTGGAAAGAGAAGACAAGCCCGGTCTTTTATCTTCGATCATAGTTCTAACTGCCAGTTCAGTGTATGCCACAATACTTGTAAAAACCTGCTATCTCTATAAAGAGTCTGCTGTGAATTTGTCCAGAGGTTGCTCCAGTGTATATTTTGCCTGACAGGGATGTCAACCATGTCTATTAAAATTCCCGCACTGCACTCCAACAACAAATCTTCACTTATATTTACAAGCAGAAAGGCAATATTCCATCAGCAACGTCCGTGTGCAGAATTCGCTAGCAGCAACCCTGCGAAGGACAGAAAGCTTCATTTCTCCCAGGAGGTTTCGCAGTGTATGACAGTGACCAATCTTTCATTGCAGCTCAGTTATTGCAAGGAATCTAGTTATCATGTCAGGAAATGATGAAGGAGACTAGAGTAATAGCTTATCCGTGCATGGCATATTCTCTAACATCTGCATATTCATGAGTGGCACAGCCTAATCACATAAGGTCAACTCAACCTTGTACCTTTCAAAAAATAAACCCAGATGTTGGATTCTGTAACTGGGTAGTATTATTTGTGACTGTAAAAATGACGGGATCCCCATCCGAGAAGAACGATCATGTACATCAAATGTATCCTATTAATAGGATAAAATATATGTGTCCCACGGTGGCTCTAGTGCTCCGAAGACAATGACTAATAAAACGAGAACATTTACTTGGGAGACAAACGCCCATGATTTGCGATGATTTACACAGTTGAGTGATTCACATAAACAAAATAGATATGCCTTGGCAATGTGATGAAGTTGTAGATTTCCAGGCATACATATGGTACGCTACGCATACTCCAGCGGATTGTCCGCATTGTGGACAGTCTGTTGAAATGTGCGTGATGGAAATCTGCAAATAGACATTTTAGAAACTTATTTTTCACCAGCTAGAAAACATTTTATCCCCTGGAGAAACCACTTCCCAAAACAGCCACATGAAATATGAGGACACAACTATTTTGTTTCCACCCCGAAAAGGGACTTTTTCCTGGTTTTGCAAAATATTGTGAAAATATTCAAACTTAAGACTTTGGAGGCAAGTTAGGAATAGGAGTTCAAGAATCACTATGGTGAGCAATTTCTACTTTGTCATACACCTAGTCCCCCGTTCTATAGATTTGTTATAAAGTGTAAATCATGGTGATATCAAATCAACGAAGACAGCTGATAGCACCCACGTCACAAAGATCTTTAAAAAAAATGTTGACTCAATGGAGCCTCCGATATGGAGCTGACACCCACAGGAAAGGTTTCCAGAATGGATTCCCTCAATAAGAAAGACCTCACTATGTGCACAGTGCGGTTGTATAACACTATGCTGAGATGGATAATATTGCCCTACAATAATATTGCATCCACTACATCTACCAATACAGCATTGGGGTAGGTATATATTTACTATCTTAAACTTTACATCTAGTTACCTAAATCATATAGTGGTAGTCGATGTAGCGGATTTGATATTTTTGACATGCGATATAACACATGCAATAAGCACTCCGAAATCTCAGAATAAGGACTGAAGTTGGTTAGCTCAAGCTATATCAGGGATCAGGTATAATTAAGTAAATATGGTAAACAAGAGATCGCCGCTTGACATTCCAGCCACTGTAAAGATGCAATGGAATGTGGGATGTGGGTGGCTTAGTTCACATGGCTCAAGATACTAATGTTGCAAATTTCTGGAAGCAATTCAACTTAATTTTACTTCAAGAAACCTGGTGTGAACATGAGTCCCCTTTAATAAGCTTTATAGATGTTGGGATGGGAATATTCCTTGCATGGCACACAGTGCAGCTCCCCAGCCCTGCGTGTCCAATTGCATGTATCTGGTATCCTGTTTTTTGATGTGTGGGTCCTAGCCTGACACTAATCTAGTGTGCGCACCGAGACCAAGGCCCGTCCCTTGACAAGTGAACTTCTGGACCTGTCCTGTGACCTGAAGAGAGGTGCTAAGGGTTATCTGTTTGTACAGACAGAGGACTACTGTCTCTGTCATGGGTTCAGAACAGTGGTGACAGCGTACCGTGTTTTGTAAATCCAAAATTGTGACAAGACCTTTTTGTCTGTGGCATTGGAGTCAAAACCAACTGTCTCACTCGTGTAAAGTCATGGTTTTGAATGCTAACCCAGATCCTAGCACTAACATCCCAAGCATATGTTGTGTATGTTTGTGTATGTGGCCTGCGGGTTACATGGATAATCTGTACAAGTGAGCCAGAATAATGAAGGCCTTTGGGGTCCATTTTGGTTTCCCCAGGCCTGGCCTTGTGCACAAGATGGAGGTGAGATTGTTTTCCCAGATAGTGGAACTGAAATGCTGACATTCGTGAAACAAGAGGGAGAATACCTAGACACTAAAGTGGGGAGAGAGGAGATCACGCTCCTTTATAAATTCAATTAGGCCTTTTGAGGAGAAAAGCTGCTGATTAGTCTTCATGTAGCAATGCTATTTGGAAGATGGTGGGATTGAAGATAAGGGCTGCAGTCTCAGTTGTTCAAGGTGAAAGGGATGCCTCAGAAGGGGTGTGCAAAATTTGCTTGATTTGCTTCTACGTAATTATGCAAAATTAGATGAAATTATGTGTAATTATATGAACTCCATCATTTCACGCTAGATTTTATAGAAAAATGCATCTTCGTGTCAATTTTTGAGGCAAGGACGCATTTCAAACTAAAATAGTGCAAAAAACAAAAGCACACTTTTTCCCATGCATTCATGGTAAATCTTTACCTTGAATGTGGCATGTTTGGGGTACATTTTTACAGTGAATGGTGTGTAATTCTGCAAGGTGAAGTAATGGCGTACTTTTGGGAATTTTGTGTAACAAGCATAACATGAAATTAGCGACATTACGTGAATTACACTGGTGTCATTTAAATTACACCCAGGCTTGGTCCTTAAGTGAGGGCAGCATTTTGTTTTTCTCCTGATCACTCTTCAGTGTGGCTGATGGCAACCAGTTGCAGAAAGCTCATACGTCTTTGTGTCTCTGTTGTGGGTGCCCCAGGCTAGAGACTACCCAGCTGCAAGGAACATCACTATACACAAAGGCTAGGTTTCAAGAGCACAGTGGAATGGACATTTGAAAATAGAAACACCCCAAACTGGTTTTGCAAGTTTAGACAGTGGATCCGCATGTCCTGTCTGCTTTGACTCTTTAACAGTGGGACTCACTTGTTGCCCCAGTTCCAAGTTCTCTATGACCAAGGGAGGGTGTGCTCCACAGATACACTCAGAGGAATGCTGTGCAACCAGAACTGGTGACTACCTGATAGCCAGATTCCTAGAGGTCAGGGGAATTTACCAAAATCTATTTCTTGCTGGAAGAAGCTGCTCATATGACCTGAAGTGCCTAGAAGCAATCCTGCCTGCTGAGAGCGGAAAGGAGCCTGCCAACCCTGCAGGAGGAGTGATAGTCCAGTAAGAGCGCAGACAAAGGGTCCGATTACGAGTCTGGCGGTCCACCGCCAGACTTGTGGTGGCAGCAGATCCAGCCACCGCCGCACCGGCGGTACGACCGCCCCATTAGGAGTTGGGTGGCCGGACCACCCTGGGGCTGCCGTCGCCGTCAGGGAACTGCCGTTCCCTGGAGTTCTGGAGTTAGTGGGGCGATCAGAGGCCGCAATATGCTTGGCGGGATCACCATGGTCCCGCCAAGCATATTACGAGGTTTCCTCTCCTCCAGGGTTTACATGGCGGTTCCTCCTCCATGTAAACCTTGGAGGAGAGGAAACAAAGGGGGACCTACAGGGCCCCCTGTGCCTCCTCCCTTTGTGCATGCACAAGGGGGGCATAACATGTTCCCCCCTGTCTGCATGCACAAAGGTTCCTGCACGGCATGGACTTTCGAGTCCATGCCATGCAGGAACCTTGTGAGGCATCCCCATTGCGGTGTCTCTTTCAAAGGCACCACAGCCTTTAAAAGAGGCACCTCCATGGGAACACCACGTCGCCCACCTGCCAGACTACAAATAACTTATAATCTGGCAGGCAGCGGCGAGTATGGGCAGTGTGGGGGTGTGGTACCGGAGTACCACCCGCCCCCATACCGCCAAAGCTCGTAATCGGCCGCAAAGTCTTGGTGGGGTCTGCCAGATGAGGAGAATGGAGAAGATTGATGTGCATTCCCCAGGTGTCTGCAGAATGCAGATTCTTGGATTTACAGTTCCAGGCAGGAACCACTGGGAAATGTGGCTTCACCTATGCGGCTGTGGCCAAGAAGACGATTGTGGCTAGACATGCACCACTGTAACCTCAAAAAGACGACTGCAGTTTGTCCTTGAGCCACTGTGCCTAAAAAAAGAGTGTGGCTGGGCCTAGGAGTGGCTGCTATGAGAAGTCCTGTAGCCCCTGAAGATGGTCAGTGCGTTGCTACAACAAAATTGGCTTGAGGATGTTGGGACCATGGAACACCTGCCCACCTGCACCTGGATTACTCCAGCGTCTGCCACAACTCCTGCTCATGAGACTACTCCCTCCCAGCCGCAACCTCACTGAAGACGAGATTGAAGGAAAGGTTCCCAGGAGGAGCCTGGCTGGACTCACAGTTTGCATGCATTCCCACAACAGGAAGCGGAGCACTGTGTTGATACAATCTTGCAACTACCTGACAGCCGGCAGCACCAGGGACCAGTTTCACATCAAATCAGACTGTTTAATCTGTGGAAGACAACACGCTGTTACATAAAAAGGGGATAATCTGCACCTAAGCCTAAATTATGTTATCATGATTATTACTCAGGGGGGGACGCAGGGTAGAGGAGGTAGTGGGTAGAAGTGTAGCCAGCCCCGGTGTCCAGTGCACTAAATTGGATCTTGCTAGTGCGCTGTATATAGTATTTATTTCTAATGTGCATTAAAGTACTGGGTTGAACAATTAATTATTGCATCTGCTGTGTGATTGTTGTCTCTTGAGCTTAAGCACCCCTACACTACCTCCCTGAGGAGCCTGTGACTGCTCACCATACCTACCACTGAGAGTCAAGTGCTGCAGGGGTTGCACTTGGCCCTGTCTGTAGAACTATAGTAGGGCAGATCCAGGGATATAAAGGCAAACAATTTCAATCACCATGGTTGAAGCCTAGTAACCCCTGCTTGCCAGCAGCCTCCCAAATGGGGTCTGGTCAATAGGTTGGCCAAAAATGGGCATGCAAGAGGTTGCTTAGTAATCTACATGTCTTCTTGTTTTAATTTTGAATTAGAAAGAGTACCGACAGGAAGCACCTCTGTTTTAGCTTTTTAATAAAAAAGTGGATCTTGGGTAATTGTAACATACCATAGTTAAGGCTCTTAATGCGTATAAAGAAAAAGAAAAATCTTGCTCCTGCTAAATAAAAAGAATGTGCATAAAGAAAAAGAGAAATCTTGCTCCTGCTAAAGAAAAAGAAAAACCTTGTGAACAGTTCACAGTTATTCAACTAAAATTATATTTCTTTAACGCTTATTGGCTAGTTACTGGAGATTTAAATTTGAACCTCATTCATGAAGCATTTGAGGAAGATATGGTCCACTAGCAGGATGATCGATGGAACAGAAATGCCTTTTCACAGAGAATGACAGATCGAGGTATTGTCGGCCTTGTTCTCAATGGGAGGTTCTTAAAGGACCAACTAATGTTTCTAGCCAATGTCCCTTTGAGTAGAAATACAGTGATTATATATTGGGTTGTCTCCCATTTTCAAGTTTGTTGTTAGTCCTTTTATAATATTTAAACATAGTGAAAGCGTTCACATTCATGAGGTTTTCTGAAGTGATAACTCGAATGCGCTGTTGGCTTCAGATAACTGTCCAGATAGTTCAATGTAGAAATAAAAGAGAATCAAGTGGTAGGGTAGAGCCAAATCCTTACACCCTGAAGTTAAGTTTGATAAAGAATGGGATACAGTTACAAAGCAGAAAACTGGTGAACTAGTTCAAAGATCCAGCAACAACAGTGCTCCATTTGGTTTGGCAATTTCTGCCAATAAATGGTTAATCAAATCTCTACAGGTGGATAAGAAAATATGGAATAGAGAATATAGAATTCTGAATAGTTTTCCCTTTTGATATAGCTCAAGTAATACCACTAAGAACACTATGAAAAGCATACAAAAAAACTAATTGGACAGCAAAGAGGCGCACAGAAGACCAAACTTTGGGATTTTTATTTAAAATCTGTATCAATAAAAAGTTGAAGGAATTGTGGTAATTTGTAAATAAGACAGACAACAGAGGTTCTATGTCAGGACCGGAGGCGAGGATTATGCTGTACTTTCTTCACTTTATTTCAACAGCAGCCATTTCAAACAACAATAATAAACTTCATTTCCCATGAACTATTAGGAAAGAGAAAAAAATGCCAGTCAAGCGAATCAGCAAGCAAGATCTCTCCTCATAGTCCTTTGTTGAATCTTCTGCCTCCTCTTTCTTCACTGCTCCAGCAGCCATCAGCTAAGTGTCTTCGGCCTGCGGTCCTCAACATCTTGTTATTTTGCCTTGTTCACTGTTCTGGCTTAACCACCGTCATTTCCTTTCAGTGGGTCTGCAGAAACGCTTAGACGCTCCTTGGCGGCTGCTCCCGAATCTGATTACGCCTCCGTTAGTGGGTTTAGGGGCTGATACGGTGTTATATCTAGGTTTCTACCTTACATCTTCCCTGTTTCTCTGCCTCTGCTGTTCAGCCAGTGAGAGTAGAATGTTAGTGTGAATGTGATGTCATTGGAATGTTGGGTATGCTGTGAGTGGGACTGTCAGTTGGATCCTGGGCTGAGCGGCAGAGAAGCTGCTCCTGGTGGGGCTTTATTACATCTATACTGGAAAACCTATCTGAACATCTAAGATCAATAAACTTATCATCTGTAACCTAACCAAGACTACTGGAACTACTTACCTACGACATAACATAAATTGGCGACGAGTTGGATTCAAAACCATGCGTGAGGACTTACTTCAAGCTTGAAAAGGTACTTTTATACAAGATTTTACTTAAAAAGAACTTACCTAAGGATCTTACGCCCTTCCGCCCCACCAGTGTCCATATTCACCGGACAGCCCATAGACAAGGCGTAAATTTCCTGCTACCTGCTTCTTCCTGCCTGATTTCTACTGCCTGCTTCTTACTGGGCATGTTTCCTGCTACATGTCTTTCCAACCTGATTCCTGCTACTTTAAAATTTCTACCATTGTGTGGACCCGGCATCTTCAAAGATTGGCACTATATCTAAGAACCCATTTTACATGACGCATGTTTCCTAATACATCTTCTTCCTGCCTGATTCCTGCTGCCTTTGTCTGCCAAATACTGCCTGTACCTCATCCTGTGTACCTACTCTTTCTACATGGGAAACACTAACGTTGCACCCAGCAAGCAATTTGAGCAAGCGCCATCCATACAAACTGCTGATGTACCCTGGCTCTACATCAGAGGTGTACCTTCTCTTCATTTTGCGAGCACTTCCCAAACCCGTTGTGTATTTTGGGATGCTTTCGTGGAACCAGTGACTAGCATCAACTATGCCAAGAATCAACTTTGGACACCCCAGAGACTGAGCTTTGCTTACTCGCTGACACTTTACATGAATCCTGTTTGGTGGCAAGTATTGTGAACATTTTGAGGTAAATTTTAATTGATTTAATTATGGGCCTCGGTTTCCCTCTACATTTGGCAGTTCAACCGTCCTGTCGTGGTTTGAAAAACAACGCGCGCCATGCTCAGCACGCGCTCTTACCTTCTCGTGGATCCTCTGATCTTCAGTGACGCTTTCGAATCCTTCTCCGTCTCAGCTTTACTGTGCAGCAATGTTGGGTGCACGCACTTGCCTTCAACCACCCAGCACTGCGTCACCGAACGTGCCGCCATCTTGCGGTTGGACTCATCAAGCTGTTCTCAGCATATGAAGTGTCTCGCAGGATTCAACGTACTTCAGCATCTTGCCAACCACGTTTTTCTTTTCTTGCGTGCCAATAAAGTATTTCAAGCGTTGATGTCATGCAGCACCTGGGCTTTGCTGACAGTTTCCCTCTCCTGGCCTTGCTGTCTTGTGCACCTCCGCAGTGCGCTTCAGTTACACTGCCTCCGTACTTCTCATCTGAGAAACTGAATTTTCAAGGGATCCATCATTTATTTGGAGCTGTCACTTTGCCTTACATTCTACATGCCGGAGCAATTGTATTTATTTAGATGTGACATATCTCAAGGAGTGAAGTCACTCTTCTTCATTTTTACCTTACAGCGCTTACTGCCAGCGTCCTCTATAGGGTAATCTTCAACCAAGGTACTGTTTTCTTATCGCTACATCTTCTTTAAGCCCAGCATGTTTTCTTACGGACCACGGTGACTACTTTATTTGTTTTAGTTCATTGTTTTGAGACTTATACCAACTTTATCATTTTTATTTCTGTAACTAATACTGTGCTACATTTCTTTAATGTACTGCCATATTGCCTATTCCATGTTCATTTTCTCATCTTTGGCTCCCATTACTACGGTGCTCTATTATTATGCATTTTTATGTTTCTACGTATACCTACATTGATTTTTTTGCTATGTTACCATGCTAAAGTTTACTTATTTACCTGTATTGATTTATTCTTGGATGTACCTTTTATCATATTACTTTATACATGCTACTGTATTAGTAATGTATGTTTTGCATGGCATGCAAGTTTTCTTACGTTTTGCAGTCTGTACTTTGTTATGGAGCATTTTTCTTGTTCCTTTTGATTCTTTACATGATTTTTACTTACGGTGCATTTGTTATATTGTGCGCAAGTTTTCATACTTGGTCTAACTTGAGGTGTGACTGAATTTTATTTGCTGTGTAGTTCAGTTCACCCAGATCGCACTTTCCCTGGAGTATTTTTCTTTTCCTCTGATTCTTTACATGATTTTACTTTCTGTGCTTTTGTTTTATTGTGCGCAGGTTTTCATATGTGGTCTAACTTGAGGTGTGACTGTACTTTTGATTTTTATGTTGTGCAGCTCTCCCTGATCGCATTTTCTTTGCACTTTCATGCGTGGTCTAACTTGAGGTGTGACTGTACTTTTGCTTTATATGTTGTGCAGCTCTCCCAGATCGCATTTTCCTTGCACTTTCATGCATGGTCTAACTTGAGGTGTGACTGTACTTTTGATTTACGTGTGGTGCAGCTCACCCAGATCGCATTTTCCTTGCATTTACTGCTTGGGGATTCACTATTTTGTGTTTTCACCTCTGCTTGATTTCTGGTAGGGTGTAAGTCACCCGTTATTTACTTATGATTGCTTTCTGTTTGGGTGTTTTTCTCTTCCTGCTTTTGTAATTCACCTTTGCTTGCTTTCTGTTTTGGGTGCTGGTCACCTTTTGCTTACATTTGTTCTTGTCGTTTTCCTTCTTCCTGCTGTGTTCAGTGTTTCCATCCTCCTCGCCAGTCTGGCCAGTTGGTGTGGTTGTAGTGGTTACATTGGTGCACTATTTCTTTGTTAATTTTTCATGGTATACCTCTTTCTTGTTCATGTATGTACGTTCTTTTACAATTTCCTTCCTTTTGAAACTTCTTGCTTCAATTTTTTTGCTCTGCTAAGGAAGGAGATGTGTCTTTTCTAGTTTTCGATTTCCTTTACTCTATCTTTGTGTTTACTCATTGCATTACTGTTTACATTTTGCAATTTCTTTTCCTTATTGCTTCCTTTTACATCACCTTTCTACTTGCTTATTTTAGCATGTTTTTCATAACTTATGTGCAATTTGCTATACTTCTTCTGGCAAGTTTCTTCAGTATTACTGTGATGTTACTGCAATGTTACTATTTATATTTGCTTTCTCTTTGTTCATTTTATAAAGAGGGAAGGTGTGTTATATCTAGGTTTCTACCTTACATCTTCCCTGTTTCTCTGCCTCTGCTGTTCAGCCAGTGAGAGTAGAATGTTAGTGTGAATGTGATGTCATTGGAATGTTGGGTATGCTGTGAGTGGGACTGTCAGTTGGATCCTGGGCTGAGTGGCAGAGAAGCTGCTCCTGGTGGGGCTTTATTACATCTATACTGGAAAACCTATCTGAACATCTAAGATCAATAAACTTATCATCTGTAACCTAACCAAGACTACTGGAACTACTTACCTACGACATAACATACGGTTATCTGGCCGCTAGAGGGCGCTGCACCACTCACGTATCACGCCGAAGTGCATATCTCTCTTCCCCGCAACCTGTGCACTCACTCACAAACCCCAAGGGCATAAAGTAGCGCCACCAGACAAAAATAGCAGAGTGTTGGTGAGAAGCCCCCACTACCAGGAGTCTAAACACTCCAGTAAGGGGTCTGTATTCAATTGAAACGGGACAGAAGCACAACCCTTCAGTGTTTTTGCTGGGATACCAACCCAGGCTTGTCTTTTCTACTACCATCATAAACTTGCCTCTTGAAATACAGTGTTTGCTTGTGTCCCTGGGCATTGGACCCCATGTTTGGGCACCTGGGCTGTATATATAATTCTCCGGGGCAACCCCAGCACTATCCCGCCCATACATAATGCAAGAATCTGAAGATTCATACTTGGAAGAGGAGAGTGTCTCCTACTTCCCTGTTGATGACAACTTCTGTGAGGAGATTAACGCCTCCAGACATAAAGCAGTCTCAGATGCGGTGGCGCCCATAGAACAGATATTCAGGCAGCTGACAGTAAAGTGCTTTAAATCCCTCTTTCCGAGGAAAGACCTTCCCAAACCCTTGATCCCCCTATCTCAAGGGCAGCCTGATGCGAGACTCACAGAGACAAACTCAAAGCACGCGCACAACCCTAGTGTCTACCTCAAAGTTTTTTACAGGCTCAAAAGAGCTTTTATCGGTCATGCTCACCTTCTGGACCACGGGCGGGCATCTTGTGGACACAACTGTCCAGCCCTCCTCTCCAGACCCCCTAGATGGTGATGAGTGCCCCCCACAGCCTCTGATGGGGACAATGTACCTGAAAGGCCCTGGTGCCTGTCCGCTGGCACGAACACGCCAGTCGGCGAACCCATCCAGGAGAAGGGTACCCAAGACTTGGGGTCTGACATGCTAGATCCAGAGGACTTAATACACCCACGCTCTGCAGAATGCACCCCGGCAGAGAAAGTAGCCGCATACGTGGCAGGGAGAGTTCAAAGCCCCTGGACAAGGAAATACCTATCCACCTCCAGGCAGAGTGCCCCATCCATCGCTAGATGGCAAAGTGGCACTAACCCCTGAAATACAGGCCAGGATGGCCACCTTCCTGGCCAAGTACACCCGGGACCCTAAGAAAAAGATGAACCAAACCTGGCGGTCATGTCAGGATAAACTCCTCTAAATATCTGGCCCCCTGACCAAGATCCTTGACATGGCCGAGGATGCCAAGGTGTCAGGATCCCTAATATCCCCGTAAGTCCTATCAGGGTAGGCTCAACAAGCCATTATGTTTCTGGGAAATACCAACTGCGCCCTCTCCATGGAGCGGCACAGGTCTCTACTAATCAAAACAGACCTGAAGCTGGGGGGCCTGGCGACTTCAAAAGTGGGCCAAATCACACAGGGGGGACTTTTTGGCAACCCTTTTATAAGGGAATTTTGCTAGTTTGTGGCCACTTTTAATTTTCCCAACAAAGTCCAAGCCTCTATAAAAACAATCTTACACCCCGGGATTTTGCTGGAGCTGGTCGTGGCAGGGGCAATCGGCTGGCTGCTCCCAGTATCAGGCCCCCTCCAGAGGCCACGAATCTAAACAAGTACAATAGCAGGACTCCTCCAGATCCGGTGAGTTCTATCCCACTAGAGGCTGCCCTCGCCAACGAGGCTCCAGAGGAGTTCCCAGAGGAGGCGGCAACCACGGTTTCTCTCAGAGTTAGTGTAAACCTTTTCTCCCATGAACAATTGATGGACAGATTGGCAGATTTCACTCACAACTGGAAGGCAGTGACAGCGGATTCCTGAGTCCTTCAAATGATTCAAGGGGTCCGAAACTAATTTTATGGGTCCCTGTTCCAAACTGCCCATCCCCATCCCCCTTTCCTTCCCCAAACCAGAGGCTGCACTAATAGATGTGGAAACCGTGGACCTACTCTCCAAAGGGGCTAAATCCCATGCCTCCGTCCACCCTACCAGTTTTCTCCTCAGCAACCTCTTTCTAGTGGAGAAGAGGGATGGGGGTCAATGACCAGTTATCAATCTCAGGGAGTTCAACAAGTGGAAGGGGAGAGGAGTTGGCCTAACGGCTAGGGCGGTCGACCTCGAATCTGGGGAACCGGGTTCGAGTCTCAGCAATGACGCTGAACATCTTGTGATTCTGGGCAAATCACTTAATCTCCCCGTGCCTAACAAAAAATTAATGTGTCCTCATGTAACGCAACTGGTGCTATGTAAAGCGCTCTGATACCCGATACCGGGTCAAGTTCGCGCTATATAAAACTCTGTAAAAAAAAAGTGGCTCGTGGATTCTCCCCACTTCAAAATGGGGGGAATCCACCTCCTGCAAGAACTTCTGCGACCCGACTTGATGGTACGTCTGGATCTCAAGGATGCATACCTTATAATTCCGATCCACCCGCCACATCGCCGGCTTCTAGAGTTCCAGTGGTGATTCCAAACTTTCAAGTTCATGACTCTCCCCTTGGAGTTATCCTCAGAAACTTGGTGCTTTACCAAGGTCATGAAACCGGTGGTGGAGCACCTCAGGGCCAGGGGCATGCCCCTCATTGTGTACTTGGATAACATCCTCCTCATGGATCAATGCCCGAGAAAGCTGTCAGAACAACTGCAGACAACTGTTGTCCCACTGGGATTTCTCATCAATGGGCGAAGTCAGTACTGTCCCTGACACAGTCCTCGTATTCCTGGGGTTCGTGGTGGACTCGGTTAGAGCCACCTTGAGTCTTCCCTCTCAGAAGATAACCAAGATCAGACACGAATTAGGAAAAACTGTGGCAAATCAAGCACATCATGGGGCTTTTATCATCTTCGATACAGGTCATCTTTCCGGGACCCATGCACTATCGGGACCTCCAGTGCCTGAAGGCCTTTCCCCTTGACAGGGACTCACATACTCTCAGAGATAGGTATCCAGGGAACTGCCCTTGACTGGTTCAAAGACTTTATCAATTGTAGGACCCAAATGGTTTCCATTGCCACCTTTCAATCCAAGATCCTCTCCCTGGACAAGGAGGTTCCACAAGGCTCTTCCTTAAGCCCCACACTCTTTAACATCTATGTGGCACCCCTTGCCCATATAGTCAAGTCTTGTGGTTTTGAAATTCTTTCCTATGCAGACGACATCCAACTAGTTATCTCCTTTGGGCATGACACTGAAAGTGTCAAACATAGATTCATTGTCTGCATGAGAAAATTCACCACATGGATGCCTCTTAATGGTCTTCAGCTAAATGGAGACAAAACAGAGACCCTTCTATTTGGCAAGCTCAACTACATTGGTTGGAGGAATGGTGGCCGACTGAGCTAGGACCTGCACCAAACAGCTAGAAATCTAGGTGTCCTTTTGGATGAAGCCCTATCTTTGAAAGACCAGGTTTTATTCATGCGTGGCACCTGTTTTGGAAGAATGCGCCTCCTTAGGAGAATTTTTCAGTGGCTTACATTGAGTTCAAGGAAGACTCTCACTCAGGCATTAATAAGCAGTCGCCTTGACTATGGAAATGCTCTAATGCTAGCATCCAATGAATCCCTTCTCTCCAAAATGCAGGTAGTCCAGAACACTGCGGTCCGCCTGGTCAACAAACTTCCACCAGGCGCTCCGTCGACCCCTTTGCTTAGAGCTCTTCACTGGCTCCCCATCAGGAAAACAGCACTGTTCAAACTGCTCTGTTTGACTCAAAAATCCCTTATCAGCAAAGGCCCTAGATATTTACAAGCGAAACACACCTTTTAGTACCCAGTCAGAAATTTAAGATAAAAAAATAAACTTCTACTATGTCCAAGCCGTATCCATACATCAAATTACAGCAGTCGGGGCATTTTCTTATCTTGCCCCCTACCATTGGAATACGCTGCCTCTGTACATCCATTTATGCACTGACTTCACAGGTTTTAAAAAACATCTCAAAACTTGGTCATTCTGATTTGCTGCCTTTCCTTGTGACTTCTGCTACAGCGCTGAGATGCCCTTTCAGGGACGAGTCACTAGCGCTATATTAAGTATTGATTAACATAGCATAACAGAGGGTCCCTCTATCGAACAAAGCAGGAGAGGCGATTTGGTGGTGGATAGCCCACATGGAAGCCTGGAAAGGATGAGCCATCTTCGGATCCCAACCGGACTTAATAATCAAGTCCGACGCCAGCGGCACAGGCTAAGGGCAAGATGCAGGGAATTCTCCAATGGTGGAAAATGGTCCGCTGTCGAAGAAAACTACACATCAACTGCCCAGCACTGATGGCAGGTTTGTTCGCAGTGAAATGCTGGGCCAAAGACAAAACACAATGCTGCGTCCTCCTGAAGATGGAATATGTGGCAGCGGTCCGATACATCAATCACCTCGGAGGAATGAGATCCAGGACCCTCTAAAATCTTGCTTTGAGCTTCTGGGACTACTGCTTCAAAAATCAAATCTCAGTGACCTCAGAACACCTCCTGGGGAAGGCCAATCAAGTAGCGGATTGGCAGTCACGATATTTGCAGGATGTGAGCCTTTGGAAACTGGGCCATCGGTGTTCCAAGCACTTGTGACCAAATGGGGTCCATTCACAGTGGACCTCTTTGCATCTCGCCTTGACCACCACTTAGGCAGGTATTCAGCAGGCGACCGGATCCCAATGCAGTGATGATGGACGCCTTCCTACAAGATAGGGAGGTGGAAGTGGGATATGCGTTTCTCCCGTTCATAGTGACAATGAGGCTCTTGGCACACGTTCAGAGACAGTGGGCCGACGTGGTGGTTGTGACTCCAACCTGGAGATCTCAAGTGTGATATCTAGTTCTGATGGAGCTTTCCTGGGATTCTCCAATCCGTCTAACCCTGTTTCCAGGTCTCCTCAAGGATCCCTCGAGGAACCCCCATCCCTGGTGCTGGATGGCACTCTACAACTTATGGAGTGGAGGATTACAGGGAACGCTGGAAAGTCCCAGGCCTCTCAAGACAGGCTGCGCCATTACTCTCCAGGGCGTGGGCCGACTGCACGATCAAGCGCTACAGATCGGCTTGATCTTGATGGATGGGTTGTTGTCAGCAGAGACACATTGATCCTGTGGGGACAGTTGTTGTCCATATCTTAAACTTCCTTGTTTCCCTAGTCTCAGACAGCATGGTGCATAGGTCAATCAATAACTTCCAATCGGCAATCTCAGCGGGGCATTCCCACATTGGGGACTACCCTGTGGGTGAACACCCACTGGCCTGTAAACTCTTTATGGGCATTCAATTATCCTTACCTCCGGAACCAAAGTATTCGACCCTTTGGGATGTTAACAAGAACTTAAATCTGTTTCTTTCCTGGCCCAGCCACAAATATCTCTCCTGAAAAGAGATGTCAGCAAAACTGGCTACACTGCTATGCCTGGTGTCCTGTAGACAGGTGTCAAATGTCAGAGCCCTGGACTTAACAGGTAGAGTATTCACCACGGACGGGGTTACCTTCCACATATCCAGACGCACAAAATGTAACTACCGTTTTGTTTCATACCCTGCTGTTTCGCAATCACCCAAGTTATGTGTGGTCCGTAGTATTAAGGCCTACGAAGCTATGCTGGGGAAAAGCAGTTACTCACTGCCATGAGGAAGCCCCACAAAGCAGTCTCTTCACCTACCAATGATAGATGGGTACGATGGGCCATTTAGGAGGCTGGAACAGACATAAAGATGTTTGGGGCACATTCTGTAAGGGAAGCTCTGGCTTCCAAGGCATTTGCTCAAAATATCCCTCAGAAGGGGGCCCCCGAACTGATACCTAGGCAGGGGTACAGGGGGAAACGTCTACTATCAAACAGCTAAACCCACTGCCTGCAAACTATTTCATGAATAACGCAACAAAGTCTAGATATAAAGAGGGGAAAGAATAAGCTCCTCACTACCGAGCAAGTACAATGTGCAAACACAAGGCTAGAAATAGACACCTGGATGATTAATGGTTTTTAATTTTATTGGGATATAAAACCTTAATTTATTATGCAGGTGAGTAATGCATAGTTATAGCAAAATACATAAATTTCTTATAGGAAGTCAATACATAAAACAACTATTGGTAAAAAGTTAGATCAAGGACACCTCCCAGACAGATGTGTGAACCATAAATATTATACATGAAAACCCCACATAGTAATAAATTCAAAAACAAAGTTACACTCATCCAATCACTCATTCAAACACATGGACAAGACACAACTGGTCACCTCCACACGAGTACAACACATACATCAATGTACAATGAAATATATAAAAAGAAAGCTAATTTTGAATAACAACTTTTTCCAAGTATCATTCAAGGATGGTATCAGTGGTTACTGTGTTCTATTTATAAAATGTTTAATGCATTTTTTTATTTTTAATGAGCTCACTTCCCCAGAGGTAACTGATAATATCCAAGCTTGAAGAGGAGGAGCACCAGTAATGTAGAAAAAATGCGCTGACGCGCGTTTCAGTGCAGGACCCGGATACAGGGGTCACATCTTCTTCCGGGCGCTGGGCAGATGAACATAAGGGGTAGCACACGTCTGGGTTGTCTAAAAGTAATACAAGCAGATTCTAAGTACAATGACAGCATGCTTGCCTCTAAAGAGTAGAGGCCGGACGATAAGGATTAACTCAATAGTGGGTACCTTAAGTGGGCTCTACGGGTCACCCACAAGGTCAGTCCACGGAAACTAGAAAAATAACAACGATCCAGCAAGGGAAATCTCCACTAGTAATGAAATACAATGCTACATGAAGGATAAGAAAATGCCAGACAAGAGAAACCCAATAAAGTCAGGATACCCCAGGAGAAGTAATACATATGAGGCAAGGCTCATAACATGATGAAAACGATGGAGCCCAGAGCTCTCAGGGCAAGATTTGTGGAGCAGGAATTCACAGCAAATGGAACAAACGAACAAGTTACTTACCTTCGGTAACGCTTTTTCTGGTGGATACAATATCTGCCTGTGGATTCCTCACCTTATGAATACCCCCTGCGCCAGCTTTCCGCGGGAAATTCTTTCCTAGCTCTCCCACGTCGACGAGGACGTCACAATAGCACGGCTCCGCTCGCGACACCGTATGACGTCATCGGAGCCATAAGAAGACCTCGTCGGCGTGCTGACGTCAGTATCACCCATTTTTTCCGTGCCACCGAGGCAAACGGGCGGACCGACACATTTTCAAATGCAAACATAGCATACCAAATATATACACATATATAAATTCACAAATGCATAATCAATAAAGACATAGAGAAATAGCAACTGAAAAAGCATTTCTCATTATTAAAATATCAACATGATTAAGACATATTAAAATAAACATTTTTTGGTAGAAACAGGTGGACAACGGGGAGGCGGGCGGGACAGTGAGGAATCCACAGGCAGATATTGTATCCACCAGAAAAAGCGTTACCGAAGGTAAGTAACTTGTTCTTCTGATGGATACTTCTGCCTGTGCATTCCTCACCTTATGAATAGACTCCCAAAGCCGTACCTCTCCTGGAGGAGGGTGTCCACCTGACTAAACCAAAAAATCTTGCAAAACAGAACGAGCAAAATGGCCATCCCTCCTAAACTCGGAGTCCAAGCAGTAATGCTTCGCAAAGGTGTGGAGGGAGGCCCAAGTTGCTGCCTTACAAATGTCATCAATAGGAACACCTCTAGCCAAAGCAGAAGAAGTAGACTTAGCTCTGGTAGAATGAGCTCTGATACCTTCAGGCGGGTCCTTCTTGGCCAAGGCGTAGCAAATCTTGATGCACAAGATAATTCACCTGGAGAGAGTCCTCTTGTGCACAGCCTTGCCTTTCATATTCCCAACATAGCCCACAAAGAGCTGATCGTCCAGCCTCAGATCCCTTGTCCGATCCATGTAAAAGCTGACAGCTCTCTTAGGGTCCAAACGATGCAGTCTCTCCTCCTTCTTGGAAGGGTGAGGGGGAGGATAGAAAATAGGTAAAGTAATGGATTGTCCCAAATGAAAAGGGGTAACCACCTTGGGAAGGAAAGCAGCCCTGGTCCTTAAGACCAACTTATCCGCATGAATGGTCAAGAAAGGAGGTTTCGAACTAAGAGCCTGAAGCTCACTTACCCTCCTAGCCGAGGTAATGGCAATCAAGAAAACTGTTTTAAAAGAAAGAAGCCTCAACGGGCAAGTATGAAGAGGCTCAAAAGGAGAACCCATTAAAAAGGTAAGAACGAGATTCAAATTCCACTGAGGCATAATGAAAGGTGTGGGAGGGAACTTATTTGTAAGACCTTTAATGAACCTCTTGACAATGGGAGACTTAAATAAAGACGGCTGGTCCGGCAAACATAGAAAAGCCGACAAGGCCGACAAATAGCCCTTAACAGTGGCTACAGCACAACCTTGTTGTGCTAAAGAAAGTGAAAACTCAAGAATATTAGACAAACGGGCCTTCAAGGGGTCAATGTCTCTCTCTCCACACCACTTAACAAATCTGGACCATCTGGAAGAGTAAACAGACTTAGTGGAGTGTCGCCTAGACGATAAAATAACATCCACTATATCCGGTGGGAGAGAGAAGGAACTCAGGTTGCCCCGTTCAATCTCCAGGCATGAAGGTGCAGGTTCTGAAGGTGAGGGTGTAGAACCTGCCCCTGCGACTGCGAGAGGAGGTCTGCCCTGAGAGGGAGACGGAGCGGAGGGTGCGATGAGAGGTGAAGTAGATCTGTGTACCACACTCTTCTTGGCCAATCCGGGGCGATCAATATAACTTGGGCCCGGTCTTGGCGAATCTTCCTCAGATCCCGAGGAATCAAGGGTATGGGAGGAAACGCGTAAAGGAGTTGTGAGCTCCAATCCAACTGAAACGCGTCCCCCAGCGCTCCCCGCATTGGATACTGAAGACTGCAGAACGACGGGCAGTGCGTGTTCTCGTGAGTGGCAAACAGGTCCAACCGAGGAGACCCCCACATCTGAAAGATGTGATGGACCACCTCCGGATGAAGCCGCCACTCGTGATCGGCTGAGTAACGCCGACTGAGACTGTCCGCACGAACATTCAGCACACCGGCCAGATGATTTGCGAACACACAAATCCGATGGTTCTGAGCCCAGGACCAGAGCCGCAGAGCCTCTCGACAGAGACGAAACGACCCTACACCTCCCTGTTTGTTGATATACCACATCGCGGTAGTGTTGTCCGTCAGGACCTGAACCGACCGACCACGAAGGGAAGGGAGGAAGGCCTTTAGTGACAAACGTATCACCCGTAATTCCAGCAGGTTGATATGAAGCAACCTTTCTTCTGGAGACCAAAGACCCTTGACCTCCAGATCCCCCAGATGAGCACCCCACCCTAGAGTGGAGGCATCCGTGATCACTGTGGCCACCGGTGGAGGAGGCTGAAAGGGCTTTCCTTGAGACAGGTTGCCCTGCACACTCCACCAAATCAGCTCCGCTGCAGCTTCTCTGGAGATTTTGATCTTCTCCCCGAGATCTCCGTTGTGCTGATACCACTGCCTGCGGAGACACCACTGGAGTGCCCTCATGTGCCAGCGTGCATGGTTGACCAACAGAATGCAGGAAGCGAACAGACCGAGCAGGCGAAGAACCTTCAGGACTGGAACAACCGCTCCATCGTGAAATAAAGGAATCATTTCCTGAATGTCGAGAATCCTCTGCGGAGGAGGGTATGCTCGACACACAGAAGTGTCCAGTATTGCCCCTATGAACAGGTTGCGCTGAGAAGGCACCGGGTGAGATTTGGGTACATTTATCGAAAAACCCAATTTGAATAACAGATGAGCTGTCACCTGCAAGTGGCGCGAAACCAACTCTGGAGACTCCGCTTTCAACAGCCAGTCGTCCAGGTAGGGGAAAACAGGGACCCCTGACCTTCTGAGCTGAGCCGCTACCACCGCCATCACCTTTGTAAAGACTCGAGGTGCGGAAGTAAGACCGAACGGAAGAACCGCAAACTGATAATGTTGCGACCCTACCGTGAACCAGAGCTAATTCCGATGCGACCTCAGGATGGGAAGATGAAAATACGCATCCTGTAGATCGATGGACACCATCCAGTCTTCCTGTTGCAGCGCAAGAAGAACCTGAGCCAAGGTCAACATTTTGAACTTTTCCTGTCTGAGGTAAAGGTTCAAAATCCTGAGATCCAAGATTGGCCTCAAGCGACCATCCTTCTTGGGAATCAGGAAATACCGGGAGTAGCAACCCTGACCCCTTTCCTGCTCCGGAACCACCTCTATTGCACCTTTCTGTAGCAAGGTAAGAACTTCCTGCTGTAAAAGCAGTAAGTGGTCCTCTGAGCACCAACCTTGGCGAGGAGGGTAAGGAGGAGGAAACTCCAAAAAGGGGAGGGTGTACCCATTCTCTACAAGATTCAAGACCCAACGATCTGATGTGATCAGTCTCCACTCTTGTAGAAAGTGGGACACCCGACCTCCAATTGGACCAACAAGTTCTAAGATGGGGGATCTAGAACTGCTTTCCTGATGTAACGGTGGCTGGAGGGGAAGTAGAGGAAGAGGAGGAGGATTGTTGTCGCGCTGCACCCCTGAGACCTCTTTTATTCCTCCCTCTGTATGACTTGTACAAGGGATTCTGCTGTTGCTGGCCCTGTTGAGATTGCTGGCGGCCACGAAAGGAAGCCGATCTCCCAAATCCACGATACCACTTGTAGCCATATCCTCTGGACTGCACCTGGAGGCCTAGAGACCTTGCAGTAGCCCTGCTGTCCTTAAAGCGCTCTAATGCTGAGTCCGCCTTTGAACCAAAGAGTTTTGACCCATCAAAGGGCAAATCCAGCAAAGTTGCCTGAACATCAGGTGAGAAACCAGACGAACGAAGCCAAGCCTGTCTCCTTGCAGCCACAGATGACCCCATCACACGAGCTACAGAGTCAGCAGTGTCCAGTCCCGATTGAATTACCTGACGTGCCGCAGCCTGCGAATCAGAAAGGACTTCCAAGAAATTAGCCCGATCCTCCTCAGGCAATTTAGGAGCTAGCTGCATGACTGAGTCCATTAAAGCGTAGATATACCTTCCAAGAAGACAGGTAGCATTAGTGGATTTAAGAGCCATACTTGAAGAAGAGAACACCTTCTTTGCCGCCTGCTCCATCTTCTTAGAGTCCCTATCTCCAAGAATGGTAGGGAAAGAACCAGACGATTGCTTCAAGCAAGAAGCCTGAACAACTAGACTTTCCGGCGTAGGATGAGAGGATAAAAAAACCGGATCACCAGGAGCAGGCCTGTACCTTCTAGCGATGGAGCGAGAAACGGCAGGAGTAGACAAAGGCTTTTGCCACACCTCCATTATTGGTTCCGTCAAAGCATCCGTAAAGGGAAGCAACGGTTCAGTAGTGGAAGAAGAAGTATTAAGAACTTCAGTAAGAATATTGGATTTCACCTCAGCCGAGGGAAGCTGTAGACCAAGTAAATCAGCCGCCTTCCTTATGAACACATGATAAGGAGCAATGTCATGCACAACACCAGCATTTGCAGATGGGAGATTATACTCAGGAGAAGTATCCAAGCCACTTGCCTCACGGAGGCCCTCAAACTCATCCATAGAATCAACTATCTCACCTTCCTCCTGATTCTGTGCATATTCCTCCTCTTCAAGGAGCCTCTGCACCTCTCTTCTAGAGCGTTGTTTAGGAATCGGCTTCGGCGGCGCCACATGCGACGTCGGTGAAGCCATCAACGACGTCGATGGAGGCGCATCAGCTTCGAACCTCGATGCCGATCGAACTCGAGGCGGAGCCGAGTCAACAGCTGAAGGAGTTCGAGGAGCCGGAGTGGAGGACCTCGGCGCCGGGAATTGCCAAGCCGGAGTCGACGGCAAGAATGGCATAAAGGGTGCCTGAGGATAAAATTGAGGAACACCCAAGTTAAAGGCCAAAGGACCCACAGGGCCCGAAGGCGCACCGGATGAATCAGAGGCCCTGGCAAACATGCTAAACATCGCATTTAGAAAATGCGAAGAGTCTGACCCAGGAGCAGGAAAAGCAGGATATGGATCCGTAACTTCCTGAGGTCGAGCTGGAGGCTGCGGTGCCGGGGATGGTGGCTGCGGAGTCGGGGATGGCGCCCGCACAGGAGAAGTCACCCGACTTGGAGTCGACTCCCTAGGCACCGGAGACATCGCTGGAGCAGGTGAGTCTTCATGCTGCAAAGAACCTTTCGAAGCCGGCGATACCGGATCCGGAGATGGAACCGGCGACACCTGAGGAGAAGGAGATGGAGAAACAAAGACCTTCCTTCGAGGCCATTCAGCCGGAGTCGGCGACCTCGACCTCGAGACTCTGGACTTCGAAGATCGGTGTCGAGAACCATGCCTCCTCTTGGATTTCTTATGTTTCTTCGACTTTGATGTATGAGAAGACGAAGACTTCGCCCTCTTACGACCTCTCTTCTCCTTTTTGGCTTTGGCCATGAACAACTTAGCTTCACGCTCCTTGATGGTCTTCGGATTCATCTTCCTGGAGCTTCGACACTCCTCGACGTCATGATCCGAAGATAAACACCAGAGGCAATCTTCATGCGGGTCTGTGATTGACATGTGCCCGCCACACTCTCTGCAGGGTTTAAATCCAGTCTTCCTAGAAGTAGCCATCAGGAACCAACAAAGATACAAAGTTTTCCTCGAAGAAAATGGAGAGCCCTAAGAAAAACCGTTACGCGTCGATGGCGCGGAAAAAAGGGAACTGACGTCAGCACGCCGACGAGGTCTTCTTATGGCTCCGATGACGTCATACGGTGTCGCGAGCGGAGCCGTGCTATTGTGACGTCCTCGTCGACGTGGGAGAGCTAGGAAAGAATTTCCCGCGGAAAGCTGGCGCAGGGGGTATTCATAAGGTGAGGAATCCACAGGCAGAAGTATCCATCAGAAATCCATAAGCAGCATGCAGAAACAAAGAAACTTCACAGGGAAGGATAGATCTAAAAAGCAGGTTTATAAAACGGACCAACAACCCTATGTGTGGATTAAAGAAATAATCAAAAAGGACAAGATAGGTGATAAAAAAGGGGAGAGACTGAATAGGGGTACCAGAAAAGACCAACCCATGCGATCCTGCTAGGTGACGGCACAAGAACTGGGCAAAAATAACAGTTCTGGTCAGAATAATAGAGAATAAAACAAGGGGAATAGACAGATGCTGGCTAGGCAGAATCCCAGAAATGCTAGTCACGAAAGGGGAAGAATACCGAGTGAGAAAAGCCTGGCATATAGAAAAGTCAGGTCTTTCTGATACAAACCAAACGTCCCATAGCCAATCCGTTTCCAAATACTTGGACCGGTGTGGGGTAAGGTCGGGGGGGCCGACATCACCTGATAAAATTAAGGCCCGGGTAGAGAGCAGTAATCCTTCCCCGAACTCTTACTCAATATAGTGGATACCAAGACTCGCAAGGGAAATCCTCATCGGCTGGCGTCGAGGACTCCACAAAGTTCGCTCTCCGGAAGCAAAATTGTGGACCGGGGGCGTCAACCTTAAAGGAGTCCAGTGACCCGGAAGATCGGGAGAGAGAATTGCACTGGATACGCCGGATGGCGAAAATGGCGGCCATATTGGGAAGGAATAACCGCGCCAAGAGTGGCATCTGGGGAGAGAAGGGGCATTCTCACCAGAAGGAGACCGGCGTCGGGGACCAATAGACATACATCGAATACTCTGTCTAAGCCATACACATAATGATGTACCAAAGCCAAAAGCAGCAACAGGAAAATCAGAATACGATCACATAGATATGGATAGACCAGAAAAGAAACTGGTCCAAAATAGCGTACCGGGAGGCAAAACAAGCCCATCTGCCCAAGGGCACATGGAACGGATCTGGAAAGTAGGCATACATTGAGGGAGGCAGGAAGGAGAATCTATATCGGATTCTCCCACGGGGTCTGTTCATTAAGGCCCTTCTTATGGGTATTAAGAGTAAAAATCAAAAAAAACTTCCATTTCTTACGGATGGCGACCGTGTCCTTGCCTTCTTGGAGTACTATTCTTTCTATATTAGTCCACCTCAAGTCTTTATCTGAATGGTTCAAGTTCTTCCAGTGCTGGACCAGTGGGGCTGTGTACTTTTCTTTGCGAATGTTGGATTTATGTTCCCCTATTCTGGTCCTGCATTCACGTCCTGTTTTGCCAACGTATCCAGTGTTACAGGAGCATACGATAAGGTAAATTATGTTAGATGAATGGCAGTTAGTGATGTCCTTTAAATAGACAGTTCTGTTGTTGATTCTTATGGTGTCAGCCACAATCGCATTAGCACAGGCATGGCATGTGCCGCATTTGTGGTTACCTTGAATGGGATTACCACCAGTGATGGATTTCTGGCAGACATTACTCTTTTCTGTTCCTCTCGCTCCAAGGCATTTGTACTGGGAGCATGTCTAGAGGATATCCTCAATGCGGCGGACTGGTCTTTGGACTCATCCTTTAAAAGGTTCTACTTTAAGCCAGGCCCCAGAATTACAACGCTGGTAGTCAACAAGCTTTAAATTGGCGTAATCCTTGCCTCCGTTTCTGTCATAGAATGAAAACTTTCCTTGCTTTCATAACGGAAAGTTTCAATTCTATTACGAACACAGAGGCAAGGATTAGCCCACCAAATGCTTGATTATCAGTTATTCCACCAGCAGAGGAAATGACTTCCGAACGTTCGACATAGGTATTCAATTCTCATACACTTACAGTGTATTGTACATGCATTAGCTGAAATTCTGATGATTAGATGGTTAAACTATTGTTCATCATATGAGAATATGTGTTCTATTTGCCTAGTCCTTTCAGGGATTCTTGACCGTAAACGTAAGTCTGCTTTTCTGTAGGGGCAGAGTCATCTAAACAAGAATGAAGAGCATGATTACTGACTTCTGTCGCAGGAAGAAAAAGGAGGCAAGAGAGTCAACAAGGGACTTTGAGGAGAGATCCTGCTTGCTGATCGACTGGACTTACATTTTTCTCCCTTTCCCAAGGGTTCATGGAAAATGAAGTTTATTATTGTTGTCTGAAATGGCTACTGTTGAAATAAAGTGAAGAAAGTACAGCGTAATCTTAGCCTCCGTGTACTTAATAGAATTGAAACATTCTGTTACGATAGCTAGGAAAATATTCATTACCCTGTGCCTGGTAGTAATGTTTCTGTGGACATCTGAATGAGTTATATTACTTATATTAAGGCTTCCAGTTCACAGCAGATGTTAAAGTTGCACTTCTAGCATTTGATGTGTCAAGTCAACTTCAAAACCATCAGGTTTCATATATCATTATGGGCCATATGTACAAAAGTAAGGCTTTGCGATTTCCAAATAGCGAATTTGTAGAAATCGCTATTAGGGAATCACAAAATGAGATGTTTGTAACAGTGAATTCCATTAATAGCAATTTCTACAAAATCGCAATTGCATTTAGGAAATCGCTATTTTGGAAATCGCAAAATTGTGATTTCCTGATAAGAAATCTTCAAATTAGGAAGTTGCATTCTGGATGCAGAATCATGATGTCAGACCAGGAAGTTAAGAAATACAGGGTGTGGCCACAACCCAGAAACCTAGGAAGGTGCTGGAAGAAAGGAGTGTACCTGTTTCACCACTGGCAGTGGAA
The DNA here is from genome assembly GCA_963921515.1 of Calotriton arnoldi. NCBI lineage: Eukaryota > Metazoa > Chordata > Amphibia > Caudata > Salamandridae > Calotriton > Calotriton arnoldi. The sequence goes on from CAWUFW010011269.1 coordinate 51,357, forward strand.
TTTCCATACCTGGAGAACACCATGTCTGGGGATTCTGGGAGCAGGAAGCAGGAAGCGCAAAGTCAAGTTCTCTGAATAGGAGTTGGAGCTTCTAACCGAATAATGCATCACACATATGGACCAGCTATTTGGGAAAGCTTCGTTTACTGTTGTTGAGAGCCAGAAGAACACAATATGAAACAGCATCCTGGAGAAGGTGAACTCCCTTGTCATCCAGAGGACCATACCAGAGATCAGAAAATGCTGGTATGACTTCAGATTCCACAACAAGGAGAAGGTGGCCAGCAGGATGGCTGAGAGTTGGGGCACAGGTGATGGACCCTCCAAACATCCTATCCCACTCCCATGGAATCACTGATCGAGGGGACACTTGAACCAGAATGTGTGGTGGAGTGTCAGACGTTGACACCTCCAATCCTGCAGGAACCAGTCAGGGTAGGTCCACCCGCCTTTACTTACATAACATAATGTTTTAAATTTCTCAAGTAAAACATTTAAGCAAACAAAGCTCCATTGAGATGCATGATGTACCTTGGCAATGCATCTTGCGAGTTGTAGTACACCAAAGTTACATGCTGTACCTCATGCTGATGACTACACTACACATATCTGTACATCATAAACATGTCACAAACACATAAAGCACAGTTACAACAATATTGTGAACAAACTTTAACCATTTATTTACACTAACTATATATATGCATTTGCACAGATCACACCCAGGACGTGTCAGAAACAATTGAGGCTGAAGAAGCTACTGACACACATGTGGAAATGGAGGACAGCACAATGACAAATCCTTTGCCGATTACTCCAACTCCAAATACTAGGAGAGCAACGGTTGCACCACTACCAGACTTTATAAACGGTGATGAGGGACAATCCCAAAGCAGGGAACACAACTACAACTGCAGGTAGGACACACAGACACCCTAGAGTCCAACCAGCAACAGACCACAATGACAATGTGTCAGATGACATGGCAGGCAGTTCGCCTATGTTTGGTGGCCTGGAGAAATCCATCATCTCAGTACAGTGCCTGTAAACCAATCAAATTACGACTGTTAATAGGCATCTGCAAAGCATGTCAATGTCAATGCTGCAATTGCAGAAAGGGCAAGACTGTTGTGTTGTTGCTATGGAGAAGGATCAACATCTAAAAAGACGCAGGCAGCACATGAAACGCTTTGATGCATTCACTCGTTCAATAAATCGATTGGCAGTAGCCCCGACGACGCTTGCAAGGAGAACTGTTAACATACAAAAGGACATGACACACAGACACAGAAACAGAACCTGTCTGTCTACAAAATTCAGCCACCACCTCAGAGTGAAGACAGCTCTAGCATCAGTGCCACATCTATGCAAGAAGAATGCTGTACCAGGCGTACACGCCGAAACACTTCTAGATCTGACATGTCCCCTCTTCCACAGGCCAGTGTTGCAGAGAAGGCAACCAACCCCAGAGGCCGGAGAGAGTAAATCTAGTGAACGCTCAGAGTCACAAATCTACTTTGTTTTGTTTGTTATTACATACTTTGTTGCTTTGTAGAAACAATGTTACATCCCCAATGGGCACAATTGATTAGGGAGAGATACATTATTGTCACAACCTGAATAAAAGGTGATCTTTCAGTCATGCACCATGCATTACCATCATGTGTGATGTCTATTTCTTAGACGTGGTAATCATTCTTACCACAAAAATAGCTGCTGATGATCTCTGCGCATTGTGCATGACCCTCTGCTGCACGTGCCCCTTCCTGATGCACTTGTAGTGGTGGTAATTCCTCATCTGAGTCTGATTCAAGCTCTATGCTGAAGTTGTGCAGAACCTTTTTCATGGCAATATTGTGTAGAATGGCACATGAGGCAATGATTTTACAACAAGTCTCAGGTCTGTAAAGTAGTGCTATGCCAGGTTTGTGGAGGCAGAGGAACCTGGACTTCAGTTTGCCACAGGTACGTTCGATGATGGACCGTGTTGTCTTATGTGCCCTGCTGTACTGCCTTTACTTCTGGTTCTTGGAGTCAAGTATGGTGTCAGTATCCAAGAACGCAAGGCATATGCACTGTCTCCTTTAAGAGGATGAAAAGGATAAACCATTGGGTCATATTACACAAAGAATTTTGGCCACTGTATGCATTGAGTCAGTAATTCTCTTACCGAGTAAAAAGCCATCGCCAAATTCACCCTGAGACAGTCGCTTATGCATTCCACTGAGGCAGAACACGAAGGAGTCATGGCTGCTGCCTGGGAATCTGTCCACAAGGTGTGTTATGATGCATGAGACATCAAACACTACTTGTACATTGAGTGAGTGTGAGCTTTTTCCTATTTCTATCATTTGCTGAGGGGGGACATATGGCAATATGTGTGCCATCAACACTGCCAATAACATTGGGTAACTGTGCTACCTGGGAAAACAGTAATTTGGTCTGTTGCAAATGTTTGGGGGTATTTGGAAAATATATGTATTGGTTAACTATCCTAACCATGATGTCCAGAAACCTTGGAAGGCCCCTGGAAAATACACTTTGTGACACCCCCCTGCCACTTCTATGACCCCCTGGTAACTGCCAGAAGTTAAAAGGTGTAGAAAACACAATATTTGCACATGTGGTGGGACTGAATTGCTTCTGAGTGTTGGGGTCTGAAGCTGAGGTTGTAACTGAAATGAAATGAAAAAGGAATTTATAGAGCGCGAACAATTACCCGAAGGTGTCAAGGCACTAGCTCATCGAGCTACTATGCAATGAAGCCTGAGTAGATAGATCAAAGATTAAACAGCCAGGTTTTTAAGGCTTTCCTGAAGGCTAACAGTTGAGTTTCACTTTTTAAGGCTGGAGGAAGAGAGTTCCAAAGTCTGGTAGTGCCGACCAAAAAGCTTCTGCCTCCCCAGGTAGTTTTCCTAAACCTGGGGAACACCAAATTGTGAGCATGGGCAGAGCGTAGCTGTCGGGTGATAACATATCGTTGAAAGTTCTGTTTAAAGAAGATGGGTCCAATACCGTGAACTGCTTTAAACGCTATGCAAAGAGCTTTAAACTCAATGCGTCTTTTTACTGGGAGCCAATGTAATTGTCTTAATGCAGTAGCAGCGGGTTTATGCTTGGGAATGTCCAGCAAAATGTGCGCTGCAGCATTTTGTACAATCTAAAGTTTGTTTGACATTTTGTCCTAAGATTAATAAAAAGACCATTACAGTAATCTGCTCTGGACAAGACCAGGGCTGAGATGACAAGTTTGCGAAGATTAGCGGGTATAAACGGAAAGATTTTTCTGAGCAGTTTTAATGTGTAAAAAAATGCAGAGGTGACATTGTTCACATGCCCTTAAAACATAAGCTTGGAATCGAAGGTGACTCCTAGGTTTTTCACTTTGTTTGTTGGGGTGGGCAGTGAACCCAGTTCCGGCGGACAAAAAGCTGGAGACCAAAAAGTGGTATTGCCACCAAAAAGCAGGACCTCTGTTTTATTGGAATTGAGTTTTAAGCAGTTAGCAGCCATCCACTGTCCGACTTGAAGAAGACAAGCATGAAACCGTGAGGCTGTATCAGAGGGGGTACTTGTCACAGATACAATAATTTGCGTATCGTCAGCATACGAAATTGCTGAGAAACCCAAAGATCGAATCAACTGAGCCAAAGGGGCAACGTAAATATTAATAAAAAGGGTGTGGCTCAATGACCAGCCCTGAGGTATCCCACAAGGCAGTGTAAAATTGGGCGATTTGAACTTGGAAAGAGCAACGAACTGTTCTTGGTCAGACAAAATTGACCCAAGTAAAGCCAAAGCTTTTCCTTTTATGCCTATCCCATCAAGGCATTCCAGCAATTTTTTGTGGTTGACGGTATCGAATGTGGCAGAGAGGTCAAGCAGCACCAGTGATGCATTGCCCCCCGCGTCAACCACCTGCCTAATCTGTTCCGACGCCGAGATCAGTGCCAGTTCCGTACTATGATGCTTCCTGAAGCCATACTGGGTGGCATCCAGGTATGCATGATCCTCAATATAGTCAGAGATTACCATGTTTATGGCCTTTTCGGCCATTTTGGCAGGCAGTGGGAGTCTTGAGATCGGGCGATAATTGTTTGGGTCAGACCCGTTTAAATTAGGTTTTTTCAGAAGTGGAAGAACCGATGCTAGTTTCCAGTTGGTGGAAAAGATGCCTGAAGTAAACATTTGGTTGAAGATGGTTGACAAGTGAGTTGCAAATACTTCTGGCAGAAGATGAAAAATCTTAGGGGGACAAGGATCGAGAGGGGAACCAGACTTGATAGACAGGAGTAACTTAGATACCTGGTCAGAGTTCAGTGGTGGAAAGTAAAATAACGCGGGGGTTTGGAGGTTTCTGTGATAACAGGATGGGCTCAGCAATTACTTCCACAATTACCTCACTACTGAGTCTGTACTTCTCATATATCTCCTCCTCTATCAGTTCAAACAGGGTGACCCTCACCGTAAATATCCTCTCCTGTCTCCTCCTCTTTCTCTGCCTGCCAGCCAAAATCCCCATCCTCCTCGCCAAAACATACAGAGCTGCCATGCTGAAAGAGCCATAAATTTTGGATTTTTGGATGTCTTTTTATAGTTTGCACCTGGTTACCACCTGATACAGATTGATGGTAATTGCATTTCCTAAATGCCCATTTTGTGACTATTCGCAATTAGGAAATCCTTTGTACATGGTATTAGTGAATCGCTATTTGGAAATCCCTATTTGTGATTTCCTATTTAGCGATTTCCAAAATGTGATTTCTACTGGATAAAAATCGCATTTTGCACCACCAAAAATGCCTTTTGTACATTCTAAAATGGCATTTTGAATTCCCTATGGCCTGAAATTACGAATTGCACCATTAAGAAATGCAAAATGACTTCGTACATATGGCCCTAAGAGCTGCAGATCTGACAGATCTCAGACCTCAATGGCCTCTCATCCGGCCTTTTTGAACATTAAGAACTTTTTTGGGCGGGAGTCCTGCGTCCATTATATAATCATATACAATAAGAAGGGCCCTGCTTTGAACATGACAAGCTATAGGATTAAAGCTCTACTAGATTTGGAGGCCACGTTTGTACTAAAGCTCCATTGAAAGAACTGGAAGACTGGTCCTCTTCACTCCAGTGTGTTCCTTTAAATTAATCTGGTTTCCAATCATTTATCTACGAGCGCAATTCATAATATTTAGCTCTATCTCTAATTGCAGAGAAAAAACCTACAGCCATCCACGCTCGCACATGCCTGATTTGTTCAGTTGAAATCGGCTTTCATCAAGGTATTCAGAAACCACCTATGGCATCAGTTTAGTCTGTGGGATAACCCCCTTATTTGTGCAATAAAGCTCTATATAGGTACATGAGTGAATGTTAAGATAGGCACCACTCACACTGTCTACGCAAATGAGCACATAATCGGTGGGCACAAGCAGAGTTGTGCGATATTGCCGCTTTTAATTAATCTGTATTTTGCTGATCTAAACAACTGTCTTAACAGCATGCATCTCTTCTCCGAAAATTGGAGCCCAACTCAGTATGTCACTGCACTATGCGGACGTTATAATATCACTGAGTAAAACATCAGTAGCTCTTCAGAGACTGATTACTGCACTGGCGATCTATTACACAAAATACGTTATAGAAGTTAACTTAGACAAAACAATAGTGGTAACAATTGGAATGAAAATAAAAAAGCAAGGCTCATGGCACATAAAAATAGAATCGAGAGGTTGTTCTGTTACAAGGACCTCAGTATCTTAATTGACAACAGCAGTTTTTCGTCATCATCTTTCGTAATTAAGGTCAGAGGTCTGGCCTTTTGGTTCTGCTTTTAGCACTCTAGCCAAGAAACTGAGTAGCCCTTCACTGGAATCGCTCTTTCAGGTACTTAAAGAACAAGTTACACCTTATCTGATAGAGACTCTTTCTAGCCACAGACTCCTTACCTTAGAATAATTTCCAGACGTCCGACTGGATCTGTAAACTTTGCAAGCAGTACCTGTGTGTGCCAGAAGGAAGCGTTGGTTTGCATCGTCCACATCAGAAGAGACGTGCGCGATGCCTATAAAGGCACCACCCCACCCCACACCACTCACATCAGTTACTTTTTGCGACTTTCCCATGCCAGAAGCGAGGAGCCCCGAAGGTTACTGATGTGCCAGTTTGCAGACACTAAGGACCTCATAAGGGTTGTACCTATATGGAGAAATCAGTTCGCAGATGAGGGAGGATAAGAGAGTATCTACTAGATAAAACATTTCAAAGGTAAGTAGCTTGTTCTTCTGATAGAGACTTTTAGCCACAGATTCCTTATTCTAGAATAGATACCCAAGCAATACCTCTCCAGAGGTGGGTCTGCAAACAGATTTAGACCAGGACGTCCTGGAGGACCGAATGAACAAAGGTCCCGTCATGATGGACCTGACAGTTCAGGCAGTAATTCCTGGTAAATGTGTGCAGAGATGCCCAGGTTGCTGCCTGACAGATGTCCAGGACAGGGAATCTGCGAGCTTTACGCAGTGGTTTCAGCTTTGGCTCTGGTGGAATGAACCCACAAGTCATCAGGTGGTTGCTTCTTGGCCAGTGTGTAGCAGATTTTGATGCAGATCACTATCCATTCGGAAGATGGTCTGTTTCTGCATGCTCTTCCCTTTCTTCGCCCAACAAACCCAATGAAGAGTTGATCGACTACCCGGAACTCTCTGGTGTGATCAATATAAAATGACAACTCTCTTTTTGGGTTCAGGCGGTAGAGTTTCTCCTCCACTTTGGTAGGGTGAGGCAGTGTAAAGAAGGTAGGCAATGTGATGATCTGGCCTACGTGAAAAGGTGTTAACACTTTCAGCAGAAAAGAGGCACCTGTTCTCAGAAACAGTTTTTCTCGGAAAAAAAGTCACGCAAGGAGGGTGCACCGAAAATGTCTGCAGTGCACTAACCCTCCTGGCTGATGTAATTGCCACTAAAAAGGCTGTATTTAGGTTCAACAAATGTAGAGGGCAATTGTGTAAGGGCTCAAAGGGTGAACACATCGGAAAGGTCAAGACTAGGTTTAGGTCCCACTGGGACATGATGAAGGATTAAGGAGGGAACATATGCTGTAGTCCTTTTAGAAAACGAGTCACCACAGGTGACTTGAAGAGGGAGGGCTGATACAGTAACCGCAAGAACACCATATGGCTGAAAGATACCCTTTAACAATTCTCAAAGCATAGCTTTGCCGGGCCAACAAAAGAAGAGATAACAAAACGTCAGATAAAGGTGCAGAAAGGGGATCAACATTTTTGGTTGCATTCCAAGCCGCAAATCTGTCCCAACGGCAGTTGATTGAGGGACACCTGGCTGGCAAATGACATAACAGACTTCTGGAGGAAGGTCAAAACCTGTCAACTGTTGCAGCTCAATCTCCATGCATGAAGGTGGAGCATGCACAGGTTTGGGTGCAGAACCCTGCACTGTTGCTGTGACAGTAGGTCCTCCCTAAATCGAAGGACCGATGCTCATAGTCAGGAGTTCGGGATACCATACTCTCCGTGTCCAATCCGGAGCCACAAGAATGACTTGGGCTCAGTCATTCCTGATCTTCTCGAGATCTCTGGGCAGGAGTGGTATCGGCAGAAAGACGCACAGGAGGCACGAGCTCCATTTGAGACAAAAAGCGTCTCTGAGCGAGGGACGCTTGGGAAACTCCAGCACCAAGAAGTGCTGACATTGAACGTTCTTGGCGGTGGCGAATAGATTAAATGAAGGGAATCCCCAAACTTTGAAGATAACTTGTGCCACCTCCGGATGGAGCTGCCATTTATGATCCGTTAAGCATCGACAGCTGAGTTTGTCCGCACTGTCGTTCAGAGAGCCCGCCAGAAGTTGAACCATCAAGGAAATGCCCTTACGTTCCAGCCATGTCAAGAGATGCAGGGCCTCTTGACACAGGGTCAACGACCCCACCCCATCCTACTTGTTGCAATACCACATGGCGGTGATGTTATCCATGAACACCTGAACTAGCCATCCCTTGATGGAAGGCAGAAAGGCTTTCAGTGCCTGTCAGATCGCTCTCGGCTCCAAAGGTTGATGTGGAACTCCACCGGAGGCCAGAGTCCTCTGATCTCTACCTCTCCCAGATGGCGGCACAAGCCCAGGAGTGACGCATCTGTCACAACAGTCAGCTCTGGCTGGGCAAGAGAGAGGGGTCTGCAACTGACCCAATCGCAGTTTGTCAGCCACCACTGCAAGTCTTTTACAGTTCCCTCCGCTATCTGGACCAGGTCGGAGAGATTCCCCTGATTCTGGTCCCACTGGCCAAAAGGGAGCACAGAAAACTGTTAAAGCTCATGGCCCACCGTGTACTGCAGGTAACATCTGTAGGCAGGCAGGAAGGGAACATAGAAGTAGGCGTCCTGCAAATCCAATGCTACCATCCAGCCCCCGGGTCTAAGACAGATAGAACTTGAGTTAACGTGAGCATCTTGAATTTTTCCTTTTTCAGGAAGAAATTTAGAAGACGCTGGTCTAAAATAGGGTGGAGGCCTCTGTCCTTCTTGGGCAGCAGAAAGTAGCGGAAATAACAACCATGACCTACTTCTGGTGTCAGCACCCTTTCAATAGCTCCTTTGACCAAAAAAGCTTGAACTTCCTGACAGAGCAGGGAGAGCTGATCCTCTGTCAGCCGGTCTGATGGTGGCATGCATGGTGGGGTATCTAGCAAAGGGATGGAGTATACCCGCTGAACAATTTGTAATACCCACTTGTCAGATGTTATGGACTGTCAGTAGAGCAGGTGATGATGAATCCTGCCTCCAACTGGGTGCCCGTCATGGTATGAAGGCAAACTAAAGTGGTTTTGAGGCTGTGTGTGCCGGGGTGGGGCGGACTGGGTAGGCCTCTGGCTGTTTGTCCTACGAGGCTTGTGGGAACCGCATCTGCAGCCACAAATGGACTGGAGAGGCTTTTGGCATTGGTGGCTGGATGGAAATGGATGCAGTTGGTAGTCCCTACTGTAGTCACCAAAGAAGCAAAGGCAGAATGGGGTTGGTGTGGGGACATGGAGATGCCCAAGGTCCTGGCAGTGGCCCAGCTGCTCTTAAAGCGCTCCAGTACTGAATCTGCCTTGTCTCCAAAGAGATAAGTGGCATTGAAGGGCATTTCCATAAGGGATGCCTGAACATCCCCCGAAAAGCCAGTAGATCTCAGCCAGGGGTGACATCTGAATGTCACTGACTACACAATCACTCTGACTAGCGAGCCGATTATGTCCAGTACGAATGAAATGATGAACTTTGCCATCTGCCATCTGCAATAGCATGTGACAGTATGGTTCGGGCCTCCTTGGAAACCATGGGAAACACTTGCTCAACCGAATCCCAAACTGTGTAGATGTATTGGCACAAAAGGTATGCAGTGTTCACCAACCGCAGTGTAGGGCTGGCGGAAGATCCTCTTCCCAAAGGTGTCCAACTTCTTGGATTCCCTATCCGGTGGTGTGGTAGGGAACATGCCAGGGTTTTACTTGGATGTGGAGGCCTGGACAACTCAGTCATCCTCCTCAGCCCCATAGCAAATGAAGCCCCTTCCTCCATAGCCATACTAGGAGAGACCAGGACAGTGTCTGTGGAGGTGTCCGGAGCACTGGCATCCGCCAGTTCCTCATACCAGTGGTTTTCGACCTCATCAAAGGGATTGGTGCTATCATAACCATCCTCTGAATCTCCCCAATCATACTCCTCTTCAGGTCTGTTGAATAAAGGGGGTACTGGCTCTGACTCTGAAGGTCAAGGTCCAGCCGGCACTGGAGTCGATGCTGGGCAATGCCAATCAGGCTCGGTATCGGGTATTATTAGAGGGTCGGCGTCAGCATGGGGAGTCGATGGTGGAGGGAACATCATCGCTAGAACAGGCTCCAGAGAAGATCACAGTCTTGCGATCAGAGTAATTCCAGATCCAGAACCAGATCCATGGGGCCCAAATGGCACTGAGGGCAGACCTGCCAGAAGAAATCCTGTGGGGTTCCCCTCCGAACACATTGGGCCCGAAGTCATTCCAAAGGGGTCAGCCCGCCAAAAAATGAGGTGCATGGGCTCTTAAAATTTGCAGAGTCGGGCGGTTGTTGCTCCAGGAAACTCAGAGAGGCACAAAGCGGGCCCAGAGGCAGGCTCTGTGTGGGAGCAGGACCTAAAGTGATGTTCTCTTGCCTTGTTCGAAGATTTGGAATTAGCGAGGTGAAGTCAAAGAGCACTTCAACTTCTTTGATTTATTAGACTTCTTGTGAGACTTAACCAATAACTTTGAATAATGACGAGTGCCTGGAACGACAGTACAAAAGGGGCCAGGACCTTCCTTGCGTCGTGGAGGCGACTGCCATCAGGTGACTAAGAGCGCTCCCTCAGCTCCTTGGGATTCATGGAGTCTGGTCTGGCTCCAACCACCAAAAACAAACCAGATGGGGGTCTGTCATAGGAACCACATGGCTTAAATTCCACCTTTTTTGGGGTAGATCCTATCCACACTGGGAAACAAAATGTCAAAAAAGTCAGTCAAAAATTGACTGGAAGTAGCTCTCTCCAGATCTTTACTTCCAACGCGAAGAACGCCGACGCAGAGCAGAATGACACCACCTACCGGCGCACACAGGCTCTGCTCGAAATGTTTCCGGCTCTAGTCTGACACCTGTGGATTATTCTATGGTAAGGAATCCTCATCTAGAAGTCTCTATCAGATAGTAAATGTTTCCCATCTTTAACCCAGTGGTTGAAGTGGGTGGGAGGTATTGTGAACAACCTTCCCAAGCTTTTTTTACTTTTATTAAAACAGTTACCACACTTTTTGGTAAAGAAGAACTGTTCCTGCACTGCTAATGCCAACCAAGAGTTGCTTCAGTTTAAAAGGAAATAAGGGGTCTCCTACAGTGTGAAGATTAGTTTAACTTGCATTTGCTTTTCATTTAAGGTGTGTGCATTACATTCTACATGCAGTTACCTATAGCTTAAAGTCCAGCAATATAGGTACAGAATATATTTTACTTTTTAGTTATACATTTTACTCCTCCTCACACTCTTTGACCTCGCCCCCATGTGTGCTCAGGACCACAGTTCCCATGCTTTATTTTATGGATTTCCACTGCTGCTTTGACAAGTAAGTCGATGACAACGTTATGGAAACTTGCCAAGTTTCTCATCTGGCCCAATGAAATATTTACAGAATGTTATATGCATTACACACTTCTATGCCACAGGCCCAAACATAGCTGGCATACTGTCTGATTAAATAATCATAACAACGAAAGAGTGTGCCTTATTTTAGTGAAGAGCAAGCATGAAGAATCAAACTGGATTCCTTGAAAAGCATGAAGAATCACACTGGATTCTTTAAAAAGCCCTCACTCACCAACCTAGTTGGTGACATGCTTCATCATCGGGCCCCACCAGGAAGACCGAATGCCCCCCTGGTGTGCTTCAACGGCAGGAATACTGCGGAGCAGGTTTTTTTGTGTTGTTTGTGTGATTGGTGAAAGTGCTAAGTGTAGTGGGTTAAAACTGTCTAGATTGTGTCCAAAAAATGCTTTTTATTAAGTGGCCAATCTGACATAAAAACAGAACGAGGGATGTGTATGCTGGGTAAATTGATCAGCTACATCCCACAGTGCATGGTCAACATGTTTCTGCCTATATGGTGTTAATAGCCAGGCATTCTTCAGGACCAAAGTGTGGACCTCGGCGGTATGGCGCGCTAAGGCCCACCTAACCAGAGGTCAAAGTGTAAAAGGTTAAAATTGGTTCAGTGACTCACTGTTACCCGTGAGGTCCTCCTATTTGGAAGAACCAAAAATAAATCTGTAAAAGAAAGAAACAGACAAAGACAAACACACAAAGAAAAAACAGACAATACATATTTAAAAGTCTATAATAGTGCGTTTGCCATTAGAGTTCTTTCATGCACTTGTGCTCTTCTCAAAGTGCACTGTTACCGTACCTCGGGGAACAAAAGTGCACTATGGTGAAAAACCATGCACGTGTTTTCACAAACTCAGTAGTTGTAACCATTTAACAGACTAGCATTGTGAAGGTACCTTGTTCAAGCATGCGCTATATCACCTGCACGCCAACTAGGGTATTAACGGTATCAGTGGATCTAAGGGGAAACGTTGCCTATACTACAAAGATCAGCCGATGTGTCTCGGCGAGTGAAAAAGACAATAAAGAAATGAGTCTTACATGCGGTGTAACAACTAATCACACCATGGGTCTCGGGAGGGGGGTGGTGGCAAGTAGGCACACCCTAGAGGAAAAAAGGAAGGTTGGAGTGATTGCTCGATATTGCCTCCAACCGGTAGGTAAATCACTTATCTCATGTTGCGGTGAAGTCTCACTCACGCCGTCAATGCCAGGCACCCACTAGGTACCTGCTGCAACCCTTCTTAGCCGGACCCCGTCGATGGATTGTACGGTGACCTGTTTAGTTTTTTAAAGAAAAGGGAAGCCGGAAATCACAGTTCGGGAGGGGGCATGGCTGTCCACGTCATCGCGTGATAGTCAAGGACGTCGAATCTAATCGGCCAACCACATGCCGTGTCCCTCCTGTCAAGGAACATCAGCCAATCATGGCTCTTGTTAGGGAGCATACTTGTTATGGCAGCCTTTATTCAGCTGTACCGCTGACTTTGTTGTTCTGTACATTCAAAACTAACTTTATTGGTATCAGCAAATGCACAATACCAATACTGTTGGGACCACTGTTCGTGGTTATACTGTATTTAGCCAGACTTAGTGCAATCTCTCAATATGCATACCAAAGAAAGCTGTGTGGTTTTTTTAGAAGCATTTTAGATGAAACGAATAGATCATTGAAAAGCCACGAGTAAGAGAAACTGTCAGAACTCACGGGGCAGATATATCTACTTCATTATGTAAACTGATTCTTTTAACACACCCCGTTTATCCCCCTGACACACATGTGACTATTGACTAATACAGATATATCTGCCCCGTGAGTTCTGACAGTTTCTCTTACTCGTGGCTTTTCAATGATCTATTCGTTTCATCTAAAATGCTTCTAAAAAAACCACACAGCTTTCTTTGGTATGCATATTGAGAGATTGCACTAAGTCTGGCTAAATACAGTATAACCACGAACAGTGGTCCCAACAGTATTGGTATCGTGCGTTTGCCCATACCAATAAAGTTAGTTTTGAATGTACAGAACAACAAAGTCAGCGGTACAGCTGAATAAAGGCTGCCATAACAAGTATGCTCCCTAACAAGAGCCATGATTGGCTGATGTTCCTTGACAGGAGGGACACGGCATGTGGTTGGCCGATTAGATTCAACGTCATTGACTATCACGAGATGACGTGGACAGCCATGCCCCCTCCCGAGCTGTGATTTCCGGCTTCCCTTTTCTTTAAAAAACTAAACAGGTCACCGTACAATCCATCGACGGGGTCCGGCTAAGAAGGGTTGCAGCAGGTACCTAGTGGGTGCCTGGCATTGACGGCGTGAGTGAGACTTCACCGCAACATGAGATAAGTGATTTGCGTACCGGTTGGAGGCAATATCGAGCAATCACTCCAACCTTCCTTTTTTCCTCTAGGGTGTGCCTACTTGCCACCACCCCCCTCCCGAGACCCATGGTGTGATTAGTTGTAACACCGCATGTAAGACTCATTTCTTTATTGTCTTTTTCACTCGCCGAGACACATCGGCTGATCTTTGTAGTATAGGCAACGGTTCCCCTTAGATCCACTGATACTGTTAATACCCTAGTTGGCGTGCAGGTGATATAGCGCATGCTTGAACAAGGTACCTTCACAATGCTAGTCTGTTAAATGGTTACAACTACTGAGTTTGTGAAAACACGTGCACGGTTTTTCACCATAGTGCACTTTTGTTCCCGAGGTACGGTAACTGCACTTTGAGAAGAGCACGAGTGCATGAAAGAACTCTAATGGCAAACACACGATTATTGACTTTTAAATACGCATTGTCTGTTTTTTCTGTGTGTGTTTGTCTTTGTCTGTTTCTTTCTTTTACAGATTTATTTTTGGTTCTTCCAAATAGGAGGACCTCACGGGTAACAGTGAGTCACTGAACCAATTTTAACCTTTTTTACACTTTGACCTCTGGTTAGGGTGGGCCTTAGCGCGCCCATACCGCCGAGGTCCACACTTTGGTCCTGAAGAATGCCTGGCTATTAACACCATATAGGCAGAAACATGTTGACCATGCACTGTGGGATGTAGCTGATCAATTTACCCAGCATACACATCCTCGTTCTGTTTTTATGTCAGATTGGCCACTTAATAAAAGCATTTTTTGGACACAATCTAGACAGTTTTAACCCACTACACTTAGCACTTTCACCAATCACACAAACAACACAAAAAAACCTGCTCTGCAGTATTCCTGGCGTTGAAGCACACCAGGGGGGCATTCGGTCTTCCTGGTGGGGCCCGATGATGAAGCATGTCACCAACTAGGTTGGTGAGTGAGGGCTTTTTTAAAGAATCCTGTGTGATTCTTCATGCTTTTCAAGGAATCCAGTTTGATTCTTCATGCTTGCTCTTCACTAAGATAAGGCACACTCTTTCGTTGTTATGATTATATGAGCCAGGGGACTAAGAGTGCTCCTAAGATTCCCTTTCTCTCTTGTTGTTAATTGATACTGTCTGATTAGACAATTTCTTTCACAGCAAGCTGCATAAGTTAAAATGTGCTACAATCTTTTTTAGAAAATGCCCCAGATTTGCCAATGAAAAACCTTATGTGGGGGGGATGGCACTGGAAAGAAATGTTTACTTTGAATCTGCTTTAGACCTTTAGACTGCTTTCAACCTTTGAAAGATAAAGAACAATTACATTCATTAACAAGTCATATTTCATTTACTCTGCACTATTTAGATCTCTCAAACGTATTTCATACTCAGAGGACAAAGTGGCATTCAGCAAAAGAACACATTCTTGGACAGTTGCAAACTCATATACCCACTATTATAGCTAACTATATGTAGGAGCAAGTTCCTGGCAAGGTTTAAAATAAAATATTTATTTGGCTTAATACCTACAATTTCTTTTATGCCATATTGGGTTAAGATGAACATAGTAAAAATTTGTAGTTATAAGTAGGAGTCATTTCTGAACATATTATGGGGCCGATTTCGATCTTGTAAGGAAGGCCTCCAAATGGGATTCGTAAAGAGCAAATCCGATTCGGAGCCTATCTTTCCGTCCGAATCGTCCCCTGTTACAAACGACCAAGTACGATGCGAAGATCGCGTCCGCGCCGACCGAATCGTTTACGAACCCGAATCTATCCGTCCGACTCGTACGGAGCCAAATCGTGCCGCGCAATGGAGCCGGATTCCGAACGGGCGAGTACGATGCACGATTCGGACAGCTGTATCAACTCGGTCTCAGCGAGAGTAAGCAGCTGTCGGAATCGGACTTCGGGGGGCCAGAGCAGGCCCCCTTTCACCCGGAGCACTCCAAATTGGTCACGGGGGAGGGGGGAGCACATGGGTCCCCCTGATCCAAGCATGCACAGTGTGGTGGGCAAAATGGGGTGCCCGCCATGGTGTGTACGCTTTTCCCCACCTACCCCGTTTTTGCTATGGGAGCCTGTGTACGCGTCCATACACAAGCTCCCATAATGTGCTATGGGAGTCCGGCCGAACCGAGTCCATAACCATGCGGTTGCATCGTACTCACTCGGTTGGACTCGCACAGCGCGTCTCGCTTGGAAAGCCCTCCGGATCCGAGTCCTACGGAGGGCTTTCCTAGCGAGATCGGAATTGGGCCCTATGTGTTTGTTTTGCCCTCTAGGGTTCAGCGGTGGGTAGAGGAAAACCGAAGGGGTTTTAGGGTTCAAGGGCAGGTAGAGGTAAAAAAAAATTAAGAGGTTTTCAGGGTTAAGTGGTGGGTAGAGATAAAGGGAGGTATGGTTTTTAGGGTTCAGTTGTGGGTGGAGTTAAAGTGTGGTAATGGGTTTATAGGTTTGAGGGATGGGTAGGGGTTAAGCAAGGTAAGGGTTTTTAGGGTTTGGTGGTGGGTAGAGGTGAAGGGAAGTCAGTGTTTTTTAGGGCTCGGCAGGTAGAGGTAAACGGTGGTAACAGGTTTTTGAGATTCAGGGGTGGGTAAAAGTAAAGGGAGGTAAGGGGGTTAGAGAGTTCAGGGACAGGTAGAGGTAAAGGGAAGTAAGAGTTTTTAGGGTTCAGGGGAGGGAAGAGGTAAATGGGGTAAAGGGGGTTATGGAGGGATACCCCAAAAACAGAAAAAGAAAAAAATATATAATAGTGAGGGTTTCAGTTTTGTGTTTATATCTTGAAAAGACGACGATCCAACACATTTCACATTGGACATTTTTATCAAGCGTTATGTAAAACAACCACAGCAGCAAGGCAAAGTTTCATGTTTAGACAGTAAAAATATTGGGAGAAGTAGTGCCCTAGAACTGCTGCTGATTTTTAAGACAAAATTCTTGCATTTCTATGCAATCATTTACAAAGCAGGAAAGGACATGGGTCAGCACTGCAGCCAACTGGAAAGCAAGCATTTATAGCACAACAGTATGTTGGCTTACATAAACTACTTCCAGATACATGCATTTTAAAACCCCTTAATTTTGCTCAACGGACTGCCCTATTTTCTTTGCAAATTCTTTTTATAGCGCAGAATAGGGTTGCCAGCTGGCTATTTATTACCGGCATGACCAGTATTATAATGTCCCAGCTATAACAAAAATTAGGAAAATCTCCTAAAGCCAGTATTTGGTTCTCCCTTATCAGTACATTCTTTAAACAGTAAATATAAGAAAAATGCACTTCAAAATGTGAGCTAGAGCTGACTTAATGATCCCTGATGGATAATAAAATAAACAAAGAAGGAAAGGCCATGTTAAAAATGATTACAAAATTCCAGTCAAGAATCTTCCACCACCAAGGTGACATTAGCATCTGAACGGGAATTCAGAACTAAGGGCAGAAGAGACGTGTCTTAAAACTGCTAGAAAGAATGAATGGGCTCAGAGATCAATAGTACCCATATGAGCATCTTGAGAAGGGTTCACTTGAGAGAGAATGAAGGTCATTCACGGATGTTTAACTAGCATTAAAAAAATATTCTTCTATGTCACTAGGTTTAAATCAGCAATGGCAATATCCTCTAAAAGTTTATGACCCAAAAGAGATAAAACAACACTTATTCGCACAAATGTAGAAGACCGTCCACAATAGACCACAAAAAAGAGCTCTGCGGGGTAATTCTTTCCCTTTCGTTATTCTTAGATGCACCAATTATTGTGGAATAAGGCTGGACCTAAATACAAGATGTATATGGGAGAAGGGAAGTTGACAGAAGGGATTGTTGATTGGCAGTCACATGTCAAAGAGCAGGAATATCACAACTGAAGAAGAAGACATTCACAGAAGAGAAGAAACCCTTTACGTGCATGCATGTAGGATTATATGTCCTTACCTTGACAACATGGGAAGTTTATCGCCACTTGTATAACCTACTGTAAGAGCTTCTTCTGAGACCGCTGGATGATAATATGGAAGTAGGTGTTCTTGAAAATATCGAGAGACAGAATATAGAAGGTAAGAATATTGTTTTTTTAATGTACACAATATCGCTTTTTGTTAAATTGTAAATAATATTGTTAACTTTAATTGTATTAAATATTTTGTTTTTAAATTATTTTAATATATATTAAATATAATATTTTTAGGCATTAGTATTATTATGATTGTTTTTTTTTTATCAGTTTGTACGTTTTAATGTGTAATTTGTTTTTTACATTTACTTAGTAATTTATAATTTAGAAGCAGGCTGTTGTAGTATTTGTAAGGGAAGAAGGTGGGAAGTTATTTAAATAATAATTATTATTTTTATTTAATTTCTTAATGTTAATTAAATATTTAACTGGTAATTATGTAAATTATTTATTTGATTCATTGTTATTTTAATTACTTGTCTTTTGTGATTTTCAATTTATAATTTAAATGTTACTACAATTATTTGTTTATAATTTAATAGCTAGTTGTTGGGTTTATTCGGGAATACAGTGGGAAGTTTTTATATTATAATTTATAGTTTTTTGCTGTAAAGTCACTATATATAGTAACTACATTTGGTAGTTAATGATGTAAATAATTTATTTTTTAAATTATTTAAGTGTATTTTTTATTTTTTATGTGGATTTTACATGTTCTACAGTTTAATTATCAATTTGCAATTTAGTAGTGGGATGCTACGTTTTTAGGGTATTAAGGTAGGCAGGAATTGAAAATATCAATTATTATTTTCTATTTGTATGCATTTTTAGGTTAATTAAAAGATTTATCAATACTTCATTATGTAAATTATTTCATTGTTTATTATTCATTGGGTTTTATTTAATTGTTAATTCGTTGATAACTGTATTTAATGACAAATGTTTTTGAAAGAATTTTATCGTGCATTTTTGTTTTAATATTATTTGTTTTTTAATTACTTTTTTATGTTATTCATGTTTTATTTATAAGTTATCTATTTTTTAATTACTGTTGTAATTCTTGTAATGTTTTATTTATTACTTTTTTAATAGTTTTAAGGGAAGTGTATTTATTTCAAATCTGTTTGTTTTGCTTTATATTTGTCACATTATTTTCATATTATTACAGAATTTGTTACTTATTACAATTTTAATTCTTTATAAAGCACATCTATTTTTATATTAGATATTTTATAATATTTTTACATTGTTACATATTTAAATGTTTTTTAAACATGATTAAAAATGTGAAATGATTTGCTGTAGCAGCTCATGCCCGTTTACTCTGCACTCTATCTCCATCCCCTGTGTCCAACGCTGGTGGGGATCAGTTGCTCTAAATCCCACCCTGTCACAAAATGGTATTTCTAACGCTTCCAAAGTCCAACACTGTCCCTGCTTTTGCTTACATTGGAGTGGGACTAGTACATCTAGCACCTTCAAAATCCAACACTTTCCCTAATATTGTTTAGAATGGATTGGGACTAGTAAATCAAAACCGTCCTAAGTCCAACACTTTCCCTGATTTAGTTTACGTTGGAGTGGGACTAGTAAATCTAACCGCTCCAAAGTCCAACACTTTCTCTACTGTTGCCTAAATTGGATGGGAATACTAAATTTAAACCATCCTCAGCTCAACCCTTTCCCTGATTTTGCTTACATTGGAGAGGGATAGTAAACTGAACACCTTCAAAGTCCTACACTTTCCCTAATTTTGATTAGATTGTAGTGGAAATAATAAATGTAACCCCTCCAAAGTCCAACACTTTCCCTAATGTTGCTTAGGTTTGAGAGTGAATAGTAAATCTTACCCTGCCAAAGGTCAATACTTTCCCTACTGTTGCTTAAAAGGTAGTGGGAATAGTAAATCTAACCCCTCCAAAATTCAACACTTTCCCTATTGCTGTTTAGACTTGTTTGGGAATAGTAAATCTAACCCCTTCAAAGTGAAAAACTTTTTATAGTTTAGAACGGAGTGGGACTAGTAAATCAAAACCGTCCTCAGTCCAACACTTTCCCTGATTTTGTTTACGTTGGAGTGGGACTAGTAAATCTAGCCGCTCCAAAGTCCAACACTTTCCCTACTGTTGCCTAGATTGGATGGGAAAACTAAATTTAAACCATCCTCAGCTCAGCACTTTCCCTGATTTTGCTTACATTGGAGAGGGATAGTAAACTGAACACCTTGCAGGTCCTACACTTTCTCTGATTTTGCTTAGATTGCAGTGGAAATAATAAATGTAACTCCTCCAAAGTCCAACGCTTTCCCTATTGTTATTTAGGTGAGAGTGAATAGTAAACCTTACCTTACCAAAGTTCAATACTTTCCCTACTGTTGCTTAAAAGGTAGTGGGCATAGCAAGTCTAACCCCTCCAAAGTTCAACACTTTCCCTATTGCTGTTTAGACTTGTTTCGGAATAGTACATCTAACCCTTCAAAGTGAAACACTTTTTATAGTTTTATTATTTTACATTATTTTTTCTGTAATGTAATGTTTGTATTATTTACAATAAGCATCGTGATCATTTCTTTATTTATAATTTTTGTTTTTTTGATTTACTTTATTTTTTAATAACTGTGATATGTTTTTGTTAATATATGTTTCTTCACTTCAACTTTTACATTATTGTAAATATTTTCAATGCATTTTTTGTAATTGTTTAAATATTTTTTTATTTTTTCAAAGTATGTATCTATATACACACACACACACACACACACACACTATATATACATATATATATATAGTCCCAAAAGAAATATATATCCCTCACTCTGTAGCTGCAACTTCCAAACGCTGTTTTTTTAAAGCAGCACACAATGCTTTTCGGCCTCCAGGGGCCTTGTTCACATGACCAACGCTGTGACATTAAACCTTAAAAAGCCCTAGATAAAAAACGGTGAACCAAGCGCATTTGACATTATGCAAATGGGCGCCATCTTAGAGAGTAAGTTCTTAATTTCAAATTGGGCATAAACAATCTACACAATTATTTACAAAATATTGAATCAATCACATCCTAAGCATGAATCCATAGTGGAATATAATGATATTATCATTAAAATTCAGGTGTAATAGTGTGCAGAACCGCAACAGACCAGATATATTCTATATATAATTAAATAAAATAGATATTTCTCTACATACATTATATGTAATCACAAAAGCAAAAGTTATAACTTCAAATTAAATTATTAGCTTGTTTGGCAATTCGAAATATCTGCAGCTTAACACGCAAGAACATAATGTGAAATGAAGTCCAAGTGGGCCACTGCTGCCCAAAATTGTAGCCCTTGTTTCCACGCTATTTCTAAAAATCAGACATATACATAATATCAATTCATATATTATCACCTAGAAGGCAAGTAGAAATCTAAACTGAAGTAGTGACCCACCACAGTCCGGACCAGTCTGGCTTTATACCGGGCCGGGCAACCTCCCACAACCTTCGGACCATTTTTTCCGTCCTTCATCAGATCGATCCCGCACTCCCTGCGGTGGCCGCCCTGCTCGATGCCACCAAGGCCTTCAACACCTTGGAATGGTCCTTCCTATTCTTTATCCTCCCACGTCTCGGTTTCAGTTCAATATTTATTCGTAAAGTCTCACTATTGTACACTCTCCCCACCGCCCGTCTACGGATCAATGGCATGGTATCAGATCCCATCCCTATCGGACGCGGCACCCGCCAGGGATGCCCGCTTTCGCCAATGCTTTTCGCCATCGCGATGGAACCACTGGCGGACCGACTTCGGCAACACCATACCCAGAGGGGCATCGGGGTTGTGGCACGCGCCCTCCTGGTTTCTATGTATGCGGACGACATTACTTTATATGTCCGCCATCCCCAGGAACATCTTAGTCCTTTAGTGCACGAGATCATATGGTTTGGGGGCTATTCAGGCATACAGGTCAACTGGAACAAGTCAATCCTCTTCCCTCTCACGGACGCCACCACTCCTTTTACCTCGGAATATCCCTTCGTCTGGGTGTCGGGTCCCACTCGCTATTTAGGTGTCTGGCTGAGCAGGGACGTGGACGAACTTTGGAGGGCTAATTTCGGTCGGGCGGTGGACTGGCGTGAGTCGAAGATCCCCCTTTGGAGCCAGCTGCCCCTCTCGTTAGCTGGTCGAATAGCCATTGCCAAGATGGTCGTCCTCCCAAAATTCTTATATTTATTCCTCAACATACCTGTCCCCCTCACCGCCCACTTTTTTCACAGGATTCGCTCGTTGACCATCTCTCTTTGGGCCGGCAAGCAACCCAGGATCGCGTACGATGTACTCACCCTTCCGATGTCATGTGGCGGTCTCGGCGCCCCTAACTTCAAGCTCTATGCAATGTGTGCTCAGGCCAGCTTCTTGCACTTTTGGCTTCACCCCACTCCTTTCCAGCCTCACGTGGCGGTTGAGGCGGATCTTGCTGCCCCGTGGCCACTCGCCACTGCCTTGTTTGCCCCAGCAAAACTCCCACACACTGAAATAGACACGGTTGAGACCTTGCGATGGGCCTGGGAAGGACTTCGTCGTTTTTCCGGCGCCCCCTTGCTCTCGGCAAATTCGATGCCGATAGTCCGGCACCCGTCTTTTCCTCCTCTCCAACCATCTGGCATGGCTAAACATGCCACCCGCATGGGGCTGAATACGGTTGCAGATCTCTATCCGGGGAGTATGTTTTATTCCCTGGCTGAAAATTCCGGCCCCATGGACACTCTACTTTTTTATCAGCTACGGGCCATCTGCCGGGAGCTGCACCCTGCATTCCCTCTGCCTCCTACCTCGATGACCGCTCTTGAGTTCCTATATTTGTCTTCCTCCCCGCGGAAGTTGGTAACTAAATTATACGCCTTCACGCTAGCGGACACCACCATCTCCACTGATCGCGTTCGTGTGGCATGGGGCGAAGACCTTGGGATAGATATCTCTCAACCTGATTGGTTATACTGTTGTAAGCAGACTAAGCAGTTGTCCCCTAACTACCGCTTGCACCTTATTCATTTTAAATACTTGCATAGGCTCTACCGCACCCCTGTTCAGTTGCACAAGTTGGGAATTATCCCCAGTGACAGATGCCTACGCTGTTCGGCTCCTGCGGTGGATTTCGCTCATCTTGCCTGGCTGTGCCCCAAGGTCGCCGATTACTGGCGTGAGGTCTGCTCTGCTATATCAGAGATCACCTCCTCTCTGGTTCAGCCTGACCCCCCGCTCTGCCTCCTCGGCTTTGTTAAATTCTGCCCGGACGCCTCCCGCCGCCTAACCGCCATGCTGCTTGTCCTTGCTCGGCGCAGGGTTTCCATGTGTTGGGGCCGCAAACCTGCACCTAAATTCGCTCAATGGCTCGAAGATGCATCGCGCTGCCAGACCCTATTATCCGAATTCTGGGACCTTATGCCAGCTAGAACTCGCCCACACAACACATGGGGGCCCCTTGTGTCATACCTCCTTGCTCGTTCCCCCCAGCGCCTGGCTTCCTCTCCCGTGCTCCCCGCTGGCACTCCGCCCGCGGCGGCCGCCGGTGCAGGACAGTAATCGGCCTCCCCCCCTGCTCCTTCCCCTTCTCAGCAGGGCCTACCCCTCCACCCGAGCCCTGTGCGCTACATGCCAATGACTGTTTATTGTCCAAACGTGCCTGTATACTGTTTGCCACGCTGTCGTTTTCTACTGTTACGAGCTATTGGCCCCTTATGCGATCTTCATTTGAATTCATGTGCATGATGTTGTGATTTAGTACAAGAATGTAATTTGTCTTCGCAATTCTGTCAATAAAGGTTTTTGAAAATCAAAAAAAGTAGTGACCCACCACCAAATGTGCAATATGAATAAAAGGGTAGGGGATCCAGCCCCACAGGGGCATCACCACATCTCACTTGGAATTTCCTGTGAAAGAAACAAATTAAAATTAGATTAAAACGATTAAAGTCAATCAAATTAGATCAAAGAGAAGTATACACTAGTTATGGAAATGGTATTAAATATCTACTACCTATCTATTAATTATTCTTTAATATCCCCTTTTCATAATCATCTTTATTCAGTTCATTCATGCACCTTTCATAGAAATCAGTACTAAATATTTAATACCCATCTGTACATCCTACTAAGTTTACCCGGGTCAAATCCTATTAATTCAGTTTATTCATCCCCCAGATGCACTTTGACTTTTTCTGTGTTCTACACTCAGGGACATTTAATCTCCAAGTCTATAATATATTTGGATTTTTTTCTTCTAAGGATGGCAGTTCTGTCACCCCCCACCCCCGATAATATGAGGCACATGTCCTATAGCATAATATGCGAATTTGGTTCTATCACTAAAGCGTGATTCTTTAAAATGCCTTGCCATTGCGTAATGGGGATCCTTGTTATCGATGGCCCACATATGTTCCAGTACTCTCTTTTATACTGTATAAATTGTGCTGCCCACATATCTTTTGTTGAAGGGACAGACCAGTATATAAACTACAAACTGAGTACTGAAGGACAAGAATTTTTGAATGCTTCTAGTGCCTATTCCATAAGGTACTTCAAATTCTTTTTTGCTAGTACTGCAGCAGCAAACTTTACATTTACTGTCAGGAAAAAACCCTTAAGTTCCTGATTACAAGTATCCCTCTTAATCGTCACATTATGTACCTTGTGGTCTTGTTACATCTATTATCAAAAAGAATCCAATCCCTATAAGTGGATTTATAAGTGGATTTTACCTGTTCCTCAGCTTTGTTTAATACCCAGTTAGGGTAACCTCGCTCCTTAAACCTCCTGATCATGGTTTCCTGTACTAGTAAGTATAGTTCACCTGTACTGCAATTACATCTTGCTCTAAGGAGTTCTCTATAAGGGATACTCCATTTGAGTGTCTGAGGATGACTGCTGAGTGCATGGAGTACAGTATTGCCTGCTGTCAATTTTGTATGTAGACTTGTCACTAATTTATTGTCTACATTACTGATATTAACATCCAAAAAATCAATACTTTCTTTACTGATAGTATAAGTGAAATCTAAGTTCAAATCATTATTCTTCAATTTCCTAACAAAATTGGTTACCTGGAAGGACAAAAGTTGATTAGAACATGAAAAATACTGTTACCTAAGGAAAGAGTTTTCCGTCTGCCGGTACTGTATTTTTTACCAAAGATTCACAAGAATAGTTAATGTAGTGTGGCAAGTGAGGTAACAAGGCTGTGTATGGAGGATGCTGACTTGTAGTAAATTGAAGGTGGTGCGTAGATTATAAATTTAAGTTATAACTGGTGGCGCACAATTTATACATTTTAGTTGTAACTATGACTTTAGAATTTCTATTGTTTCCATAGTTCAAGTTGGGTTTGTATAGAAGGAATAAATAAAGTTTTTCTAACTATAACTTATCCTTAACCTTTGTTTTTGTCATTGAATTTCAAATGTTTTTTAAAAAACTTTTAATATAAATGTGTTTCAGATTGTACAGTCTAGTGTCATCGAGTGGAGTGCCGCCATGTGGAATGTCGTACAGTGGAGGGCTGTAGAGTGGAGTACAGTGTTGTAGAGTGGAGTGGCTTGTAGTGGAGTTGGTTAGATTGGAGTACACTGTAGCAGCACAGAGTGGAGTGGCATAGAGTGGAGTGGCATAGAGTTTAATAGTGTGGAGTAGTGTACAGTGGAGTGGTGTGTCGAAGGCTGTTGGAAAGTGTTGTACAGTGGAATGCAGTGGACTGGCATAGGGTGTCGTAGAGTGTTGTAGAGTGGATTGTCATAAAGTACAGTGTTGTAGAGTGTAGTAATATAGAGTGTTCTACAGCGGAGTGGCATAGAGTTGTGTAGAGCGGAGTGGCATAGAGTTGTGTAGAGTAGAGAGGCATAGCATAAAGTGGAGCAGCATAGAGTGAAGTGGTGTACAGTGGAGTGGCGTAGCCTGGAGTGTCATACAGTGGATTGGTAAGACTGGGGTGGAATACAGTGCAGTGGGGCAGAGTGGAATAGCATAGAGTCGACTGGCACAGAGTGAGTTTGCGTACAGTGGAATAGCACAGAATGGACTGGCGTAGAGTGGAGTGTACAGTGGAGTGGCGTAGAGAGAAGTAGCAAAGAGTGGAGTGGCATACTGTGGAATAGCATAGAGTGGAGTGAAGTAAAGTGGAGTACCGTACAGTGGAGTGGAACAGTGGAATAGCACAGAGTGGAGTTGTGTACGATGGAGTAGCACAGAGTGGTTTGCCATAGAGTGGAATGACGTATTGTAGAGTGGCATAGACTGGAGTGTTGTACAATGGAGTGGAGTAGAGTGGAACAGCATACAGTGGGGTGGCAGAGAGTGGAGTGGTGGAGAGTGGAGTGGCATACATTGGAATGACGTAGAGCGGAGTGGCGTAGAGTGGACTACCATAGAGTGGAGTGGTGCAGAGTGGAGTTGCCTACAGTACAATAGTGTGGAGTGGCATAGAGTGGAGTGGGGTAGAATGGAGTTGTGTACAGTGTAATATCGTACAGTGGATTGTCATAGAGTGGAGTGGCGTATAGTGGAGTGGCGTGCAGTGGCATTGAGTGGAGTGGTGTACAATGAATAGCGTACAGTGGAGTGGTGAACACTGTAGTGGCGTACAACGGATTGGATTATAGTGGAAAAGCATAGAGTGTAGTATTGTAGAGTGGAGCTGCATACTTCGGAATAGCATAGAGTGGAGTAGTGTAGAGTGGAGGGGCATACAGTTGAGTGGCATAGAATGGAGTAACGTAGAGTGTAACAGCGTAAAATAGAGTGGTGTTGAGTGTATTGGCGTACAATGGAGTGGAGTAGACTGGAGTGGCGTACAGTGGATTAGCACAGATTTGAGTGGCAAATAGTGTAGTGATGTAGAGAGGAGTGGCAGTGAAAAACAGATGTAGCATGAAAGTGGGAAAACGGATGTAAATATATTGTGTCAGGAAAACAGATTATGAGGTGTAAATGCTAATTTCTGCTAGAAAGGTGTAAATAGTGTAAGTATTATTAAAGTTATGAATGTAAAATACTTAGTAATATATTGCATTGTGGTATACTGCGGTATTTTCATCGTATACCGCAGTACATGCCGATAAGGAGGTAGTATCTGATTGACTAGAAAATGTAGAAGGCAGCTAAGCAGTTTTCAGCACAAATTCGCAGCGTTCTGGGTTATAGAAAGGTAGGTATTTGGTTTTATAGCTGCTCCCTACCTATTACCACTTTATAAAGTTGATAATAGTTGGAGAATTTTATTAATAATTTTCTATAGATTTTTCCAGCAGTTTAGGGAGAAATACGCTTTAAAAAAACAAGATTTAAGTAATGCAGTAATTTTTTATGTATTACTGTGGAACTTTGCTGACATTTTTGTAAAGATTTAAATATGCTAAAAAATTTAAATACGTTGTAAATATAGTCTAGTACAGTGTATTTTGAAATCTTGAACATATTTATTTTAAAAGAAAGTAAGTACTGCGGTACTTACGAGGTAGTACAGCAGTATTCTGTACATTTTGTTTTTTAATTATATAGAAACTTAGCAATATTTTCCCTATCTATTACCACTTTAATAAACTGATAATAGGTAGGGAAAAATATCAAACCTAAAACTTACCTATATTAAGGGCGAACACAGAACACAGCCAAAGTGTACCTGAAAACAACATGGCTGTCTTCAACTTTTGCAGTCATTAGCCAATCACATAATGCCTTGTCATTGGTATGTACCACAGTACTTCAATGAAACACAGAGAAATACAGTGAAATTTTACAAAAATATAGCGACAACAGATATCGCTAAGTTAAAATGCCTTACAACTTTAAAAAACTTACCTTACTTACCTGTAGTATCCAGAAGGATCATCTGCACACCATAATGTGTAATCCTGCCAAATTTCATGAAAATCTGACAAGCCGTTTGGCCGCTAGGCCAGTACATAGTCTGTGGAAAAATGCATTGGTGCCCAAACACGTTTTGGGACTTCCCATTTATCTTTGCTCCCCCTTATCCAATCAAAGCAAAACTTTGCATTCGTCAAAAGAGCACAAAGTTAACAACAGTCAGAAATCCAAGGAGTTCCTATCTCTGCCAATCCTAACTATAACTACAGAGTGGCTAATGCCACTCTGTAAAAAAAAAAAAAAAATTATAGATATAATATATATATATATATGAGAAAACCACACTCCTTAGAATACCCGCAGGACAAACAGGTACGGACCACAACGTGTTCTTGTTCCAATGCAGTGCTTTATTGCGTGATAAAATTAAGTTGAATCAGCATCACCAAAATTCAAAGACTAGTGTCCAGCCTGACGCGTTTCGACCGCGTTTCCGCGGTCTTGATCACATGACGCGCTGACCAGTAAAAACATATTTATAGAGTGCACATCCCAAAGTCACCTCCCCATGGGTAAACACAATGGATTCTGGGAATTCTGGGACTAGTATTTTGCCTACTAGTCCCAGAATTCTTAGCGTGAAAATTCACCTGAAAGCTAATGGAATTTGAAATAAAAGGGGATGTACTAGGGGCTTTCGCGAGTCCTTCCTTGCTCACTCTGCCCATGAAGAAGAGCGTCCAGCTTGAAAAGCGTTGGCATAACAGAGAGGTGATTTGGGTCACAACCGGAGGCTTTTGTTCTGTCAGCTGAATACCAACCAGCGAGTGCTTCTCGCGAAAAGGCAACTCTTGGTTTCATATATATATATATATATATATATATAAAATCTACTGGCGGTCGCCAGTAGGTAGTTATAGTTAGGACCTAGTTTCCAAATGAAAAGCGTTTTTTTGATTTGCCAATAACTTTGGTGCCGTTTGACGAATGTCAGTCATGTCATCTGCTGTCTTGAAAATTTCGGAGTGATCAGTCAAGCGGGGGTCGAGAAAAAGAGGGGGTCCCAAAACACTTTTTCTCCTAGTTAATTTCCATAGGAAACTTTTGACGCGGCTAAAGCCCGAACTGCTGCACGGAATTACACAAAATTTTGCAGAAAGGTAGCTCTTGGTTCAGAAAGCACTCTTTTTGTTAAAGGGTGTAAATCCGTTCAGTAGTTCCTGAGAAATGTAAAAATTTATCAGATATACAATTGTGGCCACGGTGGATCCGCAAACCCTCCTAATCTCGTGCCTGAGATTTGATTAGCTGCCAACACTTCAAATCAGTAAGTGTTGGCAGCCATCTTGTGACTCAGTTGAACCGAGTCAAAAGCAAAAACGTAAAAAAAAAGAAAAGGGGGCAGGGTAGAAACACATTGACCCCCTAGGCTTGTTCAGGGGATCCAACAGTGACCCTCAGGGCCCAAAAAAGCATTTTTTTAAAAACAATTGGTGGTGGATCCGCGAATCCAGACGAAACCTTTTTAAAAAGTGAAGCGCGGGCTTCCGCGCTTCCTTTACTTTAGGCCCCTGGGTGGGCCAGGTCCTGGGGGCAATTAAAAATAAAGATGCACGGGCCCCTGCAGCCCCGGGGACCGCCACCTCCCCAGGGCTAATTGTTTGAAGTGCGGGGGGCCACGTGGCCCCCTGCAGCACCAGGGAACGCCACCTCCCCAGGGCTATATTTTATTATAATATATGGGAGGGCCTCAGTCCCCCCACGCAGCCCCGGGGACTGCCACCTCCCCGGTGCTAATTTTGTGAAATGCCGGTGGCCATGCGCCCCCCGCAGCCCCGGGGACCATCACCTCCCCAGGGTCATATTGAAATAAGATGCATGGGGGGGCTCTGGCCCCCCCAAGCAGTCCCGGGGACCGCCATCTCCAAGGGGCTACTATACTTAAATGAGGGGGGACCACCACCTCCCCAGGGCTATTTTCAAAATTGGAGGGGAGCTGTGCGGCCCTCTTTTGGAGCCGTAAATGGCCCTGGGGACCGCCACCCCCCAGGGCTGGCTCCAACAATGTCTCGGGTCGCCCTCCCCCGGGACATTGCCGTTTGCTATGGGATGACAGGAGCACTGCTCCCGCCATCCCATAGCAAACAGTGTGCTCAGCTTTGAACAAGCGAGAGCATTTTGCTCTTATTTGTTCAAAGCGGAGCACACTTTGCTTTTTACACCTAGGGAGCTGCATGTCAGCAGCTCCCTGGGTGTAAAAAGCAATGCCGGCTCCCGCAGGAGCTGGGAGCCGGCCTTGCCCGCGGGGGCTTCAGGATTCCCCTGTGGTCCCCAACCAGCTGGCCATGCCCCGGGGGATGGGGTCCCCAGTGCTGAAGCCCGCCTGGGGAGGTGGGCCGCCTAGCCACCCTCCCTTTTTTTTAAATAAAAAGAAATGGCCGGGCCCCGAAAGATGGGGTCCCTGGGGCCGAAATCAGCCTGGAAAGAGGGGCCACAAGGCCCCCTCCCTTTTTTTCTTAAATAAAAATAAATGGCCTGGCCCGGGGATGGGGTCCCCGGGGCCAAAATCGGCCTCTTAAGGGGGGCCGCGCAAACCCCTCTCCCTTTTATTATGATAAATTAATAAAAGGCCTAGCCCCGGGGGATGGGGTTCCTGGGGCAGAAAAAAAACATTAAAAAATGGTTCAGGCCCCGGGAGATGGGATCTCCAGGGCCCAAAAGGGTCAAGGGAAGGGGGGCCACGCAGGCCCCCTTCCTTACAACCCAAAAAAAATCAAAAGCCAGCAACTCGCCGGAAGTCCCGCCCCCTTTCTTTAGTACTCTGCAAACACGCCTTCTGGCACGCTCTTGGTTGGGGGGTGACATCCCCTTCTGTGCTGAGGGTCCTTAGGGGCCAACTAGCCCACCTGTTACCTCAGGTAAGCCCCACACAGTGGGATTGCTGAGAAGTGGTCGCAGGCCAAACCCTTTCTCCACCACTGGGCAAACAAGCCACTCGGCGCACTGCTGGTGAGGGGATGAGGTCCCCTTGCCTCCTGAGGGCATCAGGACTAAAGTGGACTTGATCCCCCAAGCAGCAGTGTGCCACGAGGTGCGTTTGCAGAGTGGTGGAAAAAGGGGGCGTGGCCTCTGACCACCTCTCAGAAATCCAGCTGTGTGGGACTTACTGGAGGTAACAGGGGGGCTAGTTGGCCCCCAAGGACCCTCAAGAGCCAAGGGGGCTTCATCCCCTAAATAGTAGTGCACCAGGAGGTGCGTTTGCAGAGGGGAGGAGAAAGAGGGCGTAGCCACCGAAAACCTCTCAGCAAACCCACTGTGTGGGACTCGCTAGAGGTAACAGGAGAGGTAGTTGGCCCCCAAGGACCCTCAATAGCCAAGGGTACTTCATCCCCCTACTAGTAGTGCGTCAGGAGGTGCGTTTGCAGAGTGGTGGAAAAAAGGGGTGTGGCCAGATCTCAGCAATCCTGCTGTATGGGACTTACTGGAGGTAATAGGTGGGGTAGTTGTCCCCCAAGGATGTCCTTTCGGGCCAACTACCCCTCCTGTTACCTCCAGTAAGTCCCACACAGTAGGATTACTGAGAACTTGTCAGAGGCCATGCTCCCTTTCACCACCACTCTGCAAACATGCCTCCTGGCGCACTACTAGTTGGGGGATAAAGTCCTCTTGGCCCTGGTGGGACCTTGGGGGCCAAGAAGCCCTACTGGTACCTCCTGTAAGTCCTACGCAGCGGAATTCTTGAGAGCTAGTTGGAGGCCCAGCACCCTTTCTCTACCACTCTGCAAACGTGACTGCTGGTTAAAAAACCTTAGAAATTCACTAAAAAACTAAAGGTTACAGGGACGTTATAGTTAGTTATTAGCATTTAAAAAACCTTAGAAATTCACTGAAAAAAAACAAAGGTTACAGGGACGCTTTAGTTAGGGTCAGATTTTACTCATCAAAACCAGCGAAATTCAGCTGTTATAGTTAGCTGAGTTAACTATAACTCGAGCTCCCGCAATGCACTCCTTATGACCCCACATATTACATCACTCATGACATGGTCAGTGACATCTCTGATGACATCACTCATGATATCTCAAATGGCATCAGTAATGACATCATTCAGTGACTGCGAGTGTTTTTAAAAGGTTTATGAGTGTTAAATATATATACCAAGATGTATTGGTGAATCAGTGGGTGTATGAGTGACTGTATGGATGACTCAGTGGATGCGTGACTGACTGTACAAGTGAGTGATTAGGTGTCTCAGTGAATGTATGGATGAGTGACTGGTTGTGTGAATGTGTGTATCTGTCTGTCAGTTGATGTGTAAGTGGGTGTATGAGTGTGTTAGTGGGTTCGTGAATGGCTATATGGGTGATTGATTGGCTGTCTGACTACCTCTATGGTTGTCTGGGTGTGTGACTGCTTGTATGGATGAGTGAATGGGTGAGTCAGTGGCTGTATGGGGTACTGTGTGCGTGTGTGAGAAGTTGTATGGGTGAGTGAGTGTCTGTATGACTGTGTCAGTGATTGAGTGCATGTGTCAGTATGGGTGAGTAACTGGGTACGTGAAAGGCAGTATAGGTGAGTGATGGGGTATATGAGTGACTATGTGTGAGTGAGTGAATGTGAGAGTGGCTATATGGATGAATGCATGCTTTTGTCAGTGACTGTATAGGTGAGTGAGTATGCGCTTTGTATGAGTAGGTACTTGGGTGTGTGTGTAACTCGGTAAGTAAGTGGCTGTGTGATTGACTGTACGGGTGAGTGTCTAGGTGTGTGAGTAGTTCCATGGGTGACTCACTCAGTGTGTGAGTGCCTGTATGGGTATATGAGTGGATATGTCAATGGCTGTATTAGTGAGTGAGTGGGTCTATGAGTGGCAGTATGGGCAAGCAAGTGGATGTGTGTGTAGATCTATGAATCAGTGAGTGGGTAAGTACTGGTATGGCTCTGTGAATGGGTGTGTGAATGGTTGTGTGGGAGTGGCAGTGGGTGTATAAAAGATTCTATAGGGGTGTGAGTGGGTGCGCCAGAGATGCTGTGGATGATGTCATCAGTGATGTCATTTGAGATGTCATCAGAGATGTCACTGATCATGTCATGAGTGATGTAATATGTCGGGTCATAAGCAGTGCACTGCGGGGGTGTGAGTTATAGTTAACTCAGCTAACTATAACGGCTGAATTTCTCTGGTCTTGTGTGAGTAAAATCTGACCCTAACTATAACGTCCCTGTAACCTTTGGTTTTTCTGGTATATATATATATATATATATATATATATATATATATATATATATATATATATATATATATATATATATATATATATATTCCAGAGTTCTTCCAACAACGGCCCTCTCACTCCCAGGGCGCAGAAGAGAAGCAGCACAGCCAGGCACAGCAAGTTGTAAGTAATCCTTTTTATTTTATTTTTTAGGCCACCGAGAGTGCAACAAAAGGACCTACGCGTTTCGGCCGGAGCCTTCAATAGATATAGATATACATATATAGATAATTAGATAGATATATAAATAACCTACTGCCATTCGCCAGTAGGTAGCTATACTTAGGAAATAGCTTCCATAGGAATAGCATTTTTGTGGTGCTAATAACTTTGCCGTTGTTTGATGAATCTTCACCAAATTTTCAAAACTAGTGTACAACTCACTTCAGCTGCTATCTGGAAAGTCTTGGGGTGATTCGTCAACTGGGAGCTGAGAAAAAGGGGTTTCCACATGCAATTTCCCATAGGAATTTTTAACACAACTACAGTCCAAACTGCTGAACGAAATTACACCAAATTTGGCACAAAACTATCTCTTGGTCCAGAAAGAGTCCTTTTTGCAGAGTTATTAAAGAAAAAGATTTATATATATCTAGGGATGTAAATCCTCCACGGGTCCGACAGATCTCTTGGTGAGATGTGATTGGCTGCCAATACTTCAACCAGGCAGTGTTGGCAGCCATCCTTAGACTGAAACTCAGCCGAGTCCTAAGAAGAAATTACAAAAAAAAGATATGGGAGCAGGGTAGGAATACTGCGACCCACTAGGCCTGGTGGTGGGTTCCCACAGGGAGTCCGATGGGGGCTAATCAAGTTTTTTTCTACTTTTCCTGCGAATTCGCAGACGATTCATTGGAATTTTTTATTAAAAAGCATGCACGGTTGCCCACACTTATTTTTTTTATCCCCCCCTCCCACGGGTGGGCCAGGTCCTGAGGGGGAATTATTTATTCATTAAGGGGAAGTGGGCACAAGTGGCACCCCTCCCTAGGTAGATTAAGGCCCCAGGGACCCCATCCGCAAGGGCCTGGCCACATATATAAACAGGGAGGGGAGCCCATCCCCTGTCATTTGAGATATCATCAGTGATGTCATCAGTGACATCACTATGACATGAGTGATGTAATATGTGAGATCATAAGCAGTGCATTGCGGGGGCACAAGTTATAGTTAGCTCAGGTAACTATAACTGGTGAATTTCTATGGTTTTGTACAAGTGAAATGTGAGCCTAACTATAACATCTGTGTAACCTTTGTTTTTTTAGTGAATTTCTAAGGTTTTTTTAAATGTTGTTTCCTAACTATAATGTCCCTGTAACCTTTGGGTTTTTTATGTGAATTTCTAAGGTTTTTTTATTTTATTTCCTAACTATAACCACTAATTTTTGACAGTGAGTGTGTGAGTGAGTGCTTGAGTGGCTCAGTAGGTCTGTGAGTATGTGTGAGTGTCTGAGTGGGTCTGTCAGTGGGTATGTGACTGGCTGAGCAGGTCTGTGAGTGGGTGCGTGAGTCTCTGAGTGGGTCTGTGAGCAGGTGCGTGAGTGTCTGAGTGGGTCTATGAGTGTGTCTGTGAGTGGGTGTATGAGAGGGTGTGTAAGCATCTATGAATGCCTGTGTGGGTCTGTGAGCGGTTGTGGGAGTGCCTGTGTGGGTCTGTGAGTGGTGCTATGAGTCTGTGAGTGGTTGTGTGAGTGCTTGTGTGTCTATGAATGGGTGTGTAAGTGGTCAGGCCTCAAATCCACTCGCCCCCTAGCAAATGCGAGTGAGATTTTATCAGGTCGAGCTATTTTTAGATTTTACTCGTCCTTGCTGGCCAGTTAACTTAAGCTAAAAGGAACAGGTGTTCTTTTCTTTCAGAAAGTGAATGAGCCAAAAAGAGGCCTTTAAATCTTGTTTTCTCTTGACACATTTGTAGTCTGTTCAAGGACAGAGGTCAAATGTCAGTTTGTTTTTATTAATTGTTGCTTATCTGTTCCTGGAAAATGGTGTTTAATTTTCTTTCCCTTGTTATAGGTAGTGCTTTTTGTCAAGTGAGTTATCTGACAATAATTGTGGAAAAAAGGCTGCAAAATGTCAGGTTTTTTTTCTAACAACATTTAAACAGCTTGTAAAAGAATAGTACAAGTATATATCAGGAATTATGGAATAACATTTTTTTTTGTAATTCAGAAGTGTGATGCAAACAAAGATTTACATTGGAGCATAACAAATTAGCACACTTTACTTGGTGATGTGCAAATGACTAATATTTGCAGACACTCGATTTCCAGACATTGTACACTATATATTTTTAAAACATGTCAGTGAGAAATTCTGTGGCCATTTGAATGAAAAATCTGCTGATTGCAAATGACAGTGTGCTGCTACTTTATGCTTTAGTTATGTATTTAATAAAAGTGAGTTTTTAAACATGATTTGAGAAACATTCCTGCCCCGCGCTGATGACACTGCGGTTAATGAGCTGAGGCAAGTCAGCGGTCATGTGTATCCTATATGTGGCTAGATTTGTATAATATATGGATCAACAGTTTACTCTATTAAATCAAACAAAAGAGTTTTCTGTACAGCAGACATGCCGAACCCCCGTATTTGAAGGTGCTCTCATGTGTGATCAAGAAGAAAATGGCATCTCAGTGAATTGAAATACTTGCCCAGGATCACATACTTTTAAAATAGTTTATGGGTCAAGAGAATTATAATTAGGTCGAGTAGATTAAGTCACTAGACCTGCAGGTCTAGTAAGATTTTTAGGATTTTTCAAGGCCTGGTGGTGCTATGCATTTTGGGCATTACTTAAGGCATTTAAAAGGGAGAACAATGAACTCTGCTCTCAGCAGCAGATGACAAGAAAGAACCCCCTCATCACAGTCACTACATGAGATATCACGACTGAAAAAAGCAAGAATGCAAACACCTCCATCACGGATTCCAGATAACTTTTCAAAGTGGAAATGGAGAGAAAACACACTTGCTTTGCCTTGGCCATGCGCACGAAGTTAGGATGATTAGTACTTTACTTTACAGAAGTGGAGCTTCAACTCGGGCAACTGCTTTGTTCATATCTGTAAACACTTCCTGTTGAGGTTTCTTTCCGGTGGAATGAGCATCATGGAGAATCAATCCTGCGCAGCATATTTATCCAAGAAGATCTCACTGTTTTGTGCAACACCTCTACTCAAGTGGAGTACTTTCTACTGGCTAATAATTAAGTGTTACCTGGGTCGGTAAATGTATACTGCATCTCCTACACTACAGCTACTTAAAGGACGCCGAGGAAATGTCTCCAGTGACCTTGTGTGTTTTTAACTTTGCCAATGTGATTATTCCTTCAGCGTTTTCATCAGATAACTTTACAAAGTGGAACTGCAGAGAAAACACACTTGGATGATTTGTACTTTGAAGAAGTAAGTTTTTTCTTGTTT
Source organism: Calotriton arnoldi (assembly GCA_963921515.1). Classification (NCBI taxonomy): domain Eukaryota; kingdom Metazoa; phylum Chordata; class Amphibia; order Caudata; family Salamandridae; genus Calotriton; species Calotriton arnoldi. The sequence goes on from CAWUFW010011269.1 coordinate 87,383, forward strand.
GGTGGAGACTGAATCGTATTCCTAGGCATGAGGAACCTGTCTCCAAAATCGGCGGGAAACGCGCTGGTGGGGTTTTTTAGTAAGCTGTCCATCATCCTGGAAAAAGGGCGAGAAGATGTTGCATAATGGGGCAGAGCCAAACCGGTGGGGCTTCTAGAATATTTACATACTTCTAGTTTTTAAAAGATTAGAACATGATCTCTGGGGAGGGAGGGGCCGTGTGGCCCCCTCCCTGGGCCAATTTTGGCCATGGGGACCTCATCCCCTGGGACCCAGCCTTATACCATTGGGGGAGGGGAGCCATGTGGCCCCCTTCCCCGGGTCATTTTTGGCCTGGGCCCCTCCATGCCTGGGGCCTGGCCTTATACCAATGCGGGAGGGAGGCCATGTGGTCACACTCCCCAGGTCAATTTCAGCCCTGGGGATCCCATCCACCAGGGTCTAGCTTTAAATTAAAACATTTTTATAGGGGAGGGGGGATGCACAGCCCCTATCCCCTGCCTGATTTCAGCCCCAGGGACCCCATCCCCAAGGGCCCTGCCATTTTCAAATGGGGAGGGGGCCTCGTGGCCCCACTCCACAGGCATATTTCAGCACCAAGAACCCTATCCCCCGGGGCGCGGCCATGCTTCTCTGGGTGACCCCAGGGCACCTAGTCTGCAAAGGGACCGTGGGGGGAGCTTTAAGGCCCCTGCGGTCCCTGCAGGCTCTCTGCTTCCAGCAGGAGCCGGCATTGCTTTCACACACAGGGAGCTGCTGAAAATGCAACCCCCTGTGTGTGAAAGCAATTTGCCTGTTTCCCTTTCTTGGTTGACAGCAGGCAAAGAAACAGACGTATGCTCCGTTTTCAGCAAGTGAGAGCATTTTCACTGCTCTCGCTTGCTGGAAGCTGAGTATGTGCTGTGGATTGGCGGGAGCGGTTAAAGCTCCTGCCAAGCCACAGCAAACAGCTATGTCCCGGGGGAAGGCACCCAGGGATATAGCAGGAGCCAGCCCTCAGGTGTGGTAGTCCCCAGGGCCATGCATGGCTCCAAGAGGGAGGGCCGTGCGGCCCGCCTCCTTTCACTCACTAGGGCCTGCCTCGGGGAGGTGGTGGTCCCCGGAGCCGAGAAAGGCCCGGGAGGGGAGCCACACGGCCCCCCTCCAATTTTAAAAATGCATTTGGCCCTGGGGAGGTGGTGGTCCTCGTGGCCCAAGAGGCCCCCCACTAACAAATAAATTAGCCCGGGGAGGTAGTAGTAAATAATAGAGAAGCACAGGAGCCTGTTCTTCTCTTTTTTTCAGCTGGAGCTGAGGCTCCAGCGCAGCTCTGCCGAAATGTTTTGTTTTTTTAAATCCTTTTTTTGGGGCCCTGGCAGGGTCACTCTGGGACCCTCCCAAGAGGCATAGGGGGTCAGGTTATTTCTACCCTGCCCCGTTCTCTTTTTATTTTAACATTCTTTGTGGGACTCGGCTCAAGCTGATTCCCAAGATAGCTGCCAACACCTCCTGATTGGAAGTGTTGGCAGCCAATCAGATTTGAGCATGGGGACTGTCCAATCCTCAGAGGATCTGCGTCCCTATATATACAAATTTGAATTTCTTTTAATAACTCTGCAACTACTGAACAGATTTACACTGAGTCACAAAAAGGCACTTACCTGGACCAATAGCTACCTTTCTGCCAAATTTGGTGTAATTCTGTTTAGCAGTTCAGATGCAGCTGTGTCTAAAGTTCCTATGGGAATTAACATGGGGAAGACGTGTTTTGGGATCCCCCATATCTCGGCCCCTGCTTGATGGATCACCACAAAACGTTCAAAATACCAGCTGAAGTGAATATCGCATTAGTTTTGAAAATTTTGCAAGGATTCATTTCTACTCACTTAATGGATGTTAGAAGTAGTATCACTCATTAGTAGTGCACCTAGTATACTAATTTAAATTTTGTAGTAGGTATATATGTTTAACGCCTATAAACTCTTAAAAACACACTCACTTGATCATGTCATCAGTGATGTCATTTGAGATGGCAACAATGATGTCACTGACCATCTCATGAGTGATGTAATATATGAGGTCATAGGCAGTGCATTGCAGGGGCGTAAGCTATGGTTATAGCTCAGGTAACTACTGAATTTCACTGGTTTTGTATGAGTGAAATCAGAGCCTAACTATAATGTCCCTTTAACCTTTGTTTTGTTCAGTGAATTTCTAAGGTTTTTATAATTCTATTTCCTCGCTATAATGACCATGTAACCTTTGGTTTTTAAGTGGATTTCTATGTTTTTTTTAACTAGTAGCTGTGTTTGCAGAATGGTGGTGAAAGGGGGCGTAGCCACAGAAATCCTCTCAGCAATTGCGCTGTCTCGGACTTACTGGAGGTAACAGGAGGGCTTGTTCGTCCCCAAGGACACTCAGCATCCAAGGGGACTTCATCCCCCAGCCAGCAGTGCGCCAGGAGGCGTGTTTGCAGATTGGTGGAGAAAGGGGGCATGGCCTCCGAAGTCCTTTCAGAAATTGCGTTCTGTTGGACTTATTGGAGGTAACAGGAGGGCTTGTTGGCCCCCAAGAACCCTCTCTAGCCGAAGGGACTTCATTACCCAACCAACAGTCCGTCAGGAGGTGCGTTTGCAGAGTGGTGGAGAAAAGGGGCGGGCCTCCGGCAACTAGCCGGTCCCGCATTTTTTCACATCTTTTTCATTTATTATGGGAGGGGGTGCATAGCCCCCCTTTCCCTGGGCTGATTTTGGCCCTGGGGACCCATCCTCCAGGGCCTGGCCTTTTTAAAAAAAAAACATTTTTTAAGATTAAAGGGAGGGGGGCTGGGCAGCCCCCCTCCCTGGGGCGATTTCAGCCCTGAAGACCCATCCTCTGGGGCCTGGCCTTTTTTTTAAAAGGTTAATGGGAGGGGGGCAGGCTTTTTTGAATCGGGGAGGGGCCCCAGGGACCACATCTCTCAGGGCCCGGCCTCTCTTCTGGGTGCCCCGGTCCCACCCAGGGCAACCAGTTGAGGACCGAGGGAGAGTCTCAAGACCCCCATGGTCTCTACCGGCTCCCTGCCTTCTGCAGGACCCGGCACTGCTTTTAACAGAGAGGGAGCTGCTGAACATACATTTTGCTACGCTTCAAGTTAGCGAGAGCATTCTTTATGCTTTCACTTGCTAGAAGAGGACCAGAGTTTGCTATGGCTCGGCGGGAGTGGTAAAGCTTCAGCCCAGCCATAGCAAACAGCTATGTCCGGGGGTGGGCACCCCGGGACAGAGCAGGAGCCGGCCCTGGTTGGTGGCAGACCTCAGGTCCATCAATGGCTCCGGGAGGGGATCACATGGCCCACCTCCTTTCTTGATTTTGCCCCGGGAAGGTGGTGGTCCCTGGGGCTGCACACCCCCACATGCAATTTAAGAAAAGCCCAGAAGGTGGCGGTCCTCTGGGCTGCGGGGGTCCACATGGCCCCCGCATTCTTTGAAACATATAGCCCCGGGGAGGTGGTGGTCCTCGGGGTTGGGGGGGTCCGAGAGGCCCCCCATTTAAAAACACAGAAGCCCGGGGGAGGTGGTGGTCACGGCGGCAGGCCGTATGGGCCTCCCCGCAATGAATTGTAAAGAAGCCCCGGGAGGTTGTGGTCCCGGGAGCATAATAAGCTCAAGGTGGGGGGGAGGCCTGTGCGCCCCTCTCCTTTATTTGCATAATGCCCCCGGGACATGGCCCACCCGGGGCCGATAATTAACGAAGCGCAGGAGTCCGAGCTTTGTTTTTATCCGGCTGGATCCCTGATCCCAGCTGAAAATGTTTAAAAGAATATGCTTTTTTGAACCTGCTGGGTCCATGTGGGAGGTATTTCTACCCTGTGACTCGTTTCAAGCCGAGTCACAAGACGGCTGCCAACACTTCCTGGTTTGAAGTGTTGGCAGCCAATAAGATCTCAGCACGAGATTGGAAGGGGTCACGGATCCTCCGCATCCCTATATATACAACTGGAGATTTCTTCAGATTGCCCTGCAACTACTGAACGGATTTACACCAGTTTACAAAAAGGGTGCTTTCTGGACCAATAGCTATCTTTCTGCCAAATTTGGTGTAATTCCGTTCAGCAGTTCGGGCTCTAGCTGTGTCTAAAATTCCTATGGAAATGAACATGGGGAAAACACGTTTTTGGACTCCCCTTTTTCTCGGCCCGGCTTGACGGATCACCCCAAAACTTTCAAGACAGCAGCTGAAGTGAGAGTCGAACAAATTTTGAAAATTTCGCGAGGATTTGTCAAACAATGCCAAAGTTATTGGCAAATGAAAAAAAAGCTCTTCCTATGGAAACTACATCCTAACTATAACTACATTCTGGTGACCGCCAGTAGGTAATATATAAATATATATATATATATATATGTAACCAAAAACGCCCAGAAGCTTGAGGCCGCACACAGCTGCAGGTGAGTTACAAACTCCATTTGAACCAAGCAGGCAGCTTAACATCCCTTTGAAGTCCATGGCCTGACGCGTTTCGATGCCGCTGTTTGCATCTCCTCAGAGGCCGTGTCAGCGGAGGTGATTTATGGCTGCCGCATTTCCCTGCGTGTTTGTGGTTAGTGAGCTAACAGTGCTCCTCCCTTGGTGGAAGTTCATTTTCAAATGCACGCTGGGATATGAGGTCTCATTTTGCCAAATAACGCCCTCTGGTGGGTTACCTCCGCTGCAGCTAATTATGGATGATTATTCTCGGCCCTCCATTGAGCCTTGGATGATACTCTGCCGGCTTCATTAAAGGTACCCTGCAGCTTCGGAAAGAGGAATCTTCCTCTCCCCTAGTCCCGTTGGTTGCGGGCAGTGCGATCCCTCTGCGGCCTGGAACCGCCGCATAATATGTAACCAAAAACGCCCAGAAGCTTGAGGCCGCACACAGCTGCAGGTGAGTTACAAACTCCATTTGAACCAAGCAGGCAGCTTAACATCCCTTTGAAGTCCATGGCCTGACGCGTTTTGATGCCGCTGTTTGCATCTCCTCAGAGGCCGTGTCAGCGGAGGTGATTTATGGCTGCCGCATTTCCCCTGCGTGTTTGTGGTTAGTGAGCTATCAGTGCTCCTCCCTTGGTGGAAGTTCATTTTCAAATGCACGCTGGGATATGAGGTCTCATTTTGGCAAATAACGCCCTCTGGTGGGTTACCTCCGCTGCAGCTAATTATGGACGATTATTCTCGGCCCTCCATTGAGCCTTGGATGATACTCTGCCGGCTTCATTAAAGGTACCCTGCAGCTTCGGAAAGAGGAATCTTCCTCTCCCCTAGTCCCGTTGGTTGCGGGCAGTGCGATCCCTCTGCGGCCTGGAACCGCCGCATAATATGTAACCAAAAACGCCCAGAAGCTTGAGGCCGCACACAGCTGCAGGTGAGTTACAAACTCCATTTGAACCAAGCAGGCAGCTTAACATCCCTTTGAAGTCCATGGCCTGACGCGTTTTGATGCCGCTGTTTGCATCTCCTCAGAGGCCGTGTCAGCGGAGGTGATTTATGTCTGCCGCATTTCCCCTGCGTGTTTGTGGTTAGTGAGCTATCAGTGCTCCTCCCTTGGTGGAAGTTCATTTTCAAATGCACGCTGGGATATGAGGTCTCATTTTGCCAAATAACGCCCTCTGGTGGGTTACCTCCGCTGCAGCTAATTATGGACGATTATTCTCGGCCCTCCATTGAGCCTTGGATGATACTCTGCCGGCTTCATTAAAGGTACCCTGCAGCTTCGGAAAGAGAAATCTTCCTCTCCCCTAGTCCCGTTGGTTGCGGGCAGTGCGATCCCTCTGCGGCCTGGAACCGCCGCATAATATGTAACCAAAAATGCCCAGAAGCTTGAGGCCGCACACAGCTGCAGGTGAGTTACAAACTCCATTTGAACCAAGCAGGCAGCTTAACATCCCTTTGAAGTCCATGGCCTGACGCGTTTTGATGCCGCTGTTTGCATCTCCTCAGAGGCCGTGTCAGCGGAGGTGATTTATGGCTGCCGCATTTCCCCTGCGTGTTTGTGGTTAGTGAGCTATCAGTGCTCCTCCCTTGGTGGAAGTTCATTTTCAAATGCACGCTGGGATATGAGGTCTCATTTTGCCAAATAACGCCCTCTGGTGGGTTACCTCCGCTGCAGCTAATTATGGACGATTATTCTTGGCCCTCCATTGAGCCTTGGATGATACTCTGCCGGCTTCATTAAAGGTACCCTGCAGCTTCGGAAGAGGAATCTTCCTCTCCCCTAGTCCCGTTGGTTGCGGGCAGTGCGATCCCTCTGCGGCCTGGAACCGCCGCATAATATGTAACCAAAAACGCCCAGAAGCTTGAGGCCGCACACAGCTGCAGGTGAGTTACAAACTCCATTTGAACCAAGCAGGCAGCTTAACATCCCTTTGAAGTCCATGGCCTGACGCGTTTCGATGCCGCTGTTTGCATCTCCTCAGAGGCCGTGTCAGCGGAGGTGATTTATGGCTGCCGCATTTCCCCTGCGTGTTTGTGGTTAGTGAGCTATCAGTGCTCCTCCCTTGGTGGAAGTTCATTTTCAAATGCACGCTGGGATATGAGGTCTCATTTTGCCAAATAACGCCCTCTGGTGGGTTACCTCCGCTGCAGCTAATTATGGACGATTATTCTCGGCCCTCCATTGAGCCTTGGATGATACTCTGCCGGCTTCATTAAAGGTACCCTGCAGCTTCGGAAAGAGGAATCTTCCTCTCCCCTAGTCCCGTTGGTTGCGGGCAGTGCGATCCCTCTGCGGCCTGGAACCGCCGCATAATATGTAACCAAAACGCCCAGAAGCTTGAGGCCGCACACAGCTGCAGGTGAGTTACAAACTCCATTTGAACCAAGCAGGCAGCTTAACATCCCTTTGAAGTCCATGGCCTGACGCGTTTCGATGCCGCTGTTTGCATCTCCTCAGAGGCCGTGTCAGCGGAGGTGATTTATGTCTGCCGCATTTCCCCTGCGTGTTTGTGGTTAGTGAGCTATCAGTGCTCCTCCCTTGGTGGAAGTTCATTTTCAAATGCACGCTGGGATATGAGGTCTCATTTTGCCAAATAACGCCCTCTGGTGGGTTACCTCCGCTGCAGCTAATTATGGACGATTATTCTTGGCCCTCCATTGAGCCTTGGATGATACTCTGCCGGCTTCATTAAAGGTACCCTGCAGCTTCGGAAGAGGAATCTTCCTCTCCCCTAGTCCCGTTGGTTGCGGGCAGTGCGATCCCTCTGCGGCCTGGAACCGCCGCATAATATGTAACCAAAAACGCCCAGAAGCTTGAGGCCGCACACAGCTGCAGGTGAGTTACAAACTCCATTTGAACCAAGCAGGCAGCTTAACATCCCTTTGAAGTCCATGGCCTGACGCGTTTCGATGCCGCTGTTTGCATCTCCTCAGAGGACGTGTCAGCGGAGGTGATTTATGGCTGCCGCATTTCCCCTGCGTGTTTGTGGTTAGTGAGTTATCAGTGCTCCTCCCTTGGTGGAAGTTCATTTTCAAATGCACGCTGGGATATGAGGTCTCATTTTGCCAAATAACGCCCTCTGGTGGGTTACCTCCGCTGCAGCTAATTATGGACGATTATTCTCGGCCCTCCATTGAGCCTTGGATGATACTCTGCCGGCTTCATTAAAGGTACCCTGCAGCTTCGGAAAGAGGAATCTTCCTCTCCCCTAGTCCCGTTGGTTGCGGGCAGTGCGATCCCTCTGCGGCCTGGAACCGCCGCATAATATGTAACCAAAAACGCCCAGAAGCTTGAGGCCGCACACAGCTGCAGGTGAGTTACAAACTCCATTTGAACCAAGCAGGCAGCTTAACATCCCTTTGAAGTCCATGGCCTGACGCGTTTCGATGCCGCTGTTTGCATCTCCTCAGAGGCCGTGTCAGCGGAGGTGATTTATGGCTGCCGCATTTCCCCTGCGTGTTTGTGGTTAGTGAGCTATCAGTGCTCCTCCCTTGGTGGAAGTTCATTTTCAAATGCACGCTGGGATATGAGGTCTCATTTTGCCAAATAACGCCCTCTGGTGGGTTACCTCCGCTGCAGCTAATTATGGACGATTATTCTCGGCCCTCCATTGAGCCTTGGATGATACTCTGCCGGCTTCATTAAAGGTACCCTGCAGCTTCGGAAAGAGGAATCTTCCTCTCCCCTAGTCCCGTTGGTTGCGGGCAGTGCGATCCCTCTGCGGCCTGGAACCGCCGCATAATATGTAACCAAAACGCCCAGAAGCTTGAGGCCGCACACAGCTGCAGGTGAGTTACAAACTCCATTTGAACCAAGCAGGCAGCTTAACATCCCTTTGAAGTCCATGGCCTGACGCGTTTTGATGCCGCTGTTTGCATCTCCTCAGAGGCCGTGTCAGCGGAGGTGATTTATGTCTGCCGCATTTCCCCTGCGTGTTTGTGGTTAGTGAGCTATCAGTGCTCCTCCCTTGGTGGAAGTTCATTTTCAAATGCACGCTGGGATATGAGGTCTCATTTTGCCAAATAACGCCCTCTGGTGGGTTACCTCCGCTGCAGCTAATTATGGACGATTATTCTCGGCCCTCCATTGAGCCTTGGATGATACTCTGCCGGCTTCATTAAAGGTACCCTGCAGCTTCGGAAAGAGGAATCTTCCTCTCCCTAGTCCCGTTGGTTGCGGGCAGTGCGATCCCTCTGCGGCCTGGAACCGCCGCATAATATGTAACCAAAAATGCCCAGAAGCTTGAGGCCGCACACAGCTGCAGGTGAGTTACAAACTCCATTTGAACCAAGCAGGCAGCTTAACATCCCTTTGAAGTCCATGGCCTGACGCGCTTCGATGCCGCTGTTTGCATCTCCTCAGAGGCCGTGTCAGCGGAGGTGATTTATGGCTGCCGCATTTCCCCTGCGTGTTTGTGGTTAGTGAGCTATCAGTGCTCCTCCCTTGGTGGAAGTTCATTTTCAAATGCACGCTGGGATATGAGGTCTCATTTTGCCAAATAACGCCCTCACACACACACTATATATACAATACTTCCACAGGACCATAGAGTCCCGCCGTCTAGATTGACCTTTTTAAAGTGCCCTTAACCTGAGTCTAGCATTGCTTTTTCTTTAAAAACAGCTGGGCTGCATCCTTTTTTGCACATAACTGTTGAGTGTCATCCACCATTTTAAAGCATATTCATTTACATTATTTGTATGCGTAAAGTACAAAATTAATAATTTTTCTGTACAGTTTCATGTGGATGACTACTCAACCATATAACATGGCTGCAATTGCTTTTTGTTTTTTTGAATTTTTAATTTTTTTTAGTTTTTGCTGTCTAATGAGACACATTTTTCAAAGTATATCTTAGTAAAGTACTCAATTTCGAGCGACACAAAATTAAGACAGATATTTCTACATAATTCATAGTAAAAAGCTCCTAATCCAAAAAGTTCTTAAAAGACAAGCAGCATTATTTCTTAAATGAGAGTGTTCATTTACAATATTTCGAACAAGATGTCAACCTTCCATTATTAAAGATGGATAAATCAGCATGAGTTATAATGTCAAGTGGTAGAGAGTGGAGGTAAAAGGGGAGAAAAATAAATAAAGAAATTGCAATGGGGAAAGAGATGCCTCATCGTTATTTGTTATAGGCATTAAAATTGTGAAAGTCATTAGATCTAAGGTGCCAGTGGAATAAATATGAAACAATATGATAATAGAGAGGTGTTATAAGTTGATAGACAAATTGATTTACAGGCAACAAGGAGAGGAAGGACAAAGAGTATTACATTTTCCCATCTAGGCAATTGTCTCTGCAGATACATTACACTAAAGTACAAATGCAATATATATTAAATTCATAAAGTTGAAAAGCTCTTTACTATGTCCCGATAATCAACAGTGCACATTTATATGTGCAAAAACACTGTATTTTAAAGTGCAATTGCATTGAAAGCACAATTTTCATGGACATAGGCATTAAAGTGCAAGTGCTAATGGTCTCTAGATCAAATCTAAAGTGCAATTACAATAGACGCACAATGTGCAAAACACAACTATTAAAGTGCAAATGCATTAACAGTACTGAATTGCTATAAAATTCCATGTCCAGTTTTCTTCTATTGTTCACTCCATGTGACACCAATTCCCAACTCCTTTAAATTTTATATCTAAAATCATTTGTATCACGCAAGGCAAATCGTAAAACCTAAAATACATTTCAAAAGCACATTTGAATACAATAGCACATCCACGGATCCATGGTGGCACTCAGCGTGGCCCCCCCGTGTGAATCCATGACGAATCCGTAGATGCATACCCCAAATACAAAAAAATACACCCACTCACACACTCTCTCATATCCACACACAACCTCTCACACATCCATAAACCCACTCACACACCCTTACAGTCACTCACACACCCACTCACAGACCCACACAGGCACTTGCACACTAACTCACACACCCATACAGACACTCACACACCGCTACCCATGTGAATCCACGATGGATCCGCTGATCCAGATCCAAATTAAAAAACACATACCCCTACCTACTCACACATCCATACACCCACTGAAACCCCCACTCACACACCCATTTAGTCACCCACACACCCTCTCATACACCTTTACCGTCACTGATACATCCACTCACAGACCAGGGAACCACTCACACACCCATACAGACACTCACACACCCATACAGACACTCACACACTGCCCCTGTGTGAATCCACGACAGATCCTCAGATCCAGATCCCAATTAAAAAACACATACACCCACTCACAGTCTCTCTCATCCACCCACACAACCACTAACACACCTACTCACACACCCATACACCCACTCACGGACCCATACAGTCAACCACACACCCACTGACAGACTCACAAAACCACTCACACACCCACTCACAGACCCACACAAACACTCACACACCCATACAGCCACACATCCACCCATACAGCCACTCACATAGCCACTCACACCTACACAACCACTTCCTGACCCACGCAGCCACTCACACAGCCATATAGCCACTAACACACCCACACAGTCATTCACACAGCCACTCATACAATCAAACACAGGCAGTGATACACTTATAGAAATTGCAACAGCATATGTTTGTATTAAATGTGTTGTTTTAGTATTACATGTGTGCAATATAACCAGCAGACCCCTTATTTCTTCAAGGATTCAAGATGGATCCATGGATCCATGAAATGAAATTTAAAAAAAGAAAGACTTGGTGCATTACCTTCATAGACAGACTACATAAGTTACCTTATCTTGATTTTTAAAATGTTTGTTCTAAAATATATAACAATAATGAATGTGTGAATAAAACGTATTTATAAACTTGTGAAAATGTTACTAACTACTACACTCACTTATCATGTAAGAGCTTGTTCTCAGCAGATAGTCCTGACTTTTCTGAACCACTACTCTAAATACTAATGACCAAAGTAAAACGTCTAACTGTATAGGCTAGTCTATTGCAAACCACAACAATGTCATTCGTGAACCTGGAAAGAGGTTTTTGTGCAAATGTCAGATTTACACAAACCACTACAACATACAACCAGTAGAAAGGTCTTAGCGGACAGGCCACTGTGTGACAAACCACTAGTAAACTTATTCTTCATACTGGAGAAAGGTGTCAGCAGAGAGGTGAGTCTTTTGTAAATGTCTACTACACTGAGTCATAACCATAGAGAAAGATCTTAGTAAACAGATGAATTTATTGCAATCTACTACTGCAGTCACTCATCACAAAGGAGAGACATCTAAGGAAACTGGTCAGTATGCCATAAAACTGAACTATACTCAGCCATCACTGTGGAGTGAAGTCTTAATGAACAGCTTAGACTGCTGCAAAACTCTACCATACACATAAATCAGCAGGGGACATTTGTCAGTGTAGAGGCTAGTTTACTGATAAATAGTACACTCGCTTTAAAAAACGTGATTGTAGATCAGATGACATGTTAGAAATAGTATCACTCAGTAGTACAGAAAGAATAGTAATTTAACTTATGCAGTAATTCAGTATATATCTTCAAGTTTCAGAATCTTTTACAAAACACTTACCCTCTCAGTATGATGTAATCAGTGATGTAATTTGAGATGTCATCAGTGAAGTGACTGACCATGTCGTGAGTGATGTAATATGTGAGGTCATAAGCAGTGCATTGCGGGGGCTTAAGTTATAGTTAGCTCAGGTAACTATAACCACTGAATTTCTATGGTTTTGAATGTGTAAAATCTGAACTATAACGGTCCTTTAATCTTTGTTTTTTCAGGGAATTTCCAAGGTTTTTTAAATCCTATTTCCTAACCATAATATCATTGTAACCTTTGGTTTTTCAGTGACTCTATATAAAAACTCCGACCTCTGACATGTTTCGGCCCTCCGGCCTTGATCACATGACCATAGTGAAACATCACCAACAAGTAGGGTTAAAACATAGAAAACGGACTGACAGTGATAAACGCCATGTTGAAATGATGATGTGAACCACGCCGGAGCTAAGTGACTACCGAGAGTCTCTGAAAGAAGTCCTAAAGAGCAGTGGTGCTAAACTGATCCTATGCCTACTTTATGTAGCAACTTGGTGTAGATCTTTGGGATTGGCTGGCCTTTGGAACTCCCCAAGGGGATTAGTAAAAAAGATATAGCAAAAGTAAAAGCTAAGTACTGGGCTCATGTGGCAGATCGGTATGCTACGAGTACGACCGTAGGGCGCTTAACCACTCAGTTCATAACTTTTAAGCCATACCCAAGGTTTGAGCCTTTTTTACATCTGATTTCGTCTCCACTAGCAAAAAGTCTGTACGTGAGATTTCGTTTGGGCTGCCTACCATTAAGATCTATTAGTACATGGGTTTCCAAACAGGTCTCAGTTGTCTGATCTATGTGTGGTACAGCCCTGGAGACCGACAAACACATTTTGTTCTTCTGTACTGAATACCAGCTCCCCCAAAGAAGGTGGATCCTACCAATCTGTCAGAATCTGGCAACCAGGCATTATTGGATTGCCCTTAGGAATCTGAAGAATGATACATCCAATCCTATTGTCTTTGCTGTAAGCAGCTTTTTATTGAATATCTGGTTTAGGCGACAGAAGTTTGTGACCTAGATTGGCGAAGAGGTTTCTTTTTATTCGTTATCAGTGTTGTAATACAGCTAAGGATAAACCGGATGTTTGCCCTGTGAGACAACTCTCTACATGATTAACTATTCATATAATGCACAGAGCACTTTAATTATTTGTGAGAATGATATTGTCTGTAGTTCTCTGAAATTGTTCTCAGGAGGTTTTATATTTATGCTGTATTCTATTTGAAATTTGTGAAAGCATATTTTTCAATACTTGATTGTTATTTATTGTTCATGTATACTTTGATGGTTTGTATAAAACCGAATAAAGTTATTATGATGATGATGAAATGATGATATATAAGTTGTAATCCATTCAGCTAAATAACCAAGCATTCGTAATAATTACTAGGCACCAACATAATGCATATGCAATAAAATGTTGACACAAATTTTAAAAAACAGCACAAGCAAGTGTAATATATTACGTCAACATGACTCCTTCAGTATATTTCGACTGCATCCTGCCAGTGTAAATCTGATTTGCATGACTAAGGTGGAGAATATTGTTCTAATACATTTTTTGTCATAGCTTGGTGTTTGGAATGAAGTGTGAAGTAGGTGGTTGTATATTGAATGTAGAATGTGATTGAATCATTTTAGAATGAGAGGTTCTAGTTAGATGGCATTGAGGATCTGAAGCTCTTGCATGAGCAGCATGCTGTTATAACTTTGAAGATTATGTCTTAAATATAATTTTATATTTCATCCAAAGTTGTGTCATCTATATTTGGCATACTATATTTGGTGACATGTAACTGAACCACTGAAGTTCCAGAGAAACAGCACCTGGCTGGCATCCTGTTTGCTCGTGTTAAGTTCTTGCACCACATTTCAGCTATAAGCAATGTGCTATACTATTGTAGATTGTACTTTGCTGTGTAAGATGGGGAAGAGGCAAGTTGTAATCCAATTTTTATAAGCAAAAATGTGCGTAGGCAGTGTTCACAACACTGGGTCATGCACCACAACTGTTTCTTTCCTTAAGTATACTGCTGTTCACTGTGGTTGTTGGGTGACCATTGCCCTTTGTCACTCATGTGTACCTTGTTGACTTTTATGCATGTGTGTGCTGCTGTTTTGCTGCAGCATTCTGCTTGTGCTGATTATTGCAGGGCCATAATCTTTTAGTGAGGTGTAAATGCAACTCTTGGAGTCATTAGAGTGTACCAAGACTAAGAACCCTTGCTCAGAGTCAGAGAAGGGGGAGTGCTCAACATCTCAGCGCAATACGTCAGAATCATGGCACCCACAAAGATATTGTCTTGATTCAGCACAGCAATGGACAATCAGGCACTCACAGAAAGCCTTGACGGTACAACTGAATACCCGGAGAGCATCTTGGTGTAGTCTCTGCTTGCAGGGCTCTGGTGCTCCTTTCCAGGACCACTGGATACAGCTTAAACATGGTTGTGCGAATAGGTGCTTTCAGTTGCTTCAAAATTATTAGCACTTTTACATATCTTCTTTGATGGCGCATTCGCATGCAGTTATAATTTCCATGCGACAGGTGTTTGTGGTTGATGTAGGAAAAAGAGTTAGCATTCAATAAAACAATTCAAATTCCTGTAACCTATTTGGCCATACAACAAGGACCAGGAATCAGTAAATAAAGTCAAAGGGGTTCATTACAATCAGTTGTAAATTCAAAACAATGCAAATTAAGCATTGCTCAGATACAGAATTCAAAAGAAGGCATTTGTCAACAAACTAAATCCAGCTCAATAGCAACAAAATGTGACAAACGCAGCTACATGAGTACAAATTGCAAAAGGATAAAGGTCATCTAATCAGGGCTCTAGGTTTAGACTGATGATGGATACAGAATGGGAAATCTCAAGGAATTTAAGCAATAGGACAGTGTAATAGGAAGGTGTCAGCACAGCGAGGATTTCAGGAGAAAACCTCTAACAGAGGACAAGCATTCAGTATATAGCTTTACACCCTCAAGAATATTGCAAGCAAGAGCTCTGTATCTCTCCAAGTCTAAAAGGATCTGCTCTAAACTCTAACAGTGCATACATTACTTAAAGCATACAGATACATTCTCATAGAATGATCCTCATACCACCCTTCCAGGAACTAATGGAATTGCACTAAATGTGCCCACTGGCAACATCGTCAAAATTCCCCATCTCATGAAACGTTGACATTCACATGGCCTTGGATGGAACACCATTGCTGATAGACGATGAATAGATACCTTTCTCCTATTCATTAGCTCCTCACGTTCTGCCAAGATTTTCTTCTCAGGCCTCGCTATCAATAATACACAATACTCCTTTCTCTAACTAATGAAGCCTTGGAACCGCATCTGCAAAGGACAGAACATTCAAGGTGACCAAATTGCATTTCAGATTCAGGCCTAGCTAAATTAGCAATGTTAAACACTAAAATGTGCACTTTGATTACATGGGTATATGTGCATGTATAACTTCAAAATAAATGCAGCAATATAAATGTAAATAAGTTCACGCTTACATTGTGTAAAGCCCTTTCAAATAAATTCAACATAACTTGAAACAGAAGTGTAAATATGTATGAAAACTACATTTCATTCATGGTTAAGCCAAACAATAGGGTGCAATTATGAATCTCTAGTTTCTACAGTGGATGCAATTCAAATTCGAATTTCTTTATTCAGGATAAAAAGATGGCCAGAAAAGGTCCACAGGTAAAAATATCACAAGAATCATATACAAAATATAAAGTAAGCTTAAAAACATCAATAAGAAAAATTTCATCAAATACATTAAACAAAGGGGCATATTAGCAAGACCCACGTTAAAATTATCGCCGTTTTAGCGGCAGGAAACGGCGATAATGGGCTTGCTAATATGCGTAATAGAATTCCAATAGAAGCCCAGGTTAGATGTCCTGCACATCTAACCTGGGCTTCTATTGGAATTCCATAACGCATAACGTTAAAATTATCGCCGTTTTAGCGGCAGGAAACTGCCGCTTAAACGGCGATAATGGGCTTGCTAATATGCGTAATAGAATTCCAATAGAAGCCCAGGTTAGATGTCCTGCACATCTAACCTGGGCTTCTATTGGAATTCCATAACGCATATTAGCAAGCCCATTATCGCCGTTTTAGCGGCAGTTAAACGGCGATAATTTTAACGTGGGTCTTGCTAATATGCCCCAAAATTCTTCCCGAACCGTTTTCAAATGAATGCAATATAACTTGAAACATAAGCATAAATATGAATAAAAAAGACATTTTGTTCATGCTTAAGCTAAACATTAAGGTGCCCACATTTATGAATATCTAGTTTCTACAGTGAATGCAATTGAGTAATACATTGAAATACTTCACTTGTCATTAATAAAGTTATACGCACAGAATATATGGTGGTAAGTGCACGTAACTCTTGCAATTCTGTGACATGTAAGGGTTGAGCTAAAATTACGCTGCTCCCCTTGTGAGGGTGGCTTTCATGCAGAAGGGACATGGACCATGAAAAATGTGCCTCACAGCCAGAAAGGGAACTCAGTTCTACATTTAGTTTCAGAGCCCTTCCATTAACCACTTGAATTTTATTGTTAAATGATCAAACCCAATGTCACCTAAAGGACTGAGGTGTTCTATTTCTGACAGTTTTGGCGGGACATTGTACCCATAGTACAATAAAAAGCGAACAGTGAAAAGCTGTTGCCCAAACAATGGGGGCATACGTTATGTGGTTAATAAGTTGCAAATGGCAGATGACAATGTGCAGTGCTAAAACACCAAGTGATGAGGCATAAGCCTTCCCTTTTAAAAGGGAGAATAGAATTGGAAAAGAGTAAACCACTTGATACTGTAATTAAAGTTGCATGCTGCACCAAGATGTCCTGCTTCTTGGGTGAATACAAACGACCATGCATCTGCAAGCGGAGAGAACTTAAGAACTGGTGGGCTAGATCTAGGCAGGACGCACAGGTGCCTATACTTCTCGTCCCGGCTGAAGGCTCCCCCCACATTCCACATGGAGAAAAAAAAGAATTTCATGATATAATTAAGATAGGAGTAACATAAAATTATCAAAGAAATATATTTACCAGGTTCTTAATACAATGCCTTTTATTTGAACAAAGTAAAAGAGAATAAGAATACTCTGGTAAGATGTCATTTTTTTACCTATTATTTCACAGACAAAGCTGCAAACGTGTTAATGTAGAAATAATGTTTTCTCATAATAATAGTCTGACAAGCCTAGTTATTGATAAGCAAAGGAATTACAAATGTTCCGTAAATGTAGCCTTTAAGTGACAATATGAATCCCAGGATTGTTCATTATTTCCAAATGAGGGCATTGAAGGTTTTTCCTCAGTCTTCCCTTCTGTTATTCTCTACACCCATCCAAATACAGGGTCATTCTATGAAAAAGAAAACAGTGGCAAGACATGACTTAATTGTAGCAGTGCCAAAACTGTTACAGCCACAATTAAATTGATTCATTCATTACTAAAGGTTTATCTAAAGTTTAAGCAATATTGTTAGAGGTTAATTATAACAACGGTCGCTTTCTTGCCACATAGCACTTGTCAAAATAAGTAGCCATCTGCATAAATATGTAAGTTGGGGATCTTCAATAGTCATATCATATTGTTCTGAAAATCCAACAGGCTAGCTTCAGGATGGTGAATGGACTGGAATACAATATAAACAAAAAGTTACTTGCCTGTAACTGTAGTTCTCCAGTATTTATATTTTTCATAGATTCTTGAATACTTGAACCATTCCTGTCTAAATGGAAGTCCCGCGGTAAATACAGAGAGTAATGCAATGTTAAATATAGACAGAAAAGCTTTATCATCATCACAGAAGTAGCCAATTCACATCATTCTAAAAGGTCTGAACTTCAGCCAATCAGCACACAACAAAGCTTTCACCCTTCCCTACCCAGGTCACCATGGTCTGATTTCGTAGCGCAAGTATTGAAGAATAATATAACATGGGTGAGTCTGAGATAGGGTTGACCGTATATATGAAAGATACCAATACTGGAGAACTAGAGATAGAGGTAAGTAAGATTTTCTTTCTCTAGTACTGGATCTTTCGTAGATTCACATACTTAAATCAGAACAGTACAGAGAGCAGTAAATTTACAGTCTACAGTTGTTAGCGAATGGTGGGAGACAATGAGAACGAAAAGGCTCACCTTATTGAAAGAGATGACGAACCACAGTTTATACCACTGCCTCATCTTTGTTTACTGTTGAATCCAGACAGCAACAGTGGTACATCACACGGATAGAGAATCTACAGGGGGGTTTTTTGCTCCGCTGGGACTAGAACATTCTGTAGCTATCCTTGACTGCGTCCTATTGTCCATTTTGTGACTTTACTGCTCTTGTGTGGGCAGAATCCAGAAGGCTGCCCATGCTGAGGTGGATCCTTCCACGTCCATCCGACCCCTCCACCTCCAGAGACCATTTCTAATTTTGGGTGATGCTTTACATACTTCAAAGGGGCCATTACCTTCAGCCTCTGCCTAGGCCATCTATAGCCGTCCGCGATATTACTATGACCATTGACCATTGACCTCCATTCCTGCACTTTCATTGCCCCCGATGTCACATTGGGACTCACATTGACTTGTCTGGTGCCCCTGACATTTCACCAGGTCGATTCTCCCCTATGGAGAGGCCCGTATTGAGACAATACTTACCCCCTTGCCTCTACCATTCTGTTCACAAGCAGCCAGTTCTGTGATGGCGCTCACGTTTCAACAGACACGAGTTTCGTGATGGCGCTCTAGTTTTAATAGACACGAGCGCGCCGGACTGACACCGGCTACCTTTACCTTTTACCTTGACGATATTGAGCTACTCCCAACATGGCGCCCGAGAAGCAAACATCGTCTCACTCTCAACTGAGCTGCCCAGCCCTAAACACCAGTTCCAAGATGGCACTCACGTTTTGACAAGCGCGAGCGTCCTGGACTCACCCCAGCTACCTTTAGCCTCACGGAAGCAGGCCACACTCAAGATGGCGCCTGAGATGCACATTCCGGCCTACTCTCTGTTCAGCTGGCAAGTCGCCCTGCCTCCACCGCCCCAGCTGCTGACCGGTTGCGGATGACCTCGTAATTGCTGAGGTCCTGAATCAGCTGGAATACGCGCGAGTATTTAACTGCACACTTCCTTCAACACCCTCACTCTTCCAACTGGCAGAACGAGGGTAGGTCTTCCGGCGAGTGACCCACTACAGAAGAAAACAAGTTACTTACCTGTAACTTCGGTTATCCAGTACTGGTATCTTTCATAGATTCACATGCTTGAATCATCCCCGCCGTCGAGTGGGAGTCTCACTGTAAATTTTATAATAGCAGTAATTAGTCTTATAATAGGCAACAATGCATTGAACAGTCACTGCATTAGCCCATCCATATCCTTTTTTTAAAAAAAAGAACCAAAGTTAAAACACAGCCAATCAAACATCAGCACCCTCTAGAACACTCCACAGAGAGGCAAGTCCCTCAGATTTTCTAACACAAGTGACAAGAGTAATGATAATAATTAAGGGAAGCCTCTCCGGGGAGGAGGGTGGGTCGCATGTGAATCTATGAAAGATACCAATACTGGAGAACTGAAGTTACAGGTAAGTAACTTGTTTTCTTATACAGTATTGGATCTTTCATAGATTCACATGCTTGAATCAGAATAGCAAGCAGTTACCAAGGAATAATTTATTCAAATTTAAAGTTTGAGAATGGTGGGTACCATATAAAAAACAAATAGCTATTATATATATAGTAATATAGTTAATATTTTATATTTAGCACGTAGTAACTTTCAGCACTGTTGCACTTTAGGAAAATCCTTTGTGAAGAATGTGAAGATAGGTTTTTTCTTTTAAGCCCCTTATGATATATGAAGTGTTTCTTATGCATACAATAATGGGCACTTGCCCAAGCAAATGTAATTTAGGAATGTAATTATGTGATCTAAACATGTGATCCCCATATAAAATTCCATTTGGGATGTATTAATGCTATTTTCTATATGTGAAAAGTTTTTGATCAGCTTTTACATAGGAATTGCCATTTTAAAGTGTAAATTATATTAAATAAGAAACATGTTACAAGATGGCGCTTATTTGAAAGCCTAACATTGAGCAATGGCACTGATTAGTCCACTTTCCATGTTTATGTTTTGAATAATGCACATAAAAACAAAAAAATGAATGCTCACCATCGTGAACAAGGCTGTGTGAGGCAGCCGGAACGCGTGGATGTTGTATCGCTCTGGTCTGAAATAAACAACAGTAGTGTAAATCGCTGGAGTGCCGGAGTCATCTCTTTGTGCTTGGAGGTGTATCTGTTCATGTGTAAGAGACAAGGCGAAAGTCTCTTTTCCGGCACCGCCGACGTTCAGGATGCGCGTTTGCAGCCGCAAATTTGCAACGTAAGGATGCCGCTACGAAGCAGACGCGCCCCCCGGTCCTCCGAAGTTGCACAGAAACAAAAACGGATATCGGGAGTACGTGGAAAGCAACGTGGGACGAGAATCGGAGGATCCTCGCCGAGCACGAGCAAGACGCCAACTCCGGTAAGAGACGTGCATGAAACGGGACGGGAGTCGGACCGCTCTACCGCTGACTCATTGAACATTTTAAAAGAGGAAAACAGCGGGTAGAGTGGCGCGAGGCAACGCGTGTCTATTTTCAGTACAGCCACAACAATGAGCGATGATGAGTGTTCTTTGAGGGAGCAGGAGGCACTGAAATTATTTACAGAAACCAACACCGTTACTCCTCGTGTGGAGGGGGCAAGTGCCACAACGAGTCAAGGAAGCAGTGACTTAGGAAAATGTTTACAGCAACTGGAGAAATAAAAAAAAAGAGAAATCTCCCGATGGTGGGAGATTGCCTCATTGAGACAGTATATACAAGTTGGACGAGTGCCAAGAGGTCTTAGGATAATGATTACACCTACCTATGAGAATCCTAACCCTGGGCTTTTAAAAGATTGGGCTAATAACAGTGCTGAGAGCTCCATGAATATGATCTGGATACTTCTGAAATATGCTGAACAAGAAAGAACGGAAGTATTGTCATCTATCAAGGCAATTCTAGAGATCCTAGAAAAGGAAACTGACCAGAGTAGAATTACTAAATTTAAGAGTGATTTAAAGAGTCGCTTGGACAAATACGAAAAAGAATAAAAAGATAGGAAAGCGACCAAATTCCTGAGGGATCGTCTGGACTATGAGAACGGGCAGATTTATACATTTGCTAAACGCTTTGATACAGTTAGGAGACAAAGAGTGCAAAATAGCGAAATGGCCGGTAGAGACACACTTCAGAGTGAGCAGAGCTCTGATACATGGTCTGAACAGGAAGATTCAACAAGAAGAAGAATACCAGCAACTAAACTTAATGTGTCTGAAGAATTTCGTTTTTTACAACTGGACCAGTTGGATCAGAGAACAGACAGCAGATCAATGAGGGGACGGGGAAGAACAAGAGGCAGAGGCAGAGGAAACAGAGGAGAGGGGCGAGGGATACAGAAGATCAAGAAGAGGGAACACAAAGATCAATGAGATCAAATTCGAAAAAGAAGAACAAAGATTGAATGAAGAAGGCAATCAGGCAAATACCATCATTAATTTGAGTCAAATGGAACTTTCTGAAGAGGACAAAAAGATACTAGAATTAGGCCTCTCATACTGTCATAAAGGCGAATTCAATTACGCACATTGTAGAATGGATCTATTTAGATTCATACGAAAGTTGAAATTAACTAAAATACATTCCAACTATAACAATAATAATAGGACTGACAATGCAAGTAATGTTTTACCAACAATTGGAGAGTTATCAGTCTCTGATGTTACAATCTTGGAAGATCTGTGGTCCTTACAGAATGAAACTGAACTTGATCCCGAGATGGGAGGTGAATTCCAAACTGTTAATATAACATCAAACAAATTATTAACAGGCGCAAGAGCGCAAACCCCTTTCCGTCCTAAATCCAGGTACATACCACAAACAGGAAGAGACAACTTAGATATTTTTGCGGAACATGTAACACAAGATCTAAGAAACCTCTATTACTCTTGTAGTAAAGATCCCATACACCATGACCCAGAAGAGAGAAAACTGTTCAGAACTGTTGAAAAGATCAATAAAAGTTCAGAAGTTATTGTAAAGCCCTCAGATAAGGGCGGAAATGTTGTACTTTGGGGCAGAGAATTGTACCATGAAGAAGCGATGAAACAATTGAATAACATTGAATGCTATAAAAAAATCAAGATGAGTGACTACGAAAAAATTCAAGAAAAATTTTATGATAAGTTGTCTGATTGGAGAGAAAAAGACCTTTTAAGCTGGGACGAATACAAGTTTTTAAAACAGGAACATCCAGTACTCCCGACTTTTTATATGATCCCGAAAGTGCATAAAGATCTAACTCACCCACCGGGTAGGCCTATAATTTCAGCCCAGAATAGCTTGTTTGAAAATGTTTCTAAATATTTAGATTATTTTTTAAATCCTATAGTTAAGACCTTACCATCATATCTGAAGGATTCATCCGATTTTTTAAAACGCATTTATGACATCAGATGGGACAAAAAAATGGTTCTGGTAACATTAGACGTTTCTACGTTATATACGAGTATTAGACACCAGGATGGACTTAGGGCCACCGAATATTACTTGCGGATGAAACCTATGAAATATACTGAGCATAATGGCATGCTTTTGGATATGATGGAGGATTGTCTTACTAAAAACATTTTTTTGTTTGAAAATGATCTTTTCCAACAGGAACAAGGGACAGCTATGGGCACCTGCTTCGCCCCCAGTTATGCTAATTTACATCTAGGCTGGTGGGAGGAGCAGGTGCTCGGAGGCCCAAAATTGAGTCACTGGTCCGATAAAATTCTTTTGTGGTTAAGGTACATTGATGACGTCTTCGTGCTGTGGCAGGGCACGGAGACGGAAGTGGATGATTTTATCAGGGATCTGAATGTAAATGATTTGAATTTGAATTTTGTGGGTCATAAGAGTACAACATCAATTGATTTTTGGGCGTAAGAGTAATGGTAGAGGGGAGAAGTTAGAGACCACTATTTTTAGGAAGAAGACGACAGGAAACACAATTTTACATGCTCATAGTGCACATCCAGCCCCGTTGATTAGGAGTATCCCATTTGGGGAATTTTATAGAGCTAGAAGGGCATGTAGTTCGCAATCTGAATATGAAAAAGTTGAGAATGACATGAAATCTCGTTTTCTGCAAAGAGGATATTCCCCAGCACTCTTAGAAACAGCTTCCAGAAAATCCAGGAGTATTAAAAGAGATAAGATACTTTTTGACCCATTCAGATCAGACAAGAGGAAAAATAGTAAAGAACAAGAAGTCAATCATAGATTTATTACAACATATAATAAGGAACATCTTAAAATCCGACAGATTTTACAAAAGCACTGGCACTTTATCAGACAAGATCCTTTAATAGGACATCAGGTTACAAGAAAACCTCAGATCACTTATAGGAAATCTAAATCATTGAGGGATTACCTAGTGAGAAGTGACAACCTAGAAGTTAAAGCAAAAAGCACCTGGTTAAAACAAAAGGAAGGTTTTAAAAAATGTTTTAAGTGCAAGGCTTGTTTACATGGAGAAAATATGACATCGTTCAAAACAGCTTTTAACAAAACTGTGAAGGTAAAAGGATTTTTAACATGTAAATCCGACTTTGTTGAATATATTTTAAAATGCCCGTGCAATAAAATCTATGTCGGTAGCACGACCCTTCCAGTACATAAACGAATACTCCAGCGTAGAAGAGCCATAGTCAACAAAGATCGCAGTTACCCTATAGCAAGGCACTTTGAAAAAGAACATTCCAGTGATCCCATTACATTAAGATATAGCTGTATAGCACAAGCGCCCAAAAAGAGGAGCGGCGGAGACAGAGAAAAGGAATTGCGCAAACTTGAAACATATCTCATCCTAGAATTGGATAGTCGAGAACCTAATGGTTTCAATATGGATGAAGAGTTGCATACCTGTCTTTATTAAATTCCCCAATAGTTCCCTCAAAAAAACTCATCAGATGAGCATGAACAAATTAATAAAAAAAAGTAACAATGAAATTAATGTTTTTAAACATATGATTTTAGAATTTTAGTTTTAACATGGCAAGTGGAATGTAGGGCACTATTAAGCACTTCAAAAGAAAATAAAAAAGGTATAAACAAAAAAAGGTAAAAATTGTGTTTAGGGATATTTTTTATATACACTTTTTAATAATATAGTTAATATTTTATATTTAGCACGTAGTCAATTTAAGCACTGTTGCACTTTAGGAAAATCCTTTGTGAAGAATGTGAAGATAGGTTTTTTCTTTTAAGCCCCTTATGATAAATGAAGTGTTTCTTATGCATACAATAATGGGCACTTGCCCAAGCAAATGTAATTTAGGAATGTAATTATGTGATCTAAACATGTGATCCCCATATAAAATTCCAGTTGGGATGTATTAATGCTATTTTCTATATGTGAAAAGTTTTTGATCAGCTTTTACATAGGAATTGCCATTTTAAAGTGTAAATTATATTAAATAAGAAACGTTACAAGATGGCGCTTATTTGAAAGCCTAACATTGAGCAATGGCACTGATTAGTCCACTTTCCATGTTTATGTTTTGAATAATGCACATAAAAAACAAAAAAAATTAATGCTCTCCATCGTGAACAAGGCTGTGTGAGGCAGCCGGAACGCGTGGATGTTGTATCGCTCTGGTCTGAAATAAACAACAGTAGTGTAAATCGCTGGAGTGCCGGAGTCATCTCTTTGTGCTTGGAGGTGTATCTGTTCATATATATATATATATATATATCTTCAACAAAACTCCACACCTCCACTCGACGAGATTTCCATGGCACCGGAGAGAGAGCCCACAGGTATTTTAAACCAAAGAAGTGTTTATTTAGTACACCATTCGTGCAAGCGTGGACGGTCAACGCGTTTCGGCTCCTGCCTTCAACTGGACCATAGAGTCCCGCTGTCTAGAACATCCATTTAAAGTGAACTTGTGCAATACGATCCCTTGTTTGTTTCCATTATTTACAATATACTAGACTGCTGACCCTCATTTTTTTCCACAGAAAATGGTCACTCATAGCTACCATTTTATTAACATTACTAGTGGTGAAGTACCATTATTACAAGGCAGTAAAAAGCAAAATTTACACGAGTTCATAGTCGCTCCTAAGAGGTAAATAAAAAAGGGGAGCATTTTAGTTATTGGTGTGCAAAATTGAGCAATAATTCTTTTTTATTTTTTCAAAGACGAAAGAACTAAAAAACATTTGCATTAAAATGGTGGCATTAGAAAACGGCGCTTTCTTAAAGCAGCATAAATTCAGTAATTCAATGTCTGTAAAGTACACTATAAATGAATGATTTACTGTCCCAAGAGACGTCCTTTTCTAAAGTGCAATGTGCAATGGCTCAAAACCATATATCAGTTGAAAGTTCATTATAGTCTGTTTTAAAAATTTTATATTTTCTTCCGGTGATATTGATCCAAAATTTGTCAATAGCAGCTCTATAAAAGAAAAAGTGCTCAGTGCAGTGTGCAAGTTGTGTCCCAACTTGTCCTTTCCCTCTTTTTTATCTTCTAAAGTAGAGATGTATTTTGATGATTATATCACAACGTGGATCAGTGGAGTAATAAATTCAATCAACAGACCTGGTTCCATTGCACTTGTCATGTTTTTGCACAGGATGTTGTATTTTTCTTTTGATCTTCTTCCTTTGCATGATTTGCCATTCTTCAACTAATATTCTCCTTTTTGTACATTTCCTCTATTATTCTCTCATTGCATGTGTTGTGGACATGTCCTTTTCATGTGCTGGTACCCGTGTTTGGTTTACTCCTTTTCATTACTTTTTTATTGCAGATGTACGTGCAATTCGGCATCCAGATTGTGACCAAAAGGATTTTCCGTCCCAATGGCTAAAATGAATCTTTTTCTCAGGTCTAGGGTTCTATCCCCTCCTCTTTCATTTTGTTTCACCACTTTTACACCAAAGTATGTTAGTGCTTGGTTGTCTCCTGAGTGTTTTTCCGCAAAGTGTTTCACCATGGGATAAGAAAGATCTTTATTCTTTATCGCTCTGAGATGCTGGAGTATCCGTAGTTTCAATTTATTGATGGTACTTCCAACATATTGTTTCTTGCAGGGACATTCCAAAATATATATCACATACTTGGATTCACATGTGATATGGTCGGTGATTTGCTCCACCTTGCCATTCTGCAGTCGATATGAGCGTGTGTTTTGACCATGTTCACATGCTCTACATTTGGAACACTTCCAAAATCCGGGTGTAGTTAGCCATGATGTTACTCCTGGTTTTTTAATCTCCAGGTGGCTGTGTGTTAGAAGATCGCCTAAAGAAGCTGTTTTCCTATATGTAATTTTAGGCGTTGGTGGTAATCTCCTCCTCAGTGTTTCATCGAGCATTAAGATGCTCCAATTGTTCTTTATGATGGTTCTTAGAATCTTGTTTTCGACATTGAAGTCTATGATCAAGCGTGTTACATCATCCCCTTCATGGTTCTCATTGGCTTCCAATAGTTCTGATCTTGTTTTGAGATTTACCTTAGCTCTGGCACCTCTGATCACTTCTGATGGATAGCCCCTCTCCAGGAATCGTCCACTCATTTCATCAAGATTTTGCTCGATGTCTGATGTTTCAGAACAATTTCTTTTAGCGTGGAGTATTTCTCCATAAGGAATGCTCCACTTCAAATGTTGTGGATGCCCGCTGTTGGCGTGGAGAATGCTATTACTGGCAGTTGGTTTCCGGTGCATCCTCGTACATATTTTGTGATCTTTGGTGAATACTTCCACATCTAGAAATATTACTTGATGTTTGCTGCATGTAGATGTGAAGGACAGGTTGTAGTTGTTGTCATTTAATGTCTGGATGAAGGTTTCAAGATCTGATGACTTCCCTTCCCATATCACGAAAAGGTCATCTATAAACCTTGTCCAGATTTTGATGTTTGACTTGTACCTGCCTTTCAGTACATCGGCTTCCCAAACTGCCATGAATAGATTTGCGTATGTGGGGGCGAAAGATGTTCCCATCGCCATGCCCTGCTTTTGGAGAAATATTTCTACCTTGAAGAGGAAGACGTTATGTGTCAGACAATAATTCAACATTTCCATGAGCATTTCCGAATGTTCCAGGAAGCTTAATGATCTTGTTTTCAGAAATTGTCTGACCGCCGCTAATCCGTCTGAATGAAGAATTGATATGTACAGAGATGTCACATCTATGGTGACCATGGTTAAGCGTTTGTTCCAATTTAAGTCTTGTATCTTTTTTAGGAAGTCTGTTGTATCTTTTAGGTACGAAGAGAGTGATGTTACATATTCCATTAAGAAGACGTCTATATATCAGGAGGTTTTCTCGAGAAGGGATCCTATTGAGCTCACTATAGGTCTCCCCAGGGGATTGTTGATTGACTTGTGCACCTTTGGTAAAAAGTAGATGGTTGCTATTACAGGATGATCAACCTTGAGGTACATATATTCTTCAAAGTCAATCAATCCCCTATCCTTCCATGTCTGTAGCTGCATGTGGTATTCCTTAGTCCATAGCTCCATTGGGTTTTTCTCCAATTTTTCATAATGTTCTTTGTTCCCCAATTGTCTATCGGCCTTTGCTAAGTATTGCTCCAGATCTTGCACAACAATATTGCCGCCCTTATCGGCGGCTTTTATAATGATTTTCGTATTTTCTCTTAGATCTTTTAGGGCTTTTTGTTCCCCCAGTGTTAAGTTCCATGATCTTCTCTTGTTTCTCTTAGATCTTGATAATTTATTGAGCTCTTCCACTATGACTTCATGAAAGAGGTCCACCTTATTCCCTGGGGGGAGTTGTGGACAAAATTTAGATTGAGTTCTCAGTCCACTTCCTCCACCTTTGCATGTTATGCCTTCATCCTGGCATAGTTGTATGTCCTCCTCTATTCTTGAAGTCGTTGTTGTGCTTATATCTGTGGCAGTATTCCCTAATGTTCTAAGGGTTCTCAGGGTTGTGAGATCGTCTTGATCCAATGGGGATATAGTAGTGTATGTTTGATTGGAGTTTCGTGCGTTTGGTGGCTTGTCCTCATAGTATTTCTCAAGTTTTACTTTGCGACAAAACTTGTATAGATCAATTCAGAGGTTTGGAATGTCCATGTTGTAATTTGGGCAGAAGGTTAGTCCTTTATTTAATAAACTTATTTGATCGGAGTTCAAAGTTGTACTGGAGATGTTGATTACCAGGTCTTTTTGATGACATTTCCTCATTATTTTTGCTTTTTCTTTTCTCCTCCTCTTTTGGATTTTACTCCGTCTCCTGCTTCTTCGGGTTGGGGTTTGCTTTGTCCCCTTCCCCGCGTTTTTCCCCTTCCCCTTCCTCTTTGTCGCGTCACCATTTGCGCAAGCCTCATCTCCCCCCAAAAATCCAATTTAGATGTACTTGCTTCTTCTTCTGCTGAGCTTAAGTCTGAGCTATCGACTGTGCCCGTGGTCTCATAGCCCATGCATCTGTCCATTGCAGCTCTATTTCTCAAGAAATCATACTTTCTTGCAAAAGTGTATATTCGGTCATTAGTGTAATCAATTCGATCACGGTTGAATTTATAGGCCTTCCTCTTTTCTACGTCCATCTCATGTTTGTTGATCTTTTTCTCCATTGTGTCAATCAGTTCCTTCTTTTCATCATTATCCGGAAGTTTGTCAAGTTCTTCTTCCAACTGTTTTATTTTTAGAAGTGTGGCCTCTTGTTTCCGTTCTGCATGAATGATCAGGGTTCTCATCAGTTTCAAAGAACATTCATTGGTATCAGTTTGCCACTGCTTAGTTAAGTCCAGATCTAAATCATTTAGTGTTGGCATGATTAGAATTCTTAGGCCTCTTGGCACTCTCTTGAAATCTATATATTTCTCCAAGGTCGTTTTCTCCCACCATTTATTGACCTTGACGATTCTAGTTTGTTGTAATTCTCTGATATATAGGTGCCTGTAACAAATTTATAAGGGAGCATGTAAAACATAGCAATAACATGACAACAGAATTCCACTGAATTGAAATTAACTAAACAACTCCAAAACAGAGGCTTACCTTATTGAAAAAGGCTGCGTAAGACTGCTTGTCCCACCGCTGCTTAGGTATCTGTAGCTAAATCCAAGCAGTAGTTCCGCGTAAATGTATGCATACTTCTCCATGTTGCTGCGCGGCACATTTTGTCCAATGGCACTCCTGCAAACAGGGCTGCTGAGGATGATACTGGCCTCGTAGAATGAGCCTTAGGCTTGGAAGTAAGTAGTTTGCCCACTTTAGCATTGCAGAAATTAATGGCTGCTGCAATCTACCTGGAAATAGTTGCTTTGGTCACTTAAGCACCTGTTCTTTGCAAACTATAGGAGACGAAAAGCTGATCAGATTTTCGAATGTTCTTGGTACGTAGCAAATAAAACTTAAGACATCTCTTGATATCTAAAGTATGTAGAGTTTTTTCAGCCGGAGAAGTTAGGTTTCGGAAAAAATTTCTCTGACTAACCGGTTCATTAAGGTGGAAAATAGAAGGTACCTTTGGAATGAACGATGGGTTCATTCTAAGCAGGACATAGTCATTAGTGAAACGGAGATAACCTTGAGCTCAGCCTTGTCTATAGGCTCAAAAGGGGACTTCATAAGTTGAGCAAGAACTATACTAAGGTCCACTCCGGAGGAGGAACTCGAATAGGAGGGCAAACCCTAAACAGTCCTTTCATGAATTGTTTCACCAGTCGACATGAACAATGAGAAAAACCTTTAGAGGAACGTCTGTAACTGGAAATGGCAGCAAGATGTACTTTAATCGAGGAATACATGAGCCCTGAATTAGCCAAGGAAAGAAGATAAGGAAAAAAAATTCTGGAGGAGAATCAAACAGATGTACGTTATTTTGAAGACACCATGAACAGAAACGTTTCCATTTGAGACTATAGGTTTTAATAGCAGACACCGCTCTTGCTTTATATAGAATGTCCTTGCAATCCTGAGGCAGATCTAGGTCCTTGAACTCATTGAATTCAGTAACCATGCTTTCAGCTGGAGCGATGCAGGAAATGGATGGAGAGTCTGACCGTTGCTCATTGACAGCAGCGTTGACATTATTGGAAGGCGATAAGGTCTACATTCCGAGAGCAGGAGAAGCTCCGTGAACCAATGTTGGCAAGGCCAAAGCGGAGCAATGAGAATCAGACAACATGGCTCTCTCTTCATTTTCATCAGTAGCCTCGCTATTAAAGGGTAAGAGGTAAAAGGGTACGTGAAGACCCCAACCACCTTATTAGAAGCGCATTTTCCCATGACCCTCATTCTGGTTCCCAGTTGGCGAAGAATTGGCATTTCCAGTTCATTCTGGAGGCAAAGAGATCCAAGTTGGGCTTGCCCCACTTTTGGAAAATGAAGTAGAGAATCGTCTGGTCTAGGTCCCATTCGT
The DNA here is from genome assembly GCA_963921515.1 of Calotriton arnoldi. Lineage (NCBI taxonomy): Eukaryota > Metazoa > Chordata > Amphibia > Caudata > Salamandridae > Calotriton > Calotriton arnoldi. Next base: position 117,977 of record CAWUFW010011269.1, read on the forward strand.
GGCAGGAGTTGGAAGTTCTGCTTAGAGCATCTGCCAGACTGTTGTTCGCCCCTGGAAGATGTTCCACTTTGATGGAGATGTGGTGCGAAAGAATCCTTTTCTAGATTTCCTGCACTTCTAGAGATAGAATGTGGGAACGTGTACCTCCCTGTTTGTTGAGGTAATGCATGCATGTAGTATTGTCTGTTCATATGAAAACTGAAGAGCCTCGTATTCTGGGGAGGAAAGCCTGTAAGGCTAGAAAATGACCCACAACTCCAGAAAGTTGATGTGCATTTTTGCAAGCGATTTGGACCACTTGCCTCTTATTCGAAGATCCTGAAGATGCGCTCCCCCAGCCGGTAACAGGGACCAGAAAGTTAGCCCTGTCGAGAGATTCTTGGAGGATCGCCACCAAAGAAGCGCTTTTTTCATGGTTGGAGATATCTGAACTAGGTCATCGAACGATCCAGTTACTTGGAGCCCCTGGTTTTCCAGCTGTTCTTGTACGGCTGTCATCTTGAGATGTGCGTGAGGTACCATCAAAATTGCTGAAGACATCATGCCGAGCAGGGATTTTATTAGGCGTAAACAAGCGAACTCTCGTCCGGCTAGTTTGGTCGCTAATGAAATGAGATTTATCTGTCTCTCTGCAGACAAGAATGCCCTGTCTTGAACGGTATCCAGAGTTGCCCAAGAAAGGTAATCTTTTGAGACGGTTGTAGAACAGATTTTTTATAATTGAGCGACAGCCCCAGGGACCGAAACATCCATAAGCATATTGAAGTTGCCTTTGAGGCCTGCTGATAAGACGGTGCCTTTACTAGCCAGTCGTCGAGATAAGGAAACAGTTGAAGACCTTGAAGCCTGAGACGAGCAGCAACTCGAACTAGGCACTTGGCAAACACTTGTGGGGCTGAGCGGAGTCCAAATGGGAGGACTTTGAATTGAAAAAGAGCACCTGCTACAGTGAAACGAAGACATTTTAGATGTTTGGGATGTATTGGGAAATGGAAACACGCGTCTTGTAAGTCAAGAGCTGTCATTAAATCCGCATGATTGAGAAGCTGAAGTATCTCCTGGAGAATGACCATGTGGAAAGACTTTTTCGGCAGATACTTGTTCAGATTTCTGTGATCCAGAATGGGTCTCCATTCCCCCAACTTTTTCCTTATTAAAAAGCAGGAATAAAAAACCTTTCCCCTCTGAGAACGTGGAACATTTTCTATGGCTCGTTTCTGAAGCATAACGTATGCCTAATTTCTTAACAATTGGAGATGATATGGGAGCCATCTTAGGGGTGGATGAGGAGGTGGAACTGTTACAAATTCTAAAGTATGGCCATACCCTTTTGTCCGTTGTAATTTGGCTCCACTGATCGTAATGCAGAGAAATATTCGTTGGAGTGACGCTGGTATAGATGGAGTCATAGTAGGTGCGGGGATGTTGTCACTGTTTTCTAGTATTGTCTCTAGATTGGGCAGCTTCTTTCCTCCTGGGCTGCTGTCTGGAATATGCAGCGGACGGTGGTGCTCGATATAATTGCTTCTGCTGATACCCATACCTGTAAGATTGGTACGATTGTGACAGATTTTTTGGGTAATTTCCACAAAAGGAATACGATCCTCTCCCACGTGCTCCGGGAAAACGTGTTTTCCTATATTGGAGCGTCCCTAACGACTTAGCAGTATTGGTATCTGTTTTGGTAGCCTGCAAGGCCTCATCAATGTGCTTCTCAAAGAGCTCATCGCCATCAAACGGCATGTCTAAAATCTTGTTCTGCACCTCAGGACGGAAAGTGGTAGATTTCAACCAGCCCTGACGACGGAGAACTGCCGCTCCAGCTAATTGTCTAAAAGCAAGAGAAGCCATGTCCATGGATATAAAAATAATCTCAGAGGCTGATCTTTCACCTTCAAGAAGAATATTTTGTGTCTCTTGTTTTTTATCGTCCGGTAAATATTCAAGATATGATGCCACATCCGACCACATCTGGCGGTCCTATCTTCCTAGAATTGCTAGTGAATTGGCAACACGCACTTATGCACCTGCAATGGTGGTAAACCTTTTCCCAATATTGTCCAAGCGCCATCACTCTTTATCAGGAGGAGCAGTAATAGGTACTGAAGGGTTTCGTGATCTTCGTTGAGCAGATTGAGCAATCACGGAATCTGGCCTCAGCTGCCCCACTAAGCAGGCTGGTGCATCATCAGGGGCCTTATATTTTTTATCGATCCTGGGAAGGACTGCCTGCACTGAATATGGCGCTTTCATAATTTTGATTCCTTCCTCCCAAATGTGATCAATAATGGGAATTGCACCTACAGATTTCCTGGACTGATCTTTAAAATCATACAAAAAACAGTCAGACTGTTTCACTGGCATCGGTAAATAAAATAGGTTTGTAGCTCTTTCCATCAAAGCATGGAAGCCACCAATATCCTCAGGTGGAGAGTCAACAGCCTGAGGAGCTGGAGGTGAAGGCATAGGAATTAAGTAGACTTCCCATTCATCAATAACAGGTGGAGCTTTTTTGTATTTCACCTTCTTCTACATAATCGTCCGGTGGGACTTGGTCTTGCTGCACAGGTATAGAAGCCTGAGAGTCCGGAGGAGGCTTTACAGATGGCCAAGACTCCGCAGGAAGAGGTGGAGATTTTGTTACTTGTACTGATCCCGTTGCTGTAGGGAAACGGGCATGATAGTCATGCAAAATAGCTGTCAAATCTTGCACCAATGCAACAGGCAGCTGTTCCATTGGTTCCTGGCGTGGTATTAAAAATAGTGGGGCCTATTAGCAATAACCGGCGATAATTATCGCTATGCGCAGTTAGCGCTTGGATAATTATCGCCGGCTATCGCAGGTTTCTATCGCGGAGATAGCGTGCTATCAGCAACGCTTATCTCCTAAGCGATAGAAACCCTGAGAACAGTGTGAATATCGCTTGAAAACAAGCGATATTCACACTGTGACCAGTGTTAGCTAGGTGATAGGGCGAGGGATTTAGCCATGTAATCCACCTCCCATTGGATTACATGGCTAAGTCAGGTCTGGACCAGGCGTTAACAAACCAGCGCTAAACGTGTTTAGCGCTGGTTCGTTAATCACCTCCCCTGCCTCGCTAATAGGCGATAGCGAGCTTAGCGACTGTTTCCAGTCGCTTTTAGGTTGGGAACGCCTACTTTGCATGCCATTAGCGATAAATATCGCTGGCATGCAAAGCGGCACCCAACCCGGTCGCTATCGCCTAGAAGCTGTCGCTAACAGCAGTTAGCGACAGCTTGCTAATAGGGCGTTAGAATTATCGCCGCTTTAGCGGGAAAAAGTCCCCTAAAGCGGCGATAGAGCCCTTGATAATATGCCCCTGAGATTTGTCCATAGATTGGTGATACTGTGGCCTATAATATTTATCCTCATCCTCCTCCTCCTGAAACTTGACATGAAGTTGTGAAGGACTGTGAGCCGGACTGAACATTCTGTCATCATCAGACTCTTCTAAGAACTGACTAGAAGGTAAGGCGATATATGTGTAGGATCGTGGAAAAAACCTCTTGATGACGTCATCGTCAACGAGAATGTCGATGACAAAATAGGTGTAATATGCAGGGTAGAAGGTCTCTGACTGAGGCGTCGACAAAATCCTCGTCGACGGTGGCACAGAAACCGTCGATGTAGAAAAAACAATGGTCAGCGACGGTGTTGTCACCGTCAGTGCTGTCAACGAAGCCGCTATTGTCGACGAAGAAGTTGTCGTCGACGAAGTAGTCGTCGTCGACGATGGAGGCGCCGTCGATGAAAGTGTCATCGACGGTGGAGGCGCCGTTGGCGGTGGAGGCGTCGACGATGGTGGAGGTGTCGACGTTAGCCGCATAGTTGACTGAGCAGGTGATGACGAAGAGATTAGCACCAACGGTGGATTAGGTGCTATCGACGATGACAAAACTTGCGTTGATTTAATCCTAGTCGACGAAGCCTCCGTAGACGATGGCATCGTTGACGACTGCTGGGAAATGAATTTCAAAGCCGGTTTCATTGTCAACTAGATCTTTTTTGACGACGACAGCTTTACAGCCTCTGAGTGAATTTTTAGTTTTTGAGGCAGATTTTTCCTCAGAAGAGAATGGCAGCTTCCCTTTTTTAAGGTAGTATGCACAGAGTCATGATGGGTCTTTTTTGATGCTTTCTTATGTCCCCCCAGGGGATTCCAAAGATTTATCCCTCTTTTTAGGACGTTCAACTGATGCCTGGGAACTGAAACTGCCTTACTCATCAGAAAGCACAAAAGATTTCGATTTTAGCCTCTCCGACCAAATAAGCAGTCTGCCTTCTCTATCTTTTAAAGTCTTTGTAGAAAACGTTCCATTTCCAGTTCAGACTGGTTGTGAATAAATCCAGATCTGCTTTTCCGCTGCAGGTATGGTTCAGTTGTATTAGCTTCAACTCCCATTTGTGACACTCTTTTGGTGTGCCGATGAGGTTGTTGGCCCAGGAATAGGTAATGCATGGTACAAGCTCTGCCTTTATTTGAAATATGATTTCACAAGGCCCAGTCACATATATTTTGTGCTTCCTTGGAAAGCAGGCAGGAACATGCCCCTTCCTGATTGTTGGTGTAGTACATACTTGTTGTGTCTACGCGGATCAATTATGAGGAGTTCTTTATTCTTGGGAGAAACAAATGTGGGCTGAGTGTTACAGATCTCATTCAAGGACATTGATATTTAGTTGTGCTTCCTTGGGCTACAACTTGTCACTGATAGTTGTTAGAAGTGTGCACCCCAACCCTCTAAGGTGACATCTGTCATCATAACGAAGTGATCATTCTCATAGAGAAGACAATCGGACAATGGTATTCTTTTGTTGTGTCCACTAAGGTAAGGCGTTTGTCATCTGGTTTATCACCTTTATGAGGTCGTGGAGTGATCTCTCTATTTGTAGCTACTGTTCGTCAAGCTCTTCTTGAAAAGGTCTCATGTGAAGGCAGCAATGTGGGATCAAAGGGATGCAAGACAACATAATTCCTAAAAAAGACTTGAACGGACGATGACTGATCTTTCATTTTGTAATTGTTTAGTGAACTTGGTTAGACACACTTCTCTCTCCTTAGATAAAAAGGCCTTGTGCAAAGTCATGTCTAGAAACGCTCATAAATACGGGACCTTTTTGCGAGGGATTAAAGACGATTTGTCCTTGTTTAGAATAAGGCCCAATCTGTCAAAGAGCAGCAGAGAGTCTCTGGTTGATGCTTTTGTGGTATTAGGGGAATTTCCTTTGACTAGCCAATCGTCTAAACATGGGAAAATGGGATGGCCTTGCTTCCTTAGATGTGCCACGTCCAGAGCCATGCACTTCGTGAACATTCTTGGGGCTGATGTGAGGGCAAATGGAAGGACTTTAAATTGATAATGTCGACCAGCGACTTCGAAACTCTGATATCTCCAATGACTGGGATAAATTGGTGTATGAATCTACATTTGTCATGTAATCCCCTTGCTGTAGTAGTTGGAGAACTTCTTGAAAAGTCACCATGCAAAATGTATGCTTTTAGAGAAACTTGCTTAAATTTCGTAGATTTAGAATCGGGCTCCACTCCTATGATTTTTTCTTTATGAAGAAAAAGCAAGCATAAAAACCTAGGTTTTGCTGGGACTTGGAGACTTGTTCTATCACGCTTTCTGTAACATGGTGAGAATCTCATCTTATTACAGACAAAATGTTGATGGGGTCCTTTGGGTGGTGGAGTAGGTGGTGATTTCTGGATGAATTCCAGTGTGTTGTCAAATGGTATTAGGTCCAATACCTAGCAATCCGATGTTATATTGGTCCAGGTATTTCTGGATTTCTTGTGACCTTTGCCTCCGTAGTGTCACTCTCACCTTGAAGCCTCATTTTCTCTTTTACTGACTCCCAGGTTTTCTTTGGGGTGCCTGTTTGTGACAGGATGCTGGTGGCATCCTGTACTTTTGCATATAACCCTGGCAGTATGGCTGCTGAGATGACAGGTAGGTAAATGGTTGTTAACTTCCTCTAAAAGAAAATTGACCCCTCAATTGGAGCTGAAGGACATCTAGAAATCTTGCTCTGTCCATGTCAGATTTAATAGATTGGAGAGATTCAGCTATATGATGTCCAAAGAGGGATTCTCCATTGTATGGCATGTCTAGAATCTTACTCTGAACCTCCGTATAGAGGTTAAAAGTGCAGCCTACCTTGCCTGTGAAAGACAGCTGAACCAGGCAACTGCCTGGATCCAGTAATTGCAATGTCTACTGTAGCATCAATGACTGCTGACAATGTTTACCCCACCCCTCAATGAGTATTGCCTTTGCTTCAGCCTTTCTATCATCCAGTAAATAGGTAGTCAAGATATTTCCCAATATCTAACCACATCTAAATGTCATATTGTGTAAGAATTGCCACTGTGTTGGCCGCCCTGACAGATGTTGCCGAAAACAGTTTAAAAATGTTGTTGAGCCTTCTGCTTTCTCTATTGGGTGGAAAAGTACACAGAGTTTTTTTATCTTCGTGGGGCCATATGCATCACCATTGAATCTACATGGGGTGACCAATGAGACAAACCTGAGTATTTTCGTATGCCTTATATTTCTTGTCGAGCCTGGGAAACACTGCAACTACCATGGCTAGATTTTTCATGGCGAGTTCCCATTTTATTGGAGGCTTCTTTGTTGGGGACAAGTCTCTGGAGAGTCATTTTAGAAATTCCTTCACTATTCAATGAGACCACAAGGAAGGGCGTTCAGGCGAGTGGAGGTACCTTGTGAGGAGCACCTGGACTGATCAGTGTCTAGGTTTCAATGCATCAGTTCTGATATGCCAAAAGCTGATGAGGCTGGACTGAGAATGGATGCAGACCCTTGGATGAACCCCAAACTCAGAATCTCTTCCATTTGCTGTGTACCCCCTGTCTTTACAGTCAGCAGAAATATCTCCATTTGAGAAGCCATAAAATTCAGGAGACAGGGCTGCAAAGGGAATTTGGGTGTGCCCCACACAGAATAGGAGGCATTTCTGCTAGTTGAAGGAGATACGTGAACCAATATTGTCTGGGTTATATTGGTGTGATTTAGATCATCCAGCATAGTTTCATTTTGAGTTTCGCAATGACTCTTGCAATAAGCAAGAGAGATGAAAAAGCATATGCTTATGTCCCTGACCATGCAATCAATAATGCAGTCCCCCATGATCCTTTCTGTGGCTACCTCCTTGAGTAGAACTGGCATTTCTTATTTGTCTTTTTTTCTAACAGGTCTAGTCTTGGCTTTTCACATGACTCAAAACACTCTCCTCAGCTGATTGTCACTGAGATCCCATTCGTGGCAACTCTGATCTGTGCAACTGAGGCAGTTTGCTTGGTTGTTGTCTGCTCTGGGTAGACGTTCGGCTTTTTGAGATGTTATGTTTCTTAGGCCCAGTGTCACAGATGTTAAGACTGCATGGAAAATACCTGAGATCTTGTGCCTCCCTGGTCTTTGATGTAAAATATCGATTATGTGCCGTCTGTTTGGATCAACACTGACAAATGATGTACTCATGGTATGATGAGTGAAGGGTTCTGATGACAGCCTTACTTCTTACATGCTGATGTGCGTATTTGTTTCCTTTATGGACCAGCACCTTCTGTCAGACAGTTCTTGAAGATGAGTTTCCTATCCTTCTATCAAGACATCCGTGGCTAAAATGAAGTCTGCTCAGGTTGGAAGATACATTAGGCCAACTCCTGAGTTCTACATTGGTATCCAACACGAAGAAGCTTCATTACTGTCACTTGAATTTCAAAGGAGCCTGGTATTTGTGCCCATTTGCTTGCCAATTTCACACTGCACTGGCCACATTTATAATCGGCAATATGAAATGAGGTATATACAAGGCAACACATCCCTAGTCTTTGATATTTGGTTGTTTTTTAATCTGACCTTGCCAAAGGTGGTATACTCTTGTCTCTACTGCGAGGGACAGTTCTTCACTTCCTCTGTGTCGCAGAGTAAACCCAGGAAACAGATTTTGCAGGAGGGGTGTAGAGGCGATTTTTCTTTGTTGTCTGTGAGGCTTATATTTTTTAACAGCTGGATGCAGACTGTATATTTTGAGCAGCTGAGTGGAGAGTGTATCTGAGTTGTTCATGACTTCCCTGGATGTGCCCTTGTGTCGTGTAGTTCCTATAAAACTATATAGGATCTGCACGTTTAGACAACATAAACTGTGGGATTGGTGTCCAGACTGATTCCAGACACCCCCCCCCCCACCGGATACGTTTGCCTGTATACCAGCTAGCTCACAGTGCCACTATGAAAGCCTCTTACCAAGGAGAGAATTGTTTCTGGCAACTATCGAACATGACAACCCCGTCCCATCAGGGATCGTGGAAACAGTACAATAATTTTCGCTCAGTCACTCGTGCTCACTTTTGTCTCAGAGAGATACACAGAATAAACGGTGGGGACGTTTTCAACAAGTTTTTATTGAACCAGCGTCATTCTAGTGTAAAATAGGTGTGCTCAAACATCAATAAGACAGAAACAGATATAAATGATTATAAGCACCAACAGAGTAAATGGATAGTAGATTTCTACCATAGTGCTAATACAATGAATATATGCAGGTATATAAATACATGACAATAATAATGCATACTCCTATGATGCAACCCTAACAAGATGTACCTAAGTGTACCTAGCGTGTATGTAGGTGTAGAGCCAAAAATCCCCCTAGGATAAAACCAACCCCATTACCTGATGTGAGAGAATAAAGGACCCCGTCTTGGTCTCGAGATGGACACCCCGCGAGGGATGTCTGACCACTGCGTGCTGGAGTGTCTGCATGCAGGAACCTCAGCGTCTTGCGTGAGTGTGCCAGCATGGAAGTCTTTCTCCTCTGCCCTGGCCAAGCAAAGATATGGTGTTTATATACCCAAAAGGTACCCTTAGAGGTTCTACCTTGCTGTGTCATGTCGGCCGAGGATGACGAAAGGGATGACCCTTATACATAGTTATTATGCAGAAGTTGGTAACCCTGCTGTGATTCTGAAATCCTCATGCAAAATTAAGAAGGCTAGTTTTCCAGGAAAACCACACGACATTTTATGCAACACCTAACTAGGTAAAAGGTCAATACCAAAAACCGTTATGTTGTACAATGGCAGGGAAAATGTAGGTGACTACCCAGGCCTATATTGGGGTACATTACAAAACATAACACTTGAATAACCAGTCGCTGAGGTATGGATTACCTGATGATCCAAGCATCAAAGGTGCTTGGCTACTGGTGCCTTAAACATTGTGAATATTTTGAGGCCAAAATGGAGCACTGAATTGGTAATGGCAAGTGCCCACTTAGAACGTTAAACATTTTCAATATTTGAAATGAATTTGAATTTGAAAGTAGGCACATTAGAGGTCTAAGTATGTCAGAAATAGTTTCCTCATTAAAAGCTGCAAAACCTCCCATAGAGTAACCATACGGAAAGACTTTTTCTTAGGAAAACATTGAGCTAGTGTAGGATAAGTCTCTATTCTCCCAATCTCTTCTTTGTGATCAGACAGAACCTTTAGAAGAAGACTCTGTTTACTGATGTTTTTGGACTGTTTGATAGCTCATTTCTATAGCACGGTAAGGATTTCAGACTTCAGTAAGCAAAGATCTTTGTGGTTGATTTTGGTCAGCGGTGTCTGTGGTGGATGCCAGACAAATTCCTGCATATGTCTGCGTCATCTATTTTGAGCTGGCTACCTCCCCTTTTGCTGGTTTGCAAAATATAATAATGAATGTAAGCAACTTGTAGGACGAAAATGTAGCTACAAAGCAAATGAGCTCTGTGCAATAACACTAAAATAATTGCATGCAACAATAAGACCCGGAATGGACGGTCGATCGGGGGAAGGAGCAGCCACCGAATGGCGGGATAGAAAGGGAGAAGCAGCATTTGCTAGTATATGAGTCGAGTTGGAGCCAGAGGCCAAGGGATGTACATTATTTAACAGTGTGATGTTCACAGATAAGGCTGATACTGGCATTTTGGCATGCAGGGTGAGGAAACTAAATTGGGGTAAGTGCAGGCCAGAAACAAGATCTCTCTTCAGGAGGTGTTAGTAAACAGGTGGTCCCATGGAAAAAGGATCAAGTTGAAGAGCAGAGCCTATTGATGGAGTCAGGTGGTCTACTCAATGATGATGTAAACCATAACAAGGTACAACCTGAAGAGATTGATTTTAAGCTCTTTTTGAATTGGAGTAAAGCTGATTTTGAGTACTAATTCATGCAGAGTTTGGGAAACGAATTACTGATGTATCCTTAGTAACTGAGGGCATTTACTGCTATGGCTGTTATCTTATGACTTGTGTGGCCGCATTTCATCATCTATATTGATAAAACCATTATGATATTATGATTACTGCTATCTGAAGCTTGAGCATGTAACCCTGGTGTAATCTCCCTGCATCTAAACCTGTAAGGACTCTATAATGTGAACCTTTAATATCTGCCTACCTCAGTTGATCTACAATTATGAGTTCCGTGTAAGAAAATAAGTTACTTACCTGTAACTGCAGTTATCAAGTTTTGGTATCTTTCATAGATTCACATGCTTGAATCATTCAGCGTCGTCGAAGTGGGAGTCCCACGGCATCATAATAAAGCAGTATCTATCACTACCCTAGGCTATAATGGCAATGGAAAAGTCAGTTTAATAGCCTTTAAAAAGGACCAAACATGAACTATAACCAATCAGGACCAGCACAATCTAGAATACTCCCAACAGAGGCTGACTCCTTAGATTTTCCAGCATAAGTGGGAATAAATAATCCCAAACTATAAGGGCAGCCTCTTAGGGAGGAGAGTGAGTCGCATGTGAATCTATGAAAGATAACAATACTGGATAACTGCAGTTACATGTAAGTAACTTATTTTCTTAGCCAGTTTTGGATCCTTCATAGATTCACATGCTTGAATCAGAATAGCAAGCCTTGTTGTAGGTAACTTAAGTACCATTAGAGGATAGTGGGGAAAAAGTTATATACCGTTGTAGTAGTTCAAATAGCTTTAAAGCATACATAAATAATATATAAATAATTAAAAATATCTATAAAGATATATACCTACTTATACCTAAATAAATATATATATAAATATATGTATATATAGATATAGAGATTGTACGAATTCCTATCTATAACCTTTAGATAAAGATACAGTACCAAAACAGGGGTTTTATATATATATATATTCACTGAAAAAACCATAGTTTTCAGGGACGTTATAGTTAGAAATTAGCATTTGAAAAACCTTTGAAATTCACTGAAAAAACCATAGGTTTCAGGGACGTTATAGTTTGTCAGACATTTCACTCATACAAAACCAGAGAAATTCGGCCGTTATAGTTAGTTGAGCTAACTATAACTAGCGCCCCCGCAATGCACTGCTGATGACGTCACATATTACATCATTCATGACATGGTCAGTCACATCACTGATGACATCATCCAGTGACTGTGTATTTCTGTAAAGTTTAAATATGTTTTATATATATATATGCCAAGGTGTATTGAAGAATGAGTGGGTGTTTAAGTGTCTGAATGGATGATTTAATAAGTGTGTGACTGACTGTATAAGTGAGTGATTAAACGTGTCTTACTGAATGTCTGTATCAGTCTGTCAGTTGGTGTGTAAGCAGCTGCATGGGTTGGTTAGTAGCTACATGAGTGTCTATATGGGTTATTGATTGGTTGTCTGAGTATCTGTATGGGTGCCTGAGTGTCTGTGTGGGTGGTGGGTGTGTGACTCTGTGCATAGATGTGTGAGTGGGTGATTCACTGGGAGTATGGGTTCAAGAGTGCATCTGTGAAGGGCTGTATGGGTGGGTGAATGTGTGTATGGGTGTGTTGGTGAGTGAATGGATGTCTCAGTGGTACATGTGTGAGTAACTGCATATGAGAAAGGCAGTATATGTGAGTGTTGGAGTATATAAATTACTATATGTGAGAGTGGCTGTATGGATGAGTGTGTGCTTGTATCAGTGACTGTATCAGAGAGTAAGTATGTGTTAGTATCTGTATGAATAAGTGAGGTGGTGTGTGTATAACTGTATAGGTGAGTAAATGGGAGTGTGATTGATTCTTTGCATGACTGACTAGGTGTGTGAGTAATTATATGAACGAGTGGCGGTGTGTGAGTGTCTGTATAGGTGTATGAGTGCATATGATAGTGCTATATTGATGAGTGACTGCATGTATGAGTGACTGTATGGGTGAATGAGTGGATGTGTGTGTAGACCTAAGAATCAGTGAGTGGGTATGTAGTAACTGGTATTGGTGTGTATGGTTTCGAAAATGGTAGTCTGCATTTTAGAGTGGGTGTATCAAAGGTTATATTAGGGTGTGAGGAGGTGCATCAGATTATCACGTGGATGATGTCATCAGTGATGTCATTTGAGATGTCATCAGTGATGTCACTGACCATGTCATGAATGATGTAATATGTGATGTCATCAGCAGTGCATTGCGGGTGCGCGAGTTATAGTTAGCTCAACTAGCTATAACGGCCGAATTTCTCTGGTTTTGTACGAGTGAAATATCTGACTAACTATAACGTCCGTGAAACCTGTGGTTTTTTCAGTGAATTTCAAATGTTTTTCAAATGCTAATTTCTAACTATAACATCCCTGAAACCTATGGTTTTTTCAGTGAATTTCAAAGGTTTTTTAAATGCTAATTTCTAACTATAACGTCCCTGAAACCTATGGTTTTTTCAGTGAATTTCTAAGGTTTTTTAAATACTAATTTCTAACTATGCCTACAGAGGTAGGACATGTGCAGAAACAGGTAGAAAGGTGCAGAAAGAAGCAAGAGATATGCAGAAAGAACCAACAGAGGTGCAGAAGAGGCCTTGTTGCAAAGTCATCCTGTGCCCTGGGCACCCCCCAACTTTTTGCTGACTGGTACTGGTGGTAACTGACTCTGACTGACCCTGGGCTCTGCCTAACCAGGCCTGGAGCCAGTGCTGTGCTGAAAGACACTTAAAATACAGTGAAAACACCTACATACACTAGGGTACACTATGGGTGGGGGTACCCCTGTGATTGGCATGACCTCCCCTGTAAGGCCCTAGTACATAATAGGGCAGGGGGATTAAAACTACCTCTAAGTCCCTAGCATATAATAGGGCATGGCAGTTTAGAGGCCAGCAGCCCTTTTCTGCACTTGCATATGTGCACTGCTGAGCCTGAGGTCAGTTTAAAAGTAGCCCTGTGTGCAGAAAGAGGCAAGAGAGGTGCAGAAAGAGGGAAGAAGGGTGCAAAAAGAGACGAGAGGTGCAGAAAGAAGAGAGGTGCAGAAAGAAGCAAGAGAAGTACAGAAAGAAACAACAGAGGTGCAGAAAGAGGGAAGAGGGGTGCAGAAAGAGGCAAGAGAAGTGCAGAAAGAAGCAACAGAGGTGCAGAAAGAGGCAAGAGAAGTTCAGAAAGAGGCAGCAGAGGTGCAGAAACAGGCAGAAGAGGTGCAGAAAGAGGGAACAGGGGTGCAGAAAGAGAGAAGACGGGTGCCGAAAGAAGCAAGAGGGGAGCAGAAATTTGCAAGAGAGGTACAGAAAGAAGCAAGAGCAGTGCAGTAAGAAACAACAGAGCTGCAGAAGGAGGCAAGAGGGGTACAGAAAGAGGCAAAAGAAGAGCAGAAACAAGCAAAAGACATGCGGAAAGAGGGAAGGCTGCAGAAAGAGGCAAGTGGGGTGCAGAAAGAAGCAAGAGAGGTGTAGAAAGAAGCAAGAGAGGTGCAAAAAGAACCAACAGAGGTGCAGAAAGAGACAAGAGGGCTGCAGAAAGAGGCAAGAGAAGTGCAGAAAGAAGCAAAAGAGGTGCAGAAAGAGGCAAGAGGGGTGCTGAAAGAGAGAAGAGGGGTGTGAAAGAGGCACGAGGAGTGCAGACAGAGCCAAGAGGAGTGCAGAAAGAAGAAACAGAAGTGAAGAAAGAGGTAAGAGGGGACAAAAAGAGGGAAGAGGGGTGCAGAAAGAGGCACGTGGGGTGCAGAAAGAAGCAAGAGATGTGCAGAAAGAAACAAAAGAAGTGCAGAAACAAACAAAAGAAGTGTAGAAAGAGACAGAGGTGCAAAAAGAGGGAAGAGGGGTGCAGAAAGAGGCACGTGGGGTGCAGAAAGAAGCAAGAGATGTGCCGAAAGAAACAAAAGAAGTGCAGAAAGAAGGAACAGAGGTGCAAAAAGAGGGAAGAGGGGTGCAGAAAGAGGCACTTGGGATGCAGAAAGAAGCAAGAGATGTGCAGAAAGAAACAAAAGTGCAGAAAGAAGGAACAGAGGTGCAAAAAGAGACAAGAGGGGTGCAGAAAGATGCACGTGGGGTGCAGAAAGAAGCAAGAGATGTGCAGAAAGAAACAAAAGTGCAGAAAGAAGGAACAGAGGTGCAGAAAGAGGCAAGAGGGGTGCAGAAAGAGGGAAGAGGTGTGTGAAAGAGACACGAGGGGTACAGAAAGAAGCAAGAGGCATGCAGAAAGAAGCAAGAGAGTTGCAGAAAGAAACAAAAGAAGTGCAGAAAGGAACAGGGGTGCAGAAAGAGGTGTGCAGAAAGAGGCACGTAGGGTGCAGAAAGAAGCAAGAGATGTGTAGAAAGAAACAAAAGAAGTGCAGAAAGAAGGAACAGAGGTGACAAAAGAGGCAAGAGAGGTGCAGAAAGAGGCAAGAGAGGTGCAGAAAGAGGGAAGAGTGGTATGAAAGAGATACGAGGGTACAGAAACAAGCAAGAGGCGCGCAGAAAGAAGCAAGAGAGTTGCAGAAAGAAACAAAAGAAGTGCAGAAAGAAGGAACAGAGGTGCAGAAAGAGGCAAGAGGGGTACAGAAAGAGGCATGTGGGGTGCAGAAAGAAGCCAGAGATGTGCAGAAAGAAACAAAAGAAGTGCAGAAAGAAGGAACAGAGGTGACAAAAGAGGCAAGAGGGGTGCAGAAAGAGGCACGTGGGGTGCAGAAAGAAGCAAGAGATATGCAGAAAGAAACAAAATAAGTGCAGAAAGAAGGCACAGATGTGCAGAAAGAGGCAAGAGGGGTGCAGAAAGAGGGAAGAGGGGTGTGAAAGAGACACGAGGGGAACAGAAAGAAGCAAGAGGCGTGTAGAAAGAAGCAAGAGAGTTGCAGAAAGAAACAAAAGAAGTGCAGAAAGAAGGAACAGAGGTGCAGAAAGAGGCAAGAGGGGTGCAGAAAGAGGCACGTGGGGTTCAGAAAGAAGCAAGAGATGTGCAGAAAGAAACAAAAGAAGTGCAGAAAGAAGGAACAGAGGTGCAAAAAGAGGCAAGAGTGCAGAAAGATGCACGTGGGGTGCAGAAAGAAGCAAGAGATGTGCAGAAAGAAACAAAAGAAGTGCAGAAAGAAGGAACAGAGGTGCAGAAAGAGGCAAGAGGGGTGCAGAAAGAGGGAAGTGGGGTGTGAAAGAGACACGAGGGGTACAGAAAGAAGCAAGAGGCGTGCAGAAAGAAACAAGAGAGTTGCAGAAAGAAACAAAAGAAGTGCAGAAAGAAGGAACAGAGGTGCAGAATGAGGCGTGCAGAAAGAGGCACGTAGGGTGCAGAAAGAAGCAAGAGATGTGTAGAAAGACACAAAAGAAGTGCAGAAAGAAGGAACAGAGGTGCATAAAAAGGCAAGAGAGGTGCAGAAAGAGGGAAGAGGGGTATGAAAGAGATATGAGGGGTACAGAAAGAAGCAAGAGGCGTGTCAGAAAGAAGCAAGGAATGTGCAGAAAGAAACAAAAGAAGTGCAGAAAGAAGGAACAGAGGTGCAGAAAGAGGCAAGAGGGGTGCAGAAAGAGGGAAGAGGGGTGTGAAAGAGACACGAGGGGAACAGAAAGAAGCAAGAGGCATGCAGAAAGAAGCAAGAGAGTTGCAGAAAGAAACAAAAGAAGTGCAGAAAGAAGGAACGGAGGTGCAGAAAGAGGCAAGAGGGGTGCAGAAAGAGGCACGTGGGGTGCAGAAAGAAGCAAGAGATGTGCAGAAAGAAACAAAAGAAGTGCAGAAAGAAGGAACAGAGGTGCAGAAAAAGGCAAGAGGGGTGCAGAAAGAGGGAAGAGGGGTGTGAAAGAGACACGAGGGGTACAGAAAGAAGCAAGAGGCGTGCAGAAAGAAGCAAGAGGCGTGCAGAAAGAAGCAAGAGAGTTGCAGAAAGAAACAAAAGAAGTGCAGAAAGAAGGAACAGAGGTGCCGAAAGAGGCCAGAAGGGTGCAGAAAGAGGCACGTGGGGTGCAGAAAGAAGCAAGAGATGTGCAGAAAGAAACAAAAGAAGTGCAGAAAGAAGGAAAAGAGATGCAGAAAGAGGCAGGAGGGGTGCAGAAAGAGGGAAGAGGGGTGCAGAAAGAGGCACAAAGTTTGCAGAAAGAAGGGACAGAGGTGCAGAAAGACGCAAGAGGAGTGCAGAAAGAAGCAACAGAGGTGCAGAAAGAGGGATGAGGGGTGCAGAAAGAGGTAAGAGGGGTGCAGAAAGAAGCAAGAGAGGTGCAGAAAGAAGCAAGAGTAGTGCAGAAAGAAGCAACAGAGGTACAGAAAGAGGCAACAGGGGTGCAAAAAGAGGGAAGAGGAGTGCAGAAAGAGGCACGAGGGGTGCAGAAAGAACCAAGAGATGTGCAGCAAGAAACAAAAGAAGTGCAGAAAGAAGGAACAGAGGTGCAGAAAGAGGGAAGAGGGATGGAGAAAGAGGCAAGGGGGTGCAGATAGAAGCAAGAGAGCTGCAGAAAGACACAAAAGAAGTGCAGAAAGAAGGAACAGAGGTGCATAAAAAGGCAAGAGAGGTGCAGAAAGAGGCAAGAGAGGTGCAGAAAGAGGGAAGAGGGGTATGAAAGCGATATGAGGGGAACAGAAAGAAGCAAGAGGCATGCAGAAAGAAGCAAGAGAGTTGCAGAAAGAAACAAAAGAAGTGCAGAAAGAAGGAACAGAGGTGCAGAAAGAGGCAAGAGGGGTGCAGAAAGAGGCACGTGGGGTGCAGAAAGAAGCAAGAGATGTGCAGAAAGAAACAAAAGAAGTGCAGAAAGAAGGAACAGAGGTGCAGAAAAAGGCAAGAGGGGTGCAGAAAGAGGGAAGAGGGGTGTGAAAGAGACACGAGGGGTACAGAAAGAAGCAAGAGGCGTGCAGAAAGAAGCAAGAGAGTTGCAGAAAGAAACAAAAGAAGTGCAGAAAGAAGGAACAGAGGTGCCGAAAGAGGCCAGAAGGGTGCAGAAAGAGGCACGTGGGGTGCAGAAAGAAGCAAGAGATGTGCAGAAAGAAACAAAAGAAGTGCAGAAAGAAGGAAAAGAGATGCAGAAAGAGGCAGGAGGGGTGCAGAAAGAGGGAAGAGGGGTGCAGAAAGAAGCACAAAAGTTTCAGAAAGAAGGGATAGAGGTGTAGAAAGAAGCAAGAGAAGTGCAGAAAGAAGCAACAGAGGTGCAGAAAGAGGGATGAGGGGTTCAGAAAGAGGTAAGAGGGGTGCAGAAAGAAGCACGAGTGGTGTGGAAAGAAGCAAGAGAGGTGCAGAAAGAAGCAAGAGTAGTGCAGAAAGAAGCAACAGAGGTGCAGAAAGAGGCAAGAGGGGTGCAAAAAGAGAGAGAAGAGGAGTGCAGAAAGAGGCACGAGGGGTGCAGAAAGAAGCAAGAGATGTGCAGCAAGAAACAAAAAAAGTGCAGAAAGAAGGAACAGAGGTGCAGAAAGAGGCAAAAGGAGTGCAGAAAGAAGCAAAAGGGGTGCAGAAAGAAGCAAGAGGTGCAGAAAGAAAGAAAAGAAGTGCAGAAAGAAGGAACAGAGGTGCAGAAAGAGGCAAGAGGGGTGCACGAAGAGGGAAGAGCGGTGTGAAAGAGGCACGAGGAGTGCAGAAAGAAGCAAGAGGAGTGCAGAAAGAAGCAACAGAGGTGCAGAAATAGGCAAGAGAGATGCAAAAAGAAGGAAGAGGGGTGCAGAAAGAGGCACGTGGGGTGCAGAAAGAAGCAAGAGATGTGCAGAAAGAAAAAAAAGAAGTGCAGAAAGAAAGAACAAAGGTGCAGAAAGAGGCAACAGGGGTGCAGAAAGAGGGTGGATGGGAGGAGAAAGAGGCAAGGGGGTGCAGAAAGAAGCAAGAGAGCAGCAGAAAGAAACAGAAGAAGTGCAGAAAGAAGGAACAGAGGTGCAGAAAGAGGCAAGAGGGGTGCAGAAAGAGGGAATAGGGTTGCAGAAAGAGGCAAAAGGGGTGCAGAAAGAAGTGAGAGGTGCAGAAAAAAACAAAAGAAGTGCAGAAAGAAGGAACAGAGGTGCAGAAAGAGGCAAGAGGGGTGCGGGAAGAGGGGTGTGAAAGAGGCACGAGGGGTGCAGAAAGAAGCATGAGAGGTGCACAAAGAAGGAACAGAGGTGCAGAAAGAGGGCAGAGGGGTGCAGAAAGAGGCAAGAGAGGTGCAGAAAGAGGCAAGAGGGATGCACAAAGAAGCAAGTGAGGTGCAGAAAGAGGCAACAGAGGTGCAGAAAGAGGCAAAAGAGGTGTAGAAAATAGATATGATTTGCAGAAAGAGGGCAAGAGAAGTGCAGAAAAAGAAAGAAAGGTGCAGAAAGAAGCAACAGAGGTGAGGAAAGAGGCAAGAGGGGTGCAAAAAGAGGGAAGAGGGGTGCAGAAAGAGGCACGAGGGGTGCAGAAAGAAGCAAGAGATGTGCAGAAAGAAACAAAAGAAGTGCAGAAAGAAGGAACAGAGGTGCAGAAAGAGGGAAGAGGGGTGGAGAAAGAGGCAAGGGGGTGCAGAAAGAAGCAAGAGAGCTGCAGAAAGAAACAAAAGTGCAGAAAGAAGGAACAGAGGTGCAGAAAGAGGCAAGAGGAGTGCAGAAAGAAGCAAAAGGGGTGCAGAAAGAAGCGAGGTGCAGAAAGAAAGAAAAGAAGTGCAGAAAGAAGGAACAGAGGTGCAGAAAGAGGCAAGAGGGGTGCACGAAGAGGGAAGAGCGGTGTGAAAGAGGCACGAGGAGTGCAGAAAGAAGCAAGAGGAGTGCAGAAAGAAGCAACAGTGGTGCAGAAATAGGCAAGAGAGGTGCAAAAAGAAGGAAGAGGGGTGCAGAAAGAGGCACGTGGGGTGCAGAAAGAAGCAAGAGATGTGCAGCAAGAAAAAAAAGAAGTGCAGAAAGAAAGAACAAAGGTGCAGAAAGAGGCAACAGGGGTGCAGAAAGAGGGTGGATGGGAGGAGAAGGAGGCAAGGGGGTGCAGAAAGAAGCAAGAGAGCTGCAGAAAGAAACAGAAGAAGTGCAGAAAGAAGGAACAGAGGTGCAGAAAGAGGCAAGAGGGGTGCAGAAAGAGGGAATAGGGTTGCAGAAAGAGGCAAAAGGGGTGCAGAAAGAAGTGAGAGGTGCAGAAAAAAACAAAAGAAGTGCAGAAAGAAGGAACAGAGGTGCAGAAAGAGGCAAGAGGGGTGTGAAAGAGGCACGAGGGGTGCAGAAAGAAGCAAGAGAGGTGCACAAAGAAGGAACAGAGGTGCAGAAAGAGGGCAGAGGGGTGCAGAAAGAGGCAAGAGAGGTGCAGAAAGAGGCAAGAGGGGTGCACAAAGAAGCAAGTGAGGTGCAGAAAGAGGCAACAGAGGTGCAGAAAGGCAAAAGAGGTATAGAAAATAGATATGATTTGCAGAAAGAGGGCAGGAGAAGTGCAGAAAAAGAAAGAAAGGTGCAGAAAGAAGCAACAGAAATGCAGATAGAGGCAAGAGAGGCGCAGAAAGAAGCAAGAGTGGCTTGCACACCATTAGTACCAATTTAACACCCACATTTAGCAATAAGTAACAGGTGACCATTCTAGGTTTGCAAAGGACCTTCCACCACGCTGTAACACTTGTCGCTGCATTTTTGGTAACGTTTGAGCCGTTTGAGCTAGAAAGAAGGCTTTTTTTGTTCAAATCTGCAGATTAGGCAGCAGATGATGGATTATGTGGCTAATGCGGGAAATGTATAATTGTGCGAAAGTCGGTGCAGCCAAACAATCGCATAATTCCAGTGGCCCTGCTCATACCTCTGACTAGGTCCAAAAGTGCTCCTCAGTGATTCCTTTTTTTTGTCTCATTGAGTTCATAATTTAGCTTCTATGGAAATGAGGAAGACTAAACATGAGGTTACCACTCCACAACACAGACTACCATACCACATAATTACTCTCCATAACACATAATCCCAATCTAAATAATTCCTATACACTAAATACCACATACTTTCTATCCACATAATTTCACTGCACAACATACCACATAATTCCACTACACACAAAGTACATCCACTCCACTACAAAAAACATTAGTAAAAAACTTTTAGATTTACAACACCAATAGCTCTAACTCTTGCAAATGCGAGACCTATTACATTACTAATGCTTCTTTAACTGGTAGTCGCGTTTGCAGAGTGGTGGAGAAAGGGGGCTGGGCCTTCAAACAGCGCTCAGGAATTCCGCTGCGTAGGACTTACATGAGGTACCAGGAGGGCTATATATATATATTCACTGAAAAACCATAGGTTTCAGGGACGTTATAGTTAGTTGGACATTTCACTCGTACAAAACCAGAGAAATTCGGCCGTTATAGTTAGTTGAGCTAACTATAACTCGCGCCCCCGCAATGCACTGCTGATGACGTCACATATTACATCACTCATGACATGGTCAGTGACATCACTGATGACATCATTCAGAGACTGGGTGATTTTTAAAAGTTTAAGAATGTTATATATAGATACGCAAAGGTGTATTGAAGAATGAGTGGGTGTATGAGTGTTTGAATGGATGATTTAGTGGGTGTGTGACTGACTGTATAAGTGAGTGATTAAATGTGCCTTAGTGAATGCATGGGTGAATGACTAATCTGTATGAATGTCTGTATCAGTCTGTCAGTGCTGTGTAAGTGGCTGCATGGGTTGGTGAGCAGCTACATGAGTGTCTATATGGGTTAATGATTGGTTGTCTGAGTACCTGTATGGATGCCCGAGTGTCTGTGTGGGTGGGTGTAACTCCCTGCATGGATGTGTGAGTGGGTGATTTAGTGGGTGTATGGGTTCATGAGTGCGTCTGCGAGGGGCTGTATGGGTGAGTGAGTGTGCGTATGGCTGTGTCAGTGAGTGAATGGATGTCTCAGTGGTATATGTGTGAGTAACTACATATGTGAAAGGCAGTATATGTGAGTGTTGGAGTATATAACTAACTATATGTGAGAGTGAGTGATTGTGAGTGGCTGTATGCATGAGTGTGTGCTTGTGTCAGTGATTGTAGAAGAGAGTAAGTAAGTGTTAGTATCTGTATGAATAAGTGAGGTGGTGTGTGTATAACTGTATAAGTGAGTAAAAGTCAGTGTTATTGATTTTTGGGTGACTGACTAGGTGTGTGAGTAACTCTATGGGTGAGTGATAGTATGTGAGTGTCTGTATGGGTGTATGAGTGCATATATCAGAGGCTGTATTGATGAGTGACTGCGTGTATGAGTGACTGTATCGGTGAGGGAGTGGATGTGTGTAGACCTATGAATCAGTGAGTGGGTATGTACTAACTGGAATTGGTGTGTCTATGGTTTCGAGAATGGTAGTCTGCATTTTAGAGTGGGTGTATGAAAGGTTATTTTAGGGTGTGAGGAGGTGCATCAGATATTAACTGGATGATGTCATATGAGATGTCATCAGTGATGTCATCAGTGATGTCACTGACCATGTCCTGAGTGATGTAATATGTGACGTCATCAGCAGTGCATTGCAGGGGCGCGAGTTATAGTTAGCTCAACTAACTATAACGGCCAAATTTCTCTGGTTTTGTACGAGTGAAACTAACTATAAAGTCCCTGAAACCTATGTTTTTTTCAGTGAATTTCTAAGGTTTTTTAAATGCTAATTTATAACTAGTAGTTGCGTTTGCAGAGTGGTGCTGAAAGGGGGATGGGCCTCTGACCAGCGCTCAGGAATTCCGCTGCGTAGGACTTACATGTGGTACCAGGAGGGCTTCTTGGCCCCCAAAGTCCCTCAGGAGTAAAGTGGACTTCATCCTCCAACCCGTAGTATGCCAGGAGGTGCGTTTGCAGAGTGGTGGAGAAAGTAGAACATGGCCTCCCAAGACCTCTTAGCAATACCACTGTTTGGAAAATACTGGAGGCAACAGGAGGGGTAGTTGGCCCCCAAGGACAACATTGGGGGCCAACTACCCCTCCTATTACCTCCAGTAAGTCCCACACAGCAGCATTGTTAAGTTCTCAAAGCAGGCCACGCCCCCTTTGCCCACCACTCTGCAAACGCGCTCACTGGCGTGCTCTTGGATGGGGATTAAAGTCCCCTTTGCTGCTGGGGGTCGTTAGGGGCCGACTAGCCTACCTGACACCTCCAGTAAGGCCCAGATAGTGGGATTGCTGAGATGTGGACACAGGCCACGCCCATTTCACCACCACTCTGCAAATGCGCCTCCTGGCTCGCTCTTGGTTGGGGGATGAAGTCCCCTTGCCTCCTGAGGGTCCCTGGGGGACAACTAGCCCTCCTGTTATCTCTAGTAAGCCCCACACCGCTGAATTGCTATAAGTGGTCCGAGGCCACGCCCCCTTTTTACACCACTCTGCAAACGCGCCTCCTGGTGCACTGGTGCTCGGGGGATGAAGTTCACTTTAGTCTTGAGGTCCTCAGGACACAAGAGGACCTCATCGCCCCACTAGCAATGTGCCAAGAGGCGCATTTGCAGAGTGGTGTAAAAGGGGCGTGGCCTCGGACCACCTCTAAGCAATCCCACTGTGTGGGGTTTACTGGAGGTACCTGGTGGGCTAGTTGGCCCCTGAGGACCCTTAGGATTCAAGGGGACTCAATCCCCCAACCTAGAACATGCCAGGAGGCGCGTTTTCAGAGTGGTACAGGGAGGGGGCGGGGCCTCCAGCGAGATGCTGGCTTCTCTTTTCTTTCTTTTTTTTAGAAGGGGGGAAATGTGGCCCCACTTCTCTTAATATTTTTTGGGCCCTGGGGACCCCATCCCCCAGGGCCTGAGACATTGTTTGTTTTTTTTTAAATTAAATTTTTTTTAATTTTTGGCCCAGGGGCTTTGCCTCTTTTAAAAAAACAAATCCATATTTAAATATGGGAGGGGGGCCGCGTGACCCCCTTCCCTGGGACACTTTTGGCCCCGGGGACCCCATCCCCCGGGGCCTGGCCAGCCTTGATTTAATATTTTGGAGTGGGACCTTGTGGCCCCCCTCCTGAGGCCAATTATAGCCCCGGGGACCCCATCCCCGGGGCCTGGCCTTACGTTGTGGACCGCGGGGGAAGCCCAAATGCCTCCGCGTTCCCAGCTAGCTCCCCGCCTCCTGCTGACATGCAGCTCCCCTTGTCCAAAAGCAATCTGCTTTGCTTTGTGGAAGCGAGAGCAGGTTTCCCGCTCTCGCTTCCACGAAGCAAAGCAGAAGTTTGCAATGACAGGGCGGGAGCAATGCTCCCGCCCTGCCATTGCAAACTGCAATGTCCCGGGGTGGGCACCCCGGGACATTGCTGGAGCCGGCCCTGGGGAGTGGCGGTCCCCAGGGCCATCGAAGGCTCCAGGAGGGGGTCCGCGTGGCCCCCCTCCCAACAAGTTTAAAGCCCCGGGGAGGTGGTGGTCCCTGGGGCTGGGGGTCCGCAACGGACCCCCGCATTTTAATAATTAGTGCCCCTGAGAGGTGGTGGTCCCCGGGACAGTGTGGGGGGGCTCGAGCCCCCCACACACATATTAATAATAGCCCCGGGGAGGTGGTAGTCCCCAGGGCTTCGGGGGGCCCACAAGGCCCCCCCACCCACATAATAAGAAATGCCCCGGGAGGTGGCGGTCCCCGGGGCTGTGGGGGGGCCGCATGCCCCCGCACATTATGAGCAAAGCCCGGGGGATTTGAATTGCCCCCGGGACCTGGCCCACCCGGGGGCTTAAGGAAAACTAAGCGCGGGAGCCTGCGCTTTGTTTTTTTTTCAATTTTCTGCCGGATGCGCGCACCCAGCGCGACTCTGGACGAAATTGTTTTTAAAAAAAACTTTTTTTGAGCCTGGGGTCCCTGTGGGACCCCCTGAGCAGACCTAGGGGGTCAGGGTGCTTCTACCCTGCCCCCTTTTCTTGTTTTTTTTACTGTTTTATTGTGACTCGGTTTTACCGAGTCACAAGATGGCTGCCAACACTTCTTGGTTTGAAGTGTTGGCAGCCAATTAGAATGAAGCTCGTGATCGAGAAGGTTCGCGAATCCTCCTCGGTCACCAGATATCGATATTTTTTATTTTTACATTTCTCAGGAACTACTGAACGGATTTACACCATTTAAAGCAAAGAGTGCACTCTGGACCAAGAGCTACCTCTCTGCGAAATTTGGTGTAATTCCGTTCAGCAGTGCGGGCTGTAGCCGCGACAAACGTTCCTATGGAAATTAACATGGAGAAAACACGTTTTGGGACTCCCCTTTTTTCTCGGGCCCCGCTTGACGAATCACCCCGAAACTTTCAAGACAGGAGCTGAGCGAAGCGGGCCATTAGTTTTGAAAATGTTGCGAAGATTCGTCAAACGGCGCCAAAGATGTTGGCAAATCAAAAAACGCTTTTCCTATGGAAAGTAGGTCCTAACTATAACTACCTACTGGCGACCGCCAGTAGGTGATATATATATATAAATATATATCCTACTGGCGGTCGCCAGTGGGTAGTTATAGTTAAGACCTAGTTTCCATGGGAAAAGCATTTTTTTACTTGCCTATAACTTTGGTGTCGTTTGACCAATCTTCATGACATTTTCCCAAAAAGGGTCAAGGTAGATTCTGGTTGCCATGGAAAGTTTGGGGGTTGAACCCTGCAATGGGGACCGAGAATTTGGGGAGCAAAATAAGGGTGTGTTTGTAATGTTAATTCCCATAGGAACTTTAGCCACATGTACAGCCCGATCTGCTGAAAGGACTTACACCAAATTTGGCAGGGAGGTAGACGTTGGTTCAAGGAAGTGCCTTTTGCCTATTTGGTGTAAATCTGTTCAGTAGTTTTTGAAAAATGTAAGCAAAAGATTATAGTGATATCTCTGGTCGCGGAAATTTCTCGACGGTTTCGCGAGTAATCACGTATGCATGCGCCAACGGGAATGCTCTGATTGACTGGAAGAAAACCTGAACAGAAAGTTGCAGTCACTATTTTATCGATCGGGAATGGTTCCAGGGGCTGAAAATTTCTGAAAAAGCTAACATAAGGGGTCAGAGTAGAGGTACTCTGCCCCAATGTTTGAGAAATGGGGGTGTTAATGACACAAGTTATGTGTCCAAAATTGAATTTTTTGATCGCTCGCGATATTCGCAACGACGTAGCGAATGCCAGCGTAGGCCACCATGTACCGACGCGGGGACATCGCGACTATCGTGAAGGCATCGCGAAGATTGGAGGGAATATAAAGAAAATATCAGTGAATCATTAATAGGTATTGTTATAGAGATATTGAGATTTTGATAAATGTTTTTATAGAGTTATTTATATAGTGAGTTATGTACTGTGATGGTTAGAATTAAATATACAGTTATAATTTTTGAATGTGGTGGAGGCTATTGAATTCCTGCTTTTGCTTTCTGCTTTCGTGACGTAACCACGGAGATCGCGATGACCAACCTCATTGTGATCTCCGGCCTCACCACGAAAACGGAAAATAGGTTTTAGAGATTGTTGTTCCAGAAATACACTAGAAAAACATGAGTTTGAAGTGTACAGTGGTAAACCCCTAGTGTGTAAAATACTGTAATATGTGTGCATGTGCATGTATGTGTTTTCACTTTATGGAAAAGGCGCGATCGTTGCTGTTAACGGTGACGTCGTGACGCCCGAATAACCGCGAAAACTGAAAATAGGTCTGAAAGATGGTTTTTAAAGAAACTTAGTACAAAAATATGAGTTTAAAATGCTCTGAAAAGAAGTATGTATATAGTACTATGTGTAGTGCAATGTTCAGAATGGATATTTTTACATATTATTTTTGGATGTGTTGGTGGTCATTGAATGTCTGCTTTTGTTTTCCATTTTTGCGAGGTTTTCGCGGTTCACGACGTCGTCGCGAAGATTGTCGAAAACAAAAAAAACCTTTAGAAAAATCTTCACAATATTTCAGGTACTAGGGTGGCTCTGACAAGAGCTGTTATGTTGGTTTTATGTATAAGGCTGCTATACATAAGAGCGGATGCAGAATTTCAGGTTACTTAGAAACACCCTGTTGCCTTCATCTATAAAGTGCACTCCATCATTTCTATAAATTCCATGCATGTCAAAATGCAGATTGCTGTTATAGATACAGCCCATGCGATAGTCTCTGAGGAATGCAGAAACAGTTTTATTAACATGTTTCCTGGCTTTGTCAATCTGTGGACAGAATTGATTTCATTACTTCCATTTCTGTCTTTGGCATATATTAGAGTACAACAGGACTGTGTGAGGGAAAAGCAACATCAATTTTCCAAAGGTTTCTTTCATTAGGATTTTCATCACTACCCCAGTCAATGTGTCTAGGTCATTGCCACCACAGTGCACAATTATGAGGTGAGGAGCTTGTTGTATCGATATATATGTGTGTGTATGTGTGTCAGTTTTCAGCAAGTACATATCACTGCCAGATTTAGGTTAAAACGTAAAAATTCACTTAAAACAACTAAGGTTACAGGGAGGCTATAGTTAGGTTTCAATTTTACACACACAAAACCATAGAAATTCAGCAGTTATAGTTACTTAAGCTAACTATAACTTACACCCCTGCAATGCACTGCTTATGACCTCACATATTACATTACTCATGACATGGTCAGTGACATCACTGATGACATCTCAAATGACATCAGTGATTACATCATCCAGCAAAGTATGCAGCAATAAACTGTTAAGAGCTACTCTGAAGAAGTGTTCACATGGCACATCGTCTGTTTCAAAACACCTGAAAACCACACATAAAGGACGTATTAAAGGGATGATAAGAGAGAAGGAAGGTGGTGCATCAGCAGCAGCAGTTGGACCATGTGCAGGACCCTTACCACCGGACCAGATATTTAGCATCCCCGTAGTTTCACCTAATCTGCAAGACATGGTCACTCTTTGTGCCAAACACCATATGCCAGTTGAACTAAATAAATCCAGTTTATGGATGCATTCAAGAAGCATAATTCCTACCTCAGCCTTCTATCTTCTATTACTCGTTCAGCACAAGTAGATATATAAAAAGCAAATATAGAATACATTTAACTTGAGATTACATACTATTAGATTATATACTATAAGCAAGTGAGTAGCTACATAAGTGGTTATGGCAGTGTAAGTGTCTGAGTATGGGTGTAGACATGGGTATATGAGTGGCTGTACAGTTGGGTGACTGTGTGAGTGAGTGGTTGAGTGGATATGTGAATGAGTGTATTAGTGCCTCTATGGGGGTGTCACTGGATGTATACGTAGCTATTTTGGTGTGCAACTGGGTGTGTTAGTGACTGTATGAGTGTCTAAATGGGTATGCAAGTGGCTGTATGGATTGATAACTGGCTGTGTTAGTGAGTGTTTGGGTGTGTAACTGTGTGTGCAAGTGGCTCTATTAGTGATGGATACATAAGTGCTGTGTGGGTGTGTGAGTGGATGTGTAAGTGCCTCTGTCGCTGTCTGACTGGGTGTGTGAGTGGCTGTATGGTTTTGCAAATAGGTATGAGTGGCTGTATGGGTGGGTGACTGAGTGTATAACTAGGTTTATGGATGTGTAAGTGTGTGTGTAACTGACGATCTGAGTGCCAGGTACATGAATGGCTTATAGGCTGTGTGTGATTGAATATGGAAGTGTCTGTGTGAGTGTATAAATGGCTATGTAAGTGGATGTACAGGTGAGTAAAAAGGTATGTGAATGGTTTTATGAGTGTGTGACTAAGTGGATAAGTCACTGTCTGGCTATATGAGTGGTAGGTACATAACTGCTTGTGTGAGAGTGTAACTAAGTGTGTAAGTGCATGCATGACTGTGTGAGCTAGTGCAAATTACATACTATTAAATTATATTCTAAAAGCAAGCAATCACATCTAATTTCTGACACAATCATTCATACTGACTTAATAAAATAACTATATTTTCAGTATAGTAATTCCTCATCCTCCTTTGCTGCTCACTATATTTTAGTTAATGTTCTCATCTAAGCTCCATTCTATTTTATCTTTTACTGTAGTGTCTAGAAGCTACACATTTTTATTCGGCTTTTTAAAATATACTTTTAAATAGTACAACCTACTTAACATTCCTGTAACATCTCTTTGCTGTAGTCCAACTTGTAGTGTAATATCTGTTAACATCTGTTTTACGCTGCAAATCTCAAATCAGAACTATGGCAATCCCCTCCACTCTCAGTAGAAAAGTACATAAAATGGCTATCTTTCCCCATCTGCTCTTACTCATACTCCTATACTTAGCAAATCACAGACTTCCTCTCATCTTTTATTTTTGTTACACCACTCCTAAATGGTCACTATTTTTTAACTCTTTCAAAGTTTCCTGATCAAAAGCCAAATTTGGTTTGTTTTTCGCAGATCCACCGTAGTGCTCAGCGCAGCCTCCGGTGTAAATTCGCAGTAGATCCCCGGATCCACGCCTAGCCTTTAAAAGCATTCAACAATCTGCTGTTAATACGTTTCATTTATGTTTCATTTTGTAAAATATTGTCAAATACAAGACATACACTCCCTACTGAGCAATTTATGTACATCAGTCTGCTTTTCAGTTTCACACTGTTGTCTCTTTTGTTCCCTTCCCCCACACTCTTTTACCTCTGTTTCCATAGTAACCATGTTTTCAGTAGTCTCGTCCTACCAGTAGGTGAAACTTTCACAAGACTTAACAGCATACAAGCGTCACATTAGCTTTAGCAGGTGTAGTTGACTGTTAGCAATTCAAAGCATATCCCAAACAACATAAAACATTTTTATTTTCCCAAAGTCAATCAGAGGTAATTACTTTTTTTGTTAAAGTCACTACTTAATTTTAGTTCCCTGCATCCAATCAAATATCTGTTTTTACATTTTACTTGCTGTCCTCCATTTTAGCTGCCTTTCTTCTTCAAAACTGCCTCATTCTGATGCAGCCTTTTCCTGTGTACTACTCCTGCTTGTCTTCAAAATGGTCAAAGTCTGGATTGCGGGCCAGAGTTGCGTGTTTGGGGCCAGAGAAGGTGCTAGAAAGAGTGGGATTGACAGGGACCTAAGTTTACCTAATGTAGACATTACTTGGGTTGGCCAGAGAAGGCTAAAGTGGCATCAATTGCTGCCTTTGTTTGAAAGCATTGCAGATTGCCAACATCCAGACCTCATGATCGTGCACTATGGTGCTCAAAGCATTCCAAGCATATCCAATTGTTATACAAGTAAACATTTGATTCCAAGACTTTGTTCTGATGTGGGGGAAATCGCTTTTCAATTATAGCGGTGCATTATAATCATACGTGTAGAGTGCACCTGCATATAATCTTTTGTTGTATTAATGTAAAGTGTTGGAATTTGAAATGTATTAATTTGAAACGCGATGTGCTTAGGCCATTGTAAAGTAACCTGTAGAATTAACGTACACGGTGAATGTAACTAGCACAAAGCATTAACATGAAGAACTCATGTTGTGAAACTGACAATTATTCACGTACTAAATGTGTTAATATTAATCTTGTCATTTATAAGTAGGTAAATGCTTCAATTGAAAGTGGCTTATTTTCTATGCAATTTTGTAAAGTTCCTATAATGCTTCCTTATGTTAGCTGAATTTTGTAGGCCTGAAATGCAGTTCCCTGGTAACTCTTGTTTTAGAATCAACCGTTTGAATTTCATGTGTGCGGTAGAATATGTTCTTTCTCACGTTTGTGTTGCAGGTGAAAGAAGTGTTCTTGTCAGCTAGAATAATGTCTTTGTTTTACTAGTCAGGCAAAGAGAGAAGAAGTTACAATCGTGTGGCTTGTGTTGATAAAGGAAGGTCATTGTGCTACACACAGGAGAATGCCTGGGAACCAAGGACAAAATGTTGAAAGAAAAGAGCACCATTGTCCCATGGAAAAAGACCTTTAGGATTGTACCCAGAGCAGATGGTGTGATCCTCAATGAATCTTGGGAAAGTTATCTACAAATAATATGATGATGGGATTAGGGAAAGTGCCCACTTCTTCTTCTGCCTTCAGTGAGAGAGAATCTGAGAACAAGCTGTTTCGATAGCTTTATGCTACATGACCCATTGACTGTGGAGATACTTCTTAGGAAGACGCCACATGCTGACACCTTTTTATGCTCCGTCCCGAAGATGCTTGAGTAAGGATGTCGTCTTAGTGTTAGTGTAGGGATAGAATAATGGTTTTTACTCATCAACCCTCGATGCAGGGAAATTTGGACTCATGCTTTCTGCTGCTTGAATTAATTGTATTGTTTATGCTACATCGCCTCAATTGGATAGGCAGATTTGGCTTTATGCTAATTCCAATGTATTTCTAACCTCTCATCTTGAGGTGTCTTTATGTTCAGTTATTTTTGGCTTTGTAATAAATCAAACTAACTTTACATAGTGGTCTGTGGTTAGTTCCTATGTGACAAAGAGGATTATTGAATTAATTGATTGGCTGCATAACGTATTTTTTCCTCTCTACGTGTTTATGCTGCTACAAAGAACCATCGAATTGTATTTCTAGAAAAGGTCCAGAATTTATGGGCCCTTTCAGTTGGTAGCAGTGTAGGATGGTTAGCACAGGAAGCGAGGAGAGAATCTAGAATTAGTCTAGAAACGAGGAACCTAGAAATCCCGAAAGTCCCAAAATAAAGCCCAACGACCGAGAACGGAAGGTGAAAGGAACCGGCAGAGACTGACAGAGTTTGATGGTGTGACCAGATCAGCGCGCTTAGGAGTGAGTATTAATAGGGTGTATGTTGTGTGTTAGATTGCAGGAATTACTTGATTGTGTGATGTCTTGCGGAGTTGGTGTGAGAGTCGAGTGAATGTGGTTTTGGGCCGGACCTGGTCTAAGGATTGAAATGTGAGTTGCAGGCCCCGAAGTGGCCTAAGATCCCGGGATATATTAAAGGTGTAGAAGACACCGAGATTCAGATTGTGATTGTCTGACAGAAGAATTGAGGAGCTGTCATGAGACGTAATTGGCAGTTCCAGCTAAGATAGGGAACCTTGTGTGAATGGAACGTATGGGAATCGTTTAGTGGACCTTGTGTACAGAGGTGAGCTATACTGATTTGAGTGACCAGTGCAGGGTCACTGTGCGTAAATGCTCTTGGATGATTGAATTCTATCAATCTTTTAGATGGCAGACAATTACCGATTTTAAGATGATTGTGTGAGTGAATGCGTACGGAGAAATTGTGAAGGAGGTTGAGCCGCTGTGAGGAGTGAAGGTGACGCCAGAGAGTGCCGCACTGTGATAGGTCAGTTGGTGGAACGCCGTGCTGGGATTGGTTGGTAGTCATCTGGAAGTTGGGTTGGAAAAGAATAGTTCAGTGGTAATATTTGAACAAATTGCAATTGAAATCATGCAATGTTTTAGGGTGTTGCGAGATCTCTTCAGGGGTGATGAAGGGGTTGTTACTCGAGTGGGTGAAGAGGCGCCACCCGAGGATACTCCAGCGCATTATATGGCAACAAAAGTTGGGCTTCATACTATTATTTGGCTTCAAAATTGGCATAAGGTCACTGAGAAGGAGGGTGAATTGTCATTTCCACGCTGGATGTACAGCATCAGTTAGGAGGAGCAATGTTTGTGTTGCGACCTGTACCTAGACCAACGCAGGTTGAAGCGTTAGATGCTTGGATGCGAGCAGCACATGCTAAACAGAGGGAGAAATACGAAGGGAGGATGAAGAAAACTGTGAGGTCATACCAGAACACACAGTGGAATGCACAGCTTAAGAAATGGAGAGTGCATACCATAGAAGGGGAAAGGTTATATCCGGTGCTGGTAGAAGAGGGGAGGTCCCCAGGACTAAAGTAAAAAGGCAAATGGAAGTGACAGTAATGAGAATGAAGACAGCTTGTTGGATGGGTTGTTATCTGAGCGTCCTCCACCTTACAGTCCACAAATAGGTGAAGGGGCAAGACTCAGAAACGTGGGAAATGCAACAGCTCAAGTGGGTCCTGGGACAGGAGTAGTGGGAAGGATATCCGCAGGAGTAGGAGGTACAGGAGTGTCCACCTTAGGAGGCATAGAACAGAACGGAGTTAACGCTGCTTCACGGTTGCTGGAAGCTATTACAGTTCCGCTTAATATTGGTCCTGTTGTTCCTGGGCATGACCTGAGCTCAGTGGGAAGCCTCAGTCAGAGTCAGGCAGTACAGGTTGAAAGGACTGGATTGGGAAGAACAGGGAGCCCGAGTGGGAATTGTCCATCTTTAGTGCCTAGGGAATCAAGTACCCCTTTAGCAGCTACTCCTGATCCTTCGGGAGTACGCCTTGGTTCCAGTACTATACGGTCTATACCTATGGCAAGCACTAGTTCAGAACTATGGATGTGGGAAACACCAGTGAAAGGACCAATGGGTGCGGTCTCAGAGGCAAGTACAAGTCAGGGAGCAGCTGGAAATCAGCATGTCTTCGAATTTTCAGATTTGGAATCCTGGTTGGGAGACTATAATAACAGCAAGGAGAGCCAGAATAATACATCAAGTCATGGTACCATCAAGGCTGCAGTGAAAGCGAAGCTATTGGATGTGGTGAGGTTAAAGGCTGAGGTAGACAAGATCATGAGTGGGAATTTACCTTTGGATAAGATAGAGAACTATGAGCCAAATGACCTGTTGTTTGTAGCAAAGGATGTCACACGCAAGGCAAGATGAGCGCACAAGAAGTTATCAGAGTTAGCTCAGAGGTACAGAGTAGACTTGTCTCGAACAAAAATGTTACAGGGAAATCATAGGCTTAACTACAGTGACCAGGATGTGGAGGAAAAGAGAATGACGGGGTTTAAGACGCATATCCGAGAGCTGGTCGTAGGAATAAGGGCCTGGAGTATGCTGGATAAGTGGGAGGAAAGATGATCGAAGAAGGAGAGTGTGAGAAAGGTGACAGGGGAAACACCACCTCCAGAAGGGTGGGGCACAAGGAATCGTGGCATATCCATTATGGGAGGTGCCTAGTGGAGGGTATGTTCATGTCCCTTGGAGTAGAGGTGACCTAGCTGCATTTACGAATGATTTCCCCAGGCTAAGGGAGAAACCTGCTGAGTGGTACAAGCAAGTCGATCGCTTTGTTAAGATCTCGAAGGTGTTGGAGATTGACTTAAAAACCCTGTTTGAAAATGTGGTTCGTAGTGATCTGCTTGTAAAATAGCTATTGGTGGCCTACTGCTGAGCCAGAGAGATATTCAGTAACTCACTGTCCTTCACCTTTAGTTATGAAAAAGTACGATCAGGTGATCACATGGCTGCAGTACAAATTAGCCCCTCAAGACATCGATTGGGTTAAGATAGATCGAACAGCCCAGGAACCTAAAGAGTCAGTGCATGCTTATTACAAAAGGCTATTGCAAGCCTTTAAGCAGTACAGAGGGTTAGAAACACTAGACCCTAAGGATATGGGACAATTCGTATAAATATTTGTGACAGGACTGAGGCCAGAAATCAGCCTCATGATACAGCAGCTCTTAATCTGCTGGCAAAAAAAGTCAGTGGATGAAATTCTATGGTACGCAAGGTATTGCAGTGATGAGGTGGATTCCATGCATTGGAGAATAAAGGAGAAGTTGATGCTGGTTCAAATGCGAAATGCACAGAAGCGAGAGTAGGTACAGGCAACAGGGGGAACAGCGGTTCGCAGTCAAGGGAATGTTCCAGGAGGTGTCCAAGTTACGTCAGTTGCAGGACCGACGGGACAGGGAAGAGGAAGGGGTATCCCTATAGATCCTATGACAGGAATACATGTTGCGACCCTGAAAAAGACCACTGCTTGTCATTTTTGCCATAAGATCGGGCATTGGAAGAGCAAGTGTCATCTAAATCCTGCGAATCAGGTGCAGGAAGGAGATCTCGTGCCGGTGACAGATGGGGTAAATCAGTTGCTGACAGTGACTAGGCAGAGATCTTTTAATGTGGGAGGGAATCAGAACCAGTTAGTGCAAAAAACAAGTTACTTACCTATACACTGTGGTTCTCCAGTATTGATATATTTTATTGATTCACATGCTTGAGTCTTCCCCGTCGTCATGGTGGGAGTCCCACGGTAACAGTAAAATACAGTATAAAAGCTAAAAGGACAATCTCCCTTGAAAATCAATAGCATTTAGTAACCAGTTATCCTCATTAAAGAACATCCAAACTCCAGCCAATCACATCACAGACCCTTGAGTATTCATCCCCTGCAGGGCCACCATACCTCAGATTTTGAGCACGAGTGTAATTAGTAAAATAATAGAGGTATGGAAAGGTGCACTTGTAAGGGGAGGACGGAGGGTTGCATGTGAATCTATAAAAGATATCAATACTGGAGAACCACAGTGTACAGATAAGTAACTTGTTTTTTCTCCAGTATTGTATCTTTTATAGATTCACATGCTTGAATCAGACAAGTAAGCAGTACATAATAGTTAATGGAGGTGGGAAAAACAGGTGAACCATCCCACCATGCGACATAGCATTATAACCAGAATCGCAAACAAGCAACATGAGTTTTGCATATATAAAATATAAATAACATTTGCCAAAACCCAATAGAAGAACAAACATAGAATAGTGAAATAAGAAATAAGTAATAATAATAAAAACTCTTAATAAACCTCAATAAAATGAGGCCTACCTAAAGCGAACAGACGCCGAAGGGCCGCTTGACCAACGGCAATATCCCTCTTCCGCAAGGTATCCAGGCAGTAGTGCCTTGTGAAGGTGTGGACGTTTGTCCATGTTCCCGCCCTGCAGATGTCGGGTAGAGACGCTCCGGCAAACAGGGCCGAGGACGTTGCCATCTTCCTAGTGGAATGGGCAGTCACTTGTAAGCGGGCGTCCCGCTCTTTCATGGCAGTAAAGTATAGAAGAAGAAACCCAACGTGCAATTGAAGCTCTAGTCAAAGCCTGACCCTTCCTAGGGGCAGAGAAGACGATGAGGAGTTGGGTAGATTTAAGAAAAGGTCTTGTTCTTTGAAGGTAAAACTTCAAACATCGTTTGATGTCCAAGGAATGGAGAGCTCTCTCCGCTGGTGTTGACGGAGTAGGAAAAAGTGAAGGCAGTACTACAGGTTCATTCAGGTGGAACGTGGTAGGATGAACTTGGGGATGAACGAAGGATTAGTGCAGAGCACCACCCTGTCCTGCTGGAATTGAAGGTAAGGTTCCGTTGCTGTGAAAGCTTGAATTACACCAATGCGTCTAGCAGACATGATGGCTAAGAGAAAAGCCACCTTCCAAGAGAGGTATTTCAAATCACACTTGTGAATTGGTTCAAATGGTGATTTCATGAGATGAGACAACACAATGCTCAATTGCCAGAGCACTGGAGGAGGTTGAACTGGCGGGTAGGCTCTAAAAAGACCTTTCATAAATTCTTTCACTAGTCTGCAGGACCATAGGGACGACTGATTTGAATGTCTCCTATACCTCGAAATTGCAGCCAAATGAACTTTAATCAAAGAATGAGAATGGCCAGCCTTGGCCAGAGAAAAGAGATATGGCAAAACATCCTCCGGAGGAGAAGAGAGTGGATGGCAAGAGTGTTTTGCACACCAGGAGCAGAATCTTTTCCATTTGGCTATGTAACACTTGTCAGTGGAGGGAGCACAGGCCTTGTTGAGTATGGAACGGCACTCCTCAGAGATAGTTAAGTCACCACACTCCGTGTGGTGAGGAGCCAGGCTGACAAGTGAAGAGAGTGAATCTGTGGATGAACCACTTGGCATTGGTCCATGGAAAGTAGACGTTGCGAAGGATGAAGACGTATTGGAGAAGCCTCTGATAGACGACACAGCTATGTGAACAAGTATTGCTTTGCCCACGCCGGGGCAATGAGAATGATGTGGCAAGGATCCCGTTTCATCTTCTGTAGAACTTTTGGTATTAGTGGGAACGCATAAGCAAATGCCCCTTCCCAGGAAAAATGGAAGGCGTTCCCCAGAGAACCTGGCTGAGGAACTCTGCTGGCGTAAAATTCTTGTTTTTGGTTGAGTAATGTAGCAAACAGATTCAGGGTTGGCGATCTCCAACACTAAAAAAAAATTCCCAGCTGAACGGCATCCATCTCCCATTCGTGACACTGCTTGGTATCTCTGCTGAGTGAATCGGCCCACTCGTTTAGCACCCCTGGAACGTGCTGGACTTGTAAGGATATATTGTGGTGAATCATCCAATTCCAAATTCGCTGCGCCAGACTTGAAGGAGCCGGAGATCTCGTCCCTCCTTGTTTCTGCAGATAGAACATGGTTGTTGTGTTGTCCGTGTGGGCGAGAATCGACTAACCCTTTATCCTTGGTAGGAAGGAACGGAACCCTAGAAAAACTGCCCAACAGGTTGATGTGGCATAAATTCTCCTGGTCCGACCACTTCCCTTGGACCTGTAGTTCCTGGAGGTGAGCCCCCCATCCCTCCATGGCAGCGTCCGTTGTCATTATCATCAAAGGCTTCGGAGGAAGGAAGGATAGGCCTTGTGAGAGATTGCTTCTTAATGTCCACCAAGATATTGCCCTGATCATCTGAGGCGTGATTGACACGGTGTCGTCGAAGAAGCCTCGAGCTTGGATCCATTGGGCGTCGAGCTGCTCCTGAAGAGGTCTCATCCGCAATCGACAGTGAGGAATCGACGGAATGCAAGATGACATCATCCCTAACATTGATTTGTAAATCCTCACAGAAAAGAACCTTCTTCAAGAGAGGGACTGAACCATCCTTATAAGACGAGAAATTCTTTCATCTATGGGAAAAGCCATTGAGGGGTTGGTATCTAACATCGCTCCCAGAAACACCAGATATTTGGAGGGAAGGAGTGAAAAATTTTCTCGGTTGAGATTGAGACCCAGTGAGTGAAAAAGGCGAAGACAGGCGTTTGTGGACTCCTTTGCACCTTGAAATGTTGGGGTCTTGACCAACCAGTCGTCCAGGTAGGGAAACACCTGGTGACCGGGAACGCCGGAGATAGGCTGCTACTGGTCCAGAATATTTGGTGAACCAAAAACACAGTAGTGCCATGAATGCACAGTATGATACAAAATGGAAATTACAACATAGTCTATACATCAATGGGGGGAGGGGGGACCTGGGGGGAGATGGGAGGTGCCAGGAAGGGGGAGGGGGAGAGAGAAGGGGGGAGTGTAACAATGTAGAGAGACATATAATCAACATAAACAATGCAGCAAATCGAACAGCTTGATGTTGGGCACTTGGCCCAGTACAATGGGCATCAGATAGGGTGCGTCGGTCATTCCCCCTGTTAACAGCTAAGGTGGTGCCCGCGAGTCGCTGATGCTCTGGGCGTGGAGGGGAGAAGGTCGCGAGTCAGAGAAGACCTTCGCACGGAGGAGGAAGCGAGAGGCAGAGAGAGGGGGCTGGGGGGTCCCCTTGTCGGGTCCGAATGGGAGGAGCATCATGAGTCTCAGGCATCGGTGGTTTGCATTAAGGGGGAAAGCAGGGTGCGCTGTGGTTGGAGGGGTGATTTTGTGGGTCGATGTGGGTGGAATGTCAGGTGCTGCTGAGGAGTTGGCCTGGGCAGTGTTTCAAGGGAGGAAATCGGTGTGCAGAACTGTGAATGCGCAGTGGCGGCTGCCTGTACCGGGTAAGGAGAGCGGGTGTCTGCCTATGTGTCCGATGGTGGGGGCCGGAGCTGGAAGGGGGGAGCGGTGTGTGGGAAGGGGGGAGAGAATAGCATTGAGGGGGTGGGAGGAATGGTAAGACGAGGGGGGACATGGGGGGAAGGGTTGAAGGGGGATGGAGGTAGGAGTGTGCGTGGAAGGGTGAGGAAAGGAGGGAGTGGGAAGGAGGGGAGGCTAAGGGGGATGTGTAGGGGGTGACGGAGTTTCAGCAAGGGATGAGGAAGTGGGGAGGGAGGAGGGAGGCTGAACTGACCGGCATATGCTGCAATCTGGACAGGTGGGCCAATGACATCTGGAGAGGACACTAGTGTGGGGCCTCCCCGAAGAAAGGGAGCCCATGTCTGTGCAAACACCTCCGCCTGATCCTGCATGTTGTAAATAAAGCGTTTGTGGGACGTTGTTTAAATCATCGCCCCCATCCAGTCCTCTTGCAAGGGGGAGTGGGCGACCTCCATTGCCAAAGGATGCAAAGCTTGGCTGTGGATAGCACTGTGTGTAGGAGGCAGCGTTGTGGGCGAGTGATGTTCGGGGAGTCTCTGATATCGTGCAGAAGGATGATGGGGGGATGAGGGGAAGGCGTAGAGGCATGGACCCTCCCAGGGTGTCCCGGATATAGGACCAGAAGGGTTGAATAGAAGGGCAACCGCAAAGAATGTGGGGAGGTCACAGCGTGCGCCCAGACATCTCCAACACCTCGAATGAAGCAGGAGGACCGCCCTCTGCAGCATCGTAGGGGTCCAGTACAACTTATGGAAGGTCTTAAAAAGACAGAATTACAACTGGGCCTCATGGGTTCCCTTATCCAGGGCCTCCATAACCTCCACACAGTCCTCTTCTTCGGCGGTGAATTGTAGGCGGGCCTGCCACTTAGTGCGGAGGCGGAGCATGAGGGGTCGTGAGAAAAGGTGTTTCGTAAGTGTGCCATAGAGTCCCGACATCACTCCCTTGTGCCGGCCCCACACTGACAGATAGTCCACTATCCGCAGGGATTGCAGGGCCCAAGAGCGAGGAACAAGACGTCACCGCAGGCAGTGCTACAGCTGCAGGTACTGCCAGGCCTGCTGCAAGTGTAACCCAAATTCCTCCCATAATTGAACAAAAGGTTTCAATTCGCCATCCAGTAACACCTGGTCCAGGGTCCGTATGCCCGCTTCTTTCCATCTGGACCAACAGACGTTTATACGGATGCTGTCGTTGCCCCATATCGGTGCCTTGGTGTAGACAGTGGTCTATGCCTAAAAGGCAGTGCGCACGGTGCCTTGCCTTGTATGTAGCCTGTATCACAGGATGTGGAGGAGGTAGTTGGGGTGTGTGTTCCCCGTATAGGGGGCCAAGGCCCTAACACAGGCGAGGAGTGAGCGTTCTGCTGCGATTCACTGTGGGGGGTCCGGCATATCCGGGAGCAGATAAGCGAGCTAGAAGAGATGAAGGGCTAACGAATAGTGTTCTACAGACGGTAGGTCCAGCCAACCACAGGAGCGGTGAGCCATAAGTTTGGACGCGGCTAGAACCCCAAACGAAGGCCCATACTCGGGTGTCAATGAGGCGTAGAGTAGTTAGAGACACTATGATGGGTAGCATTCCCAAGGTGTAGGTAAAGCGTGGCAGTGTAACCATTCTACCGCCTGTACTCTGCCCCACATGGAAAATCCCAGACGGGAGCATTTGTCGAAGTCTGATTTCATCTGTGCGATCAGGGGTGTCAGGTTATCCACAACCATTCCTAACCAGGACCCCCAGGTACTTGAGCCGTGAAGATTTCCATCGGAAAGGGTAGCCATGGATCACCGCCTAGGTGTTGCTTAAGGAGAGTGTAAGGGCCTCGCGTTTGTCCCAATTCACCTTGTAACCGGATAGGGCTGCGAAGTCTTCGATGACTTCTAGTAATGCCTGTAAGGAGCGTGGGAGATCCTTAAGCGTAAGCAGAATATTGTTGGCATATAGATATATTTTAGAGAGGCCACCCGTGATGGGTATGCCCGCTATAAGCAATGAGTGGCGAATGACAGAAGCCAAGGGCTCCATGGGCAGTAAGAACAAGAGGAGGGAGAGTGGGCAACCCTGACGGGAGCCTCTCCAGATTTGAAAGGTATCTGAGAGGAACCCCAAAGTCGAATACGCCCTCCAACGCCCTTGCTCTAGACGGCGGCGTTTGGGTACTGAGGGGTGAGTGGAGTAAGGCGGGTGAGGGAGGCAATCTGACCCTCCAGCTCAGTCCGATGAAGGGACACCTGTTTGTTGGCCACTGCTGCATCTCTCATCAGCTGCCCGCGAATGGTTGCCTTTGCGGCCGCCCATAATATCCTGCAGGAGTCTACTGAT
This sequence comes from Calotriton arnoldi, assembly GCA_963921515.1. Lineage (NCBI taxonomy): Eukaryota > Metazoa > Chordata > Amphibia > Caudata > Salamandridae > Calotriton > Calotriton arnoldi. The sequence goes on from CAWUFW010011269.1 coordinate 157,979, forward strand.
ATCTTGTTGTCCACCAGGTAAGCGGATAGGTGGGCTCATAATTGGGTCTTGCCCTGAGGTGAGCGGTATCTCTGCACATTCAGGCGCCATGGTTTGCGGCCCAGGGAGGCTAGGCCCACGTCGAGGGACAACAGGACCGGTGAGTGGTCGGGGAGAGCAGCCTCCAAGATGCGGGAGTCCCCGACGAGTGCCACCGCAGAATGAGAGACTAGGAAGTAGTCCATTCTGGACTGGGTACATTGGACCGAGGACAGAAAAATATATTCCCTGCCTGTTGTGTGGCAATGGCGCCAATGATCCATGAGGCCGTGGTCCGAGGCGATATCTCCCAGCAGGCCTCTGTCCCCGTCAGCCGTCCTGTCTAGCACCGCGTCACGGGCGTGATTCCAGTTGCCTCCGATGATGTATTGAGACGCTTCAATCTCGACAAGAAGGCGAAGGAAGAAGGAGATTTTGGCCCCTGTCTGGGCATACAGTGAGCACACGCATAGGGATCTGTCTTCCAGTCTCAGTTTGACAAATGTATATCTACCATCTTGGTTGGACCACATTTTCACGACTGTGACGGGCAATGATTTACGGAGAAGGATCGCAACCCCGCATTTTCGCGGTTGACCGCCCTCAACGCTGCTGTGTAACACTACACCCGACCCGTCGCGGCATTGTTTGTCAGATTCTAGGGCGTCCAGATGTGTCTCCTGTAGGAGGGTAACATCTGCTTTCTTCGTTTGGAGTTAGGAGAGCACCTTCTTCCCTTTAATATAATGCATGAGGCCATTGATGTTCCACGAAAGGACGCGTAGGGGCTGTGAGGTGTGAGGGACAGGTGCCGCCATGAGCAATCTGGGAGACCGTGGGGGCATCTAGATGGTCGTAGGGGGGTAGGGAGTAGGCACCAGGTTATGCGAAGGGATGGAAAAGGAGGGGGGGGCGCGCCAGTATTAAAAAACTGTATAGGCAGGAGGGTGATGTGGGCAGGCAAGGGGGGGCTGGGGTAAGGGCAAGTAAGGGGATAGGTGGCGAGAGGAGGGTGAGGATAGGTATAGGGCCAGACAGAGGGTCGGTAGGGGTCAAGCGGGGGAGGGAGAAGGGGGAGGAAGGGAGGAAAGGAGGAGAGGATATAAAGTGAGGGGGTAGAAGGGGGAGCGAGGGGTGGACGGGCAAAGGGAGCGGGCATGTAGGTAGAACGACTACCGGTAGGCACCAGTCAGTGCTGAGGACGGGTGGACAGGGAACACCAAAGGACGCGTCGGGAGGGGATTCAAACGGGGGAGACAGGCTATCAGGAAGAGAGAAGGGTAGACTGCGCACAAGGGACGCAGCGCTAGGGACTTTGGGCTGTAGGCTGCGGGTCTAAGCTTTTGGGCGGTAACGCGCTGAGGGGGCCCCTTTGTGGTGTCAGGGCAGTCTAGGAGGTGCACAAGCGCACCGGTGCAATTGTGGCCAAGGCTGGTGTCACGTTTGTGCGGGGGGGAGAAGGCAAGCTCTAGGGACCTGCTGAAGGAGAAAAGGTGGCAAGGCACCTCCGACTGTGCATTAAAGAGGTAGGAGAGCTGGAAAGAAGGGCCGGGTGAATGAACGGCCATTAATCTGAGTGTTGTCCGTAGGGCTGGGGTCCCTGCATCCCCACCTGGGGGCAGTTGGCGCCCGGGCCGATGTAGTGCAATTGGCAAGAGAGGGTGGGAGTGAGGGGGGATAGAGTTGAAGCCTCGCAGAGGGCAGGAGGCGTGGGGGTAAGCGGCCCATGACTGGGTCCCGGCAGGCCCCCCAGTGTGGGTCTGGGCAGGTGTATGGGTGTGTCAGTGAGCGAGGGTGGGCCTCAGGACTTGAGAGCGAAGAGGGGAAGCAGGGATGCGGCTATGGTCACAAATAGGGCCAGGCTCAGCAGTTCGACCGTAGTACTTCTGGCACACCACCGTGGGCTCAGTTCATGAGGTCTCAAGGCACACTCTGCGGCAGAGGTGGGTTTCAGGGGGGAGTGTGACTTGTCCCTGTCGTGCTTCTGTATGAGCGCGACTACCGCCTGGAGAGCCTGGGTCCTGTCACCTAGGGAGTGGGCCGCCCTTTCAGGGTCACTGCCTCTATGTCAGGAGCCTCCCGAGTTTTCGCCAGAGCCCGCTGGAGGGGGCCAGGAGGCAGGATGATGACAGGGTGAAGCTATCTCCAGAAGCAGAGGGGACAGTGTCCATGTGCTGAGCGGTGAGACCTTTCAGGAATTGTTGAAGATCCTCTGGGTTGAAAAATTCCTTTGAGACGCCGTAAGTGGTGATCCAGTGGCGTGCGGGTTTGAAGAGGCCATATTAAATGTCCAGTTGCCGGAGGAGGGGTGTAAGGGAGAGGAAGGCCTTGCGACGTTCGTTGGTTTTCTTGGAAAAGTCCACTACTATTCGGATCTCATGCCCCTCAAATGTGTACTGGCTGAGGGTGCGGGCCGCAGTTATTAGTTGCCGTGGCCTGTTCGTGGCATAGAAAGCAGGCAATAAGCAGTCGTGGGTGCACGGACGTACCCCAACGGGGCGGTCCAACACGATGGGCCCCCTGCATCTCCAAGGGGGGAGGGGACAAGGATCAGACCTGTGAGTTTCTGGAGTGGGGCCCTAAGGAAGGATTTGATATCAGGGCCTTCCACGTTTTCTGGAAATCCGAAAAAGCGGCCGTTGGGTCTGCGGCTCCTGTCTTCCAAGTCTATAACTTTGCTGCGTAGGAATAGGAGTTCTTGGTCTCGTTCCAGTATGGTCCAGGCTGTCCATGCGGTTCTGGAAACCGGCTGTATCTGTACGGATGGACTTGGTCTCGGTGGCCAGGGCAGAGATGGTTGCCTCCATGCCCTGCAACCATCGGCACACAGCGGAGAGTTCCTGCAGGATTTGCTCCATGGCGGTGTCCGGTGCGGCAGTCATGGTGGGTAGATAAGGACCAGACTCAGATGAGGTTGCGCTCTGGGTGCTGTTTGTGGAGCGGCCCCGATTAAGCGCTTCTGTGAAGAGAAGCTGTCACACAGGCTTTCCTGTTGGCTTGCCAGGAGACATCCCCAGACCACACGTAGGGTCCCCAAGTCAGGGAGGCAAGTCTCGGCTGTCCCCGTTACGGTCTCAGCTCCGGTTTCCAATGGGGGGATAGAAGTGCAACGAGTGCATGAGCTCACAGCATTCATGTGGACCTTAGGTCTCGGGTGTGCCCGCCACAGTCCAGGCTGCAGAGAGGGGCAGGAGCTACGACAGGTAGGGTAAGAGGCTCAGGTGCAGTCGGTCTTCATATAGTTAGACAGGCCACAATCAGGCAGTGTACCTAGAGTCAGTCTGGAGCCCCCCGAGTAGGGGCACAGGGGTTTTGTGTGCCACACGGGAACAGGTACTACTGGGTCCGTGGGCCGTCGGCTTGTAGTATGTCGAGTTATATTTGGCAGTGTTCGGGTCGGGGTTCAGCGGCTATTGGCATGGAGACGTGGTGGGGGTAATAAGGCTCAGAGCCCCCAACCTCCCATGTGGGCAGACGTCCAGAGGAAAGGGAAGATCTTCAGGCTTATCGCCCTGTTGCAGGCCGTCCGTGGCCCCCTTGTACCACACTGACCCACCTGGAATCGAGCCTCAGCAATTGTAGGGGCCGCAGGTCCAGATAGTGCCCGTGAACGCTGGCGCCTGAGTAGTCAAGGCAGCAGCAGCGGTGGGCTCAATGATGGCGCCTTCCTGTGCTGGCGATGTGCGTGGTGGAGGGTGCCGGGCGCGAGACCTCTGCAGGCACCCAGCAGCGGTGAGGTATCCGGGCGGTGTCGCTTGCAGAGTGTGCCTTTACTTGTAGTGCAGTAGGCCCTCCCAGGCTCGTGGCGTGAAGCCATCGTAGTTTGCTGTGTGCGGGCACGTCTGATAGCGTCGCTACCTCTTTCAATGCCGGAGCAGAGAGGGCGTGCGAATCCCGGTGTCGTGGGTGGGAGTCGTGGTGGGTGGGGGCCAAGCTCAGGCCCCCCACAGTCCGCAGGAGAAGTAGTGGGAGATATGGGGTCGGTTACTGCGGGGCGCCCCGCTGCCAGAGGAAATGGGCGGGCGTCTCCCCTCAATGTGGGCCTTGGCTGCTGGTCTTGCTGCAGAGCCCTCCTGCGAGCTGCAGTGCGGGACCAAGAAGGAGGCTCCAGTCAGGCCCAGGACACTAGCATTCAGGTCTGCAGCTTGTCTGCAGAATAGGGAGGCATTTCACAAAGCCCCTGCAATGCTGGAGATGCTGCTCCTGCCGTCCGGGGGCCCGTCTCAGCACGGAGCTCTGGTGTTAAGTGGCCATCTCTGGTCATTGCCAGACCACGCCCTGTGCACATTTAATTGTACCATCTATTGTACGCTGAAGGGAATTGAATTGCAGACTAATGATGAAGACATTGCTTTCAAGTTGGCTAATCAGAACCATTACACGGCTATGTTTCCTTTACTGACAGTGGAGGGCATGCCGCTGGATTTGAGAGACACAGTCTCTCCAGTGGTATGGGACTTCTCTGGGGAGGAAATCAGACTGATTCGAGGAGTCGAGCCAGTCCTCATACAGAATAAGCCTAATGCAAAATTACCGAGAACGCCTCAGTACAACCTGACCCCAGAAAAGGTGACAGGAATTACACCTGTAATTGAGTCCATGATTGCGGAGGGTATAATAAAGGAGATCATGGGAAGTCCATGCAATTCGCCCATCATGGGATTGCAGAAACCAAGCGGGAAATATCGCATTGTCCAGGACCTTAGAAAGGTCAATAGCATTGTGATTCAATGTTGTCCTGTAGTACCGAATCCATCTGTGATCCTGTTTCAAATTCCTTGCGAGGCTGAATGTTTCACAGTGATTGACCTCTGCCAGGCTTTCTTCTCCATCCCATTGCACGAGGAAAGCCAATTTTTATTTGCTTTCTGTCTGGAGAATCGTGTCTTAACGTGGTGTTGTATCCCTCAAGGGTATACTGAAAGTCCATTAATATTCAATCAGGTTCTGAAAAACAACCTTGAAACCTTGACTCTGCCTCAAAACTCAGTGCTAGTCCAGTACATAGATGACCTCCTCATTGCATCAGAAACACAGGAGGCTTGTAAGGACAATACTATCGCCTTACTGAACCATCTGCTGACTGGGCATAAGGTGTCTCCAAAAAACTTCAGTACTGTCTGAACGAAGTTCAGTACTTGGGTCATCAAATTGAAAAAGGCAAGAGGAAGGTGTCACCAGAACAAGTGGAGGCGATCATGAAAATGAATCCGCCTACTACCCAGAAAGAGGTCAGGATGTTTATGGGAATTGTTGGCTACTGCTGACAATGGATTCCTAACTTCTCTATGATGGCGAAGACTTTGCAGATGCTGAGTCACAAGGATGTGTGTGATCCGGTACCTTGAGATAACGACTGCTTGCTTGCCTTCTTGGAATTGAGAGAGTGTCTATGTCGCGCTCCAGCATTAGGAATGCCAGATTACAACAAAGCATTCTCATTATTCTGTCATGAGCGAGAGGGTTGTGCTCTTTCTGTATTCACCCAGGGACATGGAGGTGCCTGTAGACCAGTGGCCTATTTCTCAGCTACATTAGATCCTGTAGCTTCAGCATTGCCCAGATATCTCAAATCCGTTGCTGCACCGATGTCAGTATTGAACGATGTGAGAGCATTGTGATGGGTCATCCACTTACTGTATATGTACCGCACTCAGTTGAGCTCCTGATGACGAGAACCAAAACACAGCATTTGACAAATAACAGGTTGACAAGATATGAGCAGGTTTTGCTCGCTGCCGAAAATGTGACCCTGAAACGTTGTTCTGTGTTAAATCCTGCTACCTTGTTACCTGTTCCAAATGCGGATGGGGAAGATTGCGAAGACCATGACTGTCTGGATGTTACTGAGCTTTGCACCAAAGCGAGACCTGACATTGTCGATGACCCATTGTCTGATTCCGATCAAGTCCTTTTTGTTGATGGTTCATGCCTAAGAGACAATGAAGGGAATTTGAGAGGGGCGTTTGCTGTCTGTACCATCTCTGCAGTGGTGTAAGCTGCTTGCTTACAGGGAGTACACTCGCACAGGTAGCTAGAATCATTGCCTTGACTCCTGCATGTCGAAATTCTGAACAGATCCAAGTCACCATCTATACCGATAGACAGTAAGGTTTAGGTGTGGTTCATGACTTCGGACAGCTATGGTCGCAGAGAGGGTTCCTAACGTCATCAGGGTCTCCCATTAGGAATGGGGAATATGCGAGATAACTGCTGGAAGCACTGCAATTACCAAGGGAAGTGGCTGTCATTAACCCTTTAACCGCGGCGCGAATTCCGCCGCGGTGCGGCAGTTTAAAAGAGTAAGCGGGGCCGCGTCGGCCAACGGACGTGCGCAGCACTAGCGAGGTAGTGCTCGCGACGGCCGTTGGCCGACGGAAGCACGGAAGGGGTTAAGTGCACATCCCATGGAAAAGGAGACGACTTTGTTACCAGAGGGAATCGTTATGCTGACGAAGTTGCTCGCTTTTGTGCTACACATGCATGTATCTTCAATGTAAAATATGGTGGAGTACCGAACTGGATCCATGCTTCCCATACCCGACGAGTCACAGGTCCCTCTGATGAAACAGTAATGTACCCCGCTGCGCCCGTCGACTGATCTCCTTGGCATTACTGCAGGGTAAGCGGGAAATAGCACTACACTGGGGAAGCGCCCGCCCACCCACTCCCTCAGACTGCCTCAGGAGCATGAGCTGAAGTGAAAAAGTGGGCGAAGACTATGCCTGCCTTCAACCCCTCACCTCACGACCGAAGGATATTTGGCTACCCTTTCAAACTTACCATCAGTCCACCAAACAGGATACCACCAAGTGATACCCCTCCCATTATATACACCGGTCTATTTTGTATACTATGTGTCATGTCCACCTATGTTTCTGGAAATTTTTAGGGCCCTGACAATTGCTTATACCTGTGATGACTAATCGATATGGCGATGTGCTCATGTCTCTTTTTTCTTTTCCCTCTTGGATGATATGCAAATGTCTTCTTTTTGTTATTAATCTGAAAATCCAATAAAGGCAATTTAAAAAAAGAAGATAAACACTAAACTATACTCATAAAGTCTGGATGAGATCAAACCGGTGCTGGCTCCCTCAACATTCATGGAAATATTTGTCTTTCTAATTCTCTGATCAGTGATCTGGTCTAAAGCCAAACTTATGCTAGTGTCAACCTCTTGGACTCCTGGAGCAAAATAAATAGGTGAAAATTGTCTGGATTCCTCAATGTTGGTACTGATAAGTAATAAGCAAAAGTATAATTCACTTTTTCACTATGGTCGACAGCATGAGGAGCCTATGAACCCCAGACAAACACTGGAAGATGGTAACACTTTGCATATGTCATAGGTGGTGGTATAGGAGCTGCAATTCATATCCAGGGAAGACGATGACAAGAACTACAAGAGTACCGCGTGATCAAGGACCATTGGTAGGAGCTTAGAGAAATCCTTCCCCTGCTGCGGCGTTAAGTGTCTCCAGAGGTTCAAAAAAAGGAGACCCATAAAACTTAAGTGAGCCATAACAGCTTCTTGTTTATAGGGCGTGGACCTTGACAATTCTTCTTCTGTATTGGAATGATAACCAGAGGTGGAGGAGCTGGCCACAAACTTTTGACTAAACGTCCCCCAAGCTTTAAAAGACTACCAGGGCTATTTATTGGAGGGCGGTAAGTGGAAACTGCCCAAAACTGAGGGAAGCTATGTCCGCCCAACTCTCAAATCCCTATTGATTTACAAGCCAGGAATGCTGGCTTCCTAACATAGGTGCTCACTATAGAGCATTCACAGGAAGACATGGCATCGGAATGCCCAGCATATTATGGACAGTCTCTTCCAATGCATGTTCGCTTGCTTTTTTCCTCCTCGGAGCAAGAATGCATAGAATAGCGGTAGGAGTTACGAAAAATGCTCAAATATCCACCAAGATCAAAGAAACCATGCAGCATGTCAGTGACACTGAGTTTTGAATTTGAAAGGAAACCCACAGCTTTGTGATTTGTCTACAGAAAAAAAAAACATACCAGTCCACCACTGCATAGTGGGCTGTCTCTGTTTCAGTTTCAGCAAAAATACCTGCCAAACCATCAGGATTCCTGAACAGTGGTGCTCCGATGGTTTGGATTTCAGCCCAACAAACTCTAACTAAGGACCTAACGGCATGGTTTAGAGTTTGGTGGTAACTCAAAATCCCCCAGTTTCTGGAACAAATGCTAAATAAGGAGTATAACGCATCAACTTAATTTCATCCACCATACTATACCTATAATGGAGGAAATTCCACTGGTCGGTTCTTCTCCATAAGTACGCTTTTTTTACAGAGGGAGGATTTTCATTTACCATCACACACACAAATCAGGCCCTTAAAAGTATTGGCTGATTTAAGTATGTCGAAAGAGTCTGATGTGTAAAGAAGTCAGCTATTTGCTAGCGACTTGTCCTGCGCTCTAAAGTGTGAGGTACTTCAGCTTTCAAGGAGCTGGAGATGATTTTTCCAACCAAACAGAGCATCAATAATTTTGTCCTGGCCCTTCTAAAACAAGTTGGAAGTCTCAAGACGTGCATCATAGTAATTCAACTTAGGCAGGCAGTATTTATAAGGTCGATGGACTTAGAAACTTTTGTTCTGTATCTACCTTGTGTTCTGCAAAAGCACGTTATTTAACATTTCCTTGACTGTTAGTGGCTAATGGCTACTGTAAAGTGGAATGCTAATTCAGAAACTGCAACTGTTCTTTTGTGTGTGAGTTAGCGTCTTTGAACCAAGGTTTAAAACTAAGTGTCTGTGTCCTTGTAGTATACTGGTATTTAGTGTATTGCACCTTCCTGCTTCTCTGCCTTGCTGCTCAGCCAGTGTGGATGTTCTTGGAATGTTGGTATGTGTGGTGAGGTAATAGAATGCTGGTATGACTGTGTGTGGAGTGTCAGTTGAGAGGATGGGCTGAGCAGCAAGGAAGCTGCTCCTGGTGGGGCTCGCTCTGTAGAGAAGACCTACTCTACATCTAATTCTGTACTACTCCATGTTGTGTCTCCTGATCTACAATATCTACAATAAACCTACATGAAAATCCAACTGGTCCTGGTTCCATTCACCTATTACATTTGGCGACGATTGGAAAGAACCTGCCTTGCCACCTGATGGTCTACAGAAATTTTTAAAAGCAGGAAGCAACTCCAAGGTATGAGTTTCCTACAACTACAGCTACGCATTTAAAAGGCATACTGGCACCCGGTGAGCCCCACCAGTGACCTTCCATCGGTCGCCCTCAACCTCAGTGTGCCAGTTCCTGCCTGCACACATCTGAAGTGTGCCAGTTCCTGCCTGCACACATCTGAAGTGTGCCAGTTCCTTCCTGCACTCAACCTCAGTGTGCCAGTTCCTGCCTGCACACATCTGAAGTGTGCCAGTTCCTTCCTGCACACAACTGAAGTGTGCCAGTTCCTGCCTGCCTCTACTCGCCATGGAAGGCACTACCTGTTTCCATGTGGAAGAGCGTCAAGGGCTACTACTATTTAATGTGCTGTCTTCCTGCCTACGGATGGTCTCTACAGTTTGTGTAACCAGTACTTCTCAACTTTGTTTGGGATCGACAGACCATGAAGTCTTACAATGTTTTCATGGACCGTCAACCTCAGAGACTGGCAGCGTATACATATACAAACTGTGTATACAGGAGACACCAGCGGACAAACGTTTTGTCACATTCTTTGCGGAGAGCACTTCGTGATGTTAGTGTGGTACTGTGGGGAACCCATAGACGGCATCAGGCGAAATGTTTGTTATACCTTGAGACCCTCGCATCTGTGAGTGTCTCTGTGGCACTCGTGACTTTTCCGGTGCACAACGTGTTGTTGCGGACATTTGTTGGTAAGTCCATTTTGATTTATTTATGGGCCCCAGCCGTCCCCTAAACATTTGGCAGTTCAACGATCTATTTGAAATCCGCACCGCGCGCCCACCCTGTGCGTGCATGATTGTCACTGCGCATGCAGCCTTACCTCCTTGCAGTGTTCAGCGAGGCTGATGTGCTCTGTGACGTCTTGGATCCTAAAGCAGTGACCCCTTCGTCATCGACGGCTCGTGAGACACTTTGTGCACGGACGTGCCGTGAGCCATAATGCACGCCGTGCTGAACGTGCCGCCATCTTGCGGCTGGCATCATCTGTACACCATGCCTTGCCTGGCTTTAAGTGTCAATTTGCCAACCACGTCCATTACAACGTCACCTTGACGACTGAAAGCGGATGATCCCCGAATACTATTGTCAACTTTTCTTTTGGATGGAACCTACTGCTGAACTTGATTCAGTGCTTCTTCGAGGGAGACTGTACGCAAACGCATCGAACTGCATCCGTTCTTCTATTTCACTTCAAGTACTGCTTTGATGATGCCGCACTAATTTTTTTTTGTTCCCATCTCTCCTTGTCTGCCTTTCTAATTCAAAATTCATATCTCCTAAGCAGTATATTTTTGCCACCTTAATGTAAAAACCTGAGTGACTTTTGTCTTGGGTAATGCGCACTGTGTCAGTATGCTATCTATTCATACTTTAGTGGTGTATTTGCTCACGTTGCATTCACTAAGCGGAATCTTTATTTATTATTGATTTTCCCGATCTAGATATTTTCAGGGTACTAGGCTATGATTTGTTTTCTTAGGGTATTCGTTGTGTTGGAGCTGGTCTCCACACACTCTATTTTAATCTGCAGTGTGGGTAGTGCACACCCTATACACTGATTCTACCCTACACGGTTTTCTTTTTGTGCCTAGCATTAGTGTTACAATCTCACTACCCTACCCTTTACATTGTTATTTAGCTGTGGGGATTGTCGTTTACCTCTAGTTTATGCATAAAGTTGAAGTGCGCAATGGGTAGCACCCATATTTTATTTGGATATGCGCAATGGGCAGTGTACCCATATTTAGGTTTGTAATGCGCAATGGGCAGTGTATCCATATTTTGTTACCCATATTTAGGTTTGTCATGCGCAATGGGCAGTGTACCCATATTTTGGTTTGTTATGCGCAATGGGCAGTGTACCCATATTTAGGTTTGTAATGCGCAATGGGCAGTGTACCCATATTTTGTTTTGTTATGCGCAATAGGCAGTGTACCCACTCTTTAGTTGTAATGCGCAATGGGCAGCGTACCCATATTTAGGTTTGTCATGCGCAATGGGAAGTGTACCCATATTTTGGTTTGTTATGCGCAATGGGCATTGTACCCATATTTAGGTTTGTAATGCGCAATGGGCAGTGTATCCATATTTTGTTTTGTAATGCGCAATGGGCAGTGTACCCATATTTTGGTTTGTAATGCGCAATGGGCAGTGTACCCATATTTTGGTTTGTAATGCGAAATGGGCATTACATCCATTCTTCTTTTGCTTGTAAAGGAGGAAGAGGTGTGGTGTGTCGTTAATTAATTCAATGCATTCCTTTTTGGATTGATTGCATATTTAAATTTTTGCTATTACTATGCTTACTTTTGTTTATCCTTTTTGCTGTTCATTAAAGGGGAAGAGGTGTGTTATGCCATTTTTGTTAAATTAATGCAATGTTTTACTGCTATGTTTATTTATGCTTTTTCTATGCTTATTGCTTACATAATTCTTTTGTTGTTCATTAAAGGGGGAAGGTGTGTAGTATACTGGTATTTAGTGTATTGCACCTTTCCTGCTTCTCTGCCTTGCTGCTCAGCCAGTGTGGATGTTCTTGGAATGTTGGTATGTGTGGTGAGGTAATAGAATGCTGGTATGACTGTGTGTGGAGTGTCAGTTGAGAGGATGGGCTGAGCAGCAAGGAAGCTGCTCCTGGTGGGGCTCGCTCTGTAGAGAAGACCTACTCTACATCTAATTCTGTACTACTCCATGTTGTGACCCCTGATCTACAATATCTACAATAAACCTACATGAAAATCCAACTGGTCCTGGTTCCATTCACCTATTACAGTCCTCATCATCGAGTCCCCAAGTCAGTGCTTTGTTCATCTTCCAGAATCCTTAATTCTTCTTCTATGTCTTAGCGTTTGAGTCCCAAAGGACACGTGCTTATGTCAGTGTTCCAGTCCCCTGTCTCAATGTCCCCTTCTTTTGTGTTCTAGTATTCCGTCTGTTTTGTGCTCTCTGTGTTCTTGTGCTTATGTTAACATTTTCGTATGTGACTTTTGTTGCCATGTCTATATCTTGCACTAAGAATCTGTGGGCCAGATGTATCAACGCTTTTTGCGTTCGCAAACGGGCCGATTCGCAGAATTGGGCCGTTTGCGAACGCGAAAATGCGTTTTGCAATGTATCAACATTTTTTAATTCGCAATATGGGTAATCGCAATTATTTGCGATTACCTAAATTGCGAATGCAGTTTGGGAATCGCAATTTGCGATTCCCTAAATGCAATTCTTGTAGCTATCGCAAATTGCGAATTAGCATTTAGAATCGCAAATTACCACCAACTTTTAGTTGGTGGTAATTTGCAAATTCCTAGAAAAATGCACTTTTTTGCATTTTTTTAGGTGCCATGTGGCGTACATACATGCCCTTAGGGCATGTATGTGCGCCACATGTGCACACATGCATATTTCAGGGGTGCAACAAGGTGTCCTTTTGGCCCCCTTGCACCCTTGAAATTGCATGCGCAATTTGCGAGTACCTATTGGGTACTCGCAAATTGCACATGCAATTCCCATTCATTCCTATGGGCCTCTAGGCCCATAGAAATGAATGGGAAGCCATTCCTTATTTGCGACTCGCAATTTAAGAGTCGCAAATAAGGAATGCGTAGAAATCGCAATTTTATTTGCGAAACCTACATACATAGCATTATGCGAGTCCATAATAGCGAATAGGTAAAATTCGCTATTAAGGACTCGCAAAATACAATGTTGCTACATCTGGCCCTGTGTGTCTCTTGTTCTGTGCCCAATTGTCCATTTCCCTTTAGTTTTGTAGATCCCCCTTCTATTGCCTTGTCTGTGTCCCCATGCCTTAATCAATGCAACCAGTGTCTGCTCCTGTAGTGAAAACTTATATGCTTCTGTAGCAGAACATTCTGGATTACATTCTGCTGGACATTAGGTTATGGCCCCTAGTTATTGTTATGGAAGTGATACAGCAGAAAAATAGTGATCACAATGTCTTGGACCTCACACTTTGTTCATTGGGGACCAATGCCTCCTCTAGGGCTAATGAACCATTTGGCAGGAGGTTCGTTCCCACAAGCAATCGCCAAAGGCTGAGGTGGTGTGTTATCGCCTCAACCGGGACTGTAACAATCCTGTCCGAAGACGGGTACTCCTCAGGATTCGTGCGACGCAATAGGGGTTCCACCCTTTGACATCCCCAACTCCTACAATTACTGCACAGAGTATTAGGGCGATCAAGTGAGGGAAGGGAAAGGTAGGGAACAGCAGGGAGTAGAATCTGTGAAAACAAAGAACAGAAATATGAAAAGATATGTGCATGCAACACTACACTCAATGTGTCTCACTGGGTCATTCAGTACCTGACGTCTTCCACAACTCGCTGCCTTCTCCCTAACTCCAAAGTACGGTATTAATTCATACCCAGTGCTTTACTGATCAGGGAGTCTCTGACAATGAAAATACCGGTAGAATGGAAAAAATGAGGCTACCAGTACACAGCCAACAGTCTCGCTGCAAAAGGTGCCCTAAGGGGTGGTCACCCGTTTTAAGTCACGAGTACTTTCCCATCCCTTTCCCAACTTCTTTAGGAATTCATATGAGTCATGCTCCTACGTAGGAGCTCCCTCTGGGAAACACTAATATAAATGAGTCTGGTAATTCTGCCGAATTAAAAGGTGAGCTGGTTCCTTTGTGGTGCATGAAATAAAAAACAAAACAATAGAGGGTTTCACCCAGCTGAGGGACATGCAGAATCCAGTACCTCCTTTTCTGATTGCCGTCCGCTGTTACCGCTCTTACCTCAGAGCGCGGTGGGGGTCAGTGCAGCGACAGGCTTTCTCCCCTGCAGGCAACCCCGTGAGTTGAACGGAAGTCCTTCCTCTGTCCTTATTTCCGGTGCTAATGATGGCTCTCCGAGCCCTCGCTACGGCCTTTTTCCCGCTTTCTGTTGTGCGGGCTGGAAACGCTCACCGAGGTTGCAGCTCCCAGCTGCCAAGTTCCAGGAAGGGAAACAAGGTCCATGAACAGAGACGCAGCCGCGCCTCTGCCGCTTCTTCGAATCTGGGTCTGAAAGCAACAGGCTCACGTCCAGTATAACGCACGCCTACCAGGCGTGTTACGGCCTATTTAAGGACGTGGCTCCGCCCCCTCTTCACATAGCAGGGCTTTCTGGGACCTGTAGTCTCAGGCAGGCGCAAGGTTTGCCATTCCTGACAGTAGCTCCCCCTGCCGGGCGCCTCCTAGACCCAGGTTTACCGGGATGTTTGCGGTAGAAGGTGTCGACTGCCACCGGGGCATGCACATTGGTGCAAGGCTCCCACGAATCATCTTCTGGGGTGTATCCCTTCCATGACACCAGAAACCACAATTTCCCTCCCCGGTACTTAGAATCCAAAATGCTTTTTACCTCGTATTCTAGCTCACCGTTCTTGGCTATGGGAGGAGGTGCTCTTCGCCTTGCCCCTACTGCAGGCTTTAGAAGGCTGCAGTGGAAGACCGGATATATACGAAGGTAACATGGCAACCGCAACCGATATGCCACTGGATTGATCCTCTTTGCCACCGGGTAAGGACCTATGTACTTAGGGTGAAACACGCTGCGCAGTCGAAACCGGATGTTTTTTGTGGACAGCCACACCATGTCCCCCACCTCGTACTGAGGTCCATCGATCCGGTGGCGATCTTCCCATCCTTTGTAAGTCAGTTTCGCCCGCAACAGCTGTTTCCTCACCTTCTTGTGTACCTCCTGCAAAGCTTTGATATGAGCACTAACAGAGGGCTGGTTAGCGACTTCTTCGGGCAAATCAATGGGCAAAATGCGGGCACAGAAGCCATAGTTGGCAGCGAACGGAGAGACACCCGTAGAGCTATGAGAAGCGTTGTTATAAGCCAACTCAGCCATCCATAACATGGAAACCCAGGATTCCTGTGCTTCATCGGCGTAACACCTCAGGTACTTTTTTAATTTCTGGTTGAGCCTCTCCGTCTGTCCATCCGTCTGTGGATGGAAGCTTGTAGATACCGCAGACTCCACGTGCAAGGCTTGACACCACATCCTCCAGAACCTCGCTATGAACTGCGGGCCCCTATCCGACACGATGACCTTGGGGGTTCCGTGTAGCTTAACGATGTTCTGGAGCACCAGTTGTGCTGTTTGTCCGGCTGTGGGCAGGTTTTTGCAGGGAACAAAATGACCCATTTTGGTTAGGCTATCCACCACCACCAGAAGCGCGGTATACCCCTGATCCAGGGGTAGACCGGTGATAAAGTCCAAACTGATATGTTGCCACGGCAAGTGAGGAGTGGGCATGGGAATCAATTTCCCTTTCTTTTTTGTCGTATCCCCTTTTCCTCGAGCACAACTCTCGCATCTTGAGACCCATCCCTTGATATCTCGGACCAAAGAATCCCACCAGAAATGTCTTTGCATCAACAGGATAGTCTTACGAATGCCGGGATGTCCGGCCAACGGTGATTCGTGACACCAAGCATAGGCCTTCCTCCATAAAGGTACTGTAGGTAGATACAGCTTACTGCTCTGAAAAGGCAACCCATGCTTAATGGCTCGGGTAGATATAGCTTCGGCCCATTTCTCCCACTCTTGGGTGGTCTTGTAGCGCCGTACTTCTTCCAGGTACTGTTCGGCCTTGAGAACGCACACCACCTTAGAGGGATCAATGATGGCGGCAGGAGGGACGATGGCCTGGTCGCCGTTGGAAGCCAAACGTGACAAGGAATCCGCTTTGCGGTTCTCTGCTCCAGGCCGGAACGTGATGATGAAGTCATACTCCTCAAAGAAGAGCATCCACCTCATCTGTCTTTGAGTTAGGTGTCTAGCCGTCTTGATGTATTGGAGATTCCGATGGTCGGAGTATACAGTGATGGGATACCGGGCTCCCCACAAATACGGACGCCATTCCTGGAAGGCTCTCTTTATGGATAACAGCTCCTTCTCCGCTATGTTGTAATTCCTTTCTGCCGGGTTGAGCTTCCTGGACAGATAAGCTACCTGATGCAGCTGTCCGGTATGTTTATCTCTTTGGGAGAGGATAGCCCCTATTGCCTCATCGGAAGCATCGGCCTCTACGATAAAAGGAGTATCCAACTGGGGATGTCTGAGGACTGGTGCAGAGGTAAAAGCGTGTTTCAGGTATTTGAAGGCGTCTGCGGCTTCCTGTGTCCATTCGAAGGGCTCCCCCTTTCTGAGGAGTCTGGTGATCGGAATAGCCTTTTGCGAAAAGTCCTGAATAAATCTGCGGTAATAGTTGGCAAATCCTAGGAAGCTTTGCACACCCTTGACATCCTTTGGCACCGGCCATTCCTGTACAGCCTGTACCTTCCTCTCTGCCATACCCAAACCTTCAGGACGGAGCATAACCCCCAAAAACTCTACCTCATGCACCCCAAACTCACACTTGCTTAACTTGCAGTATAATTGGTGCTTCCTCAGGGCCTCCAGAACCTGTATGACATGTCCCTGGTGATCTTTCTCCGACTTCGAGTAAATCAGTATGTCGTCTATGTAGACGACTACTGTATGATCCACGTACTCTTTCAGTACGGCGTTCAGGAAGTACTGAAACGCCGCAGGGGCGTTACACAGCCCGAACGGCATCACGGTGTACTCGAACAGACCATAGCGTGTTTTGAAGGCTGTCTTCCACTCGTCCCCTTCTCTAATGCGTACCAGATGGTACGCCCCTCGTAGATCTAACCTGGTATAAACCTTTGCCTCCCACACCTGGTCCAACAAAACGGGTATAAGGGGTAGTGGGTAGCGATTACGGATTGTGTTTTTATTTAGCATGCGGTAGTCGCAGCAGGCTCTCAGCTCACCACTCGCTTTAGCTATGAAAAACAGAGGGGATGCTGCCGGGGAACGAGAGGGCCTGATAAATCCTATTTTCAGGTTCTGATCCAGATAGCTCCTTAGGTGTTGGGTCTCAGGCTCTGACAGGGCATACACTCGGCAAGCGGGTATGGTGGCTCCTTCTACTAAGTCTATCCGGCAGTCATAACGCCTATGGGGCGGGAGGTTTTCTGCCTGGGTTTTGCTGAATACATCCGCATACGGAGTATATTCGTTCGGCAGAACAGTCTCCTTCTCGGCCGCTGTGGCCAACAAAAACGGGTGCGCCAAAGTCATCGCACCGGAGACAGGTTCAAAGGTTATGTGATCCCTGCACTCTTCTGACAGAAACTGTACGGTCTTATCTCTCCAGTTTATGGTGGGGTTAAGGTGACAGAACCATGGCATACCGAGTATCACCTCGTACTGAGGGGCATCAATGATATTCAAAGCCAAGTCCTCCCTGTGTTGTCCCCTCCCTGCTCCAACCGATAGCTGTACTGTCTCTGTTCTCTCCGTAATGAGTCCGGATTTTAGGGGTTTACCATCCACGGCCAATACCTCCTCAGGGATTTCCAGGGGCATTCTATGTATATCTAGGTGTTGAACCAAACCGTTATCTATAAAGTTCCCGGTAGCCCCTGAGTCTAACATGGCCTTTACCTGAAAGATGTGTTGTTTGTACTCTAAACCCATCAGGACCACTATATGGGATTCTGTAGTTTTCACACGTGTGGTGGCCAAAGAAGGAATCCTCCATTCTTTATCCATCGCCGGCCCTGAAGAAACGGCAGAAACCCCACCAAGGTTGGTGCACGATGTCGATGCTACCGCCTTCTTGTTTCTATATGTACCCCCTGATGTTTTGGGCCTAGCGGGGCACTCACGAACGTAGTGCCCTTTCCTTCCACAGTACATACACAACCCCTGTGTGCGTCTGCTTTGCCTCTCACTCCTGGAGAGAGGTGCCCGTAGGGCTCCGACTTCCATAGGTTCTGAGGAGGCTTCACCCCCTGTCGTGTCTCTCCTGAAACTCCTTTCCAGCGGGGACACTGGCTTTTCCCCTTTATGTCTATCTCCTCCTCTATCAGCGATACGTCCATCCAGCCGTAACGCAAGACTGATGAAATCTGTACAAGATCGAGGCTGTGGATCTATCCTGGCTATGACGTCTTTCAAATCGTCACAGAGGCCTTGGTAAAAAAGGGACATCCTTTTTTCCTCTGGCCATGCTGCTTCCGCCACCAGTCTGTTAAAAGTGGTCAGGTAGGACACCAGATCGCGTCTCCCTTGTCTTAACTCCAGGAGTTCTTTATCGGCGCTGAAGGTCGTGGTTCTTCTATCGAACACTCCCTCCAAAGCCGAGCGGAAAGCATCCCAGTCTGACAGGATAGGGTTGTTACTCCGGACCAGGGGTACTGCCCAATTGGCGGCGTCCCCTATCAGGTACGAAATGGCAAAAGCTACCCTAGAGTAATGATTGGGAAACGATGAGGGTTTGCACGAGAAATGCATTAGGATCTGGGTTAAGAACACCTGTATCTTTAGGGGGTCACCGGCATAGCGTTCAGGGCTAGCTAACGGTATCGGGGGGGGGAACGGTGACGTGTATTTGGGAAGTCCCTGGAGCTATCTCGAATGGGTTCCTAGTGAGTTTTTCCACTCTTTCTCGCAGAGCTGCAGTCTCTGCTCTGGAGGCAGCCAACTCCTGCCGAACCAACGCCAGGGCCCCTAGAACCTCCTCTATAATCACCCGTATCTGGCGCACGAACCGGGAGGAGTAAGTAACGTGGGTGCGTTATTCTGTAACGATCCTGTCCGAAGACGGGTACTCCTCAGGATTCGTGCGACGCAATAGGGGTTCCACCCTTTGACATCCCCAACTCCTACAATTACTGCACAGAGTATTAGGGCGATCAAGTGAGGGAAGGGAAAGGTAGGGAACAGCAGGGAGTAGAATCTGTGAAAACAAAGAACAGAAATATGAAAAGATATGTGCATGCAACACTACACTCAATGTGTCTCACTAGGTCATTCAGTACCTGACGTCTTCCACAACTCGCTGCCTTCTCCCTAACTCCAAAGTACGGTATTAATTCCTACCCAGTGCTTTACTGATCAGGCAGTCTCTGACAATGAAAATACCGGTAGAATGGAAAAAATGAGGCTACCAGTACACAGCCAACAGTCTCGCTGCAAAGGTGCCCTAAGGGGTGGTCACCCGTTTTAAGTCACGAGTACTTTCCCATCCCTTTCCCAACTTCTTTAGGAATTCATATGAGTCATGCTCCTACATAGGAGCTCCCTCCGGGAAACACTAAAATAAATGAGTCTGGTAATTCTGCCGAATTAAAAGGTGAGCTGGTTCCTTTGTGGTGCATGAAATAAAAAACAAAACAATAGAGGGTTTCACCCAGCTGAGGGACATGCAGAATCCAGTACCTCCTTTTCTGATTGCCGTCCGCTGTTACCGCTCTTACCTCAGAGCGCGGTGGGGGTCAGTGCAGCGACAGGCTTTCTCCCCTGCAGGCAACCCCGTGAGTTGAACGGAAGTCCTTCCTCTGTCCTTATCTCCGGTGCTAATGATGGCTCTCCGAGCCCTCGCTACGGCCTTTTTCCCGCTTTCTGTTGTGCGGGCTGGAAACGCTCACTGAGGTTGCAGCTCCCAGCTGCCAAGTTCCAGGAAAGGAAACAAGGTCCATGAACAGAGACGCAGCCGCGCCTCTGCTGCTTCTTCGAATCTGGGTCTGAAAGCAACAGGCTCGCATCCAGTATAACGCACGCCTACCAGGCGTGTTACGTCCTATTTAAGGACGTGGCTCCGCCCCCTCTTCACATAGCAGGGCTTTCTGGGACCTGTAGTCTCAGGCAGGCGCAAGGTTTGCCGTTCCTGACAGGGACTATCCAAAAACAAATCTATGAGGTTCTTGCCACTGCCTTGGAAGCAATCATATTGATGGGGGGGAATGCCCTGACAGTCGCTGCATGGGGCGATCTGGATACCATTCATAACTCCATGGGTTGTACATTTAAAGACCTTTTTATGGTAGAATCTAGATCTCTCCCTGAGAAGGCCAAAGTGGCTCCATGGTACAATAAAAACTGTAGGGCTGCGAGGAGATCACTTTCAGATGCCATTAGGAGCAGCAAGAGGGACTCAATCAAGGAAGCAAGGGCCTTTTACAAAATCTCGCTAGCTAACGCTAAACGTGAATATGAGAGGGAGAAATTGGAAGTTCTGTTAAATGCTGTGAAATTGAAAAACCATTGGCTGTTCTGGCATACTCTGGCCGATAGGACTTCAGATTTAGCTGCCACGTTGAATTCTAACATCTCGGCAGCAGCATGGATTAACCACTTTTCTGGGTTGTATGATGGGAGGGCCACTGATGAGGCAAGGACGTACCCTGGTAGTGTTGAGGGCCACACTGCCACACCAGTACAGACTGTCCATGCAGAGAATGATCTAATGTTAATGTTAGGAGATTTGTAAAGCGCAACTGTTACCCTAAGGTGTCCTGGCGCTAGCAACAGTCCTCCAGAAAGCACAGCAATTAAAGCCAGGATGAAGTAATTAGTCAAAAAGCCAGGTCTTTAAGGCTTTCCTGAATTCAAGTAAATCTGAGCTATTCCTCAGGTGGAAAGGAAGATCATTCCAAGCCTTCGCCGCACAGACGCTAAAACTTTTACCTCCCCACCTGGCTTTTTTTGTAGGAGGTACTATCACCAATTTTGCTCCGAGAGAGCGCAGAGGTCTATTGGGCACATACCACTGAAACTGCCGCCTCAAATGGTCTGGTCCTATGCCTTGTAGAGCCTTAAAGACCATGCAGAGTGATTTAAACTGCACTCGTTTCTTTACAGGTAACCAGTGAAGTCTACGGATTTCACCGGAGACCGAAGCAAATTTGGGTATATATGCAGGAGTTGGAGTTTACGCACCAAAAGCTCCTGAATGTTAAGATATAGACTATTGCAATAGTCTAACCTTGATGTAATCAGTGAGGTGATCACCAAACGCTGGCTGTCCTTTGGCAGGGAAGACAATATTTTCTTACATGTCCTTAGGACATAAGATGTGGCGGAGGCCACTGCATTGACTTGAGCCCCAAAATTAAGTCTGTCATCTATTATCACTCCCAGGTTTTTAACTTTCCCAGTGGAAGTTGGGAGCGGACCCATAGTGTCCGGCCACCAGCCTGGGTTCCAGAAACTAGGATCATTCCCAAACAGGACAACTTCTGTCTTGCTGGAATTAAGCTTAAGACAGTTTTGGGAGGCCCTGCCTGAATTGATTGTATGTAAATTTCCTCCTATCATCGTAAGGGAGGTTATTAATGCCATAGACTGGATCACTCCAGGAAAAGCGCCGGGGCTAGACAAGGTGCCTGGGGATTTGGTTAAGGCAGATAAGGTAATCTAGGTCCCGTATTTTGCTAAGTATTTTAATTGTATTTTGGATGGCTTACCTACTCCGCCCACTTGGGCAGCGGCTGAGATTGTACCAATCTATTAGAAAGTCTCACGGCCCCTGCCATCCAGTTATCAGCCAATCAGCCTTATTGACAGCCCTTAAAAGCTTTTTTATCATATATAGTTGGATAGGCTATGTGAGTGGGTTGCGGGCATGGGTCTTATAACTCCCCTCCAAGCAGGGTTTAGATATGGGACCAATACCATCGATCAAGTATTCCGACTACAACTTATAAACTGGAAGCATGCCGCTTTGGGAGGTGGTCAGCTCTATGTGGTTTTTGTCGATCTCCGTACTGCCTTTGACCTCGTGCCAAGGAAGGCCTTACGGAAGGTTCTAACTGAACAGGGTGTCCCAAATTATCTTGTTGATGTCATCAGGAGGTTGCACCAGATGAACTATGCGCAGGTTAGATATGGCAAACATAGGGAGCTAAAACTATAGATACCAGTCACAAGGGGGGTAGTAAGTCAGGGCTGTGTTCTTGCCCCAACCCTGTTTTTACTATACATTAACAATCTGGTAGCCCAGCTAGAGAAGTGCAATCATGATGCCCTGAGTTTAGTGGGTATGAATATCCCAGCCCTTCTGTTCACAGATGATACTCTACTGGTACCCAAATCCCCTATGGGCATCCAAAATCTTCTGGACCAGTTTGGTGTCTTCTGTAAGCAGAGAAGACTTGAGATCAACCTCCAAAAAACCAAGTATATGGTTTTTAATCCTAGCCACACAACCCGCCTTAACCCATCTCTGAATGGTGTTCCCCTTGAAAGCATCTGTACCTTCGAGTATTTGGGCCTCACCTTGATGGAGAACTGTGGCTGTTCTGCTCAGATCTATAAGAGCAAGTTGAATCTCGAACGTTATGCAGGGGGCATCCTGAAAGGTTTTAAGGGTTTCTGGCCAGCATCTCCGGCCATCCAAATCTTCAACCTACAAGCATTAGGCGGAGCCTTGTATGGGGAGAACTATGGGGACACAAGAGGACTACCACATTGGAGGTGGGCGAGAACCAATTTTTACGGTCTTTGGCGAATATCCCGACCAGTACCCCACTCCTGCCATTACGGTTAGATCTGGGCCACAGGTCCATCGCCCATAAATCAGCTCTTAGACCTCTACTGTATTGGAGACAGCTATAGGCCTCAGTGGACCTAGTTCTGTATCAGGCGGGATTGGAGGAGCTACTCAGGCAGTCTGGAGTTTCTAGGATTCCCTGGTTTGAGCATCAAGAATTACTTGGCAAAGGTGGGATGCAAACATTCGTGGACTAACCCGGGAGCAATTTCCGGTGTGTCTAAGGCAGCATTTAAGGGGATTTACTGGAGTTATATAGACGAAGAATTGAGCAGGAACTGTAGTTTGGGTACCCTGACACTAGCCTTTCTGAATTCAAATATTCTTTCCTCATGGAAGAATATATGGATTCCATTGAACCCCTTTTGGCAAAAACCCTGTACATTAAATTTCGATTTGGGACCCAACCGTTGCGGCCCTTCACTGCTAAATGGGGGCAACATGATACTAATTCAGACATGACCTGCACTTTCTGTCCCCAGACCAAGGAATGCTTCAATCACATATTGTTCTTCCGCTAGCGCTACCATAATCACAGGAAGAAGTGGATACTCACGCTTTGTCGGAGTATCGGGATTGGGGATTTTAGGTTTGTCTCCAGAATCCTCAGATCCAATACATTTTCCTTAATTGTGTTTGCTCTGTCCCGCTTCTTAATGGGAGTATGGAGAATCAGACAGAGCAGTGTAGGGCCCTGAATACTGTATTACACTGCCCGTTGCTGTTGGCAATGTGACCCAGACAAATAGACTAGTTACACCTCCTAATTCAATGGCCTTCCTTAACGAAGTGTTAATTCTCCATTAGAATACAGAAGTATGAGTCATTTGGCTGTAGCCCGTTTTATAAAATCCTAATACTAGCAATGTTTATCGATTAAGCACTGTTCATAAAAGGCCTAAGACAGCTTTTTTTATTTTATTGGTTTACTACTTTTAAAGCTTTTATATTCATTTTATTTATGTGAACTTATAGGGCAGCATTATCTGAATAAAGAAAATTATGATGATGGTTTACATCAATGCATCTATGTCTCTGTGTCCTCATGTTGTCAACTTGTCCTTGCACACGCTTGTCCCCTTGTCTCTGTACCTATGCCTGTGACCCAGTCAGTGTCCTCTTTTTGCACAATCTGTCATCAAAGTCTGTGTTGATAAGTTTCTGCTCCAAATTCCTGAAGATTATGCATTTCTCTGAACTCGCTCGTTTATTATTGGCTGTAGCCTACTGTCTGTGTTCAAATATTTTGCCAGTATCTAGGTGCTTGTATCTCTGTTCTTGTTTCACAGTTGTTCCACAGCTATGTTCACCTACATGTCTCAGTGTCATCAATTTTGTTGGGTCTGGACTAGAGACACATATTCCAAAAAATATAAATAAATATGCATACTTACATGTATAAACAGGCTTTATGTCAGAGCTCTTCATCCATTTATGTAAAATATGTACTAATGCACTGATCACTACAAATCGTCACAAATTGTGCACTGCCTTTTTGCGACCAGTAATTTAATTTGCAAAAATCTTAAATATTAACAAGTCAATTTGCAAAATAAGGAATCAGAAAGGAGTTGCAGAATGGCCTGCCAGATTAATATTTATTAGGTAGGTTGGAATTTGCATCTCCCTCCGATTGGTTACCTTCATAGGGATGCTGGTCTGCAAGGGATAGATGACCACCATTCCAAAGAAACTACTTCAAAATGGATTTGTTTTAAAGCAAACTAAGTTTCTTAAATGAAATGGGCAGATTTAAAAAAATCAATT
Organism: Calotriton arnoldi; assembly: GCA_963921515.1. Lineage (NCBI taxonomy): Eukaryota > Metazoa > Chordata > Amphibia > Caudata > Salamandridae > Calotriton > Calotriton arnoldi. The sequence continues at coordinate 182,309 of CAWUFW010011269.1, forward strand.
TTGAAAAACTTCATTGAGAGGAGACAGTCTTTTGCTGGACCACTGCCTAATCCTCCTAAAGTAGCCACCAAGATTCCCAAAGGCGGAGAAGGCCAAATGGGATTGCTTAGTGGGTTTAGTACATAAGAAACATGTTTTTACCAGTTGCAAACCCTCTGATTTAGCCAATCTTTTTCCTTTTTATCCATGTTGATGGAAAACGCCTTGCCTTTTAAAGGGACTACCAACACCACACATTGAGCTTGAGCTGTGTTAGATAAAAAGCACAAAACTGAAAGCCTTTGTGCCTTGTTGTTGTTAAGAAACTTAGACTCGTGGTGAATTAGAATGAAGCTGCATCCTTATCTCTTAAGCATTCTTCAAGACTCAAAGCATCACGCACAAAGAAATTAGTTACCAGTAACTCCAGTTCTCCGACATTGCTATCTTTCATAAACTCACATATTTGAATCATTTGCCGTAATTAGGCTGGGAATGCCTGGTAGCTTTAAACAGGGGTAGGAGGAGAGCTCAGCAATTCCACCTCACTGGCTGAAGTTCGGGTTGTTTCAAATGAGGTGGATGTTCTACTAAAGAAATGTTGCTGAGGCCTCTAGCCATTTTAACACGGTTTACTGCTATTTAATGTTAACTAGGAAGGTATGAAAAATCCAAAGCTGAAGAACCTCAAATGAAGTAAGAGCCAGTGGGTACAGTTGCGGAGTCTAGCACATCACCGGCATTACTTTCTTAATCTGTATGTACCAGTATCTACTTAAAAAGGCCCAAAGTACTGACTGCGTATCAAAAACAAGGTATGCCTGAATGCAAACTGCAACAATCAGCTAACTCTCAGGCGTAACGCAAGAATTATAACAGGGTCCACTACTATAACTTGCATGTAAAACAGGTCTGCCACGAAAAAGAGTCATAGCAGCATTCGTACTTGTCTTCTGAATACATGACTCACTGATTAGGTGTAAAAGTGACAGAAGATATGTGGTGATGTGATGCTGGTGGAACTGTGCGATGTCAGCTGGAATGTTGACGAGCGTCCTGCCTCGAGTGTTCCCTCTGTGGCAGTTACTGCTTGTGCCTTGGCTGTGCCAGCTGGGACGGCTCTCTGTACCCCTACAATTTCTATTGGCTTGGCGAAGCCTTTCTGGGTTATAATGGACTCTATTGTCTTCACTTCGTTCAAACCTGCCATCTAGTGGACCATCTGTGCAATCCACACAGAACTTCTCCTTGTGTGTCACGTCTGTGATACACACACAGTTTCTATCATTCACCACAAGGAAGAGAGAGGCTGCCTATTATATCCTTTCTCTCCTTACATATTCAAACGGAGCTTTTATTCTTGCCACAACGTAAAACAGTGACCGCTTTTCTCTGTTTCTCCCCTTTTCTTTCTTCTATTTTTTTTTTTCTCTTTTCTTTTCCATCTGTTTGCCTTTATCTTGGCTTCGTTTACTTTCACCTCGTTTTTGTATTCTCTCCCTGCTGCTAACATTTTTATTTCGCAGGTACTCAGCCAACATGCAGAGTGTCATCGCTCCAGCGCCTTTACTACAGGAACCGGGACAACCACCCCTGGAATGGAAGCAGTGGATCAGATCCTTTAAGGCTTACTTAGGTGCCATAGATGGACAAAGGTTCAGACCTGAGAGGAAAAAAAATCTTATGTATTACCATTTAGGGGTTGAAGGTCAGAATGTATTTGATCACTTACCTCCTTATGACGCACCCGAAGGTGAGGATCCTGACGAGTTTGATGTAGCTGTAGCTCAATTGGATAAGTACTTTACAAAAACAAAGAACATTGTAGTACACAGATACAAATTTTTTACCAGAATGCAGAAATCTACGGAAAGTATAGATACTTTCATCACAGCATTGAAAGTTCTTTCTTCAAAGTGTGAATTCGAAAACTTTACGTCACAACTTGTGAGAGATCAGCTTGTAGCCAGATGTTATTGTAAAAAAATTCAAGAGAAATTGCTTACCTGTAAAGATCCCTCCTTAGACAAAGCAGTTGATATTGCTAAAAGCATTGAAAGCTCAATGGAGTACGCCAAGCAACTAGAAACGGCTTTGTCTAATGCCACCATTTCAGGTGCTGTCTCCACCAAACCTCCTGTTATCAAACGAGACGACACCAGAAGGCAAAATGTGTTTAGAGGTGGAAGAAATTTTTTACAAAATAGACCGTTTAATCAAAAGATCAGTTGCTTCAGGTGCGGTTCACCTTTGCATGTCTCCTCTTTTAAGAACTGTCCAGCCGTCAGTCAACAGTGTGGACAGTGTGGTAAAATGGGTCATTTTGCCAGAGTTTGTATGGGAGCTAGAACGAGAAACATAAGGTGTATCCTGAATGAGTCTGATAGTCACGATGACGTCATCAATCAGGAGTACGTTGTAGTGGTGAAAGACTGTAGCGAGAAACAGAACACGCCTCAAATTCCTGACCCTGAGGTTGATGTCACCATAGAAACTATTCGCATTCAACTTCTTGTAGACACAGGAGCACGTATTACCATCGTGTCACAAGAAAAATACCTTAAGTTCTTGGCAAAGAAGAATTTATTACCACCTGTTGAATTGTTAGGCTACTTCTGGGCTACCATCGATGTTTTAGGGGAAACCATCAAGGGCAAGGTGTATGTGGCAAGAAAGGGGATTAATGTCCTTGGGTTACTGCATCAGGCTGAATTTGGTTTAACCATTAAACCAGGCCTAGCCAAACCTGTCTTTATTGACAAACAGCCTGCGCAAGATCAAGCACAATCCACCAAGGACATCAGCTCTCTGTCTACCACAGAGATTGCTAACAAGTGGGAGCACAAGTTTGGGAAGGTGTTCGAAGAACGCCTTGGCAAAATCACTGACTTCCAACATTTCATCAAAGTCAGAGAAAATGCCACACCTGTCAAGCATAAGTTGCGTAATGTTCCTCTCAGCATTAGGGCTGATTTATCCAAACACTTAAAAACTCTGTGCGATCAAGGCATAATTGAAAAAGTCGAGGCTACCCTCTGGCTTTCACCCATCGTCCTGGCTAAGAAGAGGTCTGGAGACTTGAGGATGTGTGTCGACTTGAGGAGTCTCAATGAAGCTATCTGGGTCGACGGTTTTCCCCTCCCACGTATTAAGGATTTGATTGTTAAAGTTGGATCCTCTTCGTGGTACACTGGATCTCAAAGCTGCTTATCATCAGGTTGAACTGCATCCTCAGTCCTGACACCTCACAGCCTTTGTCACTCCTGATGGTGTGTACCAGTTTTGCCGTCTACCTTTCGGCTTGGCTTCGGCGGCCGCCGTCTTTCAGAGGCTTATGACCGAAATGTTTCACGATAATCCCCATGTTGTTCTCTTTCAAGATGATATCCTTATTTTCTCTAAGACTGAAGCCGAACATTATTTAGCCATTGATCACGTTTTTAGCACTTTAGAGAATAGAGGAGTTACCCTACAGAAGAGCAAATGCACTTTCAAGGTAAAAGAAATAGAATATCTAGGTCACATTATCTCGGAGCATGGCATAAAACCCAGACCAAGTTTGGTCAGAAGCATCGTGGAAGCGCCTGCGCCACAAAACAAGGAACAGCTCATGTCTTTCCTTGGGCTGTGTGAGTTTTATGCCAAGTTCATGAAAGATTTCGCCAAAACCACTGAATGTTTCAGGGCTCTGCTGAAAAAAAGGGGCAATCTATTCATGGTCAGAAGAGTGTGAAAAAGGTTTTCAGTCCATCAAGGACCATATTGTCAAAGCCCCTCCTTTGCAAGCTTTTGTGGAGTGAAGACAGACTGTTGTCACAGTTGATGCCTGCGAGTATGGTCTGGGGGCTGTTTTATCACACTATGCAGTAGGTAGAGAGCACACGGTAGGTTTTACCTCCAGAACACTTCGTCCCGTGGAACGGAAATACTCCGTTATAGAAAAAGAGCTTCTGGCCTGTGTCTGGAGTGTTGAGAGGTTTAAGCCATATTTGTGGGGTAGATCTTTTGTACTTAAGACTGACCACCATCCTTTAGTTGACATTTTGTCTGGCAAAAAATAAAACGCACCACTGCTCGCTTGGCCAGATTATCTGCTAAGCTTTTGGAGTACACTTTTAGTGTAGAGTACATTCCTGGGGGGAAAAATTGCAGAGCAGATTGCTTGTCTAGGCTTCCCATTACCGACACAGAGGAACAAGATTGAGAGACTGAAGTTGAGGAGTGGTTTGTGGCTTGTATTAGTCACAACAGCCTGTCTTTTGCTGAGGAAGATTGGGTGGTTGAAGTGGACAAGGATGCTGTGCTCAAAGAGGTTGCGTCTTTAATCAAGAAAGGCTGGCCCAAGGAGAAGTGTCTCTCACCAGAACTTCAAATGTTCTGGAAGGTCTGCAATGAGCTATCGGTTGAGGGCGGTAAAGTGGTTAGGGGCGATAAGCTTGTACCTCCTGAGTGTTACCGAGAAAAGATAGTCATGGCTGCACATTCAGGTCACCTTGGTGCTACCATCACTAAGAGGAAAGTCAGAACTGACTTCTGGTGGCCAAGAATGTATTCCCAGATTGACGTGTTAGTCAAGCAATGTGTGCGATGTAATGCCAGTGACAAGGTTTTGGTCCTAGAAGGTGTGGTAGGGTCTCCTGTGTCCCCACTTGGAAGAGATTGGCAAAGATTGTTGATGGATTTTCTTGGACCTTTCCATGTTCTTCCTGCCAACATGAGATACTTTCTAGTTCTTATTGATCATCTGTCCAGGTGGGTTGAGGTTGAGCCCATCAGCATCCCAAATTCCAAAAGTGTCATCAATTGTTTGAACAAGATGTTCCTTAGGGAAGGCTATCCCGAGGAGATTCTAACAGACAACGGCGTTCAATTTGTCTCGCAGGAGATGAATTTGTTTCTACGCTCCTGTGGTATCAAGCATACCAGGACTCCACTTTACTACCCCCAGAGCAACGGCAAAGCAGAACGGTTTAACAGAGTTGTTGTGGAGTGTGTCCAAGCTGCTTTCAGGTCCAAGTCGTGTGTTTTTCAAGCTGTAACAGATCTAGTTTGGTCTTACCGTACTTCACCTCATGTTGCCACAAATTTTATTCCTTTTGAACTCATGAGGGGGAGAAAAGCATCCACTCAAGATTACCCATTTTGGATGGTAAAGTCCTTCCACCAGGGTTGTGATATGAGATGTGTGTGGGAGTCTGAGAATAAGAAGTCAGCTGAAGCTAGTTCCCAGAGTTGTGAGCCCAGTATCAAAAAAGAGACCCACAGACTTCATATCGGGGACTGGGTTAGAATAAAAAATCCAGTCTCTGTCAGGAAAGGTCTTTCTAAGTTCTTGGATTCACAACAGGTTGTAGAAATTCGCAAGAATGCTGTAAAATTGTCCAATGGGAACTGGTGGAGCACTTCACGTGTTGCAAAGGATCCTTGTTTTCCCTCTGAGATAGTTAAAGCAGACTAAAATGTTTTGTGGGGGGATGGTGTCAGGAAAAGCACCAGGGTCCATGTTAGACCAAGCAGATTACATGATTATGTTTGATCACAAGAGCCTCTTAAAGATTTCATGAGTATGTTTATTTCTTATTTGGTATTTCGTTGTGTTCACCCCTCTTTCTTTCTGTATCCCTCCCCTTTTTCCTTTTCTTGAGAATGTTTATGCATATATTTTTATTGTTCTATTAAGAAGGGGAGGTGTGGTGATGTGATGCTGGTGGAACTGTGCGATGTCAGCTGGAATGTTGACGAGCGTCCTGCCTCAAGTGTTCCCTCTGTGGCAGTTACTGCTTGTGCCTTGGCTGTGCCAGCTGGGACGGCTCTCTGTACCCCTCCAATAAATATCCAACTGGAAACTCACTGCTGCTTCCAACTTACTTCATTTCAAGATATAAACTGAAAAGGTTTTCATGAATTGAAAGCTTAGTACAAAAAAAAGAAAATACATTTGTTATCAATGTGCACTAGTGGGTTCTCTAATAGGACATCAGATATTTTAACTGGTCAATCACCTTCTCTCCTCACATACCTTATTGCACATCACAAGTCTCCTTCTAAGGCTATCATTTTCCTGAAGCATTTTTGAAATTGTTTTCAAAACCTGACGACTGCTAGCAGACTGAAAGGTGAAAGGAAATTTGTGTAAGAAATCTAGAACATCCCATCTATATATTTACACATATTTAAAGTAATGTAACCGCACTACACATAATGAAGCACAAGAATCTCACACACATGTAACTGACCCAGTATGTGGGCTTAATTCAAGTTAGCAAGTCGTTGTATTTTCTGGTAAAGGAATGAATCACCAGTAAAGCTTGAAGTGTTTCGGCACAAGGTTTTTCCTTAATAGGTTCATGAGTTTATGGGACTCAATTCAATTCCTTTGCATAACAATAAAGGAGAGCAGTTAAATGCCTTATATGATTAGGCACCTTTGTTTTCTTCTATTAACTCACAAGGTCTCCAGTTACAAAGAGGTGCAGGGGATTGGTAACTGGTGTCGTACTGCCACCCAATTCCTTCCTGCCTGGTTGGGGTCTATACAGACATAAGAAAATTAAAAATGAATTACTTGTTTGTTATTTTCATCTTTGAATTCATAAGCATTAGAATATATGTGCAGCCACTGGGGAGTTTTAATAGATATTTTAAATTTGGAGGAGGCAACATTTTCTGTTTTCACTTCTATATATTGGTTTCAGTGAGGTGCTGCCAAAAATGTCCTTTGCAAAAAACACAGAGGGGATAATGAGCATCTCTGCCAAATTCCCTCTACAGTGAAAAAATTACAGACGTGTAATCAAACCAACTGTGATTCTAGCCACTGGGCTGTAATAAAAGCATCCAATTAGATATATAGAAACAAATTTTGTCCTTTGCAAATACCTCAAGTTCTCTAATGAGGCAGGCCACTTTATCCGATCATCTTCTTCACTACTTGCCAAAGGAAATAAAAAGCCAACAAACTTCCCACTCTATGGGCCTATCATGTTAAGGATAAGAAAACAAGTTACTTACCTGTAACTTTGGTTCTCCAGTATTGGAAGCTTTCATAGATTCCCATGCTTGGAATCATTCCCCGTCGTCGAGATGGGAGCCTCGGTAAATATATATATATATACATAACAGTAGTAAATAACCATTACAAAAGAGAAACAGGCCTAGGCCTAATCCCATTTTGTAGTCAGACCATGTCTTTTTGTAAAAGAGACCAAAAAGACTCATTAGCCAATCAGAGCCGCCTCACCCCTTAGAACCCTGGTGAAAGAACCTCAGCTCCTCAGATTTTCGTATACGTTGTGAAAACATACACAGAGAGAGGCTGAGCTTTCCCAGGGGAGGAGGGTGGTCGCATGGGAATCTATGAAAGCTTCCAATACTGGAGAACCAAAGTTACAGGTAAGTAACTTGTTTTCTTACTCCAGTATTGGAGCTTTCATAGATTCCCATGCTTGGAATCAGAGTAGCTAGCAGTAAGGATACACATTTTCCATAAGACATTACCTGTCTGAAAAAACATTCTCTAAATACATCTTTTAAAACCAGCCAAAGGCATGGATAAGTTAGTGCATTTATAAACAAGAGAAAATGTGTATAAAGCAGATAAAAGAAGGAAGGAGGGAAGCAAGGGAAAGCTCACCACTCATTGGAAGAGGTTCCTCAGGACTGCCTGTCCAACCGCCGCGTCGTCTTGAAGTGATGACTCCAGGCAGTAATGCTTTGTAAAGGTGTGAGTGCTGCTCCAAGTTGCAGCCCTACAAATGTCCTTGATCTTGACCCCAGCAAACAAGGCCACTGAAGATGCCATAGATCTTGTCGAATGTGCTCGGACAACACCCTCCAGGGGTTTGCCCGCTGCTGTGTGACAGTATCGAATAGCGCTCACAACCCAGCGAGATATCCCCTGTTTGGAAATGGGAAATCCCTTGCGGGAGCGCTATATGATACAAAAAGCTGTGAAGATTTGCGGAAGGACTTAGTTCGATCCAAGTAAAATTTTAAACATCTTTGTAGATCCAGAGAGTGAAGAGCTCTCTCGGCCGGTGAAGTAGGCTGAGGAAAAAAAGCTTTAAGGATCACTGGTTCGTTGAGATGAAAAGAAGAAGGTACTTTAGGAATAAATTTTGGATTAGTTCTCAAGATGACCGTATTTCCCTTGAACTGAAGGAAGGGTTCCTGAATTGTAAGAGCTTGTAATTCTCCTATCCTCCTGGCTGAAGTGAGGGCCAACAACAGAGCGACCTTCCAGGAGAGAAACTTGAGATCTGACCGATGAATCGGTTCGAATGGATGCCTCATAAGTTGAGAAAGAACCAAATTTAGTTGCCACGAAGGCGGTGGAGGCTTCACTGGCGGAAACACCCTGAAGAGGCCCTTAAGAAACTGTTTGACAATTCTGCTTGACCAAAGAGAAGGCCCAGAGGACGTGCGTCGAAAACGAGAAATTGCTGCTAAGTGCACCTTAATGGAGGAATGAGCCAAACCTGCCCTAGCCAAGGCCAGGAAATACGGAAGGACCTGGTGTGGTTGTGATAAGAAAGGATCCAAATTATTGCTTAGACACCATATGCTAAAACGCTTCCATTTTAAGCGGTAGGTCCTGTTCGTGGAAGGAGCTCTTGCCTGTGAAAGAACATCTTTAACCTCCTCTGGAAGATTTAAGTGAAGAAATTCCCGCTCTTCAGGAGCCATGCTGTGAGCTGTAACGAGCGAGGATCTGGGTGTAGTATCTGACCCTGAGACATTGTAAGAAGGTGAGGAATTGGTCGCAGTGGAAGAGGATGGTCCAAGGAGAGAAGGTGAAGTTCGGTGAACCAAAACTGCCGCGGCCAGGCAGGAGCTATTAGGATCATCTTGCATCCTTCCACTTTCATCTTCTTGAGTACTCTGGGAATTAGCGGAATGGGGGAAAGGCGTAGACAAATGCGCCTGACCAGGCTATCGAAAGCGCATTCCCCAGTGACCCTCGATGGTGCAGCTTGCTGGCGTAGCACTGGCATTTCCTGTTTTCTGGTGTGGCAAACAGGTCTATGGAAGGTCTGCCCCACTGGCGAAAAACCCTCTCCAGCGTTGTCTGATCCAGTTCCCACTCGTGTGTGACAGACTTCAGCCTGCTGAGTCTGTCCGCCTTGTCGTTCAGTACTCCTGGCAAATGTTCTGCTTTCAGAGAAATTCCCTGACAGATCGCCCACTCCCAGATTATTTGGGCTTCTTGTGACAATGGCAGAGACCTGGTGCCGCCCTCCTTGTTGATGTAGTGCATGGCTGTGGTGTTGTCCGTCCGGACAAGTACCGACAGACCCTGCAACCTTGGAAGAAAAGCTTGAAGAGCTAGACGAATCGCTGTCAACTCTAAGAGGTTGATGTGAAGGAGGCGATGTTCTGGAAGCCAGTGACCACTGACCTGCAGATCCTGCAAAACTGCGCCCCAGCCCTCCAGAGACGCATCCGTAGTTACCACTTGAGGTGTTGGAGCGGTTACGAAGGATAGACCTTGGGACAAATGCTCTTGTTTTGTCCACCATCGAATGGCCTGGCGCATGTCCTGAGTGATCCGAATCTTGTCGTTGAAGGATCCGCTCACTTGTTTCCACTGTAAATCCAGAAGCTCCTGCAGGGGACGCATTCTCAATCTGCAGTGAGGTATCAATGGAATGCAGGAGGACATCATACCCAGCAGGGACTTGTAGAGGCGAACAGAAAGATACTTTTTTCTTCGCACTAGGTGGCCCATTGAGATTAGATTTCTTTGTCGCTCTAGAGAGGGAAAAACCTTGCTGAGAGATGTGTTTAAAATCGCTCCCAGAAACTGAACCTTCCTGGAAGGGCGAAGATAAGATTTGGTGGTGTTTAGAGTCAAGCCCAGATTGGAGAAGAGGCAGGTGCAAGAGGCGACCGCCTCTGCTGCTGCCCCCTGGAAGGGGCCTTTAGCAACCAGTCGTCCAGGTAGGGAAAGACTTGGAAATGATGTTTCCTGAGAAATGCCGCTACCGGTGCAAGCACCTTGGAGAAGACTCTCGGAGCTGAGCGAAGGCCAAATGGAAGCACCTTGAATTGAAAATGGCTCTTGGCGACTGTAAACCGAAGAAACCTTCTGTGGGCCCGATGGATGGGTATATGGAAATACGCATCCTCGAGATCGAGAGTGGCCATAAAATCCCCAGTGTTGAGAAGACGCAGAATGTCCTGGAGAGATACCATCCGAAAGGATTGTTTTGTGAGATAAGTGTTGAGCTCCCTGAGGTCGAGAATCGGCCGCCATTTTTCCGATTTCTTCCTTACCAGGAAAAACCTGGAATAGAAACCCTTGCTCCTCTGAGAGAAAGGAACTGGCTCTACTGCCCCTTTGATCAGCAGTTGATGAACTTCGAGCCGGAGAAGACGCAGATGTTTCATGGAAGAGGCGGGAGGAGCTCTGGATGGTGGTAGATGAATGAACTCCAGGGTGTGGCCACTCTGAATGATGTTTAGGACCCAACGGTCTGATGTAATCCGTTGCCAGTTTTGAAGGTAAAGAGAAACCCTGCCTCCTACAGATGTCTTCGAGGAGGAGGAGGGCACAGCGCAAAGAGCCAGGTCGCCGCTACTGCCTCTTAGAGGCGCCTCGTCCCTGACGATTCTGTCTTCCCCTATAATTGGATCTGGAGAAAGATGACGTCTGGCCTTGTTGTTTCTGGTTGTAAGAAGGCCGGTAAGATTGGGATGCGGGAGCATACGAGGAATATCGCTGTTGCTGATAGGATCCTCTATATGAGGGAGAACCCCTGCCTCTTGCTCCCCGAAAAGGGACATTCCGATACTGAAGGGTCCCCAATGACCTAGCCGTCTCAGTGTCTTTTTTAATGTCTTGGAGAGCATCATCTATGTGCTTCCCAAACAAAGCTTCCCCGTCAAATGGGAGGTCCAGGATCTTATTCTGAACCTCTGGCCGGAACCAAGTTGCTTTGAGCCAACCTTGTCGACGAAGCACAGCTGCCCCTGCCAAAGAGCGGAAAGATGTCGTAGCTATGTCCATCGCACAGTCTATAATCTCTGCTGATGTTAGCTCTCCTTCATGCAGGATCTTTTTCGCTTCAGACTTAGCTGTATCAGGCAATTGATCAAGGTAAGGCGAAAGGTCGCACCACAATTGGCGGTCGTATCGGCCAAGTATCGCTAATGCATTAGCAGCCCTAATAACCAGACTCGCCATAGAGGAAAATCGTTTCCCTGCATTGTCTAGGCGTCTGCCTTCCTTGTCCGGTGGTGTGGTCAGAGGTACTGAAGGATTCTTAGATTTCCTCTGCGCTGCCTGGGAAATCACTGAATCTGGCTTTGGTTGACCAGTCAACGAGGCTGGGCTGTCCTCAGAAGCTTTATATTTTTTGTCTAGCCGTGGTAGGACTGGAACCACTGTAGCTGGATTCTTCATGGTCCTTATCCCCTCTTCCCATACATGATTTACAATGGGAATGGAACGTATCATCCTCCTACCCGGCTCCTTAAAATCATATAGGAAACACTCCGTTTGAACAGATGGCATAGGAAGTTCAAAACGTAACGAAGCCCTTTCCATTAGCTTGTGAAAACCCCCTATATCAGCCGGAGGGGAATCCACAGGAGCAGGAATTGGAGAAGCGGGATCAGGGATCACGTAATCGTCCCACTCCTCTCCCTGATCCGTTTGCACAAGCTCACCTTCTTCCTCATCAGAAGAAACATCCTGAAGTTGAGGGACTGCCTCCGTTTGAATTTGTGGATGAGTCATTGGAGGTGGTGAAACTATCACCATGGGTTGAGGAGTATGCACAGTTTGTGGTAGGAGAATAGGTTGCGGAGGAAGCGAAGACAACCTCTGACGATAGTCAAGAAGCATCCCCTGTAAGTCCGATAACAGAGAGGTGGGAACAGAAACCATCTGTTGCTGAACATCCTCCTGTTGTGGATATTGATGATGTATAGAAACTTGTTCCTGGCAGTATTCACCCTCAGAATCAATCAATCAATCAAATGCTTTATTTCGATTACTAGAATCATAAAAGCAGCAAACAAGAAACAAAAAAGAATAAAAGGAGAAAAAGTAATATATACAATATATCACCACACTGTTAATACATGAGTTGGCGGAATTGTCAAGACAAGTAAAAACACTGATAATGAATTTATGACCTAAAAGTTTCTAATTTTTTTTAAAAGGTTGAAAGTTAAAAACTTCTTTCACTTTTTTTCTTTTATAAGTCCTTGTGAAATAATGAGTGAGAGAATAAACATTAGACACAGAACCAAGATTAAAATACAAGGCATGGAAGATTAAAACAGTTGTACAAATAACTCAGGAAATGTACAAAATCCACCACAAGTAGGGAAGTATAACTCAGGGCAAGGCATTCCACAGAACACGAGCTTCTCCACAATGCACATGAATAAAAAAACTCTAGGTGTTATTACGGTAAAATAGTAAAAAATAATAAAAAGCTAGCTGCCATAAAGGAACTTTTATCGCTCCGCAAACGTATTAAAGTGCTTCAGTGCTTTAATTCTGATAATCCAGGCTCTGCTCAAGAATTTCGCCACCCCACACGAGTAAAGCACACCTGGATCCGTTTTAGAATACGCAGAGCAGTCCTATAGTCGCGTGTACCCATAATTTTACAAATCGGTTTTAACCAGCTAGACCTAACAGTGGAATAAGCCGGGCAAGCGAACAGAAAGTGGGACATGCTTTCCAACGGGGCTCTGCAGCAGGGACATGCCTCGCTTTGATATTTATGAGAATGCCATTTTGAGGTGGTTGCATGGATTGGTAGTGTACCCAGCCTGAATTGGATGTATAACTGCCTGTCACGTGGAATCTGGATGATATCCAAGTAAGGCTCTAAACCTCTAGACTGTTTATGGCGAAAGAACTCTTCTGTCAAGCTGCCCAATTCTGGGTTAGACAGCACTTTACTATCAACCCAGTTCCAGTAGATACTCCTTAGCTCTACCTTACTGGGTAGTGCGTGAGATTCCCATGCTTCCGTGAGACCCAACTCAGACAGTAACCTTTTAACATTGGCTATCCACTTGACCCTGTGCCCCGTATCAAGGATGGTCACCTCTGTTAGGGCTGCAGCATAGTTAGCAAGCTCAGGGGTACGGATCATACGTGCCCAAAAAGAAGGGGGCGCAGTTTAGCAATATCCCTCAGTGGCCGTCTGCCCATCTCAAACATCAAGGGAGTTAATGGAGTATTACTAGGAAGCATCACCAAATCCCTCAGGAACTTATTTTCAGACCTGCCGATGTCTTCAGTATTTTCGAAGCCCCATAACTCTGCCCCGTACAAAGCAGCGGCAACAGCCTTTGCATCATATATTACAAGTGCAGAAGCTACCGGTCTACTATAAGAGGCCCGGTGCTCTTTACTAAGAGCCCCAACTACACGTTTGTGGTTCAGTAGCATCTTGGCTAGGTGCGGCTTCCAATGCATTTTATCTGAAAGGCGGATGCCCAAATAATCAAACACATTTACCCTCTCTAGTCGGATATTATTTAAAAATAAATTATTTTTAAATGTCTTGTGGGGATTAAAAGCCATAAATTTTGTTTTATCTGTATTGACAACCAAGTCCCGGGAATCACAAAATAGCTGGTATCGAGTAAGGAGTTTTTGTAGCCCTGACGGGGTTTTCGACACCAGAAGGGTGTCGTCAGCAAACAAAAGTGTGGGGACTTTCTCGCCCGCCAGGGTAGGCGCGTCTGTCGGGGTTTCTTGCAAGAATTTCACCACCCCGTTAATATATAAAGAGAACAGGGTGGGTGCCAGAACACACCCCTGGCGGACTCCTCTATTTACTGGGATTTTTTCCGTAACCTCCCCCTGGGGGCCCCACCTGACCTGGGCGAAGTTACCTTCGTGTAATCGAATTAAAAAGTCAAGTAGGAGAGGGGAATACCCATGTCCCTCAGCAATTGCCATAGTTTTAGCCTAGGTACAAGATCAAAGGCTGTTCTTAGGTCGATGAAGGCTAAATAAAGACTTCCCTTGCCTATGACAACAACCTTCCAATAAATAAGTAGTAGCCTGAAAACTTGGTCAATCGTACCAGTGTTTCTTCTAAACCCAGCCTGGTATTGGGATAAAATGTCCTCCTCTTCAGCCCAAATCTGTATACGTTGGAGGAGGACCCTGCCTACCAACTTTTGCATGGCATCTATTAGACTTATAGGTCTATAGTTGGATGGATCTTCCCGGTCTCCTTTTTAAAAATCGGGACCACCAGCGCTCCTTTCCAAGAATCGGGAATTGGGGATCCGTTAGCTATACTGTTGGTCAAGAGTTGAATATAACGTGACCAATTCCCCGGATCAGCCAAAAAGAGGTCACCTGGGAGACCGTCTGGTCCGGGAGCTTTACCCGGCACTATCTTAGAGATTGCCATTTTAATTTCAGGCAACGAGAAGGGTTATTTGTATTCCCACCCGGAGGAATGTCTGTGGAGTCGCTTAACTCCTCCAGACATTCATCAACGAGAACGGAATACAATTTCCTAAAATGATCGTACCATTCTCGGCTGGTAATATGATTAGACAAGGTGGCAGGATCTCGACTAGTGCCCTTGCTGACAAGGGACCAGAACTGGGATTTGTTCTTCTCCAGGCTAGCCTCTTTCAAATTCTTCCAATGAGATTCATCCCACTCTATTTTAGCCTCATGAAGTACTTCCCTATACTCCTTTCTCAGAAGTTTAATCAGATCAGAATCCGTAGACCTGATTGCGGCTGCCAGTGATTGCCTGGATAGTCTGCATTTTTTAGTGTACCACGAGTGCTGTCTTAGCCGCGGTAGCTTGGTAATGGTATGATTATGGGTGACTAAAAACAGAGTGCTCAGCTGATCTATAGTACAAGAATGTGCTAAAGAAGCTTCTACACAAGGATCGGCAGCCAGTAATGTTGCCTGAAGTGCTTCAATACCTGAAGAAACAACTTCCTTGACACGAGATAATTTTATATCATGTGGACTGATATTGTGCCATTTCAAAAATCTCTTGCAATTAGAGGGAACGATGTTTATAGCTAATGCTGTAGGCCCCCTTATTTGATGCAAAAGCAGAGTGGTCCAGGGCATCGCCAATGACAAGCAAAGAGGGTTGTGATCGCTATCTGTTGTGGTGCCCACATACATATCTATCATTTGGGCCCACAGTTTTACGTCCACTAAGATATAATCAATGCGTGAAGGGCAACCTATTCTGTTGAAGGTGTTTGCACCAAGTATATCTGAATGGGATCGGCCATTGGCAGCTCTAAGACCATGTTCGATGGTCAGTGCATTCAGTTGAATTGCAAGTGGTGACCACTTTTTAATAGGGGAAATATTAAGAGTAGGGACCGACCATTTAGCGTCGCCGTCCTCTAACTCCAGCATATCCTCTGAGCTCAAAGGCTCGAAGGTGCAATTAAAGTCTCCTGCTACTATGATTTTTGCTTCAGGCTTACAACTGGATAGACAATGGTCTAAAAGCGTGACAATGGGAGATTGTTGCCCTCCCTTTGTTCCTCTTATATAGACATTAAACACCTCCAATGTACCCCCTCCCCTGGGACCTTTGACAGATAATCTCAAAATGTCAGGGCTTGTAGTCGGATGTGTGGTGATGCGACAACCTAAAGTGATGCTCACCCAAATAATCAACCCTCCTGACGGGCGCCCTCTCCCCTTTGTAATGGCCGGGATGCAGTAACAAGCATAGCCTGATTTGTAGAGTGGGACCAGGCTCCACGTCTCCTGAAATAAGCAAATATCAAAGCTTTCTACAAAATGGTTCCAATGTGGCAGCAATAACTTATTTAATAAGCCTGCCACATTCCATGATAAGATTTTTAGCTGTTGTTGCTGTGAGGCCAAGACCCCCTCATGTGTACAATTTGGAATTGAAGAGCATGAAGAAACTAAAAGGTCTGATGTTGTTTGAAGATCGGGAGGCATATCGGGGATAATCTCTTGTGAGCCCTGAGGAGAATGGACCACCCCCACCCCAGTTTCCCCAAATAAGCTTTTACAAGGGGTGAAAACAAAGGGCACGTGCAATTCCGGGGGTTGGCTGACCGTTGTTTCATGCCGTGATGAGAAACTAGGCTCATCATGCAGTCAATCTACTCTTTCGAGCGTGGAGCCCCCTCTAATCTGGACTGCAACCCTTCCCTTGGGTGTGCTAGAGCTCGCCTAAACTGTATGGCAGAACTAGCTGGGGCGCTAGTTCTAAATTCCAGAGCCAAAAGGTTTTCAGCCAGAATCGTGTTTGACAAGGTAAGCTCAATACAATCATAACATTGGGCAGGAATAGTAAGTCTACGTGCCCGGGCGATGTCTTCACGGATCACAGAGCGACAACCTCTTGTATAGCGTATCCAATGAATGACCTTATTAGTCAGAGAGTCCACACTTTCCATATCATTAAGTGGGCCAAGCTTAGGTACATTTATCATATAGATATTGGGGCCCTGCAGGGATGGTAATGGATATGCATCTCTCCGTTGTCGGGATTGTGGTGGGACCTCCACAGGCCTCGCGATGTTTCTAAATTTGCAGGGTCCCGCCAGGGCTATTTGGCCCTTATTAGGCACAGATGGAACGATGGAAGATTTGTTAGTTATCTTATGTTCAGGAATTATAGTTCTTGCCAATGTTGGGCCAGAGAGCTTGTGACCTGCTGGGTTTTCTAAGACTATAGATGCACTTTGCCCCAAGTCGTCCCCTGCAGTGCTTGGTGGGCCAACCTGGGTGAGAATTTGTACAGGTGCCTGCTCCTGAGATGCAGATTGAACAGAAGGAAGTAGACTTTTAACCAGGTGTGTAAGCTCGTTAATCAAACATTTTAAAGCTATAATCTCAGCCCTAAGTAAAGCAATAGGCCCAAGTGTGTCAGGAGATAGCTGTTCAATATTGCTGCCTCCTTGCGATATACTTAGTGATACTGCTTGCTCGCCTATTGCGTCAGAAAAAGATGCAAGTGGGGCAAATCTGTTTGAACATGAGATGGTATGCATCTCTGGAGTCGCTTGCTTACAAACAAGTACGTCAAAATCAGGAACAGCCTTCTCCTGGACCCCAGCAACATCACAACCCTTATTAGCGCTTAGATTAGTAATACGTTTGTTGATGTGTTTGTGGAACATGGGGGCAACTGTGAGCGGGCGGGCAGGGGATTGTGGGTCTGGGGGGTTTGTAATATTGTTGCAAGGCAGAAGCACAGGATCTGACACCAGTATGTTCTCCCACTCATTAATTAGTGTGTCAATTCTATCGAGTACACAATTGCTTGCGGCATGTTTACGGGATTTCTTGGCCTTTTTTCCCTTGCCTAGCCCACGACTCCCAATCCCCCCACTTCTGCGCACTCCATGGTTTTCCGTTTGCCCATACCTTACGTAAGAAAACAATTTACTTTAGTAGCCACAGTACGAAGCAATACCAATTACCCGATTATCACCCATAAATATGTCAAACCGAATAAGGGTTGCAAGTTAAAGGCGACTAAAGCAGCAACAAGTCTTGAACGTTTATAAAACCCAATAATATAGTCCCAAAGCAAACATAGAACCAAAATCCGAGGAGGCAATACCTTGTGTTCGTGACTATAAGACTCTTGCGTGACACTTAGAAGAGGGATAGCCCTGCCCTGCCTCTTCCTGTCGATGACGGGCAAGGACGGGCCCGCCCTTGGCCCGGGCTTCGCCCGCGCGTCCCGCGCCGCGGTAGTGATGGGCGCTTTTGAGCGCTTGGTAGCAGCAATGCTCCACCCCTCCTGGGAGCAAGGAATTATGGCCAGTGTAGTCCTCAGGTCAGATCAGCGATTCCAGCGCGTCCCGCGCCGCGGTAGTGATGGGCGCTTTTGAGCGCTTGGTAGCAGCAATGCTCCACCCCTCCTGGGAGCAAGGAATTATGGCCAGTGTAGTCCTCAGGTCAGATCAGCGATTCCAGCGCGTCCCGCGCCGCGGTAGTGATGGGCGCTTTGAGCGCTTGGTAGCAGCAATGCTCCACCCCTCCTGGGAGCAAGGAATTATGGCCAGTGTAGTCCTCAGGTCAGATCAGCGATTCCAGCGCGTCCCGCGCCGCGGTAGTGATGGGCGCTTTTGAGCGCTTGGTAGCAGCAATGCTCCACCCCTCCTGGGAGCAAGGAATTATGGCCAGTGTAGTCCTCAGGTCAGATCAGCGATTCCAGCGCGTCCCTCAGAATCAGTTTCTTGACATTTCACTAGAAGCTGAGATGGGCTGTTAGCATAGCCAAATTGACTGTCCTCACCATAAGAGTCCTCTTCCTCCTCCAATAATAATGCAGGTGGTAAGGGATCCACTGTCCTGGGTGAAAGCCTCTCCGGCGCAACCCCTTTTCTTTTAATGGAAATTGAAATTTTCCCCGTCGATGACGTTGTCGACGGTCTCGTCGACGTGGAGGTGAAAACCGTCGTCGACGGTCTCGTCGATGTCAAAACCGTCGTCGGTGACATCATCGTCGACGGGGGCACCGTCGACGAGAAAGTTGCTGGAACCAGCGTCGACATCCTCGATGACGAGCTGATCGTCGACGAGACGATGGGCGTCGTCGAACCTGTCGTCGACGAGATAAGGCACACCCCTGCTGATGTAGTCATCACTGTTGCAGTCGTCATCGTCGACACTCTCGTCGTCGACGCCACAGTGGTAGACGGAACTGTAGATGCCGTCTTCGTCGACACCGCCGTTGACGGTGCTGTAGATGTGCTCGTCGACGAGCCCGTCGACACTGGGAAAAGAGACGGAGTCGACACAGGAACATTTTTAACCTGTGATTTTTGCGTTTTCGTCGACGAGGGTTTACGCATCGTCGACGAATGGGAACTCTTCTCCGAAGAATGTGAAGAAGGCTTCTTCAAAGGTTTCTCCTTGCCAGGGAGAGTCGCAGATGAAGATAATGGTTCCTCCCTCTCCTTTACACTGCAGTGAGGAGATTTCATGGAACCTTGGCCCTCAGACTCCTTCAGGGTCTTCTTTGAGGCCTTAGAGGGGTGACCCAGAGATGATGAAGGGGAACCCCTACCCCTCTTGACTGACCTTCTGGAAGAAACTGCGGAAGAAGCGTCCTCACTGTCACTGGACACCGACTCTTTCCTTGACTTTAACTTGTGAAGCCAGGTAAGTAGACGACCCTCACGATCCCGGAGAGTCTTAGTCGAGAAAGTGCGGCAAATCTTGCACTCCGCAGCCTTGTGGTCCGGGTATAGGCAGTATATACAGTCCTTGTGCCTATCCTCCACATAGAGCCTCTTTTTCCACAAGTGGAACAAGCCTTAAATAACCCTTTCTTTCCTTTCTCAGACATTTCACCAAGAAAACCTGAAGAAAACAGCTGAAAAGTGTAAGAAATAGTCGAAATAGAGCAGAGCTCAAGGAGACTCCCTTCTGCACAACGTGCGGTAGAAAATCTGAGGAGCTGAGGTTCTTTCACCAGGGTTCTAAGGGGTGAGGCGGCTCTGATTGGCTAATGAGTCTTTTGGTCTCTTTTACAAAAAGACATGGTCTGACTACAAAATGGGATTAGGCCTAGGCCTGTTTCTCTTTTGTAATGGTTATTTACTACTGTTATGTATATATATATACATTTACCGAGGCTCCCATCTCGACGACGGGGAATGATTCCAAGCATGGGAATCTATGAAAGCTCCAATACTGGAGTAATACATCATTATATGATCTGCAACAACCTACTGGATGGAGGACTTCACGCCATCAGCAAATGCTTCTGGCAAATATTCTGAGGTCCAAATTAAGAAGCAATAGACAGTGGTAACATGGGCAGCTTTATATATTAAAGTTACTTTGGTCTCACCGACTGAGTCCAGATCTTCTTCCATGCCTCAATAGCTAAAATGTCTCCATGGGAAAGATATTCAACCACAGGATTTTGTTCTCTAAGCTTGTAATTGTACAGACATGCCCACTATCTTTCTGCTGTGACCACCTGTTGCATACAATTGCCACTCCTTCCAAACTGCCTACAGTGTGGCAAAGTCCATCCTCTATCTCCACATTTGCTTATGTGAAACTTGGCTGTACCCTAATTCATTCAAGATGCCAGCCACCTCGGTCTCCATCCAACGCTTGGTTCGAGAGGCACCGCAACACAGTAGATTACATGTACAAGGTCCCACTTACTGTTGTATGCACAACTTCACCACCCAGATGCCTGTGCTGCCCTTGCTGTGTGCCTCATTGATCCTCTGGAAGAAGGCAGAGACTTCACTACTACAGGTGTCTTTAAGGGTTATTCTGCTCCCTCCACTGTAGGTCTCTCCTCTTTTAGGCAGTGGTGGCAACACTGCTGGCGGCAGTTCTGGTCTTCTCACTGTTCGATCACAGCAGCTTTCCCTTTGTTTCCTGGTCTGAATCACACCAACGTCCCTTTGAGTCGACTTCCATGGATGCTATTTCAAAATTCAATTGTTTCTTGAAAGCACCCCAACAATCTTATTCCCAATTAAGATAATCAAGCCTAAAATGTTCTCCAGAGCACTATCTAACACTCCAATCCCAAAACTGACTCCATTTCTCGTAGATATCACACTTTGGGCCTAATTAAAATGTCGGTCGGAAAGCCTCCGACCGCTGGTCGGAGGATTTCCGACCGACATTGTAGGTTTAAACTCCGACCGCCGTATCACAATGACGGCAGCCGGAGTTTAAACCACCCGTGGAATCTGACTCTGAAAAAACCATAGGTTTCAGGGGCGTTATAGTTAGTTGGACATTTCACTCGTACAAAACCATAGAAATTCCCCCGTTATAGTTAGTTCAGCTAACTATAACTCGCTGCATCCACAATGCACTGCTGATGACGTCACATATTACATCACTCATGACATGGTCAGTGACATCACTGATGACATCTCAAATGACATCACTGATGACATCACTGATGACATCACTGATGACATCATCCTTGTGATAGAGTGGCAGACCTCCTCTCACCCTAATATAACCTTTGATACACACACTCAAAAATACAAACTAACATTTTCAAAACAATGGACATACCAATACCAGTTACAACACACCTATTCAGTAATTCCAAGATCTACACACACATCCACTCATTCACCAACAGTCCCTATACAGTCACTCATACATGTACTCACTCATCATATGTACTCATGCACCTATACATCCTGTTACACACCGCCACTCATCCATAGAGTTACTCACACACATAGTCACACATGCAAACAAAGTATCAAACATCCATTTACTTGCATATACAGTTATACACACACTACCACACTTACTTCTACAGAAACTTACACATACTTACTCTCTTAAACAATCACTTATAGAAACACCTACTTATTTGTACAGGAACTCTTCCAATCTCTCACTCTCACATATACTCACTTATATACACAAATACTCACATATACTAGTTTAAAACATATGTAGTTACTCATAAAGACACTATTGAGACAGCCATTCACTCACTAACACACCCATACACATACTCATCCACCTATACAGTCCTGCACACATGCTGTCTTCAACACATACAAAAAGTGAGTCACTCATTCATGCATCTATGCACTAAGTAATACCCCCACCGAACCATACAGACACTCAGACACTCATACTGATACTCAAAAACCAACTAATAACCCGTATAGACACTCATGTAGCTACTTACCAACCCATGCAGCCACTTATACACAAAGTGAGAGACTGATACAGATATTTTCATATTTAAACATTACTCACTAACCCATGTATTCACTAAGATACACTTAGTCAGTTATACAATCAATTTTACAAAAAAAATCATCCATTTAGACACTTATATAACCATTTATTCTTCCATCAACCTTGAGATATACATATATAAAACATATTTAATTTTCAGAAAAACACACATTCACTGGATGATGTCATCAGTGATGTCATCAGTGATGTCATTTGAGATGTCATCAGTGATGTCATGAGTGATGTCACTGACCATGTCATGAGTGATGTAATATGTGACGTCATCAGCAGTGCATTGCGGGTGCGCGAGTTATAGTTAGCTGAACTAACTATAACGGGGGAATTTCTATGGTTTTGTACGAGTGAAATGTCCAACTAACTATAACGCCCCTGAAACCTATGGTTTTTCAGTGAATTTCTAAGGTTTTTAAATGCTAATTTCTAACTATAACGTGCCTGAAACCTATGGTTTTTCAGTGAATTTCTAAGGTTTTTAAATGCTAATTTCTAACTATAACGTGCCTGAAACCTATGGTTTTTTCAGTGAATTTCTAAGGTTTTTTAAATGCTAATTTCTAACTATAACGTGCCTGAAACCTATGGTTTTTTCAGTGAATATATATATATTTATTATACTATGTATACATGTGAAAATGTCTCGGTCCCCTGTTTGCCTCGGTGGCACGGAAAAAATGGGTGGAACTGACGTCAGCACGCCGACGAGGTCCTCTTATGGCTCCGATGACGTCATACGGTGTCGTGAGCGGAGCCGTGCTATTATGACATTCTCGTTGACGTGGGAGAGCTAGGAAAGAATTTCCGTGGAATGCTGGTGCAGGGGGTATTCACCTAAGTGTTCAGGCTAGTCCTTTGGGAGCAACTGTTTATGTTGCCACTCCAGAAACCGAAACCAGTGATCCGAGGGCAGAGGCCCTGCAGATGGCACACGAGGTGGGGTGCCCAGTCGTGTGCACCGGCGGGGCAGTGAAGTGACAAGCACCACAACCCACAAAAAAGGTAACGAGGGCACTGAATAACACAGGATCTTCTCTTTGTATCTGGCAGGAACAACGAAGTTAAAATGCCCTAGTACCAAAATGTAGAATTAGTGCTACAACGGTCTTCAAGAGGACCTGCGATGCCGCTTCTGCCTCCCGTACCCTGGAGGCGGCACATGGGTCACGCGGTACGGTCATACTGCGGTGGGACGCACACTCGTTGACATCTCATGGCACTGCTCCACACTTCAAGGAGTACGCTTTCCATTAGCTATGTTTTCTGATGACATGTCGCGCCGGCCCCGTCCAACAACAGAACTCCTTTAGATCCAAACAGACTCTTCCACTCTCTCACCGGAAGTGAAACCAGGCCACGCGGACACTTTCACAATACAACAGCCGGGAATGCACTTTTCGGTAAAAAAACCACATTCCTTCCTCCTAATTAATCAAATAAACGTCTCACTGAAGAACAGGAGCCAGCTTCGATCGGTAAACAGCCATTACAACGACTTTTTAACTTTGCGATACCCTTACAACGCATGCATTACCACGCATGCATTGTACATCACGAAGTCATTACTACGCATTTTTTTAGAACGCATGGTCATTTACCACGCATGCCTTTACAACGAATTTTGTTGTAAAGGTATGTATGGTAAATGACCATGCGTTCTAAAAACATGTAGACGATCCATGTCATTGTAAGGAAACAGAGGCTGTTCCGTTTCCTCACAACGACGTGCACCGCCCCTCAGAGACGACGTGAAGCCGGGAACCACGAGGAGAGAGGAACCACGAGGAGTGAGAGGTAAGGAGGATTGGGCATGGGGTGGGGGTTTCTTTTCTAGGGTTTAGGGTAGTGCAGTGGTGTTTGGGTGGTGTAGGGGGTCGTGCTGGGGGTAGTGTTTTAGGGTTTAGGGTAGTGCAGTGGTGTTTGGGTAGTGTAGGGGGTCGTGCTGGGGGTAGTGTTTTAGGGTTTAGGGTAGTGCAGTAGTGTAGGGGGTCGTGCTGGGGGGTAGTGTTTTAGGGTTTAGGGTAGTGCAGTGGTGTATGGGTAGTGTAGGGGGTCGTGCTGGGGTAGTGTTTTAGGGTTTAGGGTAGTGCAGTGGTGTTTGAGTAGTGTAGGGGGTCATGCTGGTGGTAGTGTTTTAGGGTTTAGGGTAGTGCAGTGGTGTTTGTGTAGTGTAGGGGGTCATGCTGGGGGTAGTGTTTTATGGTTTAGGGTAGTGCAGTGGTGTTTGGGTAGTGTAGGGGTCGTGCTGGAGATAGATTTAGGGTTTAGGGTAGTGCAGTGGTGTTTGGGTAGTGTAGGGAGTCGTGCTGGGGGTAGTGTTTTAGGGTTTAGGGTAGTGCAGTGGTGTTTGTGTAGTGTAGGGGGTTGTGCTGGGGGTAGTGTTTTAGGGTTTATGTTAGTGCAGTGGTGTTTGGGTAGTGTAGGGGGTAGAGCTGGGGTAGTGTTTTAGGGTTTAGGGTAGTGCAGTGGTGTTTGTGTAGTGTAGGGGGTAGTGCTGGGGGTAGTGTTTTAGGGTTTAGGGTAGTGCAGTGGTGTTTGGGTAGTGTAGGGGTTCATGCTGGGGGTAGTGTTTTAGGGTTTAGGGTAGTGCAGTGGTGTTTGTGTTGTAAGGGGGTCGTGCTGGGGGTAGTGTTTTAGGGTTTAGAGTAATGCAGTGGTGTTTGTATAGTGTAGGGGGTTTAGGGTAATGCAGTGGTGTTTGTGTAGTGTAGGGGGTCATGCTGGGGGTAGTGTTTTTGGTTTTAGGGTAGTACAGTGGTGTTTCTGTAGTGTAGGGGGTAGTATTTTAGAGTTTAGGGTAGTGAAGTGGTATTTGTGTAGTGTTGGGGGTCGTGCTGGGGGTAGTGTTTTAGGGTTTAGGGTAGTGCAGTGGTGTTTGTGTAGTGTAGGGGTCGTGTTTTAGGGTATAGGGTAGTGCAGTGGTGTTTGGGTAGTGTAGGGGTCATGCTGGGGTTAGTGTTTTAGGGTTTAGGGTAGTGCAGTGGTGTTTGGGTAGTGTAGGGGGTCGTGCTGGGGGTAGTGTTTTAGGGTTTAGGGTAGTGCAGTGGTGTTTGTGTAGTGTGGGAGGTCATGCTGGGGGTAGATTTAGGGTTTAGTATAGTGCAGTGGTGTTTGTGTAGTGTAGGGAGTCGTGCTGGGGGTAGTGTTTTAGGGTTTAGGGTAGTGCAGTGGTGTTTATGTAGTGTAGGGGGTAGTGCTGGGGTAGTGTTTTGGGTTTACGGTAGTGCAGTGGTGTTTGTGTAGTGTAGGGGGTCGTGCTGGGGGTAGTGTTTTAGGGTTTAGGGTAGTGCAGTGGTGTTTGTGTAGTGTAGGGGGTAGTGTTTTAGGGTTTAGGGTAGTGCAGTGGTGTTTGTGTACTGTAGGGGGTCGTGCTGGGTTCGTGTTTTAGGGTTTAGGGTAGTGCAGTGGTGTTTGTGTAGTGTAGGGGGTCGTGTTTTAGGGTTTATGGTCGTGCAGTGGTGTTTGGGTAGTGTAGGGGGTCGTGCTGGGGGTAGTGTTTTTGGGTTTAGGGTAGTGCAGTTGTGTTTGGGTAGTGAAGGGGGTCGTGCTGGGGTAGTGTTTTAGGGTTTAGGGTAGTGCAGTTGTGTTTAGGTAGTGAAGGGGGTCGTGCTGGGGGTAGTGTTTTAGGGTTTAGGGTCGTGCAGTGGTGTTTGGGTAGTGTAGGGGGTCGTGCTGGGGGTAGTGTTTTTAGGTTTAGGGTAGTGCAGTTGTGTTTGGGTAGTGAAGGGGGTCGTGCTGGGGGTAGTGTTTTAGGGTTTAGGGTAGTGCAGTTGTGTTTAGGTAGTGAAGGGGGTCGTGCTGGGGGTAGTGTTTTAGGGTTTAGGGTAGTGCAGTGGTGTTTGTGTAGTGTAGGGGGTCATGCTGGGGGTAGATTTAGGGTTTAGTGCAGTGGTGTTTGTGTAGTGTAGGGGGTCGTACTGGGGGTAGTGTTTTAGGGTTTAAGGCAGTGCAGTGGTGTTTGTGTAGTGAAGGGGTCGTGCTGGGGGTAGTGTTTTAGGGTTTAGGGTAGTGCAGTGGTGTTTGTGTAGTGTAGGGGGTTGTGCTGTGGGTAGATTTAGGGTTTAGGGTAGTGCAATGGTGTTTGGGTAGTGTAGGGAGTCGTGCTGGTGGTAGTGTTTTAGGGTTTAGGGTAGTGCAGTTATGTTTGGGTAGTGTAGGGTGTCGTGCTGGGGGTAGTGTTTTAGGGTTTAGGGTAGTGCAGTGGTGTTTGGGTAGTGGAGGGGGTAGTGTTTTAGGGTTTAGGGTAGTGCGCCCAACCAGCCACAATATCCGTGGACAAAGGGGATCCTGACTCTTTGGAACGCTCCGTCAATTGAATAATTTGGGTCAAGGGCCCTACCACGTCCAAGACCTATCAATTCCTTTCTTGGGATCCCTCATATACTTGGAGAAAAAGGTACATAGTTTCTCATCAATTTCAGGCGTGTGTGCCACCTTCCCCTTCAGTAAGGGCCTGGGGCATTCTCCCCTCATCCTATTCCTGACCTCCCTTTCAAGGGGTTGATGGATTTTACCCACCACATACTCTGCCACTTTGGCGTCAGGTGTCCACTCCGTCGACCTAGGATGGTAATTTGGGTAGGCTCGAACATGTCCAAGTGGACCCCGTCCCCAACCGGGGACTGAGAGGAGTGGGACTCTGGACGCCAGGGACGCCCCGAGTCCTTATCCTCATCGGAGGAGAAATCGTCCTCCGATATACCCCCTCCCTCTAAGGGAAACCCGCCGTCGGGGTCTACAATAGTGGTGACAGTGTCGCAATTTTCTCCGGGCCTCTCCTCCTCCAGGCAGGGTGCATGTTTTAGCGTTCGCGCACTCTTGAGGAACGTCTCCGTAAGTTTATCAAATCCTTCCAAGTGCCCCGCGTTATGCTTAACGGCCCTTTTATTCCCCATCTGGGAGCTACTGGGACCCGCCACCACCAGATCTGGGTCACTGAACACCCCAGGGATGCTTTTCACCAGCTTATCAACCTGATCCCTAAGAGGAGCCAGTGCCCTAGAAATAGCTAGAGAGAGGGCTTGGTCCACTGCTGGAGGGAGAAGTTGGGGGGCCATTCCTCCTCCACTTTCTGGAGTAAAAATGGTCTTCTGGAGAAGACATGATAGCAGAGGGTGTGAGCACAGAACAAATGCCCTTAAAATCCTTAAGGCAGCCCCCTCGCCGGTGCTCCAACAGCTGGGCTTTCCCCGAAGCTGTTATAAGAATAGACTGAGACGCAATACCAATTACCACCACCAGGTCACTAACGTGGCCGTGTGGGGAAATCACCGTGTAGCGGTGTCAAAATTAGGCGAGGGTTGGTCGGGAATCAAGCGGACACTAGAGGAGTGACCGGATTCCCAAACGCGCATAAAGACAAGCGGGAGCGCTCGACGGAGCTGCCTCGCTCGGACCAGACGCGCCTGACAGGATCTCACCGCGTGCAGAGCACACAGCGGGAGAAACTGCGAGGGGAGAACGCGCTCGGGCAAGAGCCTGCTGCGCAGGGAATATGAAACAATACCAAGGCAATAATGCTAATAACGTGCACAAGAAACCGCTATACAAACAGCAACAACGTCAGATTAAGCCAAGAATGTAAGGAATGCACTTAACTGACGAGCAGTGAAGAAAGAGGAAGCGGAAGGGACGTCACGATATTATATACGATGGACTGTGATATGATTGGACTATAGTTGCCTTGGAGACTACCCCCTAATGGTTCATGGGTTGTGTAGTCTTTTGTTTAATGATTGTTGTGTTACGTTTTCTTTGAACTGCTATGCAAATAAAGTGAGGAAAGATATGCATAATCCCCGCCTCCGTCCTGCCATAGAATTCATTAAACTTTATTTGATCTGATTTAGAAACATAGATCATAAAAGTGTACATAAAAACAGTAAATCCTCTTTCCTAATACAATACAGTGAGAATTAATTAAAACCAGTAGGTAAAACGGGTGTTACAAAGCCCGGTTCAGAGCAACTTCAGGTTAACAGAATCGCAAAGTTCAATGTTTTGCAAGATCAATCTCAAGTACTTCAGTGCAAAATACGCAATAAGGGGTCCAAGTAAGATGTAACGCTCCAATACCTGACCAGTTTGCACTATATAAAACTCCAGAAAAACTAAAAATAAAAAGTGTTTTGCACACTTCTGTCATTGGGCTATATGTGGGCTACATCTGGGTGATATTTGTGCTACATTTGGGCTCTTTTTTCTCTGGTGGCCATCTTGGGAGACTTATTTGTTTTGAAGTTTCCTAATTTCGTCATTTACTGCAGTCTCCTCAGTAGGAAATGCTTTCAGTTTTTTACTTTGATTCCATCAAGAAGGCATTCAGATGTGTCACACATTTGCCATAAATTCAGAATGTTAGCACTCTAGTTGTTCATTAGATCACTGTAGTAAAGCTACTGTTCACCGGGGAGTTAACTGGAAGTCTACTGCTGCTATTGAAAGTGATTGTTTCAGTCTGCATGTCAGAATTTTCTAATGAATAGAAGAGGATTTGAGATCTCACTTAAAACATGCCCTAAATTTTCTTTCTGCAGCACTAACCATAATTTCTATGGCAAAATGAACCCCTCATTTTGTTCCTTTTTAAATTAAATGTTTTAAGTGTTACCAGTTTATTCCAATCAAGATGGCTTCAGGTGTGCCATACTTTTGTCATAAGTAAGACTGTTAGCGCTCTAGTTGTTCTTTAGAACACTCTGGGAAGCTGCAGTAGAACACAAAGGCATCAACTGACAGGCTGCTCCTGTTGAAATATAACAGGAAGATATTTGAGATCTCACTTAAAACATGTCCTAATTTTTCTTTCTACAGCACTAACCATAATTTCTATGACAAAATGAACCCCCTCATTTTGTTCCTTTTTAAATTAAATGTTTTAAGAGTTACCAGTTTATTCCAATCAAGATGGCTTCAGGTGTGCCATAATTTTGTCATAAGTAAGACTGTTAGCGCTCTAGTTGTTCTTTAGAACACTCTGGGAAGCTGCAGTAGAACACAAAGGCATCAACTGACAGGCTGCTCCTGTTGAAATATAACAGGAAGATATTTGAGATCACACTTGAAACATGTCCTAATTTTTCTTTCTACAGCACTAACCATAATTTCTATGACAAAATGAACCCCATCATTTTGTTCCTTTTTAAATTAAATGTTTTAAGTGTTACCAGTTTATTCCAATCAAGATGGCTTCAGGTGTGCCATACTTTTGTCATAAGTAAGGCTGTTAGCACTCTAGTTGTTCTTTAGAACACTCTGGGAAGCTGCAGTAGAACACAAAGGAATCAACTGACAGTCTCTGCCCTTGTTGGATGTACATGTTTTACTGAGAATATCAGACTTCATTCTCACATGACTGAGAAAGATAATGTGAATTTACAGAAAATATGCTCTCATTTTAGCTTCTGGAGCACCTTCCAAAACTGTATGGGACAAGCATGTGAAAATAGTTTTCTCTCAAACATGATTCATGATATCCCAGCAGAAGGTTTTTCACAGGGTAAAATCACCTTAGAACACACCACAATTCCTGAAATTAGTATGGTACCATCAACAAATGAATTCTAATGTAACTAAAGTCTGTTATCACCCTTTATAGTTCTCCTTTTGGTAACCCTCAAAATCTTCGATTCACTACAATGCATTTCAATGGGGTACTATCATTTATATTGGTCCCAAGATGGCTGCCAGCAATTCCAGGATGAAGTGCTGACAGCCAATCAGATCTCACGATGACCTGTGTGGTTAGGCTCCGCCCAGATATCGATATGTTTTCTTTTTCAAATTTCTCAGGAACTACTGAACGGATTTACACCATTTAACAAAAGGGTTGTTTCTGAACCAAGAACTACCTCTTTGCCAAATTTGGTGTAATTCCGTTCAGCAGTTCGGGCTGTAGCCGTGTCTAAAGTTTCTTATGGAAAATTGCATGGGGAAAACATGTTTTGGGTCCCCCTTTTTTTCTCGGCCCCCGCTTGCTGAATCACCCCCAAAACTTTCAGGATAGGAGCAGACCAGAGCGCTCCACGAGTTTTGAAAATTTCACGAAGATTCATCAACCGGTGCCAAAGTTATTGGAAATAGAATGTTGTGAATTTCCTATGGAAAATAGGTCCTAACTATAACGACCGCCAGTAGGTAATATATATATATATATATATAAATGCACCACTCTTCCAGAAAAGGAAAGTCGACGCCGTGTCGTTTCGCCAATTACTTTATTGTCAGCTGATAATGTCGGACGCGTTTCGCCTGCCCAGCAGGCTTGCTCACCAACAAATAAATAAAGATTTTCTGTGAATTTAACTGAAAGTGCTTCCGTGTCACATGTGAACTACAAAAAATAGATAGTGAAAGCAGATTCGTAGTTTTCTTTAAATAGATACCCACATTATTACGAACATTGTTGCAACAACGCATGGATATACACTCAATTAAAACAATGATAAATGCATAGTGATACGATCATGCTTTACATAATAAAAATTGCAAAATTGGCAAACTTCATTACTGCCAAATCGAAATATATTAATTAATCAGTTCATTGCCACAGTTGGCTAAATTACTTAAACAGATCGTGTTCCATTTCTCATATATATATATTTTTATAAATTTAGCGAGCTACATGTT
This sequence comes from Calotriton arnoldi, assembly GCA_963921515.1. NCBI lineage: Eukaryota > Metazoa > Chordata > Amphibia > Caudata > Salamandridae > Calotriton > Calotriton arnoldi. Next base: position 212,652 of record CAWUFW010011269.1, read on the forward strand.
CATGCTGCTCAAATGTAAACACATAATGTAAAAAATCTATTCTGCTGAGTCCAGCCCAAGTGGGCCTTTCTCTAAGGATCTTCTTTATAGAAAACATACACTCTTGCTCCCATCAAACTAGTGCTAATCGTGAATGTGAAATTTAAAAAAACGTATTTTGTGATTGATGCTGTGCCCTTGAGTATAAGGGGAGGAGACCGTCAGAAAACGTTGCGTAGACTAGAGTCAAGTTACATTATTAAACTAAATACTAAGACCCCTACAGGCCTCACTCATCTGTAATGTCCCCCTGACCCTGTGGTTTTTATCTGGTTTTTAAATTTCACATTCACGATTAGCACTAGTTTGATGGGAGCAAGAGTGTATGTTTTCTATAAAGAAGATCCTTAGAGAAAGGCCCACTTGGGCTGGACTCAGCAGAATAGATTTTTACATTATGTGTTTACATTTGAGCAGCATGAACATGTAGCTCGCTAAATTTATAAAATATATATATATGAGAAATGGAACACGATCTGTTTAAGTAATTTAGCCAACTGTGGCAATGAACTGATTAATTAATATATTTCGATTTGGCAGTAATGAAGTTTGCCAATTTTGCAATTTTTATTATGTAAAGCATGATCGTATCACTATGCATTTATCATTGTTTTAATTGAGTGTATATCCATGCGTTGTTGCAACAATGTTCGTAATAATTTACGGTTTTTAATATCATCTTTAAGTCAGGTCGATTTCCCAAGGTATGGAAAAAAGCCTCAATTCTCCCTCTCCTGAAGAAAGCGAACCTGGACTCGAATGAGCCAGGTAATTACAGACCCATCTCTCGTCTCCCCCTACCGGCCAAGTTGATCGAAAAAGAAATGAATTTCCAACTAAATTCCTTTCTCAAAAATAATGGCCTGCTAGATCCAACACAATTCGGCTTTCGTACCGATCATAGCACTGAGCTGGCTCTGATTAAATCAACTGAAGAAATCAGAGAGGCATTAGATCAGGGAGGAGCGGCAATTCTGATTATGTTGGATCTGTCCGCGGCCTTCGATACGGTCCACCACGAAGTGTTGTTGGACCGGTTAGCCGAAATAGGGGTTTCCGGCAATGCCCATACCCTATTAAAATCTTTTCTTACTGATAGAATCCAAACAGTGGATTTGGGAAAGGATCGATCGAAACCTTTCTCCCTGCCCTGTGGGGTCCCTCAGGGATCGGCACTTAGCCCTACACTGTTTAATGTGTATGTATCCCCGCTGGCTGTCCTTATTCGATCTTTTGGGCTCCAGCTGACCTCCTATGCCGATGACACACAAATTGTGTTGTCAATACAGAAGGGCAATGAGGCCAAGACAGGGCGCGATTGCCACAACTGTATGCAGGCCATCCAAAGCTGGATGACAGCAAATTGTCTTAAGTTGAATGCGGGGAAAACCGAGGTGATCATTTTCGGTAATTCCTCGAACCTTTGGTCACCCGATTGGTGGCCTGCAATCTTGGGTCCACAACCAGTTCCCTCCACCAAGGTGAAGAACTTGGGGGTGATCATTGACGTCAAATTATCTTTCGGAGACCAGATTAGCCGAGTTGCCTCCTCCTGTTTTCATCTTCTGAGGATACTGAGGAAAATCAAGTTTCTATTGCCCGAAGATAGCCTCAGGACAGTAATTACTGCTCTTATTTTTTCTCGCCTGGATTATTGCAACGGCCTTTATCTTAACATCCAGAAAAGACATCTTAGCCGATTGCAGGTTGTGCAGAATGCGGCAGCCAGGCTTCTTTTGGGGATCCCAAGGTTTGTCTCGGTTAAGAAGGAACTTGGGAAGCTTCACTGGCTTCCGGTGAAACAACGGGTGGATTTTAAGGCCCTTTGCACGGTCTTTAAAGCCCTCACAGGTTCTGGCCCAGCCTACACGAGACAACATCTTCAATGGTATGTTCCCGGCAGAGCATTGCGCTCTGCCGAGGCAAAACTTATAAAAGTTCCACGGGCAAAGACAGCTAGTTGGGGGCAGGAGCTTTTTCTGCGGTGCGGCAAAAGCATGGAACAGCCTTCCCTCCATCTCAGAAGTGCCACCGAGCTTCTTTCCTTTAGAAGGGGGCTGAAAACCTGGCTTTTCCCCTGAATCCTTCTCTCATCCAGCAACCAAGTCGGCAACTCTCAGCGCCAGGACACCCTAGGGTAGCAGTGCGCTTTACAAGCCTTATTAACATTAACATTAACATTAACATAATGTGGGTATCTATTTAAAGAAAACTACGAGTCTGCTTTCACTATCTATTTTTTGTAGTTCACATGTGACACGGAAGCACTTTCAGTTAAATTCACAGAAAAACTTTATTTATTTGTTGGTGAGCAAGCCTGCTGGGCAGGCGAAACGCGTCCGACATTATCAGCTGACAATAAAGTAATTGGCGATACGACACGGCGTCGACTTTCCTTTTCTGGAAGAGTGGTGCATATTTCGGACCGAGTTTCGGAGGTTCGTGAACGCCGACGCGCCCTTTGATTTGGAGGTGGTGGGCTCAACCGAAGCAAACGTGGAGTCTATATATATATATATATATATATATATACATATATATATATATAACCAGGATCCCAATGCACGACCGCCATGGGCCAAACAAGGGCACAGCCACCAGTTGGAGATGAAATAAATCCGTTTATTGCTTAACAAGTCAGGATGACGCGTTTCGACCACAAGCCTGTGGTCTTGATCACATGGCGCGCTAAGGAAATGTGCAGAGTATTTATAGTGACTGTAAGTGACTTTACTATGTTCATTGTGACATGGCAAAAATGAGGCCCTTTGCAGCAAGCAGTAAAATCTGCTAGTCATCAGCTGATGACTAGGGGTAATGACCAACATAATGTGGTGGCAAACATAGACAACAGACTCTTCTGCTATAAAACATGGTTCATGACATTGCAGTCTGTAACTCCATTCCTGCGCGGTGTGCTTATGAGGTAAGGTGTGTTTTGGCTGGGAGGAGTACTAAGCCAGTGTGTCAATACTAACAATCTGTAAGCAACAGAGATACCTTAATATCTGTATGCAAGAAACAGTTTCAAATATAGAATGAGATAACTCTGTTGCATGTGAAATAGACTCAAACGTGGCAGTGCTTGAAGTCTAACTGTGTTAATGCCTAAACCAATCACCTGTAAGAGCGAGCGCGCTAGTGGAGTCCTGTTATGATGTACGCTAAGTGCGGGTACTCGAGTTTGGGCCAAGGTGTCATGTTGGTCCTATGTTCTATGTCGCGGTCTGCCAATGGTGTCTTTGCGTCACTGTGTGGCCTCAAAATGCGGAATAAAAATGGTGTTTCTCAGTGTGAACAAGTCACTGACGTGAAAAAATTAGAAAAAAGTGGAGTGGGGAAGGGAAAGCTGAGATAGTGTTGTGATATGTGCTCCACAGAACCCTGGGCTTGCTCTGTGTTCAGCCGAAACTAGAGCAGTGGATACAAACCATGTCTAGAGGTGTAAGATCATGTGGAGCAGTGGGTTAAAATACTGGACAACCAACTGAAAGTCAGCCGACTTTCGGAAGTCAAGTGGGCGAAAATTTCTGAAAGCAACTGGAGTGACTCCTTTAACCCCTTGACCGTGATCGGAATTCCGCTCGTGTGCTGGACATTCCGATCGCGGGTGGGGTCGTGACGAGCTCAGCTCGTCATGCGCACAGCGCTACCGCGCAGCATGACGAGCTGAGCTCGTCATGAGCACGGAAGGGGTTAAAGGAAGTGGTAAAGATCCTCACTAAGATTTAGTCCTGTCGGTGCCTTGGTGTTGAGTTCAATTATATATTTGGACTCCAGTTGTCTTAACAGTTTATCTCTATTACCCCCACGTTTGAGTGGTGGGATGCAGTCAACTACACAATATTTTAAGTGATCCAGGTTGTTGTGATGTGTTGCTTTGAAGTGTCTGGCAACTGGGTATGCCGGGTCACTGTTAACAATAGCCCTGATATGTTGCAGAATGCGAAGGTGCACTTGGAGCTTAGTGCTCCCCACGTATCTGAGCCCACAACTACAGGTGAGAATGTAGACTGCGTATTCAGTTCTACAGGTGAGTTTTTGTTGGATCACTATCGGTTTGTTCCTGAACTCTACCTTGATTTGGGTGGTGTTAACTCCAAACTTGCATGCCCTACAGCTACTGCATTTGAAAACCCCTGATAGCCAGTTCTTGGTGATGGTTATTTCGGGGCTATTTCTAACTACAGCATCATGCATGGAGACAGCTCTCCTGTAGGTGATCTCCGGCCTGGGGGCCACCATAGGTCCTAGTGTGTAGTCAGTTTTGATAATACCCCAGTGTTTATTGAAAGTGGATTTTAATGCCCGTGCCTCAGTGTTGTGGGTGATGATAAGGCGCGTGGTTACCTTGCTGTCCGTGGTCAGCTCTGGGGCAGTGTCAATACTGTTGCTGGTGTCAGTGTGTGTGCCTAGTATGAGATGTTCTCTGGGAAATGAGTTGGCTTTGGTGGTCGCTGCTGTGATCATCTTATCTGTGTAGCCTCTGGCCCTGAATCTCATGTGAGACTCCAATTGGCATTTGGCCAGGTCTGTGCTGTTGCTGCATATTCTGCGCAGGCGCAGCATTTCCCCGTAAGGAATGCTTGCTATCAGGTGTTTTGGGTGAAAACTGCTGGCGTGAAGGGTGGAGTTTCCTGTAGTGGTTTTTCTGTGTAGAGTGGTGTGAAGTGTGCTGTTGGTGACATATACTTTGACATCAAGGAATTCCACTGATTCTATGCTTATGGTGGCATTAAACTCTAAATTCAAATCATTACAATTGATCTCATCAATAAACGTTTTTGCACTGTCAATGGAGCCATCCCAGACCACAAAAATGTCATCGATATATTGCAGCCAACAAAGGAAATGGTTAGACCAAGCTTCCGAGTGAGTGACCTTGAGGATCCGCTCCTCCCACCAGCCAACATGAAGGCAGGCATAACTGGGGGAGAAGCAAGCCCCCATTGCCACGCCCCTCAGTTGCTGGTATGTCTTGTTGTTAAACATAAAGAAGTTATGTTCCAGGCACCATTCTATGAGATGCATAATGAGTTTGTTATGATTGTAACAGTGGATAGGTCTCTTGGCCAGGAATTCATGGCATGCATTAAGTCCATCAGAGTGCCGTATGCTGGTGTATAATGACGCGATGTCAAGAGACATCAGGACACAGTCCGGGGACCATGAGATGTTGCTGATATATATATATATTCACACAGCTTCTCCCCCTTCGGAAAGACAAAAGCCGCACTCGCAACACTTGGCAATTTGAATGTTTTAATGAACAGCTACAGGCAGTCCAGACGCGTTTCGTTCATCTCTGAACTTTATCAAAGGTAAGCCTTGGCAGCAGGAACCAATTACAAACCACGAGGGACAATTGCATTTTAAATAATTTCGGCCCCCTAGTGGACATCCTGATGGATGTATTACTGATGCATGCTGGAATTCGTGGTTTAGTAATTCAGTCACAATAAAGACCCTCCAGTGGGTTGTGCCAATATCTATTGCTGTATCCAGGGAATGATTCCCTTTCCCATTCAGTGTTGCTCCATTTGCAATCCTATAATCGAGGCTGCAAGGATCCATGCCGTATACAGTATGCGGCAGCGTCCGTTACCCAGTATCGTTTTCACGAGGCAAACAAGAACGGTCCGAGGTTGGGTAATGATGGCGCACTTGCTGGCGGTGCGTAGCTTTGCGGCAGGACCAAGCCGCTGAATATTCACACAGCTTCTCCCCTTCGGAAAGACAAAAGCCGCACTCGCAACACTTGGCAATTTGAATGTTTTAATGAACAGCTACAGGCAGTCCTGACGCGTTTCGTTCATCTCTGAACTTTATCAAAGGTAAGCCTTGGCAGCAGGAACCAATTACAAACCACGAGGGACAATTGCATTTTAAATAATTTCGGCCCCTAGTGGACATCCTGATGGATGTATTACTGATGCATGCTGGAATTCGTGGTTTAGTAATTCAGTCACAATAAAGACCCTCCAGTGGGTTGTGCCAATATCTATTGCTGTATCCAGGGAATGATTCCCTTTCCCATTCAGTGTTGCTCCATATGCAATCCTATAATCGAGGCTGCAAGGATCCATGCCGTATACAGTATGCGGCAGCGTCCGTTACCCAGTATCGTTTTCACGAGGCAAACAAGAACGGTCCGAGGTTGGGTAATGATGGCGCACTTGCTGGCGGTGCGTAGCTTTGCGGCAGGACCAAGCCGCTGAATATTCACACAGCTTCTCCCCTTCGGAAAGACAAAAGCCGCACTCGCAACACTTGGCAATTTGAATGTTTTAATGAACAGCTACAGGCAGTCCTGACGCGTTTCGTTCATCTCTGAACTTTATCAAAGGTAAGCCTTGGCAGCAGGAACCAATTACAAACCAGGAGGGACAATTGCATTTTAAATAATTTCGGCCCCTAGTGGACATCCTGATGGATGTATTACTGATGCATGCTGGAATTCGTGGTTTAGTAATTCAGTCACAATAAAGACCCTCCAGTGGGTTGTGCCAATATCTATTGCTGTATCCAGGGAATGATTCCCTTTCCCATTCAGTGTTGCTCCATATGCAATCCTATAATCGAGGCTGCAAGGATCCATGCCGTATACAGTATGCGGCAGCGTCCGTTACCCAGTATCGTTTTCACGAGGCAAACAAGAACGGTCCAAGGTTGGGTAATGATGGCGCACTTGCTGGCGGTGCGTAGCTTTGCGGCAGGACCAAGCCGCTGAATATTCACACAGCTTCTCCCCCTTCGGAAAGACAAAAGCCGCACTCGCAACACTTGGCAATTTGAATGTTTTAATGAACAGCTACAGGCAGTCCTGACGCGTTTCGTTCATCTCTGAACTTTATCAAAGGTAAGCCTTGGCAGCAGGAACCAATTACAAACCACGAGGGACAATTGCATTTTAAATAATTTCGGCCCCCTAGTGGACATCCTGATGGATGTATTACTGATGCATGCTGGAATTCGTGGTTTAGTAATTCAGTCACAATAAAGACCCTCCAGTGGGTTGTGCCAATATCTATTGCTGTATCCAGGGAATGATTCCCTTTCCCATTCAGTGTTGCTCCATATGCAATCCTATAATCGAGGCTGCAAGGATCCATGCCGTATACAGTATGCGGCAGCGTCCGTTACCCAGTATCGTTTTCACGAGGCAAACAAGAACGGTCCGAGGTTGGGTAATGATGGCGCACTTGCTGGCGGTGCGTAGCTTTGCGGCAGGACCAAGCCGCTGAATATTCACACAGCTTCTCCCCTTCGGAAAGACAAAAGCCGCACTCGCAACACTTGGCAATTTGAATGTTTTAATGAACAGCTACAGGCAGTCCTGACGCGTTTCGTTCATCTCTGAACTTTATCAAAGGTAAGCCTTGGCAGCAGGAACCAATTACAAACCACGAGGGACAATTGCATTTTAAATAATTTCGGCCCCTAGTGGACATCCTGATGGATGTATTACTGATGCATGCTGGAATTCGTGGTTTAGTAATTCAGTCACAATAAAGACCCTCCAGTGGGTTGTGCCAATATCTATTGCTGTATCCAGGGAATGATTCCCTTTCCCATTCAGTGTTGCTCCATATGCAATCCTATAATCGAGGCTGCAAGGATCCATGCCGTATACAGTATGCGGCAGCGTCCGTTACCCAGTATCGTTTTCACGAGGCAAACAAGAACGGTCCGAGGTTGGGTAATGATGGCGCACTTGCTGGCGGTGCGTAGCTTTGCGGCAGGACCAAGCCGCTGGATATTCACACAGCTTCTCCCCCTTCGGAAAGACAAAAGCCGCACTCGCAACACTTGGCAATTTGAATGTTTTAATGAACAGCTACAGGCAGTCCTGACGCGTTTCGTTCATCTCTGAACTTTATCAAAGGTAAGCCTTGGCAGCAGGAACCAATTACAAACCACGAGGGACAATTGCATTTTAAATAATTTCGGCCCCCTAGTGGACATCCTGATGGATGTATTACTGATGCATGCTGGAATTCGTGGTTTAGTAATTCAGTCACAATAAAGACCCTCCAGTGGGTTGTGCCAATATCTATTGCTGTATCCAGGGAATGATTCCCTTTCCCATTCAGTGTTGCTCCATATGCAATCCTATAATCGAGGCTGCAAGGATCCATGCCGTATACAGTATGCGGCAGCGTCCGTTACCCAGTATCGTTTTCACGAGGCAAACAAGAACGGTCCGAGGTTGGGTAATGATGGCGCACTTGCTGGCGGTGCGTAGCTTTGCGGCAGGACCAAGCCGCTGAATATTCACACAGCTTCTCCCCTTCGGAAAGACAAAAGCCGCACTCGCAACACTTGGCAATTTGAATGTTTTAATGAACAGCTACAGGCAGTCCTGACGCGTTTTGTTCATCTCTGAACTTTATCAAAGGTAAGCCTTGGCAGCAGGAACCAATTACAAACCACGAGGGACAATTGCATTTTAAATAATTTCGGCACCCAAGAGTACATCCTGATGGATGTATTACTGATGCATGCTGGAATTCGTGGTTTAGTAATTCAGTCACAATAAAGACCCTCCAGTGGGTTGTGCCAATATCTATTGCTGTATCCAGGGAATGATTCCCTTTCCCATTCAGTGTTGCTCCATATGCAATCCTATAATCGAGGCTGCAAGGATCCATGCCGTATACAGTATGCGGCAGTGTCCGTTACCCAGTATCGTTTTCACGAGGCAAACAAGAACGGTCCGAGGTTGGGTAATGATGGCGCACTTGCTGGCGGTGCGTAGCTTTGCGGCAGGACCAAGCCGCTGAATATTCACACAGCTTCTCCCCCTTCGGAAAGACAAAAGCCGCACTCGCAACACTTGGCAATTTGAATGTTTTAATGAACAGCTACAGGCAGTCCTGACGCGTTTGTTCATCTCTGAACTTTATCAAAGGTAAGCCTTGGCAGCAGGAACCAATTACAAACCACGAGGGACAATTGCATTTTAAATAATTTCGGCCCCTAGTGGACATCCTGATGGATGTATTACTGATGCATGCTGGAATTCGTGGTTTAGTAATTCAGTCACAATAAAGACCCTCCAGTGGGTTGTGCCAATATCTATTGCTGTATCCAGGGAATGATTCCCTTTCCCATTCAGTGTTGCTCCATATGCAATCCTATAATCGAGGCTGCAAGGATCCATGCCGTATACAGTATGCGGCAGCGTCCGTTACCCAGTATCGTTTTCACGAGGCAAACAAGAACGGTCCGAGGTTGGGTAATGATGGCGCACTTGCTGGCGGTGCGTAGCTTGCGGCAGGACCAAGCCGCTGAATATTCACACAGCTTCTCCCCTTCGGAAAGACAAAAGCCGCACTCGCAACACTTGGCAATTTGAATGTTTTAATGAACAGCTACAGGCAGTCCTGACGCGTTTCGTTCATCTCTGAACTTTAACAAAGGTAAGCCTTGGCAGCAGGAACCTGCTGCCAAGGCTTACCTTTGATAAAGTTCAGAGATGAAGTGTTGCGAGTGCGGCTTTTGTCTTTCCGAAGGGGGAGAAGCTGTGTGAATATTCAGCGGCTTGGTCCTGCCGCAAAGCTACGCACCGCCAGCAAGTGCGCCATCATATATATATATATATATATATATATATATATATATATATATATATATATATATATATATATATTAGGACACTTACAACTGTTTGTATTACTTTTGCTCTTGTTGGTGACTTAAATCAGCCCTTATCACTTCAATTAATAAAATTCACATTTCAATAAAAAAAAAAAAATGAAGGACAACTGAATTTAGAAGTAATTCGCTTTTTGGTGTTTAAAAAGAGCTGAAAATGTTGGGGGGGCGTGGCCTGGAGCCGAACATGGCGGACTCGTCTCCTTAGAACTCCGCAGTTCGCCCCCTCCATGGGCCGCAATCCTGCACAATCCTAGACCCCTGGCAATAACTTGGGGGGTCCCCTGCTGAAGAACCCGCCGTGACCCTGCAGACGAGGTCCGACGACGGCGGATGGCCGGATTCACCGAGGCAGGCTTCCTGATCGGCTGTAGACGGGCCTGGGACGGTGGGCGGAGCGCCTGAGTCGGCGGCTGCGGCGGGCCCCTTCTGCCGCGGGGGCTGGGGCGGCTACCCCCCTGCGATCATCGCCGGAGCCTCAGGTAGAGGGGCTCTGCTACAGTGTGCGGTCCCATACAGCATCCAGTGTGCGGGCAGGGAGCGGAGGTTCCCGTTGCGGCGCCATTGCTGGTCGCCCCTCCCCCATCTCCTTCATCGCGGCCCGGCGGGCCTGTCTGGACCTGGTGGACCCCGGGCCGGAGCGTGGCTGAGTGCGGCCGCTGGGGGGCCTGCACACAGTCCGGGAGCCGTGGGCCCCATCTGGGACGTGACAGAGAGCAGCTGGATATCAGCCTGGCTGGAGGAGTCGCTGCGACCGTGCGGCTGCTGCCGGAGGACCTAGATATGCACCGGTGAGAGGCCTGGTGACTCCTGCTTCAAGTGGTGTGGGGCCGGGGTCTGCAGCTGTCGTGGCCGGGAGGCCAGAGTCCCAGTGACTGCTCGATCCGAGGCGCTTGGGGGGCGCTGGGCTTCGTAATTGGTGTTGGGCCTACATTCTTCGCAGGGAGCCGCCCGGTGTTGCCCCAGAGATGAGTCCTGCATACGTGGGGCGCCGCCGTTGGAGGGTCCCGGTGCGACATACACATCAGGCCGCAGAGGACGCCAAGGGGGCACCTGGCGGCGGAGTCCGGTGGGGGCTGCCCCTGGTCAGTAACCTTTGCTCTCTGCTGCGCCCGCCGTGCGCTTCTGGTGCCGGTTCCTCGGCGGGAGGAGCCAGAAGGACAGGGGCCTACTGAGTTGCACCATTTGTGAGGGACGCGGCGGGGTGGATCTGCCCTGGTGCCCCGGGGATCCTGAGAGGCCGCTGCGTAGCCGGGGCAGGCGCACACCCGGGGCCCAGGTGGCCGTGCGGACTGATGGTGCCACCTGATCGCCGCCACCGGCCTGGGGGTAGGCGGCGTGTCCTGCAGTTCCCCCGCTGGCCTTTCCTCTGGGGGCCCCCTTCCAACATTGGGCAGCGGCAAACAGAGCAGTGTCCCGACGCCGTACCCCGCGCCATCATGGAGAAGGGTAACCCGGGTGCGGCGGCGCCCAAGCAACACACCATGGACCAATACACCTCCACCTCCCAGGCGAGCAAGGGGACTGCGGAGGGCCTCTCATCGGACTCGGTAACACTTTTGGAGGCTATCAATCAGTCACGGTCCGCCCTGGAGGCCCAGATTGGGGCGGTGGGCTCCGAGGTATCGTTCCTCCGCCAAGACCTCTGGAAAGCGGTCGACCGCATCACGGAAGCGGAAACGAGGGTCTCCACGGTGGAGGACACTGTCTCCACCCTACAGAAAAAGGTCGACAAACTGGCCATGGTCTCCAAGGATTTGGCGGCGAGGGTGGAGGACGCAGAGGGACGAGCCCGCCGCAACAACATCCGTTTGGTGGGTTTCCCGGAGGGCTGCGAGGGGTCCTCGATGGATGTCTTCCTCGCGGGGTGGCTCAGGGTGTTGCTGCCCGCCGAGGACCTCTCCTCATGCTTCGTGATCGAGAGGGCACACCGTGCGCTGACGAAAAAGCCACCGCCGGGGGAGCGTCCAAGACCCGTCATCGCCCGGCTTCTCAACTATGCGGACCGGGACGCCATCCTTCGCTTTGCCCGGTTGCATAAAGACAAGATGATATATGAGTCCCATCCCATCATGGTCTTCCCGGACTACACCCGGCTGGTCCAGCAACAACGTCAGTCCTTCATTGCGGCTAAGCGACGACTACGGGAAATGAACCTATCCTATGCGCTGTTGTTCCCGGCCCGCATGAAAGTGATTTTCGACTCCAAGACCTTCTTTTTGATACCCCGGAGGAAGTATTTATGTGGACAGATGAACGACGACACCTTAAGCCACACTCGCCGCCTCCTTTAGACTCTGATTCTTCCCAGGGCTCCCACTGGAGCGGTCGACAGGATGGAGAGGTGGCGCGCCCAGAACCGGACAGAGACTGAGCACTGGGGTAGCCGGGGGACCCCGATATATTGTATTTTGCTGCCTTATCTGCTTGGGTGGGCCACCAGCCTTCGCCACCTACGGGGGGTTGTATCCTTATAGTGGCTGGGGTCTAGATTATTTCCAGGAGGGAGCGGACTCCACACGCCCTCAACGTTTTGAGTTAATATGGGTAAGGTTGGGAGGGGGGGATCCATTGGGGGTACCGCCGAGGCCTTCATGTTCGGGGGCCACGACGTGATTCCACCGCGACAGATACTCCATGTTCCAGGATGTATGGGGGTGTGGGGAGGGAGGGGAGGTGGGGGGTTGTTTGTTGTTTGTTTGACAGTTCTTGCACCACACGCGCACCACTATGTCACATTCCCATCACACTGCCTTTTCCATTCTTATTGTAAGAGTAGACATGGCACACACGTCGGGCGGCACCACATTTGAGGAGCTCAACATTCTCTCCTGGAATGTGCGGGGTCTACTAAATAAGGTCAAACGAGGGGCAGTACTCCACCAGGCAAAGAGGTACTCGGCGGACATACTGTTATTACAGGAAACACACCTACTGGGCAACAAAGCCCCATGCCTTTCCAGATATGGGTACGCCACTGTCTATCACTCAGGTTATTCCAGGGGGGCGCGGGGCACCGCGATCCTTGTCCACCGCAGAGTCCCACTTCAAATCACAAAGCATTGGTTAGATGTAGGCGGCCATTACACTAAAGGAGTGACCGGATTCCCAAACGCGCGTAAAGACCAGCGGGAGCGCTCGACGGAGCTGCCTCGCTCGGACCAGACGCGCCTGACAGGATCTCACCGCGTGCAGAGCACACAGCGGGAGAAACTGCGAGGGGAGAACGCGCTCGGGCAAGAGCCTGCTGCGCAGGGAATATGAAACAATACCAAGGCAATAATGCTAATAACGTGCACAAGAAACCGCTATACAAACAGCAACAACGTCAGATTAAGCCAAGAATGTAAGGAATGCACTTAACTGACGAGCAGTGAAGAAAGAGGAAGCGGAAGGGACGTCACGATATTATATACGATGGACTGTGATATGATTGGACTATAGTTGCCTTGGAGACTACCCCCTAATGGTTCATGGGTTGTGTAGTCTTTTGTTTAATGATTGTTGTGTTACGCTTTCTTTGAACTGCTATGCAAATAAAGTGAGGAAAGATATGCATAATCCCCGCCTCCGTCCTGCCATAGAATTCATTAAACTTTATTTGATCTGATTTAGAAACATAGATCATAAAAGTGTACATAAAAACAGTAAATCCTCTTTCCTAATACAATACAGTGAGAATTAATTAAAACCAGTAGGTAAAAACGGGTGTTACAAAGCCCGGTTCAGAGCAACTTCAGGTTAACAGAATCGCAAAGTTCAATGTTTCGCAAGATCAATCTCATGTACTTCGTGCAAAATACGCAATAAGGGGTCCAAGTAAGATGTAACGCTCCAATACCTGACCAGTTTGCACTATATAAAACTCCAGAAAAACTAAAAATAAAAAGTGTTTTGCACACTTCTGTCATTGGGCTATATGTGGGCTACATCTGGGTGATATTTGTGCTACATTTGGGCTCTTTTTTCTCTGGTGGCATCTTGGGAGACTTATTTGTTTTGAAGTTTCCTAATTTCAGTCATTTACTGCAGTCTCCTCAGTAGGAAATGCTTTCAGTTTTTTACTTTGATTCCATCAAGAAGGCATTCAGATGTGTCACACATTTGCCATAAATTCAGAATGTTAGCACTCTAGTTGTTCATTAGATCACTGTAGTAAAGCTACTGTTCACCAGGGAGTTAACTGGAAGTCTACTGCTGGTATTGAAAGTGATTGTTTCAGTCTGCATGTCAGAATTTTCTAATGAAATAGAAGAGGATTTGAGATCTCACTTAAAACATGCCCTAAATTTTCTTTCTGCAGCACTAACCATAATTTCTATGGCAAAATGAACCCCTCATTTTGTTCCTTTTTAAATTAAATGTTTTAAGTGTTACCAGTTTATTCCAATCAAGATGGCTTCAGGTGTGCCATACTTTTGTCATAAGTAAGACTGTTAGCGCTCTAGTTGTTCTTTAGAACACTCTGGGAAGCTGCAGTAGAACACAAAGGCATCAACTGACAGGCTGCTCCTGTTGAAATATAACAGGAAGATATTTGAGATCTCACTTAAAACATGTCCTAATTTTTCTTTCTACAGCACTAACCATAATTTCTATGACAAAATGAACCCCTCATTTTGTTCCTTTTTAAATTAAATGTTTTAAAAGTTACCAGTTTATTCCAATCAAGATGCTTCAGGTGTGCCATAATTTTCTCATAAGTAAGACTGTTAGCGCTCTAGTTGTTCTTTAGAACACTCTGGGAAGCTGCAGTAGAACACAAAGGCATCAACTGACAGGCTGCTCCTGTTGATATATAACAGGAAGATATTTGAGATCACACTTGAAACATGTCCTAATTTTTCTTTCTACAGCACTAACCATAATTTCTATGACAAAATGAACCCCATCATTTTGTTCCTTTTTAAATTAAATGTTTTAAGTGTTACCAGTTTATTCCAATCAAGATGGCTTCAGGTGTGCCATACTTTTGTCATAAGTAAGGCTGTTAGCACTCTAGTTGTTCTTTAGAACACTCTGGGAAGCTGTAGTAGAACACAAAGGAATCAACTGACAGTCTCTGCCCTTGTTGGATGTACATGTTTTACTGAGAATATCAGACTTCATTCTCACATGACTGAGAAAGATAATGTGAATTTACAGAAAATATGCTCTCATTTTAGCTTCTGGAGCACCTTCCAAAACTGTATGGGACAAGCATGTGAAAATAGTTTTCTCTCAAACATGATTCATGATATCCCAGCAGAAGGTTTTTCACAGGGTAAAATCACCTTAGAACACACCACAATTCCTGAAATTAGTATGGTACCATCAACAAATGAATTCTAATGTAACTAAAGTCTGTTATCACCCTTTATAGTTCTCCTTTTGGTAACCCTCAAAATCTTCGATTCACTACAATGCATTTCAATGGGGTACTATCATTTATATTGGTCCCAAGATGGCTGCCAGCAATTCCAGGATGAAGTGCTGACAGCCAATCAGATCTCACGATGACCTGTGTGGTTAGGCTCCGCCCAGATATCGATATGTTTTCTTTTCAAATTTCTCAGGAACTACTGAACGGATTTACACCATTTAACAAAAGGGTTCTTTCTGAACCAAGAACTACCTCTTTGCCAAATTTGGTGTAATTCCGTTCAGCAGTTCGGGCTGTAGCCGTGTCTAAAGTTTCTTATGGAAAATTGCATAGGGAAAACATGTTTTGGGACCCCCTTTTTTTCTCGGCCCCCGCTTGCTGAATCACCCCGAAACTTTCAGGATAGGAGCAGACCAGAGCGCCCCACGAGTTTTGAAAATTTCGCGAAGATTCATCAACCGGCGCCAAAGTTATTGGAAATAGAATGTTGTGAATTTCCTATGGAAAATAGGTCCTAACTATAACGACCGCCAGTAGGTAATATATATATATATATATATATATGTATATATATATATATATATGTATATATAACCAGGATCCCAATGCACGACCGCCATGGGCCAAACAAGGGCACAGCCACCAGTTGGAGATGAAATAAATCCGTTTATTGCTTAACAAGTCAGGATGACGCGTTTCGACCACAAGCCTGTGGTCTTGATCACATGGCGCGCTAAGGAAATGTGCAGAGTATTTATAGTGACTGTAAGTGACTTTACTATGTTCATTGTGACATGGTAAAAATGAGGCCCTTTTGCAGCAAGCAGTAAAATCTGCTAGTCATCAGCTGATGACTAGGGGTAATGACCAACATAATGTGGTGGCAAACATAGACAACAGACTCTTCTGCTATAAAACATGGTTCATGACATTGCAGTCTGTAACTCCATTCCTGCGCGGTGTGCTTATGAGGTAAGGTGTGTTTTGGCTGGGAGGAGTACTAAGCCAGTGTGTCAATACTAACAATCTGTAAGCAACAGAGATACCTTAATATCTGTATGCAAGAAACAGTTTCAAATATAGAATGAGATAACTCTGTTGCATGTGAAATAGACTCAAACGTGGCAGTGCTTGAAGTCTAACTGTGTTAATGCCTAAACCAATCACCTGTAAGAGCGAACGCGCTAGTGGAGTCCTGTTATGATGTACGCTAAGTGCGGGTACTCGAGTTTGGGCCAAGGTGTCATGTTGGTCCTATGTTCTATGTCGCGGTCTGCCAATGGTGTCTTTGCGTCACTGTGTGGCCTCAAAATGCGGAATAAAAATGGTGTTTCTCAGTGTGAACAAGTCACTGACGTGAAAAAATTAGAAAAAAGTGGAGTGGGGAAGGGAAAGCTGAGATAGTGTCGTGATATGTGCTCCACAGAACCCTGGGCTTGCTCTGTGTTCAGCCGAAACTAGAGCAGTGGATACAAACCATGTCTAGAGGTGTAAGATCATGTGGAGCAGTGGGTTAAAATACTGGACAACCAACTGAAAGTCAGCCGACTTTCGGAAGTCAAGTGGGCGAAAATTTCTGAAAGCAACTGGAGTGACTCCTTTAAAGGAAGTGGTAAAGCTCCTCACTAAGATTTAGTCCTGTCGGTGCCTTGGTGTTGAGTTCAATGATATATTTGGACTCCAGTTGTCTTAACAGTTTATCTCTATTACCCCCACGTTTGAGTGGTGGGATGCAGTCAACTACACAATATTTTAAGTGATCCAGGTTGTTGTGATGTGTTGCTTTGAAGTGTCTGGCAACTGGGTATGCCGGGTCACTGTTAACAATAGCCCTGATATGTTGCAGAATGCGAAGGTGCACTTGGAGCTTAGTGCTCCCCACGTATCTGAGCCCACAACTACAGGTGAGAATGTAGACTGCGTATTCAGTTCTACAGGTGAGTTTTTGTTGGATCACTATCGGTTTGTTCCTGAACTCTACCGTGATTTGGGTGGTGTTAACTCCAAACTTGCATGCCCTACAGCTACTGCATTTGAAAACCCCTGATAGCCAGTTCTTGGTGATGGTTATTTCGGGGCTATTTCTAACTACAGCATCATGCATGGAGACAGCTCTCGTGTAGGTGATCTCCGGCCTGGGGGCCACCATAGGTCCTAGTGTGGAGTCAGTTTTGATAATACCCCAGTGTTTATTGAAAATGGATTTTAATGCCCGTGCCTCAGTGTTGTGGGTGATGATAAGGCGCGTGGTTACCTTGCTGTCCGTGGTCAGCTCTGGGGCAGTGTCAATACTGTTGCTGGTGTCAGTGTGTGTGCCTAGTATGAGATGTTCTCTGGGAAATGAGTTGGCTTTGGTGGTCGCTGCTGTGATCATCTTATCTGTGTAGCCTCTGGCCCTGAATCTCATGTGAGACTCCAATTGGCATTTGGCCAGGTCTGTGCTGTTGCTGCATATTCTGCGCAGGCGCAGCATTTCCCCGTAAGGAATGCTTGCTATCAGGTGTTTTGGGTGAAAACTGCTGGCGTGAAGGGTGGAGTTTCCTGCAGTGGTTTTTCTGTGGAGAGTGGTGTGAAGTGTGCTGTTGGTGACATATACTTTGACATCAAGGAATTCCACTGATTCTGTGCTTATGGTGGCATTAAACTCTAAATTCAAATCATTACAATTGATCTCATCAATAAACGTTTTGCACTGTCAATGGAGCCATCCCAGACCACAAAAATGTCATCGATATATTGCAGCCAACAAAGGAAATGGTTAGACCAAGCTTCCGAGTGAGTGACCTTGAGGATCCGCTCCTCCCACCAGCCAACATGAAGGCAGGCATAACTGGGGGAGAAGCAAGCCCCCATTGCCACGCCCTCAGTTGCTGGTATGTCTTGTTGTTAAACATAAAGAAGTTATGTTCCAGGCACCATTCTATGAGATGCATAATGAGTTTGTTATGATTGTAACAGTGGATAGGTCTCTTGGCCAGGAATTCATGGCATGCATTAAGTCCATCAGAGTGCCGTATGCTGGTGTATAATGACGCGATGTCAAGAGACATCAGGACACAGTCCGGGGACCATGAGATGTTGCTGATATATATATATATTTAGGACACTTACAACTGTTTGTATTACTTTTGCTCTTGTTGGTGACTTAAATCAGCCCTTATCACTTCAATTAATAAAATTCACATTTCAATAAAAAAAAAAAAAATGAAGGACAACTGAATTTAGAAGTAATTAGCTTTTTGGTGTTTAAAAAGAGCTGAAAATGTGGGGGGGCGTGGCCTGGAGCCGAACATGGCGGACGCGTCTCCTTAGAGCTCCGCAGTTCGCCCCCTCCATGGGCCGCAATCCTGCACTATCCTAGACCCCTGGCAATAACTTGGGGGGTCCCCTGCTGAAGAACCCGCCGTGACCCTGCAGACGAGGTCCGACGACGGCGGATGGCCGGATTCACCGAGGCAGGCTTCCTGATCGGCTGTAGCCGGGCCTGGGACGGTGGGCGGAGCGCCTGAGTCGGCGGCTGCGGCGGGCCCCTTCTGCCACGGGGGCTGGGGCGGCTACACCCCTGCGATCATCGCCGGAGCCTCAGGTAGAGGGGCTCTGCTACAGTGTGCGGTCCCATACAGCATCCAGTGTGAGGGCGGGGAGCGGAGGTTCCCGTTGCGGCGCCATTGCTGGACGCCCATCTCCTTCATCGCGGCCCGGCGGGCCTGTCTGGACCTGGTGGACCCCGGGCCGGAGCGTGGCTGAGTGCGGCCGCCGGGGGGCCTGCACACAGTCCGGGAGCCGTGGGCCCCATCTGGGACGTGACAGAGAGCAGCTGGATATCAGCCTGGCTGGAGGAGTCGCTGCGACCGTGCGGCTGCTGCCGGAGGACCTAGATATGCACCGGTGAGAGGCCTGGTGACTCCTGCTTCAAGTGGTGTGGGGCCGGGGTCTGCAGCTGTCGTGGCCGGGAGGCCAGAGTCCCAGTGACTGCTCGATCCGAGGCGCTTGGGGGGCGCTGGGCTTCGTAATTGGTGTTGGGCCTACATTCTTCGCAGGGAGCCGCCCGGTGATGCTCGGATTGCCCCAGAGACGAGTCCTGCATACGTGGACGCCGCCGTTGGAGGGTCCCGGTGCGACATACACATCAGGCCGCAGCGGACGCCAAGGGGGCACCTGGCGGCGGAGTCCGGTGGGGGCTGCCCCTGGTCAGTAACCTTTGCTCTCTGCTGCGCCCGCTGTGCGCTTCTGGTGCCGGTTCCTCGGCGGGAGGAGCCAGAAGGACAGGGGCCTACTGAGTTGCACCATTTGTGAGGGACGCGGCGGGGTGGATCTGCCCTGGTGCCCCGGGGATCCTGAGAGGCCGCTGCGTAGCCGGGGGCAGGCGCACACCCGGGGCCCAGGTGGCCGTGCGGACTGACGGTGCCACCTGATCGCCGCCACCGGCCTGGGGGGTAGGCGGCGTGTCCTGCAGTTCCCCCGCTGGCCTTTCCTCTGGGGGCCCCCCTTCCAACATTGGGCAGCGGCAAACAGAGCAGTGTCCCGACGCCGTACCCCGCGCCATCATGGAGAAGGGTAACCCGGGTGCGGCGGCGCCCAAGCAACACACCATGGACCAATACACCTCCACCTCCCAGGCGAGCAAGGGGACTGCGGAGAGCCTCTCATCGGACTCGGTAACGCTTTTGGAGGCTATCAATCAGTCTTCCGCCCTGGAGGCCCAGATTGGGGCGGTGGGCTCCGAGGTATCGTTCCTCCGCCAAGACCTCTGGAAAGCGGTCGACCGCATCACGGAAGCGGAAACGAGGGTCTCCACGGTGGAGGACACTGTCTCCACCCTACAGAAAAAGGTCGACAAACTGGCCATGGTCTCCAAGGATTTGGTGGCGAGGGTGGAGGACGCAGAGGGACGAGCCCGCCGCAACAACATCCGTTTGGTGGGTTTCCCGGAGGGATGCGAGGGGTCCTCGATGGATGTCTTCCTCGCGGGGTGGCTCAGGGTGTTGCTGCCCACCGAGGACCTCTCCTCATGCTTCGTGCTCGAGAGGGCACACCGTGCGCTGATGAAAAAGCCACCGCCGGGGGAGCGTCCAAGACCCGTCATCGCCCGGCTTCTCAACTATGCGGACCGGGACGCCATCCTTCGCTTTGCCCGGTTGCATAAAGACAAGATGATATATGAGTCCCATCCCATCATGGTCTTCCCGGACTACACCCGGCTGGTCCAGCAACAACGTCAGTCCTTCATTGCGGCTAAGCGACGACTACGGGAAATGAACCTATCCTATGCGCTGTTGTTCCCGGCCCGCATGAAAGTGATTTTCGACTCCAAGACCTTCTTTTTGATACCCCGGAGGAAGTATTTATGTGGACAGATGAACGACGACACCTTAAGCCACACTCGCCGCCTCCTTTAGACTCTGATTCTTCCCAGGGCTCCCACCGGAGCGGTCGACAGGATGGAGAGGCGGCGCGCCCAGAACCGGACAGAGACTGAGCACTGGGGTAGCCCGGGCGACCCCGATATATTGTATTTTGCTGCCTTATCTGCTTGGGTGGGCCACCAGCCTTAGCCACCTACGGGGGGTTGTATCCTTATAGTGGCTGGGGTCTAGATTATTTCCAGGAGGGAGCGGACTCCACACGCCCTCAACGTTTTGAGTTATTATGGGTAAGGTTGGGAGGGGGGGGATCCATTGGGGGTACCGCCGAGGCCTTCATGTTCGGGGGCCACAATGTGATTCCACCGCGACAGATACTCCATGTTCCAGGATGTATGGGGGTGTGGGGAGGGAGGGGAGGTGGGGGGGTTGTTTGTTGTTTGTTTGACAGTTCTTGCACCACACGCGCACCACTATGTCACATTCCCATCACACTGCCTTTTCCATTCTTATTGTAAGAGTAGACATGGCACACACGTCGGGCGGCACCACATTTGAGGAGCTCAACATTCTCTCCTGGAATGTGCGGGCTCTACTAAATAAGGTCAAACGAGGGGCAGTACTCCACCAGGCAAAGAGGTACTCGGCGGACATACTGTTATTACAGGAAACACACCTGCTGGGCAACAAAGCCCCATGCCTTTCCAGATATGGGTACGCCACTGTCTATCACTCAGGTTATTCCAGGGGGGCGCGGGGCACTGCGATCCTTGTCCACCGCAGAGTCCCACTTCAAATCACAAAGCATTGGTTAGATGTAGGCGGCCGTTACACGGTCATTTCCGGCACCTTGGCCGGGAAACAGATTACAATCGGGAGTGTCTATGCCCCTCCACCGCTGGGCCAGACCTTCATTGAACGGTTAACGCAACTATGGGGAGATCTCCCGGGTGGCCTGACAATCCTGGGTGGGGACTGGAACGACATCATGGACCCTTCCGACAGGTGGCGGGCTCGACCTCCGGCCTCTTTGCCCCCCCGGTCCAAACTAACCGTATTGGCACATACATTGGGATGGGTGGACACGTGGCGGGCCTTCCACCCCAAGGAGGCTGAATTCACATATGCGTCATCCGTCCATCCCACCCTGTCACGTCTAGACTATCTGTTCATCCCACATAGCTACATCCACAGAGTGTCACACACCTCCATCCTGCCCCGCGGCCTATCTGATCACTCGCCGATCCAGCTCAAGCTCCGCCTGTGGACCCACCGTCCCCCCTATAGATGGCGTATGTCGCCATGGCTTCTTCGGGACCGGGAGTATAGGGAGATGCTACACCGGGCGACCGTAGACTACTTTAATGACAACACTGGGACCACCCAGTCCCCAATCACTTTATGGGAAGCCTTTAAGCCCACACTCCGGGGAGCAGACATTAGTTATCGCACAGGGGAGAAACGGCGCCGCATGGCTCAGGTTCTAGAATTAGAAGACAGACAGCTTACATTACAGACCGCACTTGTGGAAGGCTCCGACGCCGGTGCTCGCCGTAATCTGTTGCATGTCCAGCAGCAACTGCATCAGCTGCTCACAGATAGCGCTAAGGAAGCCTGGCTGGCGACCCAGTATAGGATTTACCAATGGGGAGACAAATCCAGTCAGATGCTCCATAGACTGTGCCAGACCAGAGCCTCCCTGACACAGGTTCCTCTCTTGCGATCCCCCGGTGGCGCGGCCAGTGCCTCGCCGGAGGCGGTGGTCCAGGCCTTCACCGACTTCTATGCGGGTTTATATGAAGCCCGGGACGGACTGGCAGAATCTCTCCTAGATGCCTTTCTTTCAGATGTTCCCCCTAGATGCCTCTCGGACGAGCAGCGGGACGCTCTTGACGAACCTATATCCCTTGAGGAGTTGCAGATAGCCCTGTCGAATACGCACCCAGGACGCGCACCGGGTCCTAACGGGTTCCCGTGCGACTTTATGCGCCCCCATATTGGGACCGTGGGCCCCCACCTGCTCGGGGCGATACACGAGGCCGCGGAACAGAACATACTGCCCCCAGATTGGCGTCACGCCGAGATAATCGTCTTTCTCAAACCCGGCCGCCCCCCAGAAGATCCGGGTTTATACCGCCCCATATCCCTGTTGAATTTCGAGCCCAAACTGCTGGGGAAGGTTCTGGCCGACCATCTCCACACGTGTATTCTTGACTTGGTACACCCTGACCAGTCTGGCTTCATGCCGCAACGGTCCACCAGGCACAACATCAGGTGCGCCCACATTGCTGTCGTGGAGGCCCACCGTTTGGGGCGCCCAGCGGCTGCCCTACTGGCGGACATTGACAAAGCGTTTGATTCGCTGAGTTGGCCATACCTGTTTAAGCTGCTAGAGGCGGTCAATTTAGGGCCCCGCTTTCGCGCTTACGTGAAACTGCTATACACCGACCCCACGACCACGGTGCGCGTGGCGGGCCACCGCTCCGCCCCCTTCCCTATCCGCAGGGGAACCAGACAAGGGTGTCCCCTGTCTCCACTATTATTCGCCCTGGCGATAGAGCCTCTGGCAGCGTGGGTGCGTAGGGACGCGGTTTTCCGCGGTCTGGACTGGTCGCCCGAATGCTCAGATAGAATTGCCCTTTATGCTGACGACGCCTTATTCTTCATGTCCGATCCTTGGGTCACGGGGCCCCGGGTGCTCCAGATTCTGAAAGTGTTTGGAGAAACGTCTGGGTTATGCACTAACCCGTCTAAGTCTATCCTGTTTCCCATATGCGGTGAGCAGGGGAGCCAGGTCTGGGCTTCCAGGCTGATCGTCGCGGAGGAGGGCTTCAAGTATCTGGGTGTGCATATCGCCAGAGGTCCCAACGAAGCCTGGTCGCACAATATAGCCCCCTTGCTCCCGGCGGTACGTGAGGAGACAACAGTGTGGTCCCACCTCCCGCTTTCGCTGTACGGCCGGTCCGCCATCTTCAAAATGGTGTCCTTGCCACGCTTGCTGTATAGGCTGCAAAACTATCCACATCCCATCCCCACGACATGGTTCCGTCAAATGAATGCACTACTGAATAGGTTCCTCTGGGGAGGGGGGGCGGTCCGGGTGGCACTGGCGACCTGTGTTCAATCCACTTATTGCGGGGGGATAGCGGCGGCTGATGTACGGGCGTACTACTGGGCATCCCAGCTCTTAGTGATCAACGAGTGGTGGTACAACTCTCATGACGATCCGGCCTACGCGGTGGAGCGACTCTTCCTGGCGGAGAACCCACTGCTTCACTTGCTCTACAGCACTTTATCCCTGGAGGCACTCCCCCCGGCCTGCCGTACGGTGCTCCAGATCTGGCGACAGGTTTCCAGGTCCATGGATTGGTGGGGCTTGCTAACAGGCACAACCCCTCTATGGCAGGGTTCACACCTTAGGCCAGTCTCGTCGCTGACGGGGTTCCGGAGATGGCATGACATTGGGATTTCGACACTGGGGGATGTGATGCAGGGGCTTACGCTCAAATCCTTTCAGAAGCTGCAGGAGGAGTTTGATCTCCACAAGACCCAGTTCCACAAGTATCTGCAGCTCCGCCATGCCCTGTCTCCTCTGATACGGAACCTCCAGTCACTCCCTGAATTTCATCCATTGGAGGGTCGGCTACTAATGGGGGACTTAGGGGCACACAAAATCCGGCAAATCTATCAAACACTCACTACACACTCCAAAACTACCATACATCGGACCCGGGCAGCATGGGAGGCCGACGTGCCGGCTCTGATGGATGATGACTGGGCGGAGGCCCTGGCCAGCCCCAGGTACTCGGCCGTCTCCACAGGGTACAGACTGATTCAGTTCAAATACCTCCACAGGATCTACTACACACGTCTGCGCCTTTGGAGGATGGGGGCCATCCAATCCCCCTCGTGCCTCCGCTGCAATTCGGAGGATGGGTTGTTCCTCCACTCTGTTTGGGGCTGCGGGGCATAACAGCACTTCTGGTCGGGGGTGTTATCCTGTTTGGGACAGGTTTTGGCATGGGACCTCCAGGCTGACCCTAGGCTAACACTTCTACACTGCACGGAAGACATAGGGGGAACAGATATAAAAGGCATCTACTATTCCTGGGCCTCACTTTAGCCAAACGGGACATCGCACAGCATTGGAAGGCATCCTCCCCCCCTGGTGTAGCGGCATGGAAAACGGCTCTAGATAAATGCATGTCGGCCGAGGTGGCGGTGTTCCTGGCACGGGGCTGCCCACAAAAACACGGGAAGATATGGGCCAAGTGGGCAACATATCGGGGTATTGACTTGTCCCCCCTCACGGTATCGGCGAATCAAGACCCCCTCGACAGATTGGTGGTAAATGACTCACCTGTGTAATGCAAAGCTTGTGGTGTATGGGAATGTAAATGTCTTTGCGGTGTTAGTATAGTTTGCTTTTTATGGGACGTGTGGTGCAGGGGTTGGGGGAGGGGCGGGCTGTTCGGTCTGATGTTTTGCAGACCTCCTGGGGAGAAATTATTCAATGCCAGCAACCTTTACCATTCGCAATGTGTTTCTATGAAGCTGTGTGGGGCTTGCCCATCTGGTACTCTGGAAAATCAATAAAATCTGTTGTTAAAAAAAAAAAGCTGAAAATGTGCTTTTTCAATGTTATTTCCAATTCTATGTTTTTTTAATCATTTACTATAGTTTTCGAAACTGCCACAATGTTTTGATCTTACTGTATTCTGTTTGCCCGACACAGTCTTCATCAGTGTTTATTTTACGGAGGTATATCCTACGGACTGAACTGGATGTTTCTTTATGCTGTAAACGCACTGACGTACCTGCACTTTATTCGCCCAATTTTTTTTACTCCCGATTCTGTGCTTTACATTCCCTTTTTTTAACATTGAGGGGCCGATTCCGATGTCGGACGGACTCAGGTCCGTCCGACATCGGTCAGGAGCTGTAACCGACCGACCTGCTGTCGTCGGTTATGGCCCTGCAAGTACGATGCGACCGAACCCTGTTCCGTCGCACTCGTATACTTCACAATGGGAGCATGCATTCCGAGCGGAATGCATGCTTGCATTGTGAAAAGCAGGGGTGCAGTTCATCCCTGCACCCTGTGGCCGGCACCCCAAGGTGCCTGCCACCGGGTGCAGGGATCCATAGAGGGGCACCACAGGTGCCCCCAGGCCGCCATTCGGCGGCCTCGCACCCTTGGGGGCCCTACTGGGGGCCCCCAAAGACAGTTTCCGACTGCCTTTTCATGCCGGAAAGACCAGCACGAAAAGGCAGTGAAAAACTGCCATCGTACTGCCTCGGTCGTAAAGAGGCGGCCGGGGGAGTACAGAAGGATTTCCGGACGGCGGACGGGCTCTCCGAACCCGTCGGAAGCCATCCGGAAATCCGAGTCGGATTCCTTTCTGACCGAGCCCATCAGAATGGCTCGGTCGGAAAGGAATCCGGCCGGCACGTTCCGATTTGGGCGGAAGGGCTCGTTCGGAGCCCTTCCGTCCGAAATAGGAATCGGCCCCAGAGTCTTATTCCTGCCCTTTTGCATAATTAGTCTTAGATGTGTTTATTCATGTTAACTGGACTTGCTTGTGTACTCATGGTTTCTTTTAAGCTTTTTGTGTTTATATGTGTCTTTGGTACACTTGTTTTAACTCATGTGTTTTTATGGCCTTTATCAGCCAAATAAAGAATCTTTGACTTGACTCAGTCTATTCAGTTTATGCTACTGTTACAAATGATTATATTCTACTCTCTACTGGATTATATGCCTGTATATTATGCTGAAAATTGTGTTTTAATATATCGTCTTCTGGTTGTTTTTCAAAATAGTTGTCTGTCTGAAGTGCTCTCAACCATGGAGTCTTGATTAAGCTCCCTTGTCCTGAAGATAAATAAATACATTAAGAAATTACGCTGAGGAGAAAGGAGGTGTGAGTCTATAAGTACATCTAACTGTGTTGAAACATGGCTCTTATGCACCCATTGCTCACATATCACTCATTCTTCTACCACAATTCATACATAAAAGATAAGGGCATGCCCTGATTGACGATGCCCGGTGGAGCTGCCTAGACAGCTATAGAGGAGTTTGGCTCTGGTTCACCCCTCGGCCATCACCTACCCAGCCGGACATGGGACACTGTTCTCCTCGTCTCCCCGTTGTGTTTCTTTTTCCTCCCCCGCCTCCTCCCTCCGTGATTTATTGTCTACCTCCCCTTTTTCCAGCCTGACCTTTCTGTGTCCCCTGAAGTACTTTCCCCCTTGCTGGCTTCTTCCATGTTATGCTATGCTTTAGTAACTCATGTAACTATGTTACTCTGTTTCCCTTTCTATGTTATGCGACTCTCCAGAAACTGATGTAACTATGTAACAATGTTCTGTAACAATGTCCTACCTCATGTAAAGCGCTCTGATACCTCCGGGTCTAGCCAGCGCTATATAAAACTTTTCAAATAAATAAATAAATTTCATGGATGTCAATTCACCAAAAGGCCAGGGGTAGCAGAAGTGACATCACATGACCTTTGAACCTAATGACATTACAGTAAGGGACATCATTTGACCTTTACCCTAAAGTTATCCTAGAAAGGGACTCCACCAAAATTCATAAACATGAAATAAGTGCAGTGTCTATTTAAAAAAGTCTAAACTTCCTAAGCACACCTGTTGAATGCTCTGGCATTAATCGTTATTGCTCTCCTGTTCATCATCATGCTAGAGTGCCATACAGCCGTCATACTGTGCCGTATTTATTTGCCCCCGTCTCCCTCTTTTATCTCTCATTCTCAATATCTCTCTCCCTTGTCTAATTTCTATATTGCATATTTCTCTGCAGTGTTTCACCTCTCTCTTGTCCTGTTCTGTCGTTGTCCTCTCTCTTGCGTCACCTCTCATATCACCACTCTCCCTGGCCCTCTCTTCATCTTTACTGCTATCTTTCCTCCCATTTCTCCATGTTGTCATCTGCCTACTCTCCCTTTTCTATATCATTTGAATCTGGTTCACCTGTCTCCCTCTCGCACGATCCCTTTTTTACCTATCTCCTCCACTAGCCATCTGTTTCCCACCTGTTGTTCTCTTTATCATCTCTGACATATCCCCTAAGCTCCGTCAGCTACATTTCTCACCTATCTCTTTCCTTTTACTCTCACCCCTTTCTGTTTCTCCTCTTTATCTTTCATCTGTCCTTCCTTCCCACTTCCCTTTCTCAGCTGTCTGTTTATAACCTGTCTGCTTCTCTTTCTACCCAATGTCTCTCACCTGCCTATCCTTCTTTGTCTCTCTTTCAGCTGTCTCTTACCTGTCTGCCTCTTTATTGCCTCTCTCTAAAATGTCTCCACCTCTCTCTCATCAGTGTATGATCTATTTTCCGCCTATCTATCCTCCTGAACTCTCTCAGTTGTTTCTTTATCATTGGTCTCTTTTTCTCTTCTGTCGCCCACACTCACTCTGAGCTGCCTCCCACCAGCCTGTTTTTTTATCATACCTCTTTTACTGGCCGCCTTCAACTCTATCCTGTCTTACCATCTCACTTGTTTTCGCTTTCATTTTCCTGTCTCCTTCCTGCATGTCTCTGTTTCGCTACTCCTCTCACCTCTGTAATGCATATCTCTCTCACAACTTTCTATTTCTCCCAGCTCTGTATTCTCTTTCTCTCTCATATACATGCACACACCTTCTCACCTATTTCATTACTTTGTTGTATCCTCTTTCTAGCCTTCATCCTTTCAGCTTTCCCTGGCACTATCTCTCTTGTCTCTGCTATATTTCCCTTTCCCTCCAGGGGCAGCTAGAGAAATAGAGACACCTTTTTCCAAGTTTCATCACTTTATGTTTTTTTTAATAGTTTTTTTTCATACTTTCATGCACAAGTTGCAAATAATCTTAGGGGAATCTCACAAAGGAGCCACCAAGTTGCAAATGGTTTAATATGGTAGCATTTGTTTGTACTGAATGTTCTTTACACTATTACGTTCCCTGCAGACGACAGAAAGTAAACAAAGCTCCGAGAGCCCTGTTTAATTTCTCTTCCTTGCACTGCTTTTGCTACCTTTGAGGCTTGGGGGTCGCAAAGGCAGTGCCAGGGGTCGCAGCTGCGACCCCTGGAGACTTCTAAATTACGTCCATGCCTGATTTGCAGCACTGGTGGGCTCGAATGAGGAGGCGCGGGTTAACCTTGGACAATGTTATATTCAAATTGCAGGCTTGTTTATAACAAGAAAATCGCATTAATGACCAGTAGGAAATCTTAATACTCTGGAGGGTGAAAAAAAAGCCTGAGAATGACATTTGCAATCGGCAGTAATAGCCTGCAAATAAACTTTTACAGAGGAAAATTGAAACTATATTTAGCCAAATACAGAAGATAAGGTTGCATGGTTTCTTCTTGGCATGGTCAATCTGCTTCTATAACATGAATTATGGAGTCTATTCAACAAGCCTTTTTTGAGTACATAAAGAACTACTCAAATAATAGGACTATAATTACCCACACGTTATTCACTGAATTCCGTGCAGAAAACTCTGCCTACACAGTTCCCAAAACTTATGTGCAGAGTTCTCCCCCATAAGTGTGTTGAACTCCACATAAGGAGGTATAAGGTTTTGGTGTTAATGTGATGGGGGCGGGGGTGGCATTGGCAGGGGCAGTGGTCGGAAAATGTGGAGTATATACTATTAAATGGGTGAAGAAAGGCAAAGTCTAGAAAAGCATAGGTAGGCCGACAGAAATACAAAAAAACACATTCACAAAAAAGTAAGCTCCTTGCTATTCACCAAAATTACACCCACATCTAATCCGTTGTACTACTGACCAAGCAGACTCAAATCTACTCCAGCCAAGCCTTGGAGTAGGTCACACAAAACACATGGACAATCACTGCTACTGCAAGCTACTCTCTAAACACAGACACACAACAGTAACCATAACTAGAATCTGTACAGAACATTGGGTATTAGGTGACATTAATTGCACCCAAATGATACTTTGGCCACCCTGCCATTTTCAAAACAAACAAAGCTGGTAATGCATCCATGTGGAAGCTGTCTACGATGGCTGGGGCTGCTGGACTATGGATACTGCCTTTTCTGGATGAAGAGGTGACAGCTACATTTTCCAACAGTCCACTTGTGCAAGCCAGTTGGTTGCTGGTGATTAAGGTGACTTGTGGCTACTCAATAAATGTAACTAACTCACATTGGGTTTGCATGTATATCTAGGGAATGGCATCACAAATTTAGTCACTCATAACTACATCCCATCACAACACACATAACACTAGCAGTGAAGACATACATATATGAAATGTCTGCTATATTCTCAAGGTAACCATATCATAACAAATATCACCTCTTTGTAGCAGGTAATGCAAATTATACTCCATCTCTTCACCACTTCTGACATCCAACCAGGATAGGTAGTTAATTAAGTAACAATTGATTAATAATTAAATATTAGTTTATTAATAATTATTTAATTGATAAATATGTAGATTGTGTAATAATTACATTTTTAAATTTATATATTTGGTGCAGGTTGTTGGGTTTGTAGGGGTATAAGGTGGGAAATTAATTAAGTAAATATTACATTTCAATTAATTATTAATTTTATTTAAAATACGTAAATTATTTGTAATTATGTAAATTATTGAATACATATATTTTTATGTTATATATTAGGTGTGTGTTGTGTTTTTAGTGGGATAGGGTGGGAAGGTATTTAAATGATAATTAATTAACAAATAATTATTCATTTATTAATGCATTACTTAATATGTTAATTGTGTTATCTTTTTTTTTTTAATTATATTTTGTGTATAGTTTTGCGGTCCCAGGTTTCAGTAATGATTAAGTGGGGGTCCACAGAAGTCAAAAGGTTAAGAACCACTGTTCTAGGGTATTTCTATTAAGTCATACATACTTCCAAGATAGTGTGAAACACACTCCTAGAAAATGTAGCACAGATAAAATGCTCATTGCCACGTAAAGTACAAACAGTGTACACTTAGCAGTATCAATGATCCCATATCGAGATAATACCCAGGCATTCTGTGCCAATCAGCCATCATAAGGGAACGCAAAGCGACATTGTCATAGCAAATCGAAGCGTCCCATATTGTAAGGTGTCATTTATGTTTCTATATCACTGTGAAACTATGTTTTATTGGGAATTGTATTATTGTCTTAACAAGTTTATTGTGTAGTTAATTAAAGCAATTACAATTCAAATCAACATTATTAAAACAGTACATTTCGCTAGAAAATAGTGATTTAAATAATGGAAAGATGGTTGATGAAGCTTGACCACTAGTTACTACTATGGCCCTGCAATACAGAAATGATAAAAATGTTGTTAATCCCAGGCAGCAACAAACAAGGATGAAACCATCTAGGGTAACCTTCATGCAGCAACCTCTAGGAACTTAACAAACATGCCACTTGCAGGTGCTACCTTCATGCAGCAACCTCTAGGAACTTAACAAACATGCCACTTGCAGGTGCTCTTCCCTGAGACATAAAAATAATACCCCACTGACAACTCTAAATGCTAACCTGAATAAAAGATTGCTGAAGCCATATCCTTTGCTTGGTTGGCAGGGCTAGGAAAACCATAAGATGTGGGCAAAGGATTCTGTACTATAGATGTAAAGCCTGCATGTCTTCACAGTAGAAAACATATCCTTTTTAGGGGCTTTTCAAAAAATGGGATAAGTCCACAATGGAGAGTGATTGATTTCGTTTAAAATGAATGAATGAAAGGATTTGTAAAGTGCAAACAGCTGAGCAAAAGGGTAACAGTCCCCGGAGCGCAAATCCTAAGGGGACTCCCTGAGTGCCCAGGGAGGAACTGCCTAAAAGTGACATGGCTTGGGAGACAGCAGTTGAACAGCACAAACTCTGCAGTGGAGCCTGTCCCGCCTTGGTTAAGCAGCACGAGGAGTGCTACACCCCGTCAGAGTGGAAGCTGTCAGGGTGGTGAAAGACAAGGCATCCAAAGGGCCCCAGGGGAACACTATAACTCAATACACCACACCGGAGGTTCTTCAGCAGAGAACCACAAGGCTGGCAGAATTTCACAAACTCCAGCACCAGGAGATGCTGCAGGAGGAACCATCCAGGGCAGAGATCCTGCAGCCCATCCAGGGCAGTCGCACGGCCATGGAGGGAAAAATTTAGGCAGTCTCGGTGGACGTTAACTTGCTACAAGCGAATCTGCACAAAGTGGTTGTGTGAGTGCAGACGGTAGAGTGCACAGTGACGGGCTTGCAAACCGAGGTAAATACCCTTAAGGGGCAAGTAGCGTGCCTAACTGCAGAGGCCTCCATGCTGTAGGACAGAGCAGAAGATGCAGAGAATCTGTCACGGAGGTACAATCCTTGGGTTCCCAGAGAAGGCAGAGGGATTTCTTGAGGACTGGATCATATCGGAGCTCAACCCTCTGGGACTGTCTGCAGTGTTTGAGGTAGAGCGCGCGCACCATGCCATGGTGGCAAGGCCCCCTCGGGGGGCCCCACCGAGAGCCCTAATTGCATGCATACTGAACTACAGGGATAGAGACTGAATCCTCAGGGAGCTATGCAGCGAATGTATGAAAATCATGCTATCATGGCATGTCCAAATTATACTAGAACGGTCCAGGGGCAAAGGAAATCCTCCATTAAGGTTAAGCAGAAATTGAGAGCAATGGGCCTATAGTTTATGTTGCTCTTCCCTGGCCACCTGACGGTGCTAGCACAGGGAAAAAGCCACTTTTTTGAAAGCCCATAGGAGGTCTGGGCATGGCTGGAGATGTGGGACAAAACGGAGGTCCATTTGACAGGGGCCTCACGATTGCACAACGCTAGCTTCTCCTTGAGTATGGTGCGCAAGAGAAGGCAGATGCCCGGCAGGTGCAGAGGATGCTGAACTCGACAGGCATGGGGGAATAACAATTGGGGAGGATGGCTCAAAGAAAAGGGCAGAGCAGTCCTCTTCAGATGAATCTGGGGCACCAGGCTGCAGCCTAGCGCCACTGTGGGACGATGCAACAGATCAGATGGTGGGAGAGGATACACCTGGAGTGCTCTGGGGAGCGATAGCAGCGAGGGAGACTGGGGACGAGACACTGGTGTTGCATGACCTCGCTACCAGAACTTGTACTGATTCCTGCCAAGGAGCCAAAGGACACAGGAGCAAGGGTGGGGCTACCCAATAAGGTACTCTGGGGCTGACTTGGGGATGGGTTGTGGTGCTAACCACTCACACCCCCAACAGGAGGGCAGATCAGGAACAGTCTCTCTCCCATGAGGTGCAAGTTAGTGGTGTTGACCCACTGAGGGGCTTGGCCACGACGGTGTCCCTGGTGGCATGCCCACAACTTTGTGTACACATTACATTTTTAAGTTATATGTTGTTATTGAAGTGTGGGGGGTACTGCACTGAATTGTTCCTTCATCAAAAACAGGGAAGGGGAGAGTACATAGTTCACCTATAACACAGGGGAACTAGTGAGACACCTGGGTAACGATTAGCTAGGGAATATGGTGGAGCTGTCCGATGGGAGAGGGTTGGGGCAGGGGGCTGTCTCACACATGTTAAGAGATGGGATAGAATTGTTGATGCAGAAGAGTGTATTGTAGCCAGATCAGAAGGGATGGACGGGGTGGCAGAGCAGATGGTGCAGGGAGGGGGAACAGTGCTGAAATGAGCGGCCAAAGCATGAAGCAGACATCTGTGACCTGGAATGTCCAGGGGATGAATACCTGCCCTAAGTGTTACAGAGCGTACTCCTATCTCAGGAGACACAATGTGCAAATTGCTATGTTGCAGGAGACTCACTTGTTGGGGGATGGTGGTAAAGGTTCGGAAAAAATGGATGGGGATCCATGTATATGGCCACTTATTCTAACTATGCCAGAGGGTTACTGACTTGGATTGCAGCTGGGGTTCCCTTCATGGAAAAGACAGCGATCTCTGACCTGGGCGTATGATATGTGATAGTCACAGGGGTATTGGACAGATATGATACATGTCTGGTGAATACATATGCCCTGAACACGGCCGAAAATACTTTTCCCCCAAAACTGATACACCTTATAGCCCCATACATGCACACACGACTTACAAGGGAAGGGAACTTCAATTTTGTGATAGACTGGAGACTAGACAGGCTCATTCCTAGGCCAAACCCCAAAGTGCATATGATAGCAATGGCAGCTGGCATGTACGGAGGGTGGAGAGGAGCGTGGCAAAAAAATAAAATAAAATAGACTTACCTTCCTCCACGACAAGCCACAACGTCCTCCTTCGGTCTTCTGGCAGGCTCCAATGCGGAACCCAGCAAACTCCCCTAACCAATCCTGCCTCTGCACTCACCAGCATGAGAGCAGTGCCAGGATTGGAGGGAGCGGCCTCACTAAGTGCTCTCAAGAGCACTAGAGGCCTGCGCTTTCTGTAACCCAGCTGTCTAAGACAGCTGGGTTAGAGAAGTTTAAAATGCACATGTTTGGCTGGCCGTCGCTAGACGGGCGGCAAAAGGGACATGCATATTTTAAACTTAAGCCCACAGCTCCCTGCTGCCACTCGGCAGCACTGGCCCGCCCCGTCCTGACACTCAGTTCGGGACGGGTTGGTTCTTGAAAAATAAAATAGTAATAAATAAACTTTAAACTATACAAGATCACCCGCAGGGACCGCACCAACGGAGTCGGAGGAGGCATCGCCATCGTCCACAGGAACACCCTCAGAGTCTCAACCAACACCGACGACACCCTCAGCACCGCCGAACACATGCACTTCCAGATCCACACCGATCCCAACACCACCCTCAGAGGAACCCTCATCTACAGACCCCCCCGGACCCCGACCACAGTTCAGCGATTCCATCGCTGACTTCGTCAGCACACACGCCATCGCCTCCACGGACTACATCCTCCTCGGGGACCTGAACTTCCACCTCGAGAACAACAAGGACACCAACTCCACCACCCTGATCGACAACCTCGCCACCCTCGGACTCAGACAGCTCGTGACTACACCCACCCACGCCGCCGGCCACACGCTCGACTCCATCTTTTCCGCAAGCCCATACGTCTCCTTCAACCACACCTCCGAAACCCACTGGACTGACCACCACTGCATCCACTTCACCTACAGGAAGCCCACCACGCACCACCGCACCGAACAAATGCCTCGCCGCTGCTGGAGCAGAGTCACGGAAGACCAGCTAACCACAACCCTCGCCCTGAGCCCACCCGCCGAACCCTCCGACCCCGACACTGCCGCCCGCAACCTCAGACAGTGGATCGACGACTGCGCCAACACCCTCGCCCCGCTCAAGAATCCGCCCAACAGCCACACCAGCAAGAAAGCCACCTGGTTCACCGAAGACCTCCAGGCCTCCAAACGAACATGCCGAAAACTGGAGAAGATCTGGCTCCACGAACGGACAGCGGACAGCCACGCCGCCCACAAGAGCGCCACCCGCAGTCACCATCACCTCATCAGATCCGCCAAAAGGGCCTCACTCAAAGACCGCCTAGACAACAACGCACACAACAGCAAAGAGCTCTTCAACATCGTGAAGGAACTCTCCAACCCCAGCTCCAACACCAACGACATCCAGCCGTCGTGAGACCTGTGCGACTCACTGGCCACCTTCTTCCACCGCAAAATCGCCGACATCCACGACAGCTTCAACACCACGACCGCCCCGGCAACCACCGAGACCACTGCCCCCACAACCACCAACCGCCTGCTCTCCTGGACCAACATCAACGACGAGGACACCAGCGAGATCATGAACACCATCCACTTCGGTTCACCGCTAGACCCGTGCCCTCACCACATCTTCAACAAAGCCAGTACAGCCATCGCGCCCCATCTCCGGAAAATAATCAACATCTCCTTCGAGACAGCAACCTTCCCGGAAAGCTGGAAGCACGCCGAGATCACCGCCTTACTCAAGAAACCCAAGGCAGACCCCAAGGACCTCAAGAACTTCCGACCCATCTCTCTGCTCCCGTTCCCCGCGAAGGTCACCGAGAAAATCGTCAACAAACAACTGACCCGCTACCTCGAGGAGAACAACATCCTGGACCCTTCCCAGTCCGGCTTCCGCAGCAACCACAGCACTGAAACCACCCTCATCGCCGCCACCGATGACATCAGGACCCTGCTAGACAACGGAGAAACAGCAGCCCTCATCCTCCTGGACCTATCAGCCGCCTCGACACGGTCTGCCACCACACACTACGAACACGCCTTCATGACGCCGGGATCCAAGAGAAGGCCCTGGACTGGACCACATCCTTCCTTTCCGGCAGAACACAAAGCGTCCGCCTCGCCCCCTTCCGATCCAAGGCCACCAAGATCATCTGCGGCGTACCCCAAGGCTCCTCCCTCAGCCCAACGCTGTTCAACATCTACATGGCACCCCTCGCCCACGTCGCCCGACAGCACAACCTCAACATCATCTCCTACGCCGACGACACCCAGCTGATCCTCTCCCTCACCAAAGACCCTCACACCGCCAAAGCCCACCTCCACGAAGGAATGAAGGCCGTCGCCGAATGGATGAGGACCAGCCGCCTAAAGCTGAACTCGGACAAGACGGAGGTCCTCATCCTTGGTTCCAACCCTTCAGCCTGGGACGACTCCTGGTGGCCAACATCACTGGGAACAGCCCCGCCACCCACCGACCACGTACGCAACCTAGGGGTCATCCTCGACCCCACCCTCTCCATGACTAAGCAGGTCAACGCCGTTTCCTCATCCTGCTTCAACATCCTCCGAATGCTCCGCAGGATCTTCAAGTGGATCCCCACCGAAACAAGAAAAACAGTCACCCAGGCCCTCGTCACCAGCAGGCTGGACTACGGAAACGCCCTCTACGCAGGAACGACGGCTAAGCTCCTGAGACGGCTGCAACGCATCCAGAACGCCTCTGCACGTCTTATCCTCGACATCCCCCGACGCAGCCACATCACACCCCACCTGAGAGACCTGCACTGGCTCCCTGTCAACAAGAGGATAACCTTCAAGCTCCTCACCCACGCACACAAAGCACTCCACAACTCCGGACCAGCCTACCTCAACAGACGACTCAGCTTCTACACCCCCACCCGCCACCTCCGCTCGACCAGCCTCGCCCTCGCCACAGTCCCCCGCATCCGGAAAACGACCGCCGGCGGCAGATCCTTCTCCCACCTCGCCGCCAAGACCTGGAACACCCTCCCCACCAACCTCCGACAGACCCAAGACCTACTGGCCTTCAGAAGACTCCTCAAGACCTGGCTCTTCGATCAGTAGCAGCACCACCCCCCTCTTCCCCCAGCGCCTTGAGACCCTCGCGGGTATGTAGTGCGCTTTATAAGTGACATGATTGATTGATTATTACAATTTTATTTTTCAGCTCTGGCCTGGAGCTTTTCTTAGTGGGGTGACGCTCCTCCACTCAAACAGAGGAGCCGCCCCTGTGTGGTGGTGAACCTGACGCAGGAGATGGAGCATCTCTACTTACTAGACATGTGGCGGCACCACCACCCAACAGACCACAAGTACTCCTACTATTCACATGTACATCCACAACACAGCAGGTTGGACTATTTCCTGGGACACAGGAAAGACGTAGCGATATACCGACACTCCTCATGTTTATATTGTTGACTCTCAGACCACTCACCGCTGATGGTCACTATGCTCGTAAGGGGTACCGGACCCGAAATTCAAACCTGGACCCTGAAATCAGAGGTACTGACAAATGGGAGATTTACAGACAACATTAAAGATTTCTCAAGTGCTTTTTTTCAAGACAACATAGCAGGTCAACAGAGTGGGAGGCATACAAGGTGACTTTGCGAGGGGAATGTATGGCCAGAATATTTGTAGTGCGGAAGGAGCTAGAGCGGGAACTCCTTAGGCTTAAACATACACAGTTGTGGCTAGATTTTCACGCTGATTTGGCGCTGGATGAAGGTCAATTATCTGATATCAAACAGCAAGTGGGGGAGGTCTGGAGTAGGCTGGAAAAATATAGCATATGACATACGAGCAACGGTTTTTCAGGGAGGGTGACAAGTCTGTCAAGATGCTGGCTTAGCTACTAAAGATGGAGTAGCCGCAGACCCGTATTCTTCCCCTACGCAGAGAGGGAGGAGAAGATATTGTGGACAGGAACCATATAAGTATGGCATGTAATACCTTAAATCAGATTTCGCTGGGGTGCATGTGCTGTGGGCTGAATTCCTAAGAGCGTATCTGCTGGGAACGGGTCTACCAAGGCTGAAGGAAGAACAGCGGCAACAATTTGAGGCACCGCTTCAGCTGTCAAAACTGAGGGAGGCACTCAAATCTCTCCCCCGGGGAAAACTCCAGGAGCAGATGGCTTCCCAGCAGAACTATACCAACAGATGATGCCCCTATTCTTAGAGCACTTACTAGAAGTTTATCTTGAAGCGAGGTAGAAGGGGTACTATCATTGAGTACGTTCGAGGCTGTGATGATGCTGATTCCAAAGATGGGGCGAGACCTGGACTGCTTGTCCTCCTTCCGGCCATTGTCTATGTTGAATGTGGATATGAAACTTATGGAAAGTACTTGCCAACAGACTGCTCAGGGTGGTTGGGTCACTTTTAAACCCAGACCACATGGGGTTCATACCCAGGAGGAGCACAATGTACAAACTCAGGAGTCTTGCATACATCAGGTATGAGTTGCCAGACTCTCCTACACCAGCGGTGCTGGCTATTCTGGACTTGGAACAGGGATTCCACAAGGTTGAATGGCAGTACATGTGGGCAGTCCTGCAGAGCACGTGGTTCGGACCCAACTACATCAAATGGGTATAGCTGCTATATGTGGAACCGGTAGCAAGGGTGCGCATGGAGAGCATAGTCTCAGAGGCTTGGCACCTGGGTAGGCAGACCAGGCAGAGATGCCAACGTTCCCCAGTGCTGTTAGTGCTGGGAGTAGAATCACTGGCATGCAGGCTGCGAAAGAGACTGCAGCCCTGGAGCATAAAAGTAGATGGCAGACAACATTGCCGGTGTATCTTAGCAAACCTGATGAAGCAGTGTCACTGCTTTTGCAGGAGCTCGACAAGTTTGAAGCTGTGTCCGGACTTCATATGAGTAGGGCAAAAAGCTACCTGCTCCTGCTGGGACAACTGGGAAGGCTGGGGGTGGCTGCCCCACAAGGGTTAGGTCTACATTGGGAAGAAGAAAGTTTAGGTATCTGGGAGTATAGATAACAAGAGAACCAGTGACAAACTACTACATCAATGTAGGCACAATGCTGAGGGGCCTAAAACACTCCGTAACATTCTGGCTTAAGCTGAAGTTGTCTCTTATGGGTCGGATTGCAGTAGCCACAATGTTGTTACTTCCCAGAAACCTGTACGTCCTGCAGAACGCAATATGCCCGATCCCAATAGCGGCATTTCACCAAATCGACCAACTGCTTAATCACCTAGTTTGAGGTGGGAAGAGAAGTCGAGCGCAGTTAGAGGTCCTGAAGCTCCCCACCAACGGAGGGTGGGCTAGGTCTCCCCGACCAGATCCTGTACTATACGGCAACACAGCAGCAACATGCAGTCAGCTGGTTTGATGATAAGCCTAGCTGGGAGCAGACGCTGCTGGCAGGGGTGTGAGTGCCCCACCAATACCGCATGCTCCTTCTGATGAACAGGGGAGGCCCATGGGACACCCCAGATCTAAAAAGAAAGGTAAAGAGACATGGCACAGGGTAGTCTGCAAAAAACTCTAAAGCGGGCACCTTTGGTGGAGCGCCTGCTGCTGTAGGAACTATGACCTTTTCTTCCCTGGTGACGGACATGACCTATGGTAGGTGGCGAGAGGGCGATTGGGAGACAGTGGTGGACCTCTACTATAATGATGGGTTAATTACTTTTGAACAGGCGCAGGAAAAGTTTGGAGTGGGAAAGGGCTAATTTCTGCAGTAAGCGCGGCAGGCCCATAAGGCCCATCAGGTTTGGACCACATTTCCTGATAAGCCACAGGATCACTTATTTGCCGGGGCAAATTGATGACACAGGTCTGGACAAAGGCATGGGCTGAGGTCATGCAGGCATTGCTAAATGCTAGATTTAAATTGATCCAATTCAATTACCTCCAATGGACACCTCAAGGATTAATGCTGATTGACCCAAACAGGCCAACTAACTGCAGGAGGTGCGGGACGCCAGCAGCTGACTTTCCTTACATGACATGGAACTGGCCAGCGGTAGCTACCGTCTGGGAAAATGCGGTAGAGGAGCTGTCGTGTATAGTGGAGACTCAGCTGGAACAGATAGCTGAAATGTGCCTGCTAGGTATTTTGAAGAAACGAAAATGCAGAAAGATGTGCAAACAAATGGTGACACTTGGATTGGTGTTAGAAAAAAAGGGGGCTAACGATGCACTGGATATCGCCACAGGCCCCAAAAACTATAGTGTGGAAAAAGACCTAGTGGAGTGGCCTATAGCGGATATCCAACATATGACGCTCACAAGAAGGGACGACAAGTTGGGGGAGGATCTGGCAGAATGGGGGAAGATGACTGACAGGATCATGAATCGGCAGTGTTAGACCTAGCATCATTGGCGTGGGTTTCCCCTGCATTTTTGCCTTTGCCTCCTGTGTTTGTGCTGTGGGTTGGACTTCGTTTTGCTGGTCTAGATGCTTTGGGCACTTTGCCATTGCTGTTCAAGCCAAAGTGCAAATGCTCCCTTGGTCAATTGTTGTTATGGATTGATGTTTCCATGATTGGTTTATTTGGTTTACTGTTAAGTTCTTAGTACAGTGCACTGTGTGTGCCCAGGGCCTGTAAACCAAATGCTGCTAGTAGGCTTGCAGCACTGATTGTGTCACCTACACAAGCAACCCTGCAACAAGGTCTCAGGCCTGCCATTGGGGTGCCTGTGTGCAGTCTAGTACTGCCTTGTCGGCCTGGCAAGTGCACCTACTTGCCAGGCCCTAACCTTCCCTTTTCTTACATGTGAGTCACCCCTAAGGGAGGCCCAAGGTACCCCTGTGGGCAGGGTGCAGTGTATGTGAAAGGTAGGACATACCCTGATGAGTGTGGCATGTCTTGATAGTGAAATACTGCCAAAATCGTTTTTCACTATTGTAAGGCTATTTTTCCCCATAGGATAAAATGAGGAGTTTGCCCATAACATCTTAATGGCATTATTGCCCATGGGAACAAGATAGGAAAATAAAGTTTGATATGCCTGAACTCAGAATGTTAAGATGCATCTTTTAGTGAAGGTGATTTTTACATTCTGGGTTTGCAAATACCACTTTTAGAAAGTAGGTATTTTCTTGCCTAACCATCCAGTGTGCCTCTGCTAGGGTTGTGTTTTGACTGTCTGGCTTTTGAGTGACAGGGGCTGGGTGTTAGGAAATAGGGGGAGTTTTCTTTGTTTCCTACCTTTTTCTCTCTCTCTGTGTGCATGATCGGGACTGCTGGCGTGTGCAGTTTAGGCGCTCAGGCGGGTGTATATAAAGTGGCCGCCTGCAG
This sequence comes from Calotriton arnoldi, assembly GCA_963921515.1. Taxonomy (NCBI): domain Eukaryota; kingdom Metazoa; phylum Chordata; class Amphibia; order Caudata; family Salamandridae; genus Calotriton; species Calotriton arnoldi. The sequence continues at coordinate 253,564 of CAWUFW010011269.1, forward strand.
GGATTCATCGCTTGGTTTCGCTTCCGGTCCTGGTACCCAGAAGGACTTCGCCGACGGACTCCTGTTCAGTGAAGTCGTCCTGTTTTTGCTCCTCTTCATGGGATTTCCACCATCTGGATTACGGGTGGTGCTGCCCTGGGATTTTGTCCTACTTCCTTTCTGCTTGACACCGGTATTTCGGCACTTCAGCATTTTGGTGACTTGTGTGACTGCCGGTATTTGGGGTTACGGGAGCGGGTTCGCGGCTGCGTGCCTGTTCCTTCCATTTCCACTTCCTGGACTTTGTGCGACCTATCAAGGTCGTTTTAGAACTCCTTTGGGTGTTTTTGATGACGAGTTCGGATATACGGATACAAACTCTCTCTATTGGTATCCTGTTTTTCGTTATGTGGGGGTTTTTTATGTCTGTGCCAGACTTTTTTCCCCTTTTTTCTTTATGAAGGTGTTGCTCACTGGGAACAAGGATAAACACGCTGGAACTAGGAACCTGTGAACTTGGTAAATCTGCCGTGATATACAAGCTTCGTATATATTAATATCCTTTACAGAAGAACATCCTTTGCTCTCGTTCTGGGTAAGAGCCAGTTCATGCCTGCGCAAAGTTTTGCCTGATCATGTATGCAAATGAGAACTTAGCGTTTGATGCTAATCTGTGTTTCTGCCTTTTGTTTTCTCTCAGGGTAGATGGGCCTTTTCCCCGCCAGTAACAGCCAGAGAGAAGTGTCGTGCTAGAGTGACGTTCCCTTGTGTTTTCTTTGTTTGTCCCCACCTTCTCCCGGTGTCTGTGGTAGCTATCTCTTTGTATATAAATCAGTGGTGGCTGCCAGGGCAGGGGTAGCGGATTGGGTATATCTTCGCTCCTGCAGTGGTGGGTAATACCAGCGTGGTGTCAGTACAGAAAACCAAGCCCACGAATTTATACGCTGCCCGAGCGAAGATGGATCTCGGGGGTGGGAATAGAGTAGGGGAGGATGGGGTTCCTACTATGCAGGATTTAATGACCGCCATTACGTCCCTTCAGACTGAGGTAGAAGAATTAAGGCAGGAAAATCATGGGTTACGTCAGGAATTGAACACCTTCAGGGTTCGGGATCAGTCATGGGGTTCTGGTAGGGGTCCTTTACTAAAGGGGCAGGGTCCCATAGTACAACCCGCCACTTTCCAGTTTGATAGGACATCCAGTCAAGGGGCTAGTGGTAGTACACCTATAGCAGTTACAGTTACCACGCCTATTCCTGTCCCTTTGGCTGTACCTGAAAGATTTACAGGTGATTGTAATAAATTCAGTGTATTTATGAATCAGTGTCATTTGCACTTTATGTGTCGTCCCACTGCGTTTCCGGATGATTCCGCTAAGGTGGCTTTTGTTATATCTTACTTAGCGGGCACGGCAGCTACGTGGGCTGTTCCTTTGGTGGATAGTGATGATCCTGTGCTCTACAATTATCTGGCTTTTAAGGAGCAGATGCGTTGTTTGTTCGCGAAGCATGCTTTTATGCAAGCTAGCGATGCTGAGTTATTGAAACTAAGGCAGGGGAAACAGGACTTGTTGTCTTATGTCTCCTCTTTTAACCGTCTTGTTTCAGAGACGCACTGGCCCATGGCAAAAAGAACTTCTTTGTTCTACCATGGACTGAGCGAGGAGTTGAAAGATATTGTATCTCAGGTAGTGGATCCTCCGGAGGATTGTTCGGCCTTTATTGACTTAGTGGTCAAGTTGAATCACCGGTTGTCTGAAAGACGTGGGGAGAGGAATCAGTTTCAGGCCTCTCGTGTTGTGGGTGTGAGAAGTGAGTTTAAAGGGCCTGTGGAGTCGAAACAGGGGCCTGAACCTATGGAAATAGGTGGGGTGAGGGGTCCCTTACCGTGTGAGGAAAAAGGAAGACGGCGGGCTCAGAACCTATGTCTGTATTGTGGGAAGAGGGGACATTTTGCCCGCGAATGTCCCGTGAAACCATCTAGTCTGCGCGCAAGAAAGGCAGTGGCATTTGTGGATAGGAAAGAAGGAGCAAGCTCCCAGGGAGATGTCGCTTTTAGCGATTCTTATGTGATACCTGGGGCAGTTCAGAGGGTTCCACGACATTTTACCATTTCTGTCTGTTTGGTGTTGTCTAACAGCAGTAGATCTACTAGGTCTGTGCTGCTTGATTCCGGGGCCACAGGGAATTTTATGGATATCCAACTTGCTGAAAGGCTAAATGTTCCGTGTGTGTATAAAGAACAACCGGAACCAGTGAGAGCAATCGATGGAACCGAACTGTCCTCAGGGTCCATAACCCGTCAAACGGAACCCTTGTTGTTACTTTGTGACAATGGACATTCAGAGACCATAAGTTTTGATCTCATAGATGCTCCCTCTTTTGGGGTCATACTCGGTGTACCATGGTTGCAGATGCACAACCCTAGGATTGACTAGGTAAGGTGAACGGTGACGTTGGATTCTGTGCACTGTTTACAAAGTTGTTATCAAGTTGCCAAAGATTGGTTTATGCCATTAACTTGTGCAGTGGGCGATAGTGGAGAGTTTAGTGGTATTCCTGCTTCCTATGTGGATTTTCGTGAGGTTTTTGATAAAGCTCGAGCCAATGTCCTACCACCACATAGTTCTTTTGACTGCCGCATAGATTTGTTGCTGGGTGCTACATTGCCCTGTAGTCACATATATGCGTTATCAGAACCAGAGGAGCAACATCTACGGGAGTATTTGGATGTGATGTTGGCGTCCGGTTTTATACGTCCTTCTTCCTCGCCAGTGTCATCGGCAATCTTTTTCATCCCCAAGAAGGAGGGCAGTCTTCGAGCTTGTGTGGACTACAGAGTACTCAACAAAGTGACATTCAAGAATAAATACCCACTCCCTTTGATCCCAGTTTTGTTAGACCAACTGAAGCATGCTACTATTTTTACGAAACTCGATTTGAGGGGCGCCTATCATCTCATTCGTGTCCGTGAAGGAGACGAATGGAAAACCGCGTTCCGTACAAAATTTGGTTTGTTTGAGTATTGCTTTATGCCTTTTGGTTTGTGTAACGCCCCAGCGGCTTTTCAGTTTTTTATCAAGGAGGTTTTACGGGAGTATTTGGATGTGAGCGTGATAGTGTACATCAATGACATTTTGATTTTCTCCCAAAACACTGTGGATCATGAGTTTCATGTGTCTCAGGTATTACAGAAGTTACGAGACCATCATTTGTTTGTGAAGCTGGAGAAATGTAAGTTCCATACATCTTGTGTGGAGTTTTTGGGGTTTCTTGTTTCTGCTGGTGGTATTAAGATGGACCCTCATAAGATTGAGGCTATTGTCACCTGGCCTTCTCCTACCTGTGTGAAGGACATACATGTCCTTCTAGGTTGCGCCAATTTTTATAGGCGGTTTATTTCCCATTTCTCGGATATTGTAACGCCTATGACTGCCTTGTTGAGAAAGGGTGTGCCGTTCATCTGGTCCCCAACCGCCCAGGCTGCGTTAGAGTTGTTGGTTGATAAATTCACCTCTGCCCCTGTCCTTGTGCATCCAGATCCCTCTTTGCCCTTTTTTGTGGAGGCAGATGCTTTCTTGTGTGCAGTAGGCGGTGTTCTCTCACAGAGGGATATTGAAACAGGTTTTATGCACCCCATTGCGTTCTTTTCCAAAACATTGTTGCCTGCAGAACGTAATTACACGGTGGCGGAAAGGGAGCTGCTGGCTATTAAGTTGTCCTTTGAAGAGTGGAGGCATCATTTATGGGGGGCCCGACATCCCATTACAATCTATACGGACCATAAGAACCTAGAGTTTTTTCGCTCAGCAAGAGTATTGACCCCGAGACAGATGAGGTGGGTATTATTCTTTAATGAATATGATTTCATCATTACATATAGGCCTGCTGCATAGCAGTTGAAGTCGGATGCGCTGTCTCGAATACATGTGGGTCCGCTGGGGGACTTGCAGGGTACTGATTTTAGACCTGTGATTCCTGTGTAGAGAATTGTGGGTTGTGTTTCAGCGGAGGAGTTTTTGTTGTCCGTGAAGGGAAAGGTGGGGGATTTGGATCTGACCCCATGGTTGACGAACCCACTATTTTCTGTTCAGGATGGTCTGTTGTATCATGATGGAAGACTGTTTGTACCACCTGAATTGAGGGAGCAAGTTCTTGCATGGTGCAACTCCTCATCCTTAGTGGGTCATCCTGGAATGAATAAGACCAGAGAGTTCTGTTTACGATGGTTTTGGTGGGAGACAGTAGGGCATGACGTCCAGGTGTTTGTGGCATCTTGTCCTGTTTGTGCCATTAGTAAACCTACTCATACACGTCCTTCTGGATTGTTGCATCCGTTACCTGTGCCCCCTGCTCCTTGGCATACTATCAGTATGGATTTTGTTACAGATCTTCCTTTGGAATCCGGTTATACAGCCATACTGGTGGTAGTGGACTTGTTTACAAAGGTGGCACATTTTATTCCATTACCAATGGTGCCTACCGCTCGTGAACTGGTTGTTGTATTTGTAAATCAAATAGTGAGGTTACATGGGTTGCCTACTGCCATTGTGTCCGATAGAGGGGCGCAGTCCGTGTCCCATTTTTGGTCAGAATTGTGCTCCTCTTTGAAGATGGAGTTACGTTTGTCCTCCGCTTACCATCCTCAGACGGATGGACAAACGGAACGAACCAATCAAACAATTGAGCAGTATCTCAGGTGCTTATTGACCTCTTTAGCGTGTAATTGGGTTATGGCGCTCCCTTTGGCTGAATTCGCGTATAACAACAGTGTGCACTCGGCCTTAGGGATGACACCTTTTTTTTGTTCTATGGGATTCCATCCTAAGGCCATTCCCATTCAACCCACTGGGCATGTTCCTGCTTTGGACACCTTAAGTCACTCCTTGGTACAGATTTGGGAGAAAGCTCAGGAACAGTTACAGGCTATCAAACTTAGCATGAAGAAGCAGGTGGATAGACACAGGGATCCTGCTCCTTCCTACGCAGTGGGGGATAAGGTTTGGCAGGTTACGAAGAATTTATGGTTGGGTGGTTCCAGGAAATTGCAGCCCAGGTATGTGGGACCCTTTAGCATTCTCAGAGTAGTGAACCCTGTAGCCATGAAACTAGCCTTGCCAGAGGAGTATCGTATCCATTCTGTGTTTCATACGTCCTTATTGAAACCCTATACTAGGACAACTCAGGCGTTGCCTCCTCCGCCTCCTGTTATAGTGGGTGATCATGAAGAATTCGAGGTAAAGGCTATCCTGGATTGCAGAAGAAGGAGAGGGAGATTATATTATCTTATTGATTGGAAGGGATACACTCCTGAAGATCGCACCTGGGAACCGGCTGGTGATGTCCATGCTCCCCGGTTGGTGCGTTTGTTTCATGTTCATCATCCTACTAAGCCACGCCCGGTGGGGAGGCGTTTGGGGGGGATACTGTTAGGAAATAGGGGGAGTTTTCTTTGTTTCCTACATTTTTCTCTCTCTCTGTGTGCATGATCGGGACTGCTGGCGTGCGCAGTTTAGGCACTCAGGCGGGTGTATATAAAGTGGCCACCTGCAGGGATTCAACGCTTGGTTTCGCTTCCGGTCCTGGTACCCGGAAGGACTTCGCCGACGGACTCCTGTTCAGTGAAGTCGTCCTCTTTTTGCTCCTCTTCGTGGGATTTCCACCATCTGGATTATGGGTGGTGCTGCCCTGGGATTTTGTCCTCCTTCCTTTCTGCTTGACACCGGTATTTCGGCACTTCAGCATTTTGGTGACTTGTGTGACTGCCGGTATTTGGGGTTACGGGAGCGGGTGCGCGGCTGCGTGCCTGTTCCTTCCATTTCCACTTCCTGGACTTTGTGCGACCTATCAAGGTCGTTTTAGAACTCCTTTGGGTGTTTTTGATGACGAGTTCGGATATACGGATACAAACTCTCTCTATTGGTATCCTGTTTTTCGTTGTGTGGGGGTTTTTTATGTCTGTGCCAGACTTTTTTCCCCTTTTTTCTTTATGAAGGTGTTGCTCACTGGGAACAAGGATAAACACGCTGGAACTAGGAACCTGGGAACTTGCTAAATCTCCCGTGATATACAAGCTTCGTATATATTAATATCCTTTACAGAAGAACATCCTTTGCTCTCATTCTGGGTAAGAGCCAGTTCATGCCTGCGCTAAGTTGTGCCTGATCATGTATGCGAATGAGAACTTAGCGTTTGATGCTAATCTGTGTTTCTGCCTTTTGTTTTCTCTCAGGGTAGATGGGCCTTTTCCCCGCCAGTAACAGCCAGAGAGAAGTGTCGTGCTAGAGTGACGTTCCCTTGTGTTTTCCTTGTTTGTCCCCACCTTCTCCCGGTGTCTGTGGCAGCCATCTCTTTGTATATAAATCAGTGGTGGCTGCCAGGGCAGGGGTAGCGGATTGGGTATATCTTCGTTCCTGCAGTGGTGGGTAATACCAGCGTGGTGTCAGGACACTGGGGATGTGCATTCTGTTCAGACAGCCACTTGGGGGGTTGAGGTGTGTCCTGCCTTTCCAGGGTGAGTCAGGCCTGGGCTGAATAGACCTGGGCTGCATTCAGAGTAGGGGGAGGAGATTTCTTTCACACCTGAATGGGGCTGGTCTGCCAAGGACAATGCTGTCTCCACTTCCTGCCAGGAAGCTGCACCAGAGAGGATAGAACTGGTTTTGGATGGGTAAAGAGCTTCTCTGCCACAGAGAACAAAGGATTTTGTATTATAAAAAGAGAGGCCCAGACACCAGACTTTTAGATCACTTCTGGGAATCAAGAGGAACCTTTGCCAAGGAGAAGAGCTGGAGAAACTGAGGAGGAATACTGCCCCTGTGCTGGTTGCTGTCTGGGGTTGGCCTGCAGTGGCTACTTTCTGCCAAGGAAAGGGAAAGGACTTTGCTGTGTGCTGTGTCCCCTGCGTGAGGAAGATCTCCAAGGGCTTGAAGAAGAGCTTGCCTCCTGTTCTGAAGTCTCAGGGACACAAAGACTTCACCCCCAGCTCCCCTGAACTTCCTTGCTGGGAGTTCTGACCTGCCAAGAGGTGCCTGTAGCTGTTCTGGGCTTCTGGAGGTTGTTCTGGCTGTGGGAGCTGGATAAGCAATGCAACGACGAGAAGCGTGACGCATCTGTACCGGTTTCCAATGCATCGCCGAAGAAACCGATGCAGCGCCTGCCCATGGCTGGAGAAATCGCTGCACGCCGCATCGGGTTCACCGATCTCCGAAGGCCAAGATCACCACACCGAATCCGACGCAAGCCCTGCTGTGCAGCTGCAAGAACCAACGCATCGGCCCAGATCGTCACGCATCGCATCGAGGCACCAGGTCTGTTGCATCATTGGGGGATGCAGTAAGAAACCAACACATCACCTCCCCACGCAGTAAGAAACCGACGCATCACCTTCTCTCCGGTAAGGAACCGACGCACCTCCCCTGCCCAGCAGTAAGGAACCGACGGAGAGGTGTGGTGCAGCGGCCAGGTCAGCTTACTTCGGAGCACAGGGCTCACGGTTCGATCCCCGGCTCCGGCGGCAGCTCAGCTCAGCACCTTGTGACTCTGGGCAATAGCTCACTTAATTTCCACGACGGCCCCCAGCGCCTTGAGACCCTAAGGGTGAGTAGTTCACGCTTTACAAATACGGATTCATTTATTATTTATTTATTTACTCATCACCTCCCCCAAAGCAAGGAACCGACGCATCACCTTCCCTGCATGTAAGGAACCGATGCCTCACCTTCCCTGCAACCCTTTTTGTTTGTGTGCGCGACGCATCCAAGGTACTTTGTGTGAAAAGTGTTGCATCTGCAATTTGTTTTGAACAAAACTATTTCTACCATTTGAAAGTCAACTTTTTATTACTGTATTGTGGATTTTTGTCGTTTTGGTCTTGTTTTGGTTTGGATCATGGGTACTCGCAAACATTTGCTCAAGGGCCACAAAGTTTGGTCTGTTATGTGACCGACACCGCAACAATTGGGGGGAGGGTGCAAGATGGCTTTTACAGTAAAAGTGTTCTTAAAGTTAAGTGGTGCTGGAAAACCTAGTCACTTCCTTTCTTTAACTTCAATTAACCTTTAAATAAAGGCTTGCCTGTATATTTAGCATCTTTTTAATGTTACTCATGAATCGAGTGAACAGCAGCCCAGTGCTGCTGTTAATCAAGGGGCTGCAGGTAAAGGTCAGCAGGGCCACATGCGGCCCCCGGGTCGTACTTTGAGTATCACTGGTTTAGATAAAGATTACTTATTTTTCTAAACTGGTGTGGTGTCCATTTGTAGTGTTTTCACGGTATTACTGTATGTGTTCACAAATGCTTCACACACTGCCTCTGGGATAAGCCTGTCTGCTTGTGCCAAGCTACTAAGGGGGTGAGCAGGGGTTATTTTAGAAGTGTATCCCCCTTACCCTGACTAGGAAGAAGGGTACCTACTTGGACTACGGTGCCAATCATTGCCAACTAGAGACCCCCATTTCTAACAGGCAGGAAGATTAATCTCCATGAAAACCGCAGGGAAGTGTCAGAACTAGACAGGACATGATACAGAGGGTAGAGTCTAAGAAACACTCTTGCACACTGATCTTGATAAACTGTATTGTACATTTATGGAATTGACTAAGTGAAATTCCACTGATTGGCTGCATATGCTTGAACTATGTAATGTCTCAGTTTTGCTTTGGAAAAACTAATAAACAAATTGAAAATAAAAAAATAAATAAGTGGTATCTTCAAAATAAGGTGAGCTGCAGCATTCTGCACAATGTGCAGCAGCTTCGCCAGATATTCAGGGAGCCACAAGTATAGACTGTTTGAGTAGTCCAACCTAGCCATAATCAGGGCATGAACTATGATTTTACACATGACAACAGGAAGTAGATATAAACATTTCCAGAGAAAGCGTAATAGGGCAAAGCATGTGCTTGCGACTTTTAGGGCGGAAACAAAGATCTATGTCAAATTTGACTCCCCGGTTTCCAGCAACTGAAGAATGGAGTAGAGGGGGGGTGGGACTAATCCAATGGACCACCAGTCACTGGACTATGCTATGTGTGCTTTGCCAAAGAGCAACACTTTTATTTTTTTCTGCATTGTACTTCAGGCAGCTTTGTTTCATCCAATCAAAGACACCAATACGGCATGCTTTAAAAATTTCCTGCATGGAAACAGTGTTTTTACAAATCATAGAACAGCTGCATATCATCAGAATAGGAAACAACCCTAAAGTTGAACGATTGGATTAATGCAGTCAAGGGGGCATGTACACATTAAACAATGTGCGATGAAGTGAGGAGCTCAGTGGGACCCCAAACTTGAGGCGCGTACTTACCGATGAGAAGGAGGAAACCACCACACTATCAAAGGAAGAACTGTAGCCACCTTAAGGCTGATCCGCCAATGCCCATATCTGTCAGTCACTGCAAGAGTACAGGATGTGATACAGTATCGAACGCCACAGATAGATCTAATACTTCTAGTATAATGGGGTAACCCAGTGCCCCTCAGAACCTGGGTGTGAAGTTTTACAGATAATGTTGGTTTTGTCGGGAACAGAATTGCTTTCTAGCTTTACTGAATACAAAAACCATATATATATATATATATATATATATATATATATATATATATATATTATCTACTGGCGGTCGCCAGTAGATAGTTATAGTTACAACCTATTATCCATAGGAAATCCGCGACATTCTATTTGAAATAACTCTCTTGCCGGTTGACGTATCTTCGCGAAATTTTCAAACTTCGTGGGGCGCTCCGGTCCGCTCCTACCCTGAAAGTCTCGGGGGATACGTCAAGCGGGGGCCGAGAAAAAAGGGGGTCCCAAAACGCGTTTTCCCCATGCATTTTCCCATAGGAAACTTTAGACACGGCTACAGCCCGAACTGCTGAACGGAATTACACCAAATTTGGCAAAGAGGTAGTTCTTGGTTCAGAAAGAACCCTTTTTGTTAAATGGTGTAAATCCGATCAGTAGTTGCTGAGAAAATGAAAAGTAAAAAGTTAGTGATATATAGGGACGTGTAGGGTCCGCGTACCCTCCCGATCACGAGCTGCATGTTAATTGGCTGTCAGCTGGCTGTCAACATTCCGATTCAGGAAATGTTGGCAGCCATTTTGTCCCTCGGTAGAACCGAGGGACAGAAACAAGTGCGCAAAGCGCACAAAGGGGGCAGGGTAGAAACACCCTGACCCCTAGGTTTGCTCAGGGGGTCCCACAAGGACCCCCTGGGCAAAAAAATAAAAAAAATTTTTAAAAATCGGCAGGATGCGCTCAGGGTGCGCGAATCCTGCCGAAAAAAAAAAATCGAAGCGCGGTCTCCCGCGCTTTGATGTTAATTGGCCCCCGGGTGGCCCAAGTCCCGGGGGCATGGTGGGGGATAATTTAATGTGTGGGGCCCCCAAGCCCCGGGGACCGCCACCCCCGGGGCTTTTTTAAAAATGGTGCGGGAGGGCTCTGAGCCCTCCCGCAGCCACGGGGACCACCACCTCCCGGGGCTTTTTTAAAATAATTATTAAACCTGTGTGGGGGGCTCCAGCCCCCACACGCCCGGGACCACCACCTCCCGGGGCACTAAACATTTTAATATGGGGGTCCGTTACGGACTCCCAGAGCCCCAGGGACCACCACCTCCCGGGGCTGTGTACTGAATGGGAGGGGGCCGCGCGGCCCCCTCCTGGAGCCCTTGATGGCCCTGGGGACCACCACCCCCAGGGCCGGCTCCTGCAGTGTCCCGGGGTGCCTACCCCCGGGACACTGTAGTTTGCTATGGCAGGACAGGAGCCTCGCGGCTCCCGTCCTGCCATAGCAAGGACCACCACCCCCCAGGGCCGGCTTCTGCAGTGTCCCGGGGTGCCTACCCCGGGACACTGTAGTTTGCTATGGCAGGACGGGAGCCTCGCGGCTCCCGTCCTGCCATAGCAAACTGCTTTGGATATTGGAAGAGAGAGCAGGAAACCTGCTCTCTCTTCCAATATCCAAAGCGATTGCTTTCCACATGGGGAGCAGCATGTCAGCTGCTCCCCATGTGGAACAGCAATGCCGGCTCCCAAGGGACGTGGGGAGCCGGCGGGACTGTGGGGGATTGGGGACCCCCACAGTCCCCAACGGAAGGGCCAGCCCCGGGGGATGGGGTCCCCGGGGCAAGTAGTGGCTCGGGAGGAGGGCCACGCGGCCCCTCCCCAAAAAAGAGAAAATTAAAAAAAAAAAAATGGAAAGGCCGGCCCGGGAGATGGGGTCCCGGGGCCTTAAAATGGCCAGAGGAGGGGGCCACGCTGCCCCCTCAAAAAAATAAATATAGAGGCCATGCCCCGGGGGATGGGGTCCCGGGGCCAATACAGGCCCAGGGAAGGGGGCCACGCGGCCCCCTTCCCATTTTTTTTTAAGGTAATTTAAAAAAGGGGTAAGGCCCTGGGGGATGGGGTCCCCAGGGCCCAAAAAAGAAAAAAGGAAGGGGGGCCACACAGCCCCCCTTCAGAGGAGAAAAAAAAAAAAAAAAACGATCGGGCCCGCAGGCCCCGCCCCTTCCTTCACCACTCTGCAAACGCGCCCCTGGCGCGTTTGCAGAGGGGAACTAATTCCCCTTGAATACTGGGGGTCCCTGAGGGCCAACTAGCCCACCAGGTACCTCCAGTATGCGCCAGGGGCTGCCTTGCAGAGAGGTGTACAGAGGCCACGCCCCTTTTACACCTCTCTGCAACGCAGCTCTGTGGCGCTTTTGGAGGTATATGGTGGGCTAGTTGGACTCCGGGGACCCTCAGGATTCAAGGGGACTTAATCCCCCAACTTAAAACGCGCCACGGGCGCGTTTGCACAGTGGTGAAGGGAGGGGCGGGGCTTCAGGTGACATGTGTGCAAACAGGCCCCGTGGCGCGTTTTAAGATGGGAATTAAATCCCCTTCAATCCTGAGGGTCCCTGGGGGCCAACTAGCCCAACAGGTACATCCAGAATGCGCCACAGAGCTGCGTTGCAGAGAGGTGTAAAAGGGGTGTGGCCTCTCTACACGTCTCTGCAACGCAGCCCCTGGCGCATATTGGAGGTTCCTGGTGGTCTAGTTGGCCCCTAGGGACCCTCAGGATTCAAGGGGACTTAATCCCCCAACTTAAAACGCGCCACGGGGCGCGTTTGCAAAGATGTCACCTCAGGCCCCGCCCCCTCCCTTCACCATTGTGCAAATATTCCTCTAAAATCAGCCGAAATAGGAATTCCGATTTACTCACCTGTTATAAGGAGAGACCTCAGTGCTGTATCTTTCAGCCCAGTACTGATCCTGAAAAGTAATTTTAACCGTACTTACCGGTAACTTGAATTTCCTTCATAGGCTAACATTGACTGGTTTCACTTGGAAATTCTTCTAAGTGTGGAGTTTTGGAACTTTAAAATATTCCTCTAAAATCAGCCGAAATACGAATTCCGATTTACTCACCTGTTATCAGGAGAGACCTCAGTGCTGCATCTTTAAGCCCAGTACTGATCCTGAAAAGTAATTTTAACCATACTTACCGGTAACTTGAATTTCCTTCATAGGCTAACATTGACTGGTTTCACTTGGAAATTCTTCTAAGTGTGGAGTTTTGGAACTTTAAAATATTCCTCTAAAATCAGCCGAAATACGAATTCCGATTTACTCACCTGTTATCAGGAGAGACCTCAGTGCTGCATCTTTCAGCCCAGTACTGATCCTGAAAAGTAATTTTAACCGTACTTACCGGTAACTTGAATTTCCTTCATAGGCTAACATTGACTGGTTTCACTTGGAAATTCTTCTAAGTGTTGATTTTTGAAACATACAAATATTCCTCTAAAATCAGCCGAAATCCGAATTCTGATTTACTCACCTGTTATCAGGAGAGACCTCAGTGCTGCATCTTTCAGCCCAGTACTGGTCCTGAAAAGTAATTTTAACCGTACTTACCAGTAACTTGAATTTCCTTCCATAGGCTAACATTGACTGGTTTCACTTGGAAATTCTTCTAAGTGTGGAGTTTTGGAACTTTAAAATATTCCTCTAAAATCAGCCGAAATACGAATTCCGATTTACTCACCTGTTATCAGGAGAGACCTCAGTGCTGCATGTTTCAGCCCAGTACTGATCCTCAAAAGTAATTTTAACCGTACTTACCGGTAGCTTGAATTTCCTTCATAGGCTAACATTGACTGGTTTTCAGCAAAAAGTTTCAAAGTGTTGATTTTCACAAACTACAAATATTCCTTAAAAATCGACAGTATGACTTAAACGCATTCTTTCAACTGTTTACAGGAGATGCACCAGTGCTGGATCCAGGATCCAACACTGAGTAAGAAAAAGTAACGATAACAGTTTTTACCTGCTAAGTGAATTTCCTTCCATAGGATAACATTGGTGATTCTATGAGAAAAAGTTTCAAAGTGTCAACTTTTAAAATACAATAATATTCCTTAAAAATCACGACTGTAACCAAAACGCTTTTACTCAACTGTTTACAGGAGATGTCCCAGGACTGAATCTAGGATCCAGTCCTGTGGTTAGAAAAGTAATCCATAAAGTAACTAATTGCATTTAACTAGAAATTCACATTGAGCTGAATGTTGCATTGTGTTTGAAAATGTGTTGCCCATTGCAACAACTGTAACTACTGTACTTAAAAGTCTATTGCCTATCTGCAAAGTATTTAAACTAAAGTAATTCATTAAGAGAAAGTATTTTTTGTAATGTAATGTATAATGTAATTACAATGTAATTTAAATAATAAAATATGTAAAAAAATTGCTTCTAAAAATGTAGTAAATCAGTATTTTAAAAATTTATATAACAATTAATACATTCAAAAATTGTCATTTACAAAACCTTTGAAATTCACTGAAAAAACCGTAGGTTTCAGACATGTTATAGTTACAAATTAGCATTTAAAAAACCTTTGAAATTCACTGAAAAAACCATAGGTTTCAGGGACGTTATAGTTACAAATTAGCATTTAAAAAACCTTTGAAATTCACTGAAAAAACCATAGGTTTTAGGGACAGTTATAGTTAGTTGGACATTGCACTCGTACAAAACCCGTGAAATTCCCCCGTTATAGTTAGTCCAGCTAACTATAACTCGCGCCTCGCAATGCACTGCTGATGACGTCACATATTACATCACTCATGACATGGTCAGTGACATCACTGATGACATCACTGATGACATCTCAAATGACATCACTGATGACATCATCCATGTGATAATTTCATGCATCTTCTCACACCCTAATATAACCTTTGATACACCCACTCTAAAGTACAGACTGCTATTCGCAAAACCATAGACACTCCAACACCAATAACTACATACCCACTCACTGATTCTTAGGTCTACGCACACATCCACTCACTCACCCGAACAGTCACTCATATTTACGGTCACTCAGTACAGGACTATCATATGCACTCATACTCCTATATAGACACTCAAACACCGCCACTCATCCATAGAGGTACTCACACACCTAGTCAGTCATGCAAATAATTAAACACACTACCATTTACTCACCTATACAGTTATACACACACCAGCTCACTTACTCATACAAATACTAGCACATTCTTACGCTCTTATACAATCACTGATACAAGCACACACTCATCCATACAGCCACTATCACAATCAGTCACTCTTGCTTATAGCTATTTATATACTCCAACACACATATATACTGCCTTTCACATATGTAGTTACTCACACATGTACCACTGGGACATACATTCACTCACTAACACACTCTTACACACACTTACCCACCCATACAGTCTATCACAGATGCACTCTTGAAACCATCCACCCAGTGAATCACCCACTCACACATCTATGCACAGAGTTGCACACACCCTCCCACACAAACACTCAGGCACCCATACAGATACTCACACAAGCATTCAATAACTCATATAGACACTCATGTAGCTATTCTCAAACACATGCAGCCACTTACACAGCAACAGACAGACGGATACAGACATTCACCCAGTTTAGTCACTAACCCATGCATTCAGTAAGATACGTTAAATCACTCACTTATACAGTCAGTCACGCACCTACTAAATCATCCATACAGACACTTACACACCCTCATTCTTCAATACGTCTTTTCCTATATATATTAAAAATATTTAAACTTTACAGAAACACACAGTCACTGGATGATGTCATCAGTGATGTCATCAGTGATGTCATTTGAGATGTCATCAGTGATGTCATCAGTGATGTCACTGACCATGTCATGAGTGATGTAATATGTGACGTCATCAGCAGTGCATTGCGGGGCGCGAGTTATAGTTAGCTGGACTAACTATAACGGGGAATTTCACGGGTTTTGTACAAGTGCAATGTCCAACTAACTATAACTGTCCCTAAAACCTATGGTTTTTTCAGTGAATTTCAAAGGTTTTTAAATGCTAATTTGTAACTATAACGTCCCTGAAACCTATGGTTTTTTCAGTGAATATATATATATATATATATATATATATTCACTGAAAAAACCATAGGTTTCAGGGACGTTATAGTTAGGTGGACATTTCACTCGTACAAAACCATAGAAATTCCACTGTTATAGTTAATTCAGTTAACTATAACTCACGCCCCGCAATGCACTGCTCATGACGTCACATATTACATCATTCATGGCATGGTCAGTGACATCACTGATGACATCACTGATGACATCTCAAATGACATCACTGATGACATCATCCAGTGACTGTGTGTTTCTGTAAAGTTTAAATATGTTTTATATATATGGCAAGGTGTATTGAAGAATGAGTGGGTGTATAAGTGTCTGGAAGGAGGATTTAGCAGGTATGTAACTGATTGTATAAGTGACTGATTAAATGTGTCTTACTGAATGCATGGGTTAGTGACTAAACTGTGTGAATGTCTGTATCAGTCTGTCTGTTGTTGTGTAAGCTGCTACATGGGTTGGTCAGTAGCTACATTAGTGTCTATATGGGTTATTGATTGTTTGCTTGAGTATTTCTATGGGGGACTGAGTGTGTGTGTGGGTGGGTTGGAGGTGTGTGACTGTGCATAGATGTGTGAGTAGGTGATTCACTGGGTGTATGGGTTCAAGAGTGCATCTGTGAAGGGCTGTATGGATGGCTAAGTGTATGTATGGGTGTGTTGGTGAGTGAATGGATGTCTCAGTGGTACATATGTGAGTAACTACATATGTAAAAGGAAGTATATGTGAGTGATGGTGTATATAAATAACTATATGTGAGACTGAGTGATTATGAGAGTGGCATGTATGGATGAGTCTGTACTTGTTTCAGTGATTACATAAGAGAGTAACTATGCGTTACTGTCTGTATGAATTAGTGAGGTGGTGTGTGTATAACTGTTTAGGTGAGTAAATGGGAGTGTGATTGATTCTTTGCATGACTGACTAGGTGTGTGAGTAACTCCATGGATCAGTGGCGGTGTGTGAGTGTCTGAATAGGTGTATGAGTGCATATGATAGTGTTGTATTGATAAGTGACTGCATGTATAAGTGATTGTATACGTGAATGAGTGGATGTGTGTGCAGACCTAGGAATCAGTGAGTGAGTATGTAGTAACTGGTATTGGTGTGTGGATGGTCTCGAAAATGGTAGTGTGTATTTTACAGTGGGTGTATTAAAGGTTATATTAGGGTGTGATGAGGTGCATCAGATTATCACGTGGATGATGTCATCAGTGATGTCATTTGAGATGTCATCAGTGATGTCATCAGTGATGTCACTGACCATGCCATGAATGATGTAATATGTGACGTCATGAGCAGTGCATTGCGGGGGCGCGAGTTATAGTTAACTGAACTAACTATAACGGTGGAATTTCTATGGTTTTGTGCAAGTGAAATGTCCACCTAACTATAATGTCCCTGAAACCTATGGTTTTTTTCAGTGAATTTCAAAGGTTTTTTAAATGCTAATTTACAACTATAACGTCCCTAAAACCTATGGTTTTTTCAGTGAATTTTTAAGGTTTTTTAAATGCTAATTTCTAACTATAACATGCCTGAAACCTATGGTTTTTTCAGTGAATTTCTAAGGTTTTTTAAATGCTAATTTCTAACTATAACGTGCCTGAAACCTATGGTTTTTTCAGTGAATTTCAAACGTTTTTTAAATGCTAATTTATAATTATAATGTTCATTAAACCTATGGTTTTTTCAGTGATTTTAAATGATCATTCCATTCTCAACCTAGTGAAAACAGCCGGTATCGCCAGTTTTCCAACAATAGCTTCCGCAAAAACATTTGCCACAAATGAGAGCGACAACTAACGCTAATAATATGCAGAGTTGGCGTTCCCGTGCAAAACAAACATGAAAACACCACTTCCCGATATTTTCAACGAGCAGCCAAATCTGGGGTGCGATCCAAAAACAGGCGATAAGCTGCGTTAGCACTAAGAATTTAACAACTGCCTTTTACTGGTGTAAAGCAGGACGACTACCTACAGTGTGAAAGGGAGCCCAGCCCATAACCACATCTAAAGACCAACACATGTCATAGAGCTACTGACCATGCAGCACCGACACCCAAGAAGGCCACAACACCCACTGCCATCACCCTCAGGACCTCCCCCCGGACCACCCCCCTCCCTACTACCACCGAGGCAGCGCAGAACAGGACAGCGCACCCTCCAAAAACGGCATGGTCCCTCAGCCACACAATAGCTGAATGTTGGGAGATGTGGCAACCAAGTATGTGTGAAGGACGCAGGTCACCCATCAATAAAAATGCACACAATACCAAGTGTAGCGGTGATGTGCAGGACAGACCTCACTATGCAGAGCACAAACCTCTCCATGTGGACATATACTGCTGGTACTTGTAGTGTTGTGGACAATAGACGCAACCATGTTACCTCAGGCAGTGGGGAAGATCTCGGTCATGTAGCTGTGTTGTCCCCCCCTGGAAGCGGAGTGGGCTGGTCCAACGTACCCCACTCCAGCGTAGGAGTATGAATAAATAGGCTGGGGCTCTGGGCGTGGTTCACTTGTGGGAAGGCCAAAACGTCTGCCAGGGCGGCAGCCCTCACCCTGCCACGAGGCCTCCGCCGTGACCGCCGGCCTCCTCGACACAGGCCCCCTGCGAACCCAGCAGCAGAGCACCACAGACTTATGTCTGTACAGACTACTGCCTTCGATCTACACTGCGGACAGCAGGGCTCACAATTCAGATCGAGTCCCGATTGCAGATGACGCAGTCCAGTAGGCAAGAAACATTGCTCCCAGTGCGGCCCGCCCGGACCACGCATCATCGCAGGCTGCGCACACGCTGAGTGCTTCAGGTGCCACTAACTCAGTGCACCACAAGTCATCGCCACATAGCCTTATTAAGGCAGAATTCATTAGACAAAAGACATTGCTACCAGTGTGGCCCGGCCGGACCACACATCATCGCAGGCTGCGCACACGCTGAGTGCTTCAGGTGCCACTAACTCAGTGCACCACAAGTCAACGCCATGTGGACTTATTAAGACAGAATTCATTAGGCAAAAGACATTGCTACCAGTGCGGCCCGCCCGGACCACGCATCATCGCAGGCTCCACACACGCTGGTTGCTTCAGGTGACACTAACTGTACAGCTCAACTCAACGCCACATGGCTGTGGGCCCTTGCTGACCGCTGCCTCCGGCCTACACTGCGGTCATCAGGGCTCACATTTCAAATTGACTCTTGATTCATTAATTGCAGAGTCCAGTAGGCAACTAAGTATTCCGTCCCTAAAACCTACACAATATCCTTTTAGTATCCTTGCTTCAAGAACTTGTTTTATATCAGTTATAGCTTTAGTACAATGACCAACTTCATCTTGCAAGTCCAAAGGAACACTGAATGGCAGTTTACACTGCGGACAGCAGAGCTCAGAATTTCAATTCAGTCTTGATTTATTAATTGCAGACAGAATTGTACTGTATGTCCTCGAATTTTGTCAAGAGGAAGTGACAAAAAGCATTCCTTGATGTCTGTGCTGACTACTGCCTTCGATCTACACTGCGGTCAGCAGGGCTCACAATTCAGATCGAGTCGCGATTGCAGATGACGCAGTCCAGTAGGCAAGACACTTTGCATCATCGCTGGCTGCGCACATGCTGAGTGCCACACCTACCACTAACTCTATGCAGCTCAAGTGAACGCCACGTGGCTGTGGACTCTTCCTGACCACTGCCTCCGGCCTACACTGCGGTCAGCAGGGCTCACAATTCAGATCGAGTCGCGATTGCAGATGACGCAGTCCAGTAGGCAAGAGACATTACATCATCGCTGGCTGCGCACACGCTGAGCGCCACACCTACCACTAACTGTATGCAGCTCAAGTCAACGCCACGTGGCTGTAGGCCCTTCCTGACCGCTGCCTCAAGCCTACACTGTGCTCAGCAGGGCTCACAATTCAAATTCAGTCTTCATTAATTAATTTCAGAGTCCAGTAGGCAACTAACTATAACGTCCCTGAAACCTACATATTTCGACAGTGTATTCCATAAATGTTTCATCTTTTGTTCCATACACCTACACCGCGGTTAGCAGAGCTCACAATTTAAATTGAGACATGATTTATTTATTGCAGACAGAATTGTACTCTATGTCCTCGAATTTTGTAAACAGGAAGTGACTAAAAGCATTCTTCGATGTCTGTGCTGACTACTGCCTTCGATCTACACTGCGGATAGCAGGGCTCACAATTCACATCGAGTCGCGATTGCAGATGACTCAGTCCAGTAGGCAACAGACATTGCTCCCAGTGCGGCTCGCCCGCACCACGCATCATCGCTGGCTGCGCACACGCTGAATGTTTCTCATGCCCCTATCTCAGTGCAGCACAACTCATGGACCCTTTACGATACAATGTTTTCTGTATAATTTCACATCTGCTGCCCCTATCTCAGTGTACCACAAGTCATGGACCCTTTACGATACAATCTTCTATGTATTATTTCACATATGTTGCCCCTACCTTAGTGCAGCACAAATCATTGACCCTTTATGATTGAATCTATGTGTCTGATCCAATGATTACTGTTGTACTTGTTGCCAGCACCAACCATTCCCGGAGGGCTGGCTTACACTCACCCCACACGCATCCAGCACAGACGTCACTGGACATGTGACCCTGGTAATAAAAATGAGTCGAGCGCACGTGCCCGTACCCAGTTCCACTATCTATCTGTGTCTGTGTGTTCATTATGTATGCAAGATGCCGCCCCTGGGCCCTACCACATTACATTGTGCTGTGGACAGCGTATGCAACCATGTTACTCTGGCAGTGGGGAAAACTTCGGTTATGTAACTTTCTCTCGGTCATTGTACAAGTACGTACGTAGAAACTGGATGATTAGAGTACTGCAAGGAGAGTGTATAGTAAATTTATAAGTGCTTGGGGATTGGCGGAGTAATTCTATAAGTACATATGTTGGCGCAGCCTAACCCCGAGCACAAGCTTGGCTCTAATTGGCTGCCCTCCATGTGCCAAAAACGGAAACTTAAACTTTCCATGGCCCTGTATTGCTACAGCTGCAACACTCCACTGAATGTGCAATAAGCATTCATATCCACACAGATGTGTCATGTCCACCATCTTTCATGTGTGGAACTATGGATGAATGTAGGGTCAGTGATTCCCCGTACCTTCCATGTTGGCCATGTTGTGGGACTTGGCTCACAGAGTGACACATTGGCGCTTGTGACCCGGGTGACGTCAGCACTACAACAGGGACACCCGCATCAGTTGATTCCTCATACAGACCAGGACGGAGCCACGCCCATAGCTCCGGAGTCATTCTTCACAGCCTGACGCAGGACTGGCATACGCCAGGCCAGCCCACTCCGCTTACGCTTACAGGGAAGGACAACAACGCTACATGGCCCAGATTTTCATTACACTGATCTGCTGGTCACACCCTAGTTGTCAGTACGCCACAGCCACTCCCTCACCGCTAGTATACACCCACACCACACCCATCCAGCACACGCGTCACAAGACACGTGACCCTGCCAATAAAAAAGACCGGGTGCACGTGCTCGACGCCATTTCAGAGTTGCTCGCACCGGATACACTGCGGCCGGCACAGGCACACCGGCACGGGACGGTGACTTTCGGTCCACTGAGGTACGGGTACCGTAACTGCTGAGCGGGTGTGCAGCCTGCAGTGATGGTCCGTCCCGGCGACCTGGACAGCTCAGGTTTTTTGTGCCCTGCTGGACCGCAGTGTAGGCCTGAGCCATCAGACAGCGCAGGCCAACCGCCAAGTGGCGTCGCCTCGCTGGTCACAGAGTTAGTGGCACCGCAAGGGCTGAGCGGGTGTGCTGCCTGCGATGAAAAGCCCAGTGCACTGGTATGTCCTCTGCCATGGCGAAATCAAGACCCAGCACCAAATGTGAGACCTGGTGGCCTGCGGAGAGGGGCTGCATGACATGCAGGGTGCTTGTCCGCGGGCCCAGGGCTTGGGGCTTGCAGCGGCACACAGTAGGCCCTCTTTTCTACATACAAGTTGCGAAAGGTGAGCAGAGAGGCTTGTTAGTGCAGCGGCGGGCAGTCACGTCCGGGCAGTGGGAGTGGATAGGGTGCAGCAGCCTGGGTGCGCAGCGGCGGACAGTCACCTCCGGGCAGTGGGAGTGGATGGGGTGCAGCAGCCTGGGTGTGCAACTGCGGGCAGACACCTCTGGGCAGTGGAAGTGGATGGGGTGCAGCAGCCTGGGTGCGCAGCGGCGAGCAGACACCTCTGGGCAGTGGAAGTGGATGGGGTGCAGCAGCCTGGATGCACAAAGGCGGGACAGAGAATTAGGCATTTGCAGTTGTATGTACTCTGCCATTACTGATTCCATACTACATTTCAGATGACTAAGCTTGAGGGCTCCACTATGTCCCGGCACGTGGTTGGAGACACACCGGTGACGGAAACGTGAGCTGGGAGGGTTTTGTCCACAGTGTCGGCACTCACTGTCCCTCTCCATCTCTTCCTTTCTCTCCCTCACACTCTTTCTCTCTCCCTTCCTCTCTCTCTCACTCTATCTCTTCCTCTCTCTCACGCTGTTTTTTTCTTTCTCTCTCTACCTCTCTCTCTCTTTCTCTCTCTCTCACTCGTCCTCTGTTTCTCTCTTCCTCACACTGTTTCTCTCTTTCTCTCTCTCTTCCTCTCTCTCACTGTTTCTCTCTCTCTTCCTCGCTCTCTCACTCTTTCTCTCTTTCTCTCTGTCTACCTCTCACTCTTTCTTTCTGTCTCTCTCTCTTCCTCTCTCTCTCTCCTTTGATGGACGCATGACGCACAATCTTATCTTGCTTTTTGTCTAGCAGGCTGTGATTCACAGATTGACGACCCAACCCCCCCCCCGACACGGACCTCCCGCCACGAGGCGATGACTTCAGTACCACTGAGTTAGTGCCACCAGAGCTGAGCGTGTGTGCAGCCTGTGATGATGCATGGCCATCCTGCAATCAATACCCGCTCTGAATTGTGAGCTCGGCTTGACCGCGTGTACGCAACTTGCGCCTGAGGAGGTTGCTTCAGCACGTGGTGGACCCTCTTCGACACACGTCGGTGGCGGAAGGTGAGCAGAGAGCCTTGTTTCCGCAGCAGCGAGCAGTCACCTCTGGGCGGTGGGAGTGGATAGTGTGCAGCATCCTGGGTGCACAAGAGCGGGCAGACACCTCCGAGCAGTGGAAGTGGATGGGGTGCAGCAGCCTGGGTGCACAGGAGTGGGCAGACACCTCTAGGCAGTGGGAGTGGATGGGATGCAGCACTCTGGGGCAGTCACCTCCGGGCAGTGGGACTGGATGGGGTGCACCAGCCTGGGTGCACAGCAGCGGGCAGACACCTCTGGGCAGTGGGAGTTGATGGGATACAGCCTAGGTGCGCAGAGGCGGGCAGACACCTCTGGGCGGCGGGAGTCGATGGGGTGCAGCAGCCTGGGTGCGCAGGGGCGAAACAGAGAATTAGGCGTGTGCAGTTGTATGTACTCTGCCATTACTGATTCTATACTATGTTTCAGATGACTAAACTTCAAGACTCCACTATGTCCCGGCACATGGTTGGAGACACACCGGTGGCAGAAAGGTGAGCTGTAAGGATTTTCTCCACAGTGTCAACACTCACCCTCCCTCTCCATCTCTTCCTTTCTGTCACTCACACTCTCTCTCTCTCCCTCTGTATCTCTTCCTTTCTCTCCCTCACACTCTTTCTACGTCTCTTCCTCTCTCTCTCATTCTTTATTTCTCGCTCTCTTCCTCTCTGTCTCACTCTTTCTCTCTACCTCTCTCTCACACTGTTTCTCTCTTTCTCTCTCACTTCCTTGTATCTCACTCTTTCTCTCTTTCTCTATCTCTTCCTCTCTCTCTCTTTCTCTCTTTCTCTGTCTTCCTCTGTCTCACTCTTTCTTTCTCTGTCTCTTCCTCTCTCTCACTCTTTCTCTCTTTCTCTCTCTCTCTCCTTTCATGGACGCATGACGCACAATCTTATCTTTCTTTTTGTCTTGCAGGCTGTGATTCACAAATTGTCGAGGGATGACACGCCATACCTGTACCTACTTTTATTTTGTTGTTTTGTTTAAATAAAATGTTTTATATGTAAATCCATAGATGACTGAGATTCTTATTTGTCCAACCTCACATGCATCTTCTTTACTATAATTGTGCGACATCAGCCAATTTGTTACGTTCCAGATTTCCTAACGTTGCTGTCACATTTGTTTGTGTGGGGGGGGATGGCAGACAAGGGGCTGGTGGCGAGGGGTGTCGGAGCAGTGTTGGGTGTCCGAGCTGCATGATCGTTGGCTCCATTGCATCTGTTGTCATTCACGTATGGCTCTGGGTGGGCTCCCTTTCATATTGCAGGTTGTAGTCCGACTTTACACCAGCTCAGAGCAGGTGTAAACTTTCTGCTACTAACGCACCTTATCGCCTGTTTTGTACTCTCTTCGACGATCTTGCTGGTGGTTGAGACACTTGCGAAGTGATGTGTTCGCTGCTTTTTGCACGAGAACGCCTACTCTACATCTCATTAGCAATATTTGCCGGACTCATCCGTGACGATGCTTTTTGAGGCTGCTATCGCTGGTAAACTGGTGATATGGGCTGTTTGCTCCAGCTTGTGAATGGTGAGTTAAATTTATCACTATTTTGGTTGCGATAAAGTGCCGTTAACTCGGCGATATGTCCTTGAGAATATACCCCTCGGTGTTTGAAAGACTTAAGAAGTACTCGAGTGCCGCGCACCCATCGCTTTCACAAGTTTGCTATGACAGGGCGGGAGAGAGCGAGGGAGAGAGACGGAGTGAGATAGCACAAGCAGCGCAAGGCCGCACGGGCACCTGGCTCCACATACCAACATGTGTGTGTGCATCGCCATCCGTGCACAGGCAATTCCCCACAATGCAGCCCACACACATATCAATCACAGAACATCAGCAATGAAGGCAATGTGGTACAAAACTCCCCTCATACGGGTTCTGTGTCCGGTGTGTGTGGCGGGGTGATGGCTGCATGGCTGTGTTCCCCTGACACATCAGACTGCGTAGGTGATGGGGCTGCATCAGATGTCGTCCAGCACCTATGCAAAAACAATGTCTGGCTCACAGAGGCGGAGCTTGCCAAAGGGATACACCCCCGCACATAACACACCTTCTTAATTTCTACTTTACCTTCCTAGTTGGTATGCAGATTTCAAATGTCACAAACGCATGCAATTCTTTTCTTGTCACACAGTACATGTAATGCACCGCTTTCATCAAGAATGGAACAAGTAATGGCACAATTTCCCTGTTGCTCCACACATAAATCCATGTAAAGAACAAATCAGAATAGTTCCTTATTTTTTTTAGATTGCAAAACCTCTCTTTATTGCTTATTTTTGAACTTTCCAAATAAACAGTTTTTTTAAGGACACATACAGGTGAAAAGTTCAACGTATTGTATCAACACTTTCTAGAACATTCTACGACATGTGCAGGTTAAAAGTTCATCATTTTTTTAAACCTACCGATATATTTTTTTGCAACATTTTCTCCAACATTTAACGGCACGTGCAGGTCAAAAGTTCACCATTCTTTCAAGTTTGAACTGCACCTTCCAAATACAATTAGTGGTTGAGCTGAGCAAATTTCATCCTACAATATGTACTCCACGTATAAACTGCTTTTTTATTAACCAATCACAAAGATGCTTTTCATCAAAACTAAAATACACCCTAATTTTTAGGACACAATACATTTCATCACCCAATCGATTAACGTTTTGTATGTAAAAAAAAAAGTAGTTCCCCATGTTTAAACATATCTCTCATTCTACGAACGGACTGCATGAGCTACAGACATTTATCCATATCTTCTAGCCATACCTTCAAAATGCTAGTGTGGATTGTAGGACATAGCTATGTTTTCTGTTGCAAAAGGTATGCAGAACAGAGACGTATTGACTTAGACCTAGGTTTACAAAATGTGCACATTAAATGGTTTGCACAGAGAGGATTGAAGTGGCACCAATTGCTCCCTTTGGTTAAAACCTGTTTGCATCTCCAACACCCTGATCTCATGATTGTGCACTGTGGTGGTAATGACCTAGGCACATTGACTGGGGTAGGTTTGGAAATGCTTATGAAGGACACCTTTGGACAATTGATGTTACTTTAGCCTCAAACTGTCTTTGTATATTCCAATATATGCCAAAGACAGAAGTGGAAATGGTCAAACCAATTTTGTCATAAGATTGAAAAATCTAGGAAGAATGTCAACAAAGCTGTGTCTGCATACCTCAGAGACCATAGAATGGGGTCGATCTACAACAACAACATACGTTTTGATATGGCTGATATCTACAGAAGTGATGGAGTACACTTCACAGATGAGGGAAACCGAGTTTTCCTGATTAACCTGAAGCTGTGCATCCACACTTATATGTAGCTCCAACTAATAAACACAAGGGCTCTTTTAGAGCCGCCTTATATTCCCAATTTCGGCTCGCAGAGTGTCCGCTGCGGTTCGGCTAGCAGAGGGACACCTGCGGGCCGTCGGGCAGGCTCGCAGAGGAAGAGCTGCAGCCCGTGGGCTCAGCTCGCAGAGGGAGACTGTGACAGTCCGGGTTCGTCCCGGGTGAAGAGCGTGGATGTTGGCGATTGGTGGACCTCTACACCCCTCTCTTTCCCCCTTCTCCCCCCCCGACAGGGCGACTGGACTTCCGATCCCAGAAACCCCTGTGCCCACAGAAGCTCTCCGGAGGAGGAAGTCTCGGAATGGGGATTTAGGATTGACGAGACTCCGCCCTGTGACGTCACTGCCTGCGACGCCTTAAGGAGAGGGGATTCCCTGAAGGAGGTGTGTCGCTACACCGGCGAGAGAGACGAGGCGAA
The DNA here is from genome assembly GCA_963921515.1 of Calotriton arnoldi. Lineage (NCBI taxonomy): Eukaryota > Metazoa > Chordata > Amphibia > Caudata > Salamandridae > Calotriton > Calotriton arnoldi. Next base: position 279,881 of record CAWUFW010011269.1, read on the forward strand.
GGAAGAGAAGACAGCGTTCTACGGAGCAGTCGTTGAGGCAAGAGAGGAGGGAGACTGGGTGACCGTGTCATCAGGAACACCTGCGGAGCCAGGAGGCCAACGTCCCTGTGTTTCGCCCAGCCACGCTCCAGGAGGAGCGTGGCTCATCCAGGTACGCAAACGTTTCACGGGCTGGTTTGGGAGGGGGAGAGTACACCCCCGTAACCTGTAACACCCCGTCCTCTACCCAACACTTTCCTTCACCATAAGCAGTCTGACACCCCATCACACCACCTGATCACATCCGGAGCTGTTATAGGAGTGTGTCACGCGTGTTGTGGAGTCCCCTCACTTTCACTTCCCTTTTGGGTATATAGTAAAAGGTAACGACGCCTCACCTCTGCCTTTCTTTCTCGGTATCCCCCGTCGGATGGAGTGGGAATCCTTGGGAACCCGACGCCAAAACCGGAGGGAGCAGTTAAGGAAAGAGACGGCGAGAGACAGGACGACCGCCCATCAGGTCTCCACCACCCCGTATACTCCGGAAAGACTGGCAACAAGGAGAAGACGTGTTTTACCAGCAATAAAACCCTCTTTACCTCAGCCTAGTGTTCGGCCTCATCCTTGCCCACGCCACAACTGGTGTCAGAAGTGGGATGTACTGAGGAAGCCATCAGTAACCCCGTGATGGACGCTATCATACAACACCTGGTTAAAGGCCAGGAAAGACTGGAATGGGCCGTGGAACGGCAAATGACATCGGCACAGGCGGACAGGGATGTCTTCAAGGATACCTTTGCCACCCAGATGGACGGATTACAACAAGTGCTAGGAACACCCACACTAGCCGCCCCTAGGGAGATCCGGAGCATGTCCCACGGTCCCTCCGGCGTAGCATTACAGAAATACGTCCCCGGTGAGGATCCCGACGCCTTCATGCTGAACTTCGAACACGCTGCGAAAGCCTGCGCTTGGCCGGAAGACAGATGGCCCTTCTTCCTAGCACCCCTATTGACGGGAGAGGCCCAGTCGGCATACCAGGTGGCCAATGCCACCGGTGACACCCCTACCAGAACATCAAGGAAGTGATACTGGACCATCTCGGTCTAGACGCAGAAGCGTACCGCGTGCGCTTCCGGAGAGAACGAGGACAGCCCGGAGAGAACCCTAAGACCCTGTATTTCCGTCTGAAGATGGCCGCGGACAAATGGCTAAAACCGCAGACCAGCACAAAGGAAGAGATCATGAATAGAGTGTATCTTGAACAGTACTTGGAGGCATTGCCATATGGCACGCAGAGGTGGCTGAAACAGCATCCCCACCTCACTCCGGAAGAAGCAGTAGAAATGGCCACAACATTCTCAAGGGCTCAACCGCGTGTGTCCCCCTGGGAAGGCGACAGGCCAGGCAAGACGGTCCCGACGAAAGCGAAAGGAAGCTACGCCCATTGATGGACATCCATCGACCCAAAGCCCCCAAAGCCGAGATTCCCTCGTTCCGCGGACCTCAGTGCTTTGAGTGTGGTGACTGGGGTCACATAGCACGGATGTGCCCCAAGAGGAGAACATCGGAGGAACCTATGGAAGTGGGTTATATACCCAGGTCGATACTATACACCGCTGAAATGGGTCCAGCATTCCAAGTAAGTGTACACGTGAATGGGAGGAGGGTAAATGCATTGTTAGACTCAGGGTGCAAACAGTCCGTAGTACACAAGTCCCTTGTTGAACGGTCCCAGTACGTCAAGGGCGCTATAGTCCAGATCAAATGTGTACATGGAGACATAAAGCCATATCCCTTAGCTTTCATCTCCCTCACCCCTCCCCAAGGACCGTCATGTATAGTACGGGTTGGGGTACTGGAGGGACTCCTGAGGAACTTATACTGGGAACCGATAACCCTGACTTCCTACGGCTTTTTACCCAGACCATTGAGGTGGGAGCCGGTAGATCCAAAAGCCCCAGACACCACTCCCAATCGTTCCCCGCCTTGACCACCCCCGAACCATGGCTTCTAGACAAGAGTTTTAGGTTCGCACAGACCATCGACCCCTCCCTTCTCAACGCCTGGGAAGCTGCTCACATGACCCAAGATGCCCTTACACCCGTTTATCCCCGCTTTCTCATAAAAAACGACATGCTTTATAGAAAAGGAGGACCTGAGGATCCGGAACAACTACTGGTACCCACGTCCTTTAGGGAGCAGATATTATTCTTCTCCCACTCTCATCTCACAGCGGGCCATACCGGAGCGGAGAAGACGACACAGAACGTGCTCCGGCATTTCTATTGGCCGGGAATATACAAAGATATCAAGATACATTGTCAGACCTGTGAGGAGTGCCAGAGAAAAAAACATGCAGCGCCCTCCGGCGGTTCCTTTACAATCCCTGCCGATTATTGGGAACCCATTTGAACGGGTTGGGATGGACCTGATCGGACCTCTACCCCTGACACGAAAGGGAAATCAATATGCCCTGGTGGTTGTGGATTACGCCACCAGGTTCCCTGAGGCGTTCCCCTCAAAGCCCCTACCTCAGCAGCGATAGCAGACAGACTGGTTGAGCTGTTTTCAAGGGTGGGGTTCCCGAAAGAGATCCTGACGGACCAGGGAACCCCTTCGTCTCGCGCCTGATGAAGGAGGTTTGCGGTGTGTTGGACCTCCACCATATACGGACCTCGGTATACCACCCACAAACCGACGGCCTCGTGGAGAGGTACAACCGAACCATCAAGACCACCCTGAAGAAGATGTTAGCTGTTGAGGGTCGGGAATGGGACCGCCTCCTACCCCTGGCGCTTTATGTGATCCGGGCCCAGGTCCAAAGCAGTTTAGGTTGTTCGTCCTTTGAACTCCTGTATGGAAGGCAACCCCGGTCATTCCTGGAAATGACGAAGGAAGCGTGGGAACAAGAACTCGAAGAAGAGACAAGGGAGACGCTAGAATACACTCAGCAATTGAAGTCCAAGATCTGGAAACTGAGAGACTTGGCATACGCAAATCTGGAGAGTAGCCAAAAGCGACAAAAGGAGAATTACGACCGTGGGAAGAGATGGCGAAGACTGTCCTTAGGAGACTGGGCCCTGGTCCTTCTCCCCTCCTCAACCCGGAAATTTCAGTCGGGATGGCAGGGACCTCACAAAGTAGTGGGGGTCATAGGACAAACGACTTACCGATTACAAGTCACTCCTCGCAGGCAACAAACCTTCCATATAAACCTCCTAAAAAATGGTTGGGACCCCCTCCCACAGACGCTCATCTGACCATACCCTCGCCGGAAGACGATGCGAACACCCTAGACAGACTCGTGGTGAACGAGGACCTATCAGCCGAACAAAGAACGACCCTCAGGAAAACCCTAAACCCTTTTTCGCCAATATTCTCGGACCTGCCCGGTAAAACCACCCTAGCTGAACACCGCATTCACACTCCTTCTGGAAAAATCATAAAACAGAAGCCGTACCGAATACCGGCAGCAAAACGAGCAGCTGTCAAAAGGGAAGTCCAGACTATGCTACAGCTCGGTGTTATACGACCCTCTACCAGCGAATGGTCTTCGCCAATAGTCATGGTGCCCAAACCAGATGGTTCGACGAGGTTTTGCATGGACTTCAGAGCCCTGAACGCTATCTCGGCCTTCGATGCTTACCCCATCCCACGAATTGACGAATTAATTGAGAAACTGGGGGAAGCACGATATATAACAACACTCGATCTAACCAAGGGTTATTGGCAGGTGCCCCTCAGAGAGGAGGACCGAAAAAGACAGCGTTTTCCACAGCAGAAGGCCTTTACGAGTTTACCGTCCTCCCTTTTGGCTTACACGGGGCGCCGGCCACATTCCAAAGGCTCATGAACACCGTGCTCCACAATCATTCCTCCTATTGTTCGGCCTATCTGGACGATATAGTAGTGTTCAGCAAGACATGGGAAGAACACCTCGTCCACTTGCAAACCGTGTTGAGGGCCTTAGAACAAGCAGGGCTGCACGTGAACTCAAAAAAAATCCAGAGTAGCTTTTCGAAAAGTGAAATACCTGGGGTACGTACTAGGTCGGGGTCTGATAAGTCCCCAGACCGAAAAAGTAAGAGCGATAGCTGAAACCCCTTTTCCCCAAAACAAAAGAGACCTCCGCGCCTTCCTGGGCTTGGTTGGATACTACAGGCGGTTCATTCCCCAGTTTTCCGAGATTGCCACTCCCCTCACCGACGTCCTACGTAAAAACAGCAGCCTGCTCCTGCTTAAACATCCCAACAAGGATATGCAGGAGGCGTTTCAAACCCTTAAGGGAATTATCACCACCAGCCCCGTTTTGGCCTCCCCAAACTTCAGCAAAGCCTTCAGTACTGCATACCGACGCCTCAAACCATGGATTGGGCGCCGTCTTGTCACAAATATCTGAGGAAGGGATAGAACACCCAATTCTGTACATTAGTCGCAAACTCTTTCCCAGAGAGACCAAGTACCCAACTATTGAGAGGGAATGTTTAGCGGTTAAATGGGCGGTTGACAAGCTCCGATATTATTTGGAAGGGCGTCCATTCACGTTGTACACGGATCATGCACCCTTACAGTGGATTTGTAGGAACAAGTCGCAGAACCCTAGAGTCCTGCGCTGGTTCTTGACACTTCAACCCTTTTCCTTTGAAGTCCGTCACCGCAAAGGAAAAGACAACGGGAGTGCAGATTTCCTGTCCAGGGTGTTTCCTCTCCCCGATCGGGAGAATCCAGGGGAGGCGGTGTGTGACAGTCCGGGTTCGTCCCAGGTGAAGAGCGTGGATGTTGGCGATTGGTGGACCTCTACACCCCTCTCTTTCCCCCTTCTCCCCCCCCGACAGGGCGACTGGACTTCCGATCCCAGAAACCCCTGTGCCCACAGAAGCTCTCCGGAGGAGGAAGTCTCGGAATGGGGATTTAGGATTGACGAGACTCTGCCCTGTGACGTCACTGCCTGCGACGCCTTAAGGAGAGGGGATTCCCTGAAGGAGGTGTGTCGCTACACCGGCGAGAGAGACGAGGCGAAGGAAGAGAAGACAGCGTTCTACGGAGCAGTCGTTGAGGCAAGAGAGGAGGGAGACCGGGTGACCGTGTCATCAGGAACACCTGCTGAGCCAGGAGGCCAACGTCCCTGTGTTTCGCCCAGCCACGCTCCAGGAGGAGCGTGGCTCATCCAGGTACGCAAACGTTTCACGGGCTGGTTTGGGAGGGGGGAGAGTACACCCCCGTAACCTGTAACACCCCGTCCTCTACCCAACACTTTCCTTCACCATAAGCAGTCTGACACCCCATCACACCACCTGATCACATCCGGAGCTGTTATAGGAGTGTGTCACGCGTGTTGTGGAGTCCCCTCACTTTCACTTCCCTTTTGGGTATATAGTAAAAGGTAACAACGCCTCACCTCTGCCTTTCTTTCTCGGTATCCCCCGTCGGATGGAGTGGGAATCCTTGGGAACCCGACGCCAAAACCGGAGGGAGCAGTTAAGGAAAGAGACGGCGAGAGACAGGACGACCGCCCATCAGGTCTCCACCACCCCGTATACTCCGGAAAGACTGGCAACAAGGAGAAGACGTGTTTTACCAGCAATAAAACCCTCTTTACCTCAGCCTAGTGTTCGGCCTCATCCTTTGCCCACGCCACAGAGACCTACGAGCCGTTGGCTCGCAAAAGCACAGCACCGTACTGGCTCGCAGAGGGAGAGCTGTGGTCTGACTCGCAGAGGGAGACCAACGGGCCAACACGCCTGCTAGCAGAGACACAGCTATCAGTTAACGGGCTGGCTCGCAGACATACAGCTGCGAGCCCTCCGAGCTGCAACCGGACGGGCTAACTCGCAGAGCGAGAGTAACGGGCCGACGGGCCTACTAACACAGACACAGCTACGAGCTAACTAGGTGGCTCACAGAGGTAGAGCTGCGGGCCCGACGGCTCACAGAGCTGCGAGCCGATGGACTGGCTTCTAAAGGCATAGGCGCGAGCTGATGATGTGGGGAGAGGGAGCGTAAAAGGAGAATCTCGCACAGACAGACCTGTGGGATATTTTCAGTATTGCCTCGCAGAGGTAGAATTACAGATTCGATGCCTTTTAGAGGGAGAGATGCGAGCTGACGGACTGAGTCACAAAATGGCTGACAGCTCGCAGTCGCAGAGCTGCGAGGCGACGGACTAGCTTCTAAAGGCATAGCCGCGAGCTGGTGATGTGGGGAGAGGGACCGTGAAAGGGGTATCTCGCACACACAGAGCTGCGGTATATTGTAGTGTTTCCTCGCAGAGGTAGAACTACGGACCTGATGCCTTGTAGAGGGAGAGTTGTGAGCTGACGGACTGAATCACAAAATGGCTGCCAACACTTCCTAGTTTCAACAGTTCGCAGCCAATCAGCCGCAAGCTCGTGCTCATAACGCCTCAGCCAATCAGATGTCAGAATTCTTAAATATCGATATCTGGAAAATTTGATATTTCTCTAAAACTACTGAACGGATTTACCCCATTTAAACAAAAGCATGCTTTCTGGACCAAGACCATTCTCTCTGCCAAATTTGGTGTCGTTCCTTTCAGCAATTTGACCTGTAGCCTTGTCTAAAGTTTCCTATGGAAATTGCATGGAGAAAACACGTATTGGGACCCCCCTTATTTCTTAGCCCCCCCTTGACAAATCCCCCCCAAACTTTTAGGATAGGAGCTAACCTGAAAAGAGGAACCTTTTGGAAAATTTCGTAAAGATTCGTCAAACGACGCCAAAGTTATAAGCACATCAAAAAATGCTTTTCCTATGGAAACGTGGTCCTAACTATAACTATCTACTGGCGACCGCCAGTAGATTATATATATATATATATATCCAAGACAACTTTCTCCGAAGTAGGGGGCCCCCAACCCTGGCAGGACGGCCTCGGAAATGCAGGGACGGAGCACCCTGCTACTTGCAACCAGCAACATGAAAGATCAGCCGAGGCTCAACTTTGGAGAAAAAAGTGCTTTAATAGTGCAGCGCGGCAATTGTAAATTACTTCCAGACGCGTTTCAGCTGTTCAATCAGCCTTAATCATTGGAGAGCAGTCCCTGGTAACCAATGAGGATACACTACTTGGTGGCATTGTAGTCTTTAAATCCTCCATCTCCCAGAATGCACTATGGAGGTAAAATGCAGGATGGATTCGAACTGCAGTGCAATGTACTTATCATGTTCAATTATTTCTCTGCATCACAGCCCTTGTCGAAATTCATGCACCTCCAAGGCATTTTGTGCACATTGCATCGCCGCAGATAAAACATGTCATATAAAAGCACCAGTCTCCAAAGCCTGCCCGAGGAAGTGTAATACTCCTCCAGCATCCCTTGCTCGCCTCCGTGCGTTCCTTGTGTCAGGTTAAATCCTTTAGTTTTGCACTGGAAGCGGGCGGGTCATGCCCCCTGAAATAATATCCAAGACAACTTTCTCCGAAGTAGGGGGCCCCCAACCCTGGCAGGGCGGCCTCGGAAATGCAGGGACGGAGCACCCTGCTACTTGCAACCAGCAACATGAAAGATCAGCCGAGGCTCGACTTTGGAGAAAAAAGTGCTTTAATAGTGCAGGGCGGCAATTGTAAATTACTTCCAGACGCGTTTCAGCTGTTCAATCAGCCTTAATCATTGGAGAGCAGTCCCTGGTAACCAATGAGGATACACTACTTGGTGGCATTGTAGTCTTTAAATCCTCCATCTCCCAGAATGCACTATGGAGGTAAAATGCAGGATGGATTCGAACTGCAGTGCAATGTACTTATCATGTTCAATTATTTCTCTGCATCACAGCCCTTGTCGAAATTCATGCACCTCCAAGGCATTTTGTGCTCATTGCATCGCCGCAGATAAAACATGTCATATAAAGCACCAGTCTCCAAAGCCTGCCCGAGGAAGTGTAATACTCCTCCAGCATCCCTTGCTCGCCTCCGTGCGTTCCTTGTGTCAGGTTAAATCCTTTAGTTTTGCACTGGAAGCGGGCGGGTCATGCCCCTGAAATAACAACCAAGACAACTTTCTCCGAAGTAGGGGGCCCCCAACCCTGGCAGGGCGGCCTCGGAAATGCAGGGACGGAGCACCCTGCTACTTGCAACCAGCAACATGAAAGATCAGCCGAGGCTCGACTTTGGAGAAAAAAGTGCTTTAATAGTGCAGGGCGGCAATTGTAAATTACTTCCAGACGCGTTTCAGCTGTTCAATCAGCCTTAATCATTGGAGAGCAGTCCCTGGTAACCAATGAGGATACACTACTTGGTGGCATTGTAGTCTTTAAATCCTCCATCTCCCAGAATGCACTATGGAGGTAAAATGCAGGATGGATTCGAACTGCAGTGCAATGTACTTATCATGTTCAATTATTTCTCTGCATCACAGCCCTTGTCGAAATTCATGCACCTCCAAGGCATTTTGTGCTCATTGCATCGCCGCAGATAAAACATGTCATATAAAAGCACCAGTCTCCAAAGCCTGCCCGAGGAAGTGTAATACTCCTCCAGCATCCCTTGCTCGCCTCCGTGCGTTCCTTGTGTCAGGTTAAATCCTTTAGTTTTGCACTGGAAGCGGGCGGGTCATGCCCCTGAAATAATATCCAAGACAACTTTCTCCGAAGTAGGGGGCCCCCAACCCTGGCAGGGCGGCCTCGGAAATGCAGGGACGGAGCACCCTGCTACTTGCAACCAGCAACATGAAAGATCAGCCGAGGCTCGACTTTGGAGAAAAAAGTGCTTTAATAGTGCAGGGCGGCAATTGTAAATTACTTCCAGACGCGTTTCAGCTGTTCAATCAGCCTTAATCATTGGAGAGCAGTCCCTGGTAACCAATGAGGATACACTACTTGGTGGCATTGTAGTCTTTAAATCCTCCATCTCCCAGAATGCACTATGGAGGTAAAATGCAGGATGGATTCGAACTGCAGTGCAATGTACTTATCATGTTCAATTATTTCTCTGCATCACAGCCCTTGTCGAAATTCATGCACCTCCAAGGCATTTTGTGCTCATTGCATCGCCGCAGATAAAACATGTCATATAAAAGCACCAGTCTCCAAAGCCTGCCCGAGGAAGTGTAATACTCCTCCAGCATCCCTTGCTCGCCTCCGTGCGTTCCTTGTGTCAGGTTAAATCCTTTAGTTTTGCACTGGAAGCGGGCGGGTCATGCCCCTGAAATAATATCCAAGACAACTTTCTCCGAAGTAGGGGCCCCCAACCCTGGCAGGGCGGCCTCGGAAATGCAGGGACGGAGCACCCTGCTACTTGCAACCAGCAACATGAAAGATCAGCCGAGGCTCGACTTTGGAGAAAAAAGTGCTTTAATAGTGCAGGGCGGCAATTGTAAATTACTTCCAGACGCGTTTCAGCTGTTCAATCAGCCTTAATCATTGGAGAGCAGTCCCTGGTAACCAATGAGGATACACTACTTGGTGGCATTGTAGTCTTTAAATCCTCCATCTCCCAGAATGCACTATGGAGGTAAAATGCAGGATGGATTCGAACTGCAGTGCAATGTACTTATCATGTTCAATTATTTCTCTGCATCACAGCCCTTGTCGAAATTCATGCACCTCCAAGGCATTTTGTGCTCATTGCATCGCCGCAGATAAAACATGTCATATAAAAGCACCAGTCTCCAAAGCCTGCCCGAGGAAGTGTAATACTCCTCCAGCATCCCTTGCTCGCCTCCGTGCGTTCCTTGTGTCAGGTTAAATCCTTTAGTTTTGCACTGGAAGCGGGCGGGTCATGCCCCCTGAAATAACAACCAAGACAACTTTCTCCGAAGTAGGGGGCCCCCAACCCTGGCAGGGCGGCCTCGGAAATGCAGGGACGGAGCACCCTGCTACTTGCAACCAGCAACATGAAAGATCAGCCGAGGCTCGACTTTGGAGAAAAAAGTGCTTTAATAGTGCAGGGCGGCAATTGTAAATTACTTCCAGACGCGTTTCAGCTGTTCAATCAGCCTTAATCATTGGAGAGCAGTCCCTGGTAACCAATGAGGATACACTACTTGGTGGCATTGTAGTCTTTAAATCCTCCATCTCCCAGAATGCACTATGGAGGTAAAATGCAGGATGGATTCGAACTGCAGTGCAATGTACTTATCATGTTCAATTATTTCTCTGCATCACAGCCCTTGTCGAAATTCATGCACCTCCAAGGCATTTTGTGCTCATTGCATCGCCGCAGATAAAACATGTCATATAAAAGCACCAGTCTCCAAAGCCTGCCCGAGGAAGTGTAATACTCCTCCAGCATCCCTTGCTCGCCTCCGTGCGTTCCTTGTGTCAGGTTAAATCCTTTAGTTTTGCACTGGAAGCGGGCGGGTCATGCCCCCTGAAATAATATCCAAGACAACTTTCTCCGAAGTAGGGGCCCCCAACCCTGGCAGGGCGGCCTCGGAAATGCAGGGACGGAGCACCCTGCTACTTGCAACCAGCAACATGAAAGATCAGCCGAGGCTCGACTTTGGAGAAAAAAGTGCTTTAATAGTGCAGGGCGGCAATTGTAAATTACTTCCAGACGCGTTTCAGCTGTTCAATCAGCCTTAATCATTGGAGAGCAGTCCCTGGTAACCAATGAGGATACACTACTTGGTGGCATTGTAGTCTTTAAATCCTCCATCTCCCAGAATGCACTATGGAGGTAAAATGCAGGATGGATTCGAACTGCAGTGCAATGTACTTATCATGTTCAATTATTTCTCTGCATCACAGCCCTTGTCGAAATTCATGCACCTCCAAGGCATTTTGTGCTCATTGCATCGCCGCAGATAAAACATGTCATATAAAAGCACCAGTCTCCAAAGCCTGCCCGAGGAAGTGTAATACTCCTCCAGCATCCCTTGCTCGCCTCCGTGCGTTCCTTGTCTCAGGTTAAATCCTTTAGTTTTGCACAGGAAGCGGGCGGGTCATGCCCCCTGAAATAATATCCAAGACAACTTTCTCCGAAGTAGGGGGCCCCCAACCCTGGCAGGGCGGCCTCGGAAATGCAGGGACGGAGCACCCTGCTACTTGCAACCAGCAACATGAAAGATCAGCCGAGGCTCGACTTTGGAGAAAAAAGTGCTTTAATAGTGCAGGGCGGCAATTGTAAATTACTTCCAGACGCGTTTCAGCTGTTCAATCAGCCTTAATCATTGGAGAGCAGTCCCTGGTAACCAATGAGGATACACTACTTGGTGGCATTGTAGTCTTTAAATCCTCCATCTCCCAGAATGCACTATGGAGGTAAAATGCAGGATGGATTCGAACTGCAGTGCAATGTACTTATCATGTTCAATTATTTCTCTGCATCACAGCCCTTGTCGAAATTCATGCACCTCCAAGGCATTTTGTGCTCTCCAATGATTAAGGCTGATTGAACAGCTGAAACGCGTCTGGAAGTAATTTACAATTGCCGCCCTGCACTATTAAAGCACTTTTTTCTCCTAAGTCGAGCCTCGGCTGATCTTTGATGTTGCTGGTTGCAAGTAGCAGGGTGCTCCGTCCCTGCATTTCCGAGGCCGCCCTGCCAGGGTTGGGGGCCCCCTACTTCGGAGAAAGTTGTCTTGGATATTATTTCAGGGGCATGACCCGCCCGCTTCCAGTGCAAAACTAAAGGATTTAACCTGACACAAGGAACGCACGGAGGCGAGCAAGGGATGCTGGAGGAGTATTACACTTCCTCGGGCAGGCTTTGGAGACTGGTGCTTTTATATGACATGTTTTATCTGCGGCGATGCAATGAGCACAAAATGCCTTGGAGGTGCATGAATTTCGACAAGGGCTGTGATACAGAGAAATAATTGAACATGATAAGTACATTGCACTGCAGTTCGAATCCATCCTGCATTTTACCTCCATAGTGCATTCTGGGAGATGGAGGATTTAAAGACTACAATGCCACCAAGTAGTGTATCCTCATTGGTTACCAGGGACTGCTCTCCAATGATTAAGGCTGATTGAACAGCTGAAACGCGTCTGGAAGTAATTTACAATTGCCGCCCTGCACTATTAAAGCACTTTTTTCTCCAAAGTCGAGCCTCGGCTGATCTTTCATGTTGCTGGTTGCAAGAAGCAGGGTGCTCCGTCCCTGCATTTCCGAGGCCGCCCTGCCAGGGTTGGGGGCCCCTACTGGAGAAAGTTGTCTTGGATATTATTTCAGGGGGCATGACCCGCCCGCTTCCAGTGCAAAACCAAAGGATTTAACCTGACACAAGGAACGCACGGAGGCGAGCAAGGGATGCTGGAGGAGTATTACACTTCCTCGGGCAGGCTTTGGAGACTGGTGCTTTTATATGACATGTTTTATCTGCGGCGATGCAATGAGCACAAAATGCCTTGGAAGTGCATGAATTTTGACAAGGGCTGTGATGCAGAGAAATAATTGAACATGATAAGTACATTGCACTGCAGTTCGAATCTATCCTGCATTTTACCTCCATAGTGCATTCTGGGAGATGGAGGATTTAAAGACTACAATGCCACCAAGTAGTGTATCCTCATTGGTTACCAGGGACTGCTCTCCAATGATTAAGGCTGATTGAACAGCTGAAACGCGTCTGGAAGTAATTTACAATTGCCGCCCTGCACTATTAAAGCACTTTTTCTCCAAAGTCGAGCCTCGGCTGATCTTTCATGTTGCTGGTTGCAAGTAGCAGGGTGCTCCGTCCCTGCATTTCCGAGGCCGCCCTGCCAGGGTTGGGGGCCCCTACTTTGGAGAAAGCTGTCTTGGATATTATTTCAGGGGGCATGACCCGCCCGCTTCCAGTGCAAAACTAAAGGATTTAACCTGACACAAGGAACGCACGGAGGCGAGCAAGGGATGCTGGAGAAGTATTACACTTCCTCGGGCAGGCTTTGGAGACTGGTGCTTTTATATGACATGTTTTATCTGCGGCGATGTAATGAGCACAAAATGCCTTGGAAGTGCATGAATTTCGACAAGGGCTGTGATGCAGAGAAATAATTGAACATGATAAGTACATTGCACTGCAGTTCGAATCCATCCTGCATTTTACCTCCATAGTGCATTCTGGGAGATGGAGGATTTAAAGACTACAATGCCACCAAGTAGTGTATCCTCATTGGTTACCAGGGACTGCTCTCCAATGATTAAGGCTGATTGAACAGCCGAAACGCGTCTGGAAGTAATTTACAATTGCCGCCCTGCACTATTAAAGCACTTTTTTCTCCAAAGTCGAGCCTCGGCTGATCTTTCATGTTGCTGGTTGCAAGTAGCAGGGTGCTCCATCCCTGCACTTCCGAGGCCGCCCTGCCAGGGTTGGGGGCCCCCTACTTCGGAGAAAGTTGTCTTGGATATTATTTCAGGGGGCATGACCCGCCCGCTTCCAGTGCAAAACTAAAGGATTTAACCTGACACAAGGAACGCACGGAGGCGAGCAAGGGATGCTGGAGGAGTATTACACTTCCTCGGGCAGGCTTTGGAGACTGGTGCTTTTATATGACATGTTTTATCTGCGGCGATGCAATGTGCACAAAATGCCTTGGAGGTGCATGAATTTCGACAAGGGCTGTGATGCAGAGAAATAATTGAACATGATAAGTACATTGCACTGCAGTTCGAATCCATCCTGCATTTTACCTCCATAGTGCATTCTGGGAGATGGAGGATTTAAAGACTACAATGCCACCAAGTAGTGTATCCTCATTGGTTACCAGGGACTGCTCTCCAATGATTAAGGCTGATTGAACAGCTGAAACGCGTCTGGAAGTAATTTACAATTGCCGCCCTGCACTATTAAAGCACTTTTTCTCCAAAGTCGAGCCTCGGCTGATCTTTCATGTTGCTGGTTGCAAGTAGCAGGGTGCTCCGTCCCTGCATTTCCGAGGCCGCCCTGCCAGGGTTGGGGGCCCCTACTTCGGAGAAAGTTGTCTTGGATATTATTTCAGGGGGCATGACCCGCCCGCTTCCAGTGCAAAACTAAGGGATTTAACCTGACACACGGAACGCACGGAGGCGAGCAAGGGATGCTGGAGGAGTATTACACTTCCTCGGGCAGGCTTTGGAGACTGGTGCTTTTATATGACATGTTTTATCTGCGGCGATGCAATGAGCACAAAATGCCTTGGAGGTGCATGAATTTCGACAAGGGCTGTGATGCAGAGAAATAATTGAACATGATAAGTACATTGCACTGCAGTTCGAATCCATCCTGCATTTTACCTCCATAGTGCATTCTGGGAGATGGAGGATTTAAAGACTACAATGCCACCAAGTAGTGTATCCTCATTGGTTACCAGGGACTGCTCTCCAATGATTAAGGCTGATTGAACAGCTGAAACGCGTCTGGAAGTAATTTACAATTGCCGCCCTGCACTATTAAAGCACTTTTTTCTCCAAAGTCGAGCCTCGGCTGATCTTTCATGTTGCTGGTTGCAAGTAGCACGGTGCTCCGTCCCTGCATTTCCGAGGCCGCCCTGCCAGGGTTGGGGGCCCCTACTCGGAGAAAGTTGTCTTGGATATTATTTCAGGGGGCATGACCCGCCCACTTCCAGTGCAAAACTAAAGGATTTAACCTTACACAAGGAACGCACGGAGGCGAGCAAGGGATGCTGGAGGAGTATTACACTTCCTCGGGCAGGCTTTGGAGACTGGTGCTTTTATATGACATGTTTTATCTGCGGCGATGCAATGTGCACAAAATGCCTTGGAGGTGCATGAATTTCGACAAGGGCTGTGATGCAGAGAAATAATTGAACATGATAAGTACATTGCACTGCAGTTCGAATCCATCCTGCATTTTACCTCCATAGTGCATTCTGGGAGATGGAGGATTTAAAGACTACAATGCCACCAAGTAGTGTATCCTCATTGGTTACCAGGGACTGCTCTCCAATGATTAAGGCTGATTGAACAGCTGAAACGCGTCTGGAAGTAATTTACAATTGCCGCCTATATATATATATATATATATATATATATATATATATATATATATATATATATATATATATATATATAACGGCTTATTCAAACATTTATACCATTCACAAATAATGGAGAGAAAAAACCAAGAACAAGGGAACACACAGATCATGAGTGAATCAAAGAATGTATTGGAAGAAGGAACTACTTTTTTTTCTTTTTTTTTTACATTATATGGTGTATAGATGACACTATTAGGCTGTCACAAGTAATAAACAAATAGAACGGCGCAAGTGATGAAGTGACAAGGTGCAAAACAGTGCTGGTTTGTGTAAATATTATATACAGTGATGCATTGTTGGTTAAAAATAATCATTTAGAACCAACATTATCGCTAAAACAGATAGATCTAAGGCAGCGTTCTGACCCTGATCTAGCAACATTTTCATAGATTCAGATATTTCTAAACAAGGCTGCTTCCATATTGTGTCTGGGTCTAAAGCCCGAATGAGACAGATGGAGATGAGATATTAAGGCAACTCTACTCCTCCAGCTGCTACTCCACCTTCAATTCTGTCATTGGTTGAAGTATTGATGATGCTCCTGACTTGCTCCTCCCACGGTGTGAGCTTTATTTCTGGAGGTAGGCTCTCCTGTCAATTTCTCGTAGGCAAGTGATATCTTGGAAGCTTTTTTTTTTAAGTCTTTCACAGTTTGTGGGTGTGAGGAAACTGCATTAACTTTATCTGTTATCTGCTTCCATATTTTGCCCTGAGAATTAGCACTAGTTTTGAGCATTAAATGCCCCATCATCCAGGCCACTCATTTGACCACCTCTTCTGCTAGAAATTTCAATTCAGACTCCCTGAATGTTACTTTTCCCTGATGTTCTGGAGCCATGGTCTTGTAGGCAGGAAGAAAGATTCAGTGGTTAACCAAGACTGAAGTGTTGGGGGCGCTAGAGGGCGCACGGCAAGATGGCTGCGCTGTAGTGCAGCTCCGCCGGCCGAATTAGTAATCCGCCCAATATGTTGCTCTCTTCATGACATCCGATGCATGAAATTGGAGGAAATTGCAGCCAGACTTCAGCTGACAGCGTAGGAGCGGTTTGCCTATGGGAAGCTGCCCGGATTACTGTGCCCTGCGATCCGTTTGCATACGCGGCCCTGTGATCGTCATGGCGGCCCTGTGAGACGGCGGGGGCCGTTGACGAAGCGAAGCGGCGTAGCTGCCTGAGGGTCACCGAGTACGCTGGATTGACCTGCTGGCGCCCACACCACTTACAGGGCTTGATCGCTGGTCCGGACGCCCGCTGTAGCCTAAGCTGAGTTAAATGGTAGCGACCCGGGTGGTGAGACACTACTCCGGCTCACTGTGAGTCCATTTCTTCCTGGGCGGCTGCTGGGCGTCGGCTGTGGAGCTCTACGGGACGCTAGAACGCTGCTGAGGTGAGGCGGGCTGTCTGGAGTGAATTTGAGCTCCTGTGTGGAACCCTGATCTCGCGCTGACACCGATACGTGTGGCCGGAGGTGCGGGCTCTTTATGTGTGGGGGGCACGTGTGGGTCGACTGCTCCTGTTGCCTCTGTGCGCGTGGTGCTGTGGTGGGGCCCGTCTTCAAGCAGTGCACATTATTATTAACTGAGCCCTTACTAACGGTGCACAATTTTACTTGATGGCAGTGGCTATATTGATATAGTCTGGATTCAGACCCGGCTGTGTGCCCATGGCTTGACTCTGGTGCCTGAGTGCCCCTACTGCTGATGGCATTGTGTATAAATAGGGGCGCACATCTCCTGGTGCTGCGTATTTGATTCAGCTCCGGTGCTCTGAAGGTGTGGAAAATTCGCAGAGGCGACGCTGTATACCTCGTGCTGGTGCTGGGCACGTCCCCTCCTCCCTGCTGTGCATTTGAATTGGGATTGCGAAGGACAGTTTTTCCAAGCTTTGTGAGCGCCTCGTTTAAGGGTGCTGGTTGACATTCCTTGTTAGACGACGCAGTCGCTGCTGGTGTGACACTGCTGCTGGCCTGAGTGTGCAACTCTGTTCTGATCCTGGTCCCACTTACCTGTTGTGTTGCTTGCTTGGGCCAGCTGCTGTCACTAGAATCCTTGGAGACACGCATTGGGTCACATAATGGGCAAAACGGACAAAACCCAGCCCCGTCTCACTTTTGAGTCACGAACGTAGAGCAAGGTACAGCAAAGGGCCACTTCAGACTCCGAGCATGACACCCCCTTGGAGAGCCCCTCGACATTGGAGGCCACGCTTCTCGCCATGCAGGGGAGCCTGCACTCCATAGACTGCAAAATTGACGCCCTGAATCTCAGAATTGATCATATGTCTGCCAAACTAGACAAACAGGGTGCTCGACTGGGGGAAGCTGAGAAGCGCATATCGAATGCGGAGGACAGTTTACAAAGCGTGTCATCTAAAACCCTCGATTTGGCAAAAGTACTTGCAGTGATTCAAGCAAAAAACGAAGATCTCGAGGCTAGATCTCGGTGCAACAACCTACGCATTACGGGCCTGCCGGAATCAACCAACACTGGGCGGCTGGAGTCGTATGTCGAAGATATGCTCCGTGAGATCTTTGGCTCTGAGAATCTATCAGCAATGTTGATTATTGAGCGAGCACATAGAACTCTGGTAGTCCGGCCGCCCCCTGGGGCCCCGCCGAGACCTATCATTGCCCGACTTCTCAATTATAGGGACTGAGATTCAGTACTGAGGATGTCTCGTGAGAAAGGAACTATCTCTTACCAGGGCAATAGTTTGGCTTTTTATCCTGACTTCACTGCAACGGTACAGGCGGCCAGGATGGAATTCAAACCAGTCAAGAAATTGTTAATGGCAGAAAATGTCCCGTACGCCATGCTGTATCCAACTCGCCTGCGCATTGGTACTGCGGAAAAAGCCAAAATATATACCAACCCCAAATCTTCTAGGGACTATGCTAAGCCTTTAAAGCGGAACCGGCGCGGGGCTTCAAATACTCCGGACGAGGAGGAGGATTGATGGCCTGACCCCCACAATTCACAATGCTGTCTGTTGTATTTCCTGAGTATTTCCTGGAGGCGCCAACTACAAACTGTGACCTGCATGAGGAGCGGAACGATTGTACTTGGTCAACGCAAGCACGGCTTCACTCGGCTGGATTCCCCACCATAAACAGTGTATGCTTATGCAAGTACTGTACAATATAGCAAACGTTCATTGAACATACAGTTTTCCTCCTGTGCATGTTTATGTTCTTATTGAGCATTTTTTCTATATCATTTGGCAACCTCCCTTCACATCTGGGAGGCTGATTGCACTCTGGTGTCCCCACATGGGTGTACCCCACATCTATTTCTATTTCACCTTTCTAGTATGGGTTTTATTTCTCTGTTTCTGGGATGGCTTTGGCAAGTTGGGGGTGCTGAAGAGGGTGGGGGGTGGTTGAATTGTTTTTATTTTATGGCAGGTGCGATGTGCGGTGTGTGCACAAGTGATTCTACTGTGCAGAGATGTGAAAATGATTTACAGGTATTACAAGAAATGGCTACGAATGGATATGTTTAAACATCGTAGGTTCTATTAACTTATTATCTTGGAATGTGCAGGGGTTAAATAATCCTAACAAAATTTGCAAGGTGTTTGCCTATTTAGACCGGTGCACAGACAAAATATCGATTTTTAAATATCGACCTACATTAATATTGAGTTTTAAATATCGTAGGGACAGAATATCGACATCAAGAATATCGGTGACCAGAATATCGACCTGAAGGTAAGAAATATCGTTTTTGTTAATATCGAAGCTATTAATATCGAGAGTAAAAATATCGATGTTAATAATATCGATGTTTATGTTAGTGTTATGTATTTTAGTATGTATTTTATATGTATATGTTCCACATGTTTTGTTATGTTTTGTATTATTTTTTTAAATATATGTATTAATTGTTTAGAAGTTAGTAAAAAAAAAATTTTAAGTAAATTTTGCGTTTTAGTACCGTAGCGGGTTGTGGGTTTATAGGGGAATAGGGTGGGAAGTAATTTAATTATAGTAAATTAATTCCTAATTTTTAGAAATTATTAATTATTTTTAATTACATTTTGCATTTTAGTTCTGTAGCGGGTTGTGGGTTTATAGGGGAATAGGGTGGGAAGTAATTTAATTGTAATTAAGTAATTATTAATTTTTATTTATTGTTATTGATATTTAATTTATTGTTAATTAATTATTAATTGGTAATTAATTTTATTAATTGATTAATTGATAATTATATTAATTGTATAAATTTTTTATTGGAGTGGGTTGTGGGTTTATAGGGGAATAGGGTGGGAAGTAAATTAATTATAATAAAGGAATTAATAATTTTTATTTTTTGGTATTGATAATTAATTTATTGTTTATTAATTATTAATTGGTAATTAATTTTTATTAATTAATTAATTGATAAATATATTAATTGTGTTAATTTAGTTTAGGAGCGGGTTGTGTGTTTATAGGGAATAGGGTGGGAAGTAATTTATTATAATTAAGTAATTATTTATTAATGTTGGTATTGATAATTAATTTATTGTTAATTAATTATTAATTGTTAATTAATTTTTATTAATTGATTAATTGATAATTATATTAATTGTGTTAAATTTTATGTGGAGTGGGTTTTGTGTTTATTGGGGAATAGGGTGGGAAGTAATTTAATGTTATTAAAGTAATTATTAATTTTCATTTATTGGTATTTATAATTAATTTATTGTTAATTTATTTTTAAATCATTATTTAATTAAAATAATTATTTAATTGATAAGTATATTATTTTTAACCCTTACGCTATCCAACACTTTCCCTACTGTTGCACTCCCTGGAGTTGGAATAGTAATTTTTACCCCTACGCTATCCAACACTTTCCCTACTGTTGCACTCTCTGGAGAGGGAATAGTAATTTTACCCCTACGCTATCCAACACTTTCCCTACTGTTGCACTCTCTGGAGTGGGAATAGTAATTTTTACCCCTACGCTATCCAACACTTTCCCTACTGTTGCACTCTCTGGAGTTGGAATAGTAATTTTTACCCCTACTCTATCCAACACTTTCTCTACTGTTGCACTTTCTGGAGTTAGAATAGCAATTATAACCCCTACGCTATCCAACACTTTCCCTACTGTTGCACTCTCTGGAGTGGGAATAGTAATTTTTACCTCTACGCTATCCAACACTTTCCCTACTGTTGCACTCACTGGAGTGGGAATAGTAATTTTTACCCCTACGCTATCCAACACTTTCTCTACTGTTGCACTTACTGGAGTGGGAATAGTAATTTTAACCCTTTCGCTATCCAACACTTTCCCTACTGTTGCACTCTCTGGAGTGGGAATAGTAATTTTTACCCCTACGCTATCCAACACTTTCCCTACTGTTGCACTCTCTGGAGTGGGAATAGTAATTTTACTCCCTACGCTATCCAACACTTTCCCTACTGTTGCACTCTCTGGAGTTGGAATAGTAATTTTTACCCCTACTCTATCCAACACTTTCTCTACTGTTGCACTTTCTGGAGTTAGAATAGCAATTATAACCCCTACGCTATCCAACACTTTCCCTACTGTTGCACTCTCTGGAGTGGGAATAGTAATTTTAACCCTTTCGCTAGCCAACACTTTCCCTACTGTTGCACTCTCTGGAGTGGGAATAGTAATTTTTACCCCTACGCTATCCAACACTTTCCCTACTGTTGCACTCTCTGGAGTGGGAATAGTAATTTTTACCCCTACGCTAACCAACACTTTCCCTACTGTTGCACTCTCTGGAGTTGGAATAGTAATTTTTACCCCTACTCTATCCAACACTTTCTCTACTGTTGCACTTTCTGGAGTTAGAATAGCAATTATAACCCCTATGCTATCCAACACTTTCCCTACTGTTGCACTCACTGGAGTGGGAATAGTAATTTTAATCCTTTCGCTATCCAACACGTTCCCTACTGTTGCATTCTCTGGAGTGGGAATAGTAATTTTTACCCCTACGCTATCCAACACTTTCCCTACTGTTGCACTCTTTGGAGTGGGAATAGTAATTTTTTCCCTCCGCTATCCAATATTTTTCTGTATTGTTTTACTTAATGTTGTGTATAATTTATTTTACATAAATTAAAAATATTGTAATTTTTTTAATTTGTTAAATATATTTTTTAATTTTTAATAATATTATTTCTGTATGTGTATGTCTGTATTTATAATTTATAAAATATTTTTAACAATTTATAAGTTATTAAAATAATTATTTATGAATATTATTAAGTAAGTATATATATTTTATTTTATATGTATATGTTTAATTTATTTTAACATTATATGTATCAGTTTTTATTTTTAAACATTTTTAAATAATTTTAACTGTTTCTTTTAATTATATGTATTATTTACTTTATTTCACATTATTTTTTTAACATTTAAAAAAAACGATATTTTTGCAACGATATTTTTGACATCGATTTTTTTCTCCATATTTTTGTACTTACCATGATGTAGATAGGATGTCGATATTCTTGACTTCGATATTTTTGTCACGATATTTTTGTACCTCGATATTTTTTAGGTCGATATTTTGTCAGTGATTCATTTAGACCGACATGATATTCAGGTGGCCTTCCTACAGAAAACGCATCTCACTAAGCACACGGAACAAAAGGTGGGCGCCCGCTGGGCAGCGATCAGAGCCGCCTCCTCGTATTCTGCATATTCAAGAGGAGTGTTAATATTGATTAAAAGGGGGACCCCTTTTAAGTTAATTCGCTCTGAAGCTGATGACCAAGGGAGGGTTCTCCTTCTGCATGGCTGTATTGGGGGTACGAGACTTGTATTTGTGAACGTGTATGGACCTAATGTTGATGACCCCTCTTTTTACAATGACGTCTGGCGGCGGTTGGCGGCAGTGCCTTCTGCTGTGGTAATCTGGGGTGGTGATCTGAACGTTTCCTTAGACCCGCAGTTAGATAGGTCTGCAGGCATTCCACGGCATGGCAAACTCGCTGCAAAGATGGTAACTAAGATTATGGAGGTTGAGGGTCTAGTGGATACATGGTGGAGCCGTAATCCTATTAGTAAGGAGGGAACGTTCGTGTCCACTGTACACGGCTCGTGGTTCAGACTGGATTATTGGTTAATATCTAAGGAAGTCAATGCATGGGTCACAGCAGCTAGACACCTCGCCAGAACGCTCTCGGATCATTCCCTTGTGCTGCTGGGTCTACGAGTACCATCCTATTCGCGCCCAGTCTTCCAGTGGCGTCTGCAGCCGTCCGCGTTACTGGATCAAGTGTTCCATGTCAGGCTGGGAGAGGCCATCACTCATTTTTTCTCAGAAATTGAGGGTACTGTTCAGAGCCCCGGGATGCTATGGAAGGCCTTCAAAGTCACAATACGAGGGGAATGTATTGGGGCCCAGGCCGGAGTCCTAAAGTCAATTAGGTCCAGGTTGAGCACTCTAGAAAATACAATCAAAGTGCTGGAGTGTGAATACGCACGATCGCTAGACTCTACACTGTGGCCCAAACTAGAGATTTAATTTCGGAATATGATGAAACTGCGGCCCAGGAGTCGCAGCATAGATCTAGACGATGGGTAGCGAGGAGATATGGAGAGGCTGGTAGACCTGGCCGCTGTCTGGCTGGCAAGATTTGTCCATTATCAGATTCAAACCACATTGGAGAGATTCTTGATAGTACATCTGAAATGCAATATACTACTCAGGATATCAGTCAAGTGTTCATGAAATTTTATTCAGATCTTTATGGCCCCGTAGCACCAGTGGAGAAGCCCAACATTACACGGTATCTTGATGATATTGCGTTGGCATGGCTGTCCCTCGGGCAGCGTGAGTACCTCACACAGCCTATAGCTGTTGAGGACATTAAAGCAGCCATAATGACATTGCCCAATGGCAAATCGGCTGGCTTGGATGGCTTGCCATGTGAATTTTATAAAATGTATGTGGATCTACTGGCTCCCAGGCTGCTAGATGTTTATGCAGAGGCTTACGAAACGGGTGCTCTGCCCCCCTCACTCCGGGAAGCCCTCATAGTCACATTGTTAAAACCTGATAAGGAAGCCAATAGATGCAAATCTTATCGGCCCCTTTCTATGATAAACATTGACACCAAAATACTTGCAAAAATTATCGCTAATAGACTGCAGCCTCTTCACCCAAATTTGATACCGCCTGATCAGTCAGGGTTTGTACCCAAGTGATCTACGACTCATAATCTACGCACGATTTTCGCTGTACTAAATCATCTGGATTCTGAGCTTCCTGCGGCTGCTGTACTCCTAGACGCTGGGACTTTATGTTTACAGTGTATGGGAATGCCGCCATTCTTTTTAAAATGGGTGCATGTGCTGTACAGTGGCCCGGTCGCCAGAATACGTGCAAACGGAGTGGTCTCTGAACCAATAAATATTTACAGAGCCACCAGACATGGGTGCCCTTTGTCCCCGTTGTTGTTTTCTCTGCCGCTGGAACCCTTGGAACCCTTGGCGTGTAAGATGTGGCAGAAACATGCTGAGGCGGCGCTGAGATTCTCATTGTACGCAGACGACATGCTGCTGTACGTCAGGGAGCCTGAACGATATCTAGCGCCCCTATTAAGGGAATATGTGTGCTATGAGAGGTTATCCGGACTGGGTATAAATTGGAGTAAATCCACTGTTCTCCCCCTCACGGATAGCACTAAGCAAACGGAGCTGGAGTTCCCACGCAGTTGGTCACATGATCCTGTACGTTATTTGGGTGTGTGGATACACAGAGATCCAGACACTGTGTTCAATATGAATTACGGCCGGGTAATTGCCAAACTGAAGGATCAGGTCGCCAAATGGACTTGGTTTCCTCTATCATTGGCGGATAGAATAGCCATCACCAAGATGACTATTCTTCCCAAATTATTATATCTGTTCGTGAACATCCCCCTGACACTTAACAAAGCCACTTTCCAAGCTATTCAGACTTGTTTACTCGAGCTAGTATGGGCGGGTAAAAAACCTAGATGCATTTGGGAGACGCTAGCACTCCCTTTTGAGCGCGGGGGTTCGAAGCCCCGGACATACGCCTGTATTATTTGTGTGCACAGGCTCAGTTTGTGCACTACTGGTATTTCCCCCAGAGCTATCTCCCACCTCTTGCAGTAGAAGCTGACAATGCACATCCCACCCCACTAACGGCCATGGTATTGCACCACAAAACACTGAGGGGCCAATTCACAGAACTAATCTGAGATAAAGTCCTAAACTTACTACTTTTGGTATTCACAGAAGGCATTTAGTAGTAGTAAAGTTAGGACTCCTAACTTTACTACTACTTAACTGAGATAAAATCCTAAACTTACTACTTTTGGTATTCACAGAAGGCATTTAGTAGTAGTAAAGTTAGGACTCCTAACTTTACTACTACTAAATGCCTTTTGTGAATACCGAAAGTCGTAAAGTTAGGATTTTGTCTCAGTTTAGTAGTAGTAAAGTTAGGAGTCCTAACTTTACTACTACTAAATGCCTTCTGTGAATACCAAAAGTAGTAAGTTTAGGATTTTATCTCAGATTAGTTCTGTGAATCGGCCCCTAGGAAACAAAAATGGGTTTGATACAGTGGCAAGTACCGTCACTGCGTGGAAAGCTTTGGGGGCTCGTGCTGGAGTTGAGAACTTGTACGCACCAGCTATGCCAATTGCTGCACATCCGGACATCTCGGTAACTCATGAGAAAGGGGCTCTAGGTATACGTCCAGCGCAGGCATTAAAAAAATGGGAGATATGTACACTGACGGTAAATTCTTATCCTTAACCGCTTTCACCTCCGGAAATAGTTATACAGCTATGCAAGGCTTTGTTTATACCAGGTTGCGTATGGCTGTGATGGCGCTTGACTCAGGATTCCCAGCAGAGCCCAAAAGTTTGAGGGCCTTACAAATAGCAGTGTCAGTGGGTGATTCAACTGGTCTTATCACTAAGTTATACAATGCTTCTCAACGAGAGAATGAGATACAGGGCTTCACTTCCCTCACTAGTTCGAATGAGCGATTGGACAGGCCATTGACTCGGGATGAATGGATGGAGTGCTGTGCGCTGACTGGACGCCTTACGGCGAACTCCTATCTTCGTATAATTCACTTTAAGTTTTTGCACCAAATGTACTATACGCCAATGAGGCTGAAGAGATATGGGCTGCGTGAGGACGCTAAGTGTGCGAGATGTGGGCTGGATGAAGTGGATTTCGTTCACCTTGCTTGGACATGTGGTCCCATTCGCAGTTTCTGGTCGAACGTTACCTGTGCACTTACAGAGATCATAGGCGATACTGTGAATTGCTCACCTGAGATTTGCCTATTAGGCTTAGTAAAACAACTAAAGCCCTGTAATCGGCGAATTGTTGCTGTCTCCGTGTTATTGGCAAAACGTTTAGTTGCGAAACATTGGAGTGGGAAAACCGCACCAAAAAGGACACAGTGGTTAAAAGAACTTATTTATTGTAAAGAGCAGTTAGCCACATATGCTGAAGAAATACCTGAGGCCTCTAGGACAAAGGATTTCTGGGCCCCGCTCACGTGTTATTTACTGGCTAATCCTAATATGATATAGATCTTCCAATTTTCATATGCACAACACTGTAGGTGCTGTCTGATTATCCGAATGATAATGTACATCTCTGATACCTGTATATGCTTCCAAAATGTGCTGATGCGACGCATTGACTCTGCACTGCCTTGTTCCTTTTCGCTTTGTTTGTTCTTAATTGTTCCTGCAACGCTTCATTGTGGGAATTATGGGTTCCTGGTGTTCTTATGCGCAATTGTTTTCACATACTGTTGTCATAAGTTGCGATATATACTTGTATTACAGCATTTTCTTCTGTGTAATTGGTATACTTAACAACATATCTGCTGTACATTGAGTGCAACATGTTTTATTGAACTGCAGAAACGCAATAAATAAAAGTAAAAAAAAAAAACAAGACTGAAGTGGAATGAAATGCCACAAATTGACTGACAGAGACTCTTTTTTTGCAAAAAGCAACCCAAAATAAAGCAGGATGCTATTTCCTGTTGTAGCCTAAAGAGAATGTTCACCAATGTTATTTTGTCACTTTTACATGATGAATTCCCTGAATGCTGATGTGATTTCCTGTCATTGCGGTCTTTCTTTGCATTTTTTGCTTCCATGCGATTTTACCAGCCATCAAAATTGCATATGATTTTTTCTCGTGTGTTAAAATTGCATGCAGTAAAATTGTTTCCACTTGGCCCTGAAAATACTTACACTCACGCGATTTGTCTGGGTCATTGGCCGATTTTACTGTCTGGTAACATTAGAATCGGGTGCAATTTTGCCACACATTATTCATTGTGTAACTCGAAATTGGGGCCCAAGTGGTATCACTACATGGACAACATCCAAAGGTGATTTTAGGCAGTGAACCACGATTAATATTACAGCTTTTGCCTTCTTTTTATATTGGTGTGTTGCTAATCTCTTCTCCAGTTACCATTCACATACATATAGGAAAGGAAAAGACTGAATAATTCCTGGAGATAAAGGGGCCGATTCCGATTTCGGCCGGAAGGGCACCGAACGATGGTCGGAGCCCTTCCGACCGAATCGGAACGTGCCGCTCGGATTTCTTTCCGACCGAGGCCATTCCGATGGGCTCGGTCGGAAAAGAATCCGACTCAGTTTCCGGATGGCTCACGACGGGTTTGGAGAGCCCGTCAGCCATCCGGAAATCCCTCTGTACTCCCCCGGCTGCCTCTTTGCGACCGAGGGAGTACAATGGCAGTTTTCACTGCCTTTTCGTGCAGTCTTTCCGGCACGAAAAGGCAGTCGGTCACTGTCTTTGGGGGCCCCCAGTGGGACCCCCATGGGTGCAAGGTCGCCGAATGGCGGCCTGGAGGCACCTATGGTGCCCCTCTGTTGAACCCTGCACCCGGTGGCAGGCACCTTGGGGTGCCGGCCACAGGGTGCAGGGTTGAACTGCACCCCTGCTTTCTCCAATGCCAGCATGCATTCCGTCCGGAATGCATGCTCCCATTGTGGGAGATACGAGTGCGACCGAACAGGGTTCGGTCGCATCGTACTGCCTGGGCCGTAACCGACGACAGCAGGTCGGTCGGTTACGGCTCCGGACCGATGTCGGACGGACCTGAGTCCGTCCGACATCGGAATCGGCCCCATAGTTTTGCTAGTGCTCTATTGATCCTGGATACCCGTTGACTGCTCTATGGTTAGCAGGTTTCTCCTACAACAAAGCAAAGCATTTGTCAAAGGGATTTTCAGATTTTTTAATACATCTCAGGGCAACTTCCTCAGTCCTTTTTTAAAAAATTCAAGACCATTTCCCCAATGGTTTCTGAGGAAGATAGCAACCAATAAAAGAAACAGATTAGGGAATAATTTACTCATCACCACCCCCATCAACCAAAAGCAGAGTTCATGAAGCAGCCAAACTATGGAACTCACTATCCCCTAACATAAGAGCCACGGATAGCTCTCGTATCTGCAGAAGACAACTCAAGAGATGGCTGTTCTCTACATCCACCATACTCAACACAAATGTACAGCATATCCCTATGTATATAAGCATTTCATTAGTTTACATATATGTATCTAGATATGTATTTCTCTGTATAAATATGTATAACAATTATGTTTATAAATATATAGGTATTCTTTAGGTCTGTTTTTTAACAAATGCATATATTACTTATGGTTATATTATTCTGTGCTTAACGTGTATATAGGTCACTGCATAGTTTTCATATAAGTTATTTGATTAGATGCTTATGGTTCTCCATTTATTTTTCACTATGTGTACAATTTATCATAACTATTTATCTACAATTATTTCACTACTGAATTATTGAGAAAGAAAAAAAGGAAAAAACACCAAAATAAATTGACCTACAGTACAGCAACATTTTAAAGTCTGAGTTTATTAAATACAACATAAATATTGATATACTATCTTCCTTATATATGCATACCTTCGATGTACTTATATTTCTATGCATTTATTATTTTACTACTACTGTAAAAAAGAAAAAACACGAGTCTTTCCAATGCCCTACCATAAGTTTCACCCTGTACCTCTCTCAATATATCCTCTACCTCCACTCTCTGACTCATCTCAAACCTCATTCTGCTACTATGACCTTCAAAATAACCCTTTTAGATTATTGCCTTCTCTATCTCTCCTTGCATCACCCCAAACCTCATTTTACTACTAAGATTTCCCAAATAACCCTTTCTAAATTCTTCCCTCATGTATCCCTCCTTAGACTAATTCGACACCTCATTTTACCACTGTGATCTCCCTAATCTATTCCTAGAGACTCTTCCCTCCTCCATCTCTCCTTTACTCATCCCCAATCTCCTACTACTACTATGATCTCCCAATAATCACTTTCAAGACTCTTCTCTCTGCTATCCCTCCATTCTCCTTTTCAATCCAAATAATAGACTCACATATCCACTGCTCAAATTATTTTATATTTTCTTATACTAATTCACCACTAATCCTTTTAGGGTTCCAGAGTTGCGTGCTACTCGCCGAAAAGCACTTCAACGCCTCTTCAGGGGTAGTAAGCGCTATTTAAATACAATTACAATTACAATAATGCCGACAGATAACAGAGCCCCACATTCAATGCCAGGTGCAAGATCTAGTTGTTAACCTGGATTATTTGGCTTAAAGGACTAAAGAGATTCACTCTGCAGTTATAGGACCGCATATGCTCTTATCTGCTATAAGCCATAAAAATCCACCAGTGTTTCATGTCTCCCTTCTGAGAAAAAGGAGGAAGGGTACTTGCCCCTTGAATCCTGCTATGATAAAGGTGGTTGACGATGTGGATAAATTTGGGTTATAAGCAATAATTCTGAGATACGTGAGGATCTCTGCTACTTAGTGGACTGGCTATGGATCTGACGAACAATCTTGAGAACAGGTGCCGCAAGTTCATGCTATGGTTTTCATCACACATTTAATCACCTTAATCTGGTCAAACTGTAGTGCTTTTAGGTTTGCTTTCTTAAGATCATCCCAGGGCTGCCCACAGGCCACAAGATTCAACACCAACCAAGAACAGAACCACCAGAATGCCCATCAGAAACATGTGTTTCTAAAATCCATGGATAGCTGAAACATCATGATGTCTACAAGCTGCATTTTGCTGCTCTTAGCACTGCTGTAGCTCAGCGGAGAAAAGTGAACTCTCACGCCTTAGTTTCAAAACGTCTGAGATCCTGTGTAGAGTTCTCAGAAGCTATCTTGGCCAATATCCTATTTGACTCATACCTGCAGCAGGCATGTTGTTTAGAAATCCTGACCCTCCATAGGTAAGCATTGTAAAGGTCAAATACAAAAGCAACTTCTTCACGATCAACACTTGAGCTTATGCTCCAGTGAGCTTTCTACTCCCCTCCACCCCTCAATGGGAAGAATGAGATTTCCAGAAGTACATCTGGAAAACTGTGCTTGGTGCAGCTTTACAGCCATACCACTGGGAATGTTGGTGAATTGCAAAAAGTATTAAATCTGCAC
Organism: Calotriton arnoldi; assembly: GCA_963921515.1. NCBI lineage: Eukaryota > Metazoa > Chordata > Amphibia > Caudata > Salamandridae > Calotriton > Calotriton arnoldi. The sequence goes on from CAWUFW010011269.1 coordinate 309,299, forward strand.
CCATTAGTAGCCTTACATCAACAGTGGTAGATGTACCACTTTGGAGATAAACAGGGGCCTGAGAGGTCATCCTTTCAAGACTGTTTTCCACCACATGATGATACTTTTCAAGCAAGCTCAGTAGCAGCTGATAATGCGGCTGAGGAGACGCTCTCTTTCATACAAAAGATAAAAAATATAAACTCCATATCGCCAGGAATAAAGAGTGAAGTAGACTGCAGCCAAAAACCAGTGATTGCGGCCAATTAAATTCACTACTTGAGATTAATGTAACAAAAATAGTATGTTAAAAGCTTCTGTACAATAGGCTTGTCACTACTGAGGCAGTCTCTTGATACTTTGATATTTCGGCTTTACAGCTAACAAGCTGTTCTAAGTTCAAGGTTCAAAACCTCCTACCAATATTTAACAGAACAGTGAAGTCCAAATTTAAACTCATCTAGATTTTCGACGTTTTTCAGCAAAAGAAGAGAAATCCACAGCTTTGTAGTGCACAAGGAAACGTTTCACCCAACCCATTTTCCTCTCTTGAAGGTGGCAACATGAAGAACTCTGGCTTAAGAAAACAATTCCTTCTAAAACAGTGCATTATGAGTTATAATAAGGACTGGAACTGAATAGGTTGCTCTACTATGAGTCTAAAGAGAGATAGGTGTGATCAGGGATAATTGATCCACAGGGCAAATAGAATACCTCCAAATTCCCACATATGAGAATGTTTGGACAATGACATTCCTGGATTTAATAAAGGTGCAGTTAAAAATGTTATTGCTTTGTCATTTTGAAGAATTAAAGGAGCATTTTACTCCAACGTTTCATTGTTTGTAAGTGTAATTCTAATTGGTCTTGTTGTTTATGAAACAGGGCATAAAATGTTTTCGCTAATTGACATGTTTTCTTTATGGGATCCTTTTAAAAAATTAAAATGTTATCAACTTGGATCTCGGAAACCACATGATGGAGAAGAAGATGATCTCACCATGCACATCAGGAGCACTCTAAGTTAGACAGCAAAATGGCTAAGTGGGTTAAACACTGCCTGCTATCACTATCAGGTCACAGTTTGATATCCAGCAAACTTGGTCTTCTAACATGAGATTGGGAAATAATACTATCAATTATTTACAGGGGTTAGAATTTGCAAAAAACTATATCTATGGTATAAAGTGATATATTAAAAACACGTAATGTGAACTGCTGCCGATCATGGCACTTGCACCACACTTAAACTAAACTGGGAGCAAACAGAGACAGAGAGCACACAGCAGTGGCTAGTCTAGATGTGATCTGATAGTAATGGCTATCCTCATCTATTAACATTTTTGTTTTTAGTTCAAACACTATTTCTATTTTGAAGACGGTAAATGAAAGGACAAAATGTAAAAATAGAAAAACTATAAAATTAGGAATAATACAAACAATATATCTAACAATAATAATAAAACAAATAGCAAAACAAAAACAACCTATTTTCATATACGCCGAGACTCATCATTCTTGAGATCAGTATCACATAACTATTTTATAGCGTACACCATGACAAATCTTTCTTATTGCATAATACTTTGTAAATCAGTCATAGTTGTAAATCCTTAGATAAGTCAGAATATATAGATGAAAATCATTCATTCATTCTTTATTCTTTATTTCGGTTTGTACACCATAAAAGAACAAACACAGATAGGTACAAAAAATACTAAAACAGTTAAAAAGGCTAAAAGTCAAGATAAAAACAATTTTAGGTTAAAATTATTTTAGGATTAAAACAATGAGAAGGTCAATCACATAGCCCAGTCCATGGTTAAACTTTAAGAAAATTCATCCGTGCCCACCACATAGAGCTTAAAAACGGGATACTGCATAAACAATGTGAAGTTCAGTGTTATACTTTAGGAGCCTGAATGCTTCTTTGCAATGTGTTGTGCCAAGGTTCCTACACAATTGGATCAACCATCTGTGTCTGATTTTATGGTATCCCGGCCAAAAAAAGAAAACATGGAGTTCAGACTCCTCTCCCGAGCTACACGCTGGACACCCCAAGGTAGTGGTACCACTGGACCATTTATTAGTGAAGGAACGCAGGGGAAAGCAGTCATGCCGAAACTGCACATACAGTTTCCTGGCTAATGCTGGTCGAATTTCATCTAGGCATGGCTCTATATTATACGTATCCTTCACGTCCAGGAAATTTGATGTAAGTGATCCAGTGGTAGAATCTTCATGGAGTTTATCAAGTTTGCCCACCCTATAGCTGGTAACTAGTTGTTTACGCGGGGTTGTCAAACAGGCTGAATCTGGATTATACCATAGATAGTCTCTGCCAATAGAAAAGAGACCTTGCCTGATATGTGCAAACCAGGGCAGCTTGCCTATGCCAGGGAGTCTCAAAATTTCTAGGAGCTCAGACCTATATTCGGCCAGTTCAGGTGTCACCCAGAGGCGCCGCCAAAAGAGTAGAGGTCTGCAGCCAATTTCCTCTGCGATGGGTCTCACCCCTAGATCCATACGCAGTGGAACCAGTGGGGAACTCACCGGTAGGCCGAATATCTGCCTGAGAAAGTTGTTCTCTGTTTTGACAATGGGGCTAAGGTAAGAGTGCCCCCAGAGTTCAGCCCCACATAGGGCAGCACTCCTAAGCTTGGTTTTATAAATCTCCATGACTGGACTTACAGGCTTATGAAACGACTTTCTATAAAACTTGGCCAGGCCACCAGCAGTCTGGGCCAGTTTAAGATTTGACTTATCTATTTGAGGCCCCCAGGCCATATTTTCAGTAAGGGTAAGGCCCAGGTAGTCAAATATAGATACCCGCTCCAGGGGAATACCGTTCATACATGGGTTGGGGCGGGTTGATCTAGTGGGGTTGAAGACCATAAATGTTGTTTTTTGGATATTGATCTCCAGCCCCCTAGACCTACAGAACTCACAAAACCCGTCTAAAATTCTCTCAATGCCCATAGGAGATTTAGAGAGGAGTAAAGTATCGTCTGCAAACATCATAGCCGGAATTGGCTTGTGCGCTAATTTGGGTGCATCTATGTCCTTCAATACACTTAGCGCACTTACCAGTCCGTTGATGTAGATGCAGAACAGGGTAGGGGCAAGCACACATCCCTGTCTGACTCCCCTGTTAATGGGGATGGGCGACGTGAGTTCCCCGTTCTTCCCATACCTGATTTGAGCATAATTACCAGTGTGTAGCCTTCTCAGTATATTTAAAAGATAGTAGGGTAGTCCTAATTCACTCAATATCCCCCACAATGCGTCTCTAGGTACCAGGTCAAATGCACTCTTGAGGTCCACGAAGACCAGATACAGGCTACCTCCTTCTAGATATACTGATTTCCAATAAAGAAGTTGGAGCCTAAAGATCTGATCTACCGTTGATGTTTTTTCTCTGAAACCGGCTTGCAAAGGGGTCATGATCTTATGTTCCTCCAGCCAGGATTGCAGACGATCTAATATAATCCTGGCAAATATTTTTTGTGATACATCGATCAAACTGATCGGTCTATAATTTGTTGGTAATAGAGGTGATCCCTTTTTATATACCGGAAGGATCTCAGCACCTGACCAGGTTGCAGGGAGAGCCATCCCCTGTAGGATGGCATTATAGACCACCCATAAATAGGGGCCCCAGATCTTAGGTTCAGCCCGGAAAAGATCCCCTGGTATCTTGTCCAAGCCTGCTGCTTTCCCTGAAACTATTCTGCTTAGGGCTTTTGTAACTTCTGTCAGAGTGATCTCGGGGATAGCTATTTTGGACTTCGGGGATGTCAGAATAGCTGGGGTCGGGCTGCTGGCCTCAACAGCATATGAGGCATAAAGAGCCAAAAAGTGCTCTTTCCAGCAGTCAGCCGCTATATTTGGCTCAAAAGCCGCCTTTCCTTTGCTGCTGCCTGTGGATATAATGTTCCAGAATGTTTTCATATCTTTTACCTCCAGGTCCAATTTCAAACTATCCCATTGTTCCGTTTCCCATGCCATTTTTGCAGATGCAATGGTGGTTTTATAGAGGGTCCTTGCTGATTTTACAGTAGTATTACACTTGGATTTTATAGCCTCTATCAATGCCTTTTTTGCCACCCGACAACTACCATTGAACCATGTCTGCTTCGGCTTCATCCCACATCCCCTTGCACACACTGGCCAAAACACCTCCTCCAGCTTTGAGGTGGTGGACTCGTTGATCTTGGCAACCTCTGCAAGGGATGCAGCGATACCTCCTGACTTTACAAGCTCTAACATGGCCTCAAGGTTGGGTATGATGGCTTCAAATAGGAGGGCCATTTTTTGGGGCGATTTTTCCAACCATGCCCACCTAACTTTCCGCCTATCATTTGTGAGTGTCAGTCTGTAGTCAATAGCAGGAACTTCAGCTGGTTTATCTCCAGTCGTTGGCAAAGTAAGTTCAAGTATTAGAGCGTTATGATCACTATCATGGCGCAGCCTGACAGTGAAATTCATAACCTGGCCCCACATCCTGGTTTCTACTAAAATATAATCTATAATAGAGTGTGGCCAACTCTATTATAAGTGTACTTCCCGGGGGAATCAGAGCTGAAACGTCCATTGCAGGCTCGCAGGGAATGCTTTAGAGTAAGTGCTTTAATTTGCAGAGCCAAAGGTGTCCAAGCCCTGATCGGAGAAGTATTGGTCTCAGGAATAGCCCACAACTCATCCTCCTCTGTGGCAGGTGTACCAATTAGATCTTTCATGGGTTCAAATTGGCAATTAAAATCACCCCCCAGCACTATCAAAACGTTGTTCGAAAAACCAGATAACAAACCGTCGAGTTGGTCTAGGGTCGGAGATTCTTGGCCAGTCCTCACCGGCCTCGAGTAGATGTTAATTAAGGCTATTTTAAACTCTGGGGTAAAGGTCAGTATAAGGCACAGTATATCTGGGGAGCGATACACCACTGGTGTGATCGTACAACCTAGATGAGAACCAACCCACGTACAAAGCCCTCCTGAGGGTCTACCCCGTCCTCTAGATACAGCAGGTATATAAAATGAAGCAAATCCCAAGCGTGTTAGTTCCTCTGTTGCCCAAGATTCCTGAAACATACAAATGTCACAGGTATCCACAAACCCCCCCAGTCAGGGCTGTCTAGTTTGCTTTTAAGACCTGCCACGTTCCAGGATAGAACCTTAAATTTGTTCAAAACACTTGGGTTGGCTTGAGTACCTCCCTGAACCTCATTCACTGATATGACTTCTGGTTCCAATAACGCTATGTGGAACTTGCTCAGTGGATCTGTAGATACCACTGGATTAGTCCTACTAGCTAAGTTGCCAGGAATTTCTAGGGTGCTGTGGGGACGAATAAGAGCATGGGAGTGTATGAGGGAGGAAGGAACTGTGTCTTGTACGGGTGAGGTGAGCTTAGAACTGGAGGTTGCTGATGGAACTTTAGGCGAATTAGAGTAGACATCAGGACCAGGGTGAGAAGTTACAGGGTTCAGAATAAAGTCCTTGTTGGTGGAACTAGATGCCTTGATCTTAAAATCCGGGGCCCTTTCCACTAAGGATTCACTCACACCTGCCGTCCAGGGTGCCCACTCAGCCCTGAGTCAGTCAACTTCTTCCAAAACCCCAAATCTGTTTACCAGGGGCAGATTGAAAGTGTATGGTCTCAGTTGTAGAGAGCCCTGTCCCACCATTGGCTGGTTCTGATGCCAGTCATTCTGTCGATGTCTAGTGTCGGCCCTTGTGTTAGAGATGGATTCAAGAGTGTAGAAATAGGTAAGCGGAAGAAGTCTGATAGCGGAACCTGTAGTCAGAAAAGATTGGCTCAGATGCAAAAGGTGTTGTATAGTGCGTGGGTTCCTAAGATTAATTATAACACAGTCCCCACGAACGTCTTTGGGCCTATTGCCCACCCAACCTACCCTGCGTGTCATAAGTATTTCATTAGCATTGGCATAAGCAAATTGACAATGTCTAACAAGCCAGTGCAAACATTTGTTTTTTTAGCTCAAGCTGGGTTTCCTTCTGGCCATCTTTTACGTCTGGAGCTCCAGCAAGAACAATTACGTAGGGGATTGAGGCTGGGGGAAGATTGATTGTTGGTAAGTCCATCCCAGCCCCGCCTCTCAATCTCCGAGGCCCAGCATTGCCAGTGCTGTTTTTCGATGTGCCCTCGGTTGGTGGTGCCCTGACCCCTGGCTTGTGGCCGGTAGCTGGACTAATGCTGGCCAGAACCGGGGTGGCAGTGGGTCCCCCACAAGATGCATTTGACCTATCACCGATCTCGACGGTTCCAGGTACTGTGGGGCCCACAGACACGGTTCTACTCTCTCTGACCGGTGTTAAAGAAGTGGGCAATTTTCCTACGTTACTAGTACATAGATTAGAGAGTTTATCCAGACGTGTGTGCACTTGGGCAAGTTCATCTCTCACGATATCTCTGATTTGTCCTCGAAGAATTTCCTACAAGGGAGCCGCCCAAGCTGGTAATGGCATAACCGCTTGCTGGTTTGACCACTCAGACGCGACCTCGCACTTCCCGTATTCACCGGTGTTCCATCATTAGATTTCTTTCGCTTGACCCCTACCTTGGTGGGCTTTGTGGGCTGTTTGGTATTGCTGGACTTGGCTGCACCCTTGGTAACACCCCTCCTCCTTGTGACTACTTTGGGTATTGTTCCAGTGCCCACATCTAGTACCTGTGGCGACAACTCCAGCGATCGTTCCACTGCGCTATGATTTGTGGGCGAAACCATAGCAGGACAGGCTTGTTGAAGGTCCTTGGTCAATGACAGCCTACGTTCTGTAAGTTCTATCTCTGTGGCCACCACTCCTATGGCCCTCTGGAGCATTCTATCAATGGATGTCTGCGGAAGGGGAAGGGGTGGGTGCAACGGTGGTGCATGGCAAATTGCATTTGTTGTGCGCTTCCCCATTTCTGGTGAATTACTAGACACGTGGCAAGGACACCAAGGATCACTCGTTTACCACCCAGCTGATCAGAAATATAGCCCACTAGATGGTTATGCTGGGGTTACAAAAAAAAGAGTCAGTCAAAATATAAAAAACAAGAACAGCTGGAAGAGGATGTTCAGGTGGCACTTACGAGTAGTCCCGGTAACGACCACACTGGGGCTAGGAGTGGACCATCCCAGAGAGTTTCCTGTTCCGCAGAGTGGATAGGGCAAAACACCAGCACCTAGGGAGGCCCAGATGGAAAGACCAAGAGAAGGGGCCCAGCCCAGCCTCGTCCTGATGCGGACGGGCGCAGACGGGCACGCCCACGCGCCTCCCGCGCTGCGGGAGTCCTGCCAAGATTATATGCGCCTCCGGGCGCAAAGAACTCGCGTTGGCGCCTTCCTGGCACTGGGCCTGCTGGGGAATGTAGTTGCCCCCCATGTCCGGTCCTCTCCGTGGACCTGCGGCCATCAAAGAAAAGCTCCCGCGCTGCGGGAGTCCTGCCAAGATTATATGCGCCTCCGGGCGCAAAGAACTCACGTTGGCGCCTTCCTGGCGCTGGGCCTGCTGGGGAATGTAGTTGCCCCCGGTGTCCAGTCCTCTCCGTGGACCTGCGGCCGTCAAAGAAAAGCTCCCGCGCTGCGGGAGTCCTGCCAAGATTATATGCGCCTCCGGGCGCAAAGAACTCGCGTTGGCGCCTTCCTGGCGCTGGGCCTGCTGGGGAATGTAGTTGCCCCCGGTGTCCGGTCCTCTCCGTGGACCTGCGGCCGTTAAAGAAAAGCTCCCGCGCTGCGGGAGTCCTGCCAAGATTATATGCGCATCCGGGCGCAAAGAACTCGCGTTGGCGCCTTCCTGGCGCTGGGCCTGCTGGAGAATGTAGTTGCCCCCGGTGTCCGGTCCTCTCCGTGGACCTGCGGCCATCGAAGAAAAGCTCCCACGCTGCGGGAGTCCTGCCAAGATTATATGCGCCTCCGGGCGCAAAGAACTCGCGTTGGCGCCTTCCTGGCGCTGGGCCTGCTGGGGAATGTAGTTGCCCCCGGTGTCCGGTCCTCTCCGTGGACCTGCGGGCGTCAAAGAAAAATCAATAATGTGTAGTTTTTTTAATTAGCATTTGGGATCGAGCTATTAAGACTGATGTATCAGAAAATATAAGTATCAAATTGAAGAGCAGTAGTCAGGGAGTCCAAGGACGTTTCTATAACATCTGGAGTGAACCAGAACAGGAGAGGTGGAAAGATAATAACTCCATGTTTGAAGCGTAGCATTCAAGGGTTTCTTCTTCTGGCAGATAATAACAAGTTTACTCTATAGAGGTCTGTTGTTGATTATTTCTGATTGATCGATTGCCATATTATGAAGCACAGTCATGCCCATTATGAGGGGAAGCTCTAGTGATTCTTTGGTAGCTATCTTGACTTTGTAGCGCATACTGCACTTTTGCACTTTTACAGAAGGAAGCAGGGTTCGAACCAGGGTGATTCAAAAGCACGCTTATATCCTGCTGCGTGGGACACTCTGGTGATTGTTTGGGGGCTATCTGGACCTTGTAGCATCTACTGCACTGTTGTCTTTTTCGAGGAGGAGGAAGCGTCTGACACAGGGTGCTTCTAAAGCGCTCTTGTCTCACGCTGGCCGGGACGCTCTGGTGATTGGAGGCTATCTGGACTTCATAGCCCATACTGCACTGCTGCGCAATTCTGGGAGGAGGAGGGGTCTCACCAATGGTACTTTAAAAACATGCTTGTGTCTTGCTGCACAGGATGCACCCAAATGCTAAATCTCTTTTATCTCCACTTTATCTGTACTTTGACTCTCCTAAAATGGGTAAACAGACCCTGCCCATTTCAACAAACACATCAGACGGTATACCCCTCGACGTAATCTTAGATCACTATCGGCCTCCTTGCTCGACATTCCTAGGGTACAGACTGCAAAATGGGGTGGTAGAAGCTTCTTCTACCTCGCCTGTAAAGTATGGAACACGTTACCACTCACCCTGTGAACCCAAACTAATACACCGACTTTTAGAAAATCTCTCAAAACATGGTTGTTCTTACCCAGGTTTTACGCCCGCGCCCGCCTCTTAAAATACCATATTGGCAATTTCTAGCGCTAAGACGCCAATGGCATTCACGCGCTTTACAAAACCCTATCATTCATTCATTCATTCATTTTGCCCATTCTGAACAAGGGTAAATGCATGATTTTAATCTCTCACTTACTAATGAACTGACAGATAATCTTAATATTGATTCTGTTAAGTCGACATTTATAGGTAGAGTGTGTTCCTCTGTTAATAATTGTATTCTTTCATTTGCTTCGCTTTTTCAGCTGGTAACTGATTTTAAGGTTATATGAATGCATATAGCAATCATGATCCACTTGTTATGTCACTTAAGTGTGGTTGTGAGCATAAGTCTTTTACTCAATGTCCAAAGAGATTTGAGAAGTAATCTGACTGGGGTCCTAGATTGAGGCGGAATAAGGTAGCGCCAGAAGATTTTAAAACAAAATTGTTTTCAGAATGTCTTTCTGATTTTTATGTTTGCTTGAATGAGGGTGAACCAGCTGAAGTAATGCTTGGATTCTTCCAGTCAATTTGTAACACTGTCAAGCAAATTCGGACTATTTAGGGTAATCCGAAACCAATGGCAGCTGTAGATGGTTTGATCATGATTGCTGTGAGGCTCATTGGGAATTGATTTAGGCCCTAAAGAAAAAAAACAGGTTAAGATGGAAATGGCTGCCTGTCATCTTAGAGCTATAAAAGATAGGTAATTATTGTTGTGTGAAGAAGCTTGGGATCACCTAGTACAAGCAAGTAATTTTACACACAGTACATTTTTCTGGGAGATTTCTTAATCAGCACTACTTTTTTAACTCGATGGGTGCAGCCATCTGCTCTCATATTCCACTGCATTTCCAGGTTCGCCACTTCAAGTGTGTTTATGATTTTCGAGTTCTGTTTCTTCAACGTGGGATATTTGTAAGCCTTTAGGTAGAATGATCCGATGAAGTCAGTGATAGTGTTAGTTTGAAATCAAAGAATAAAGCCCCTAGACCTCATGGGATACCATCAGATTTGTTAAAATCAGATATTAAATTTTGTGCCCCTTCACTTACTTGGACCATCAATGTTGCGGTGAGTCAAGGTATCCCAAGTCACAGTCAATAATTGTGTCCATGTTTACAAAGGGAGGCAAAATTGACCCTCGCTGTTATAGACAGATTTCTTTAAATGACTCAGTGTTTAAGGTGATAGGGCAGGTTTTTTTAAATAGGTTACCTGAACTCCTCTTTCCAGAAGCTTTAAACCAGGGCTGTCACACTTCAGACGCAAGGGGAACCATTTCCTCGATTTAGAACTAATCTATTTCTATGATGGCAACCTCGACGGACCCCACCATGGAACGGATACTTCAGGAAATCTCTGCTGTGGGTCGACGATTGGATGGCATGGAGACCTCTATATCCACCCTTATGAATGAGACTAAATCCATCCGTACAGACATCGCTGAATTCCAGAGCCGGATGGATGGTCTAACAGCGCAGATAGTAGCGGTAGAGAACCGTCTTGATTTTATACCAGATCGAGATCAAGAGCTTCTCTTTCTCAGGAGCAAGATAGTGGATCTAGAAGATAGAAGCCGTCGAGACAATGTCCGTTTTTTTGGCTTTCCGGAGAAAATAGAACGCTTGGATGCCAAATCCTTACTTAGAGCAACTCTTCCAAAGCTCACAGGTCTTACTTTCGATCCACCATTGGAGATGCAGAGAGCTCATCGTATTGGATAACCCAACACAGAGGAATATATGCGGCCACACCCGCGCATCATCTGCTTCCTTCGCCATGAACAGGCCAGTCAATTAATCATTGTGGCGCGTACGTACGGCCCGCATACATTTGAAGGTCATGACGAGATTAGAATGGCAGCGGATTTTTTTAAAGAAACCAATGATCGCCGCAAAGCTTTTCTTTCTCTAAGACCCCGCCTGCAGAAGCTTGATATCAAATATGGCCTCTTTGAGCCTGCACATCTGCGGATTACCAAAGACGGGCTAACCAAAGAGTTCTTTAATCCAGAGGACCTTTGTCATTTTTTGGATAGTCTTTCTCCTCAAAATATGGAGTGTACTGCATCTTTACCAGAGTTTAGATCCCAAATCCAATCATTGAACTCTACGATACCCTCAGGTGGGTCTCGACGTAACCAGGGACGGTCCCAGAATATGGGGCGAAACCCAGATCGACCTGTCTGCCCCCTGGGAGATCGAGAACAGGCCCTTCAGGCAGTGGCTGACCTTACACCGGAAAAAGACAGAGACAAATCACGCTCTCCTCTAAAGCCAACTTAATCTGAGGAGGGTGTGTCCTGAACTGGACCGACTGATTGACCTCCCTACATTAATGAGAAGTTGGAACTTTGCTGTCTTCATACCCGCTGAAGATGACGATTAAGAAAAGTCACTTTAGGCAGTGGCAGCCTCCATATAGGAAAGACATTGAGACAAATCACGCTCTTCTCTAATGACCCCCTCCCTTCATCCGAGGAGGGTTTGTTCAGAACTCTGGTTGAGTGTTTTACCTTCCTACATTGATGAGTTGATGGAAGTTTACTCCCCTTCTGCCTGCCGAAGACAATTGGAGAAGTACCTGAATATTTAATCACTTTGTTATGCATTACTTGCTTTATAATGTTCCTATTTTATCCTATTTTTCTTTCCAATATGTACCTATGATAACGTCTTATTGTGTTAAACAAGAGGAACCAGGAGCTATATTTAAGCAGGTCCTGCACACATGCTCCAAGGTAATAGTGACAGACACAGGGTGTGCAGTTCCTAAGGGTGGAAGGGGAAAGAAGGTCTTTTCTAAAAAGTGCCCTCACACACCCCGAAGGATGTCATGCTTCATCATGGGCCTGCTCCTCGTCGGGCCGGCGCTGCAATGCCCGACGGGCACCCGTGAAGGGGCTCTTTGGCGGAGATCTTTTATTTATGAAGCCGTAGGGTGAGTGCGGGTGTGTGGGCTAGGTAGTGCAGTGAGTGTGAAAGTTAAAATAGGTCTAGGGAAACCTAACTACTGCATTTATTCTCAAGGGGCGCTAGCCTAACTAAAAAGGTGGGCCCCAACTGAATATAATGATCCTATAGGGCTAGTGTGGTGCAAAGGGTCGACATGTTTCATGCCTAGTTAGCCCCTAACGGGTCTAGTGGCACTTCATCAGGACCAAAGAAAATGTAGAGGTACTCTGGCACTACCGCAATACTGGTTCAGTAATTACCAGCTATTAACCAGATGCAGTTGAGACCCCCGGGTCAAGGGATCCCGAGGAGAAAGACCTAAGGGAGAGGGAGAGGGAGAAAATAAAAACAAGAACACCAAGATCTACTTTAGACATTGCTCATGAACAACCATAGTTCTGATTATGGCGAGTGGTGTGAGGGTGGGTGAAATGCCGGTGAGCACGGAAGTGACTATATAGTGCATTAAGTACTCATATACGTGCCTACATAGTCAGTGTGGTAGCATAGCTTGCAACCTTAACTTGAACAATACTCGGAGAGGCTCCATTCGTGAAGGAGACTACGATAAGCAGTATTAACATTATACCGCAATCCATGTGGGCATTGGAAGCCGTTGTTAAAATAGTAATGAGTACATCAGGAGTGGCTATCACAAACACACAGGCACACAGACATTCGTGCAACACAAACACAGTGGTTACCAGTATCTGTAAATGCAGCGAGTGATACTAGGAAAGCAATCGGACACCAGAGTTAACGTCCGTGAAGATTAAATTGCTTCCACTATAGGTATGCTGGTGATCCCAATATATAGTGGAGCCCGTGAGGACTCATCGGAAGTGCCTTAGGGCACCATAGGTGTCGATACGAACTCACCCCAAGAAAGTAGGGCTTTTGTTGACGGGGATCGCAGAGCACTTTGTTGCTCTGATCTAAAAATGGGAGTAATGACAAAAGTACCCAATTAGTCTGTGCGTAGCGCGGTTCTTACCAGGAGGTTGGCGCGGCTTCTCCTCAAGGAGAGAGAGATGTATACTCACGGCAGGTAGGCAGCGCAACTAGCTTCAGTCCTACCCCGGCTCCGGGCCCCGTGATGTGTGCTTCCTGGTCTGTGGTCTTTGAGGACTCCCTTGTGTCACGTAGGAGCGTGGTAAACTGGACTGACAACCGGAGTGGCCATCTTGGATGAGGTTTTTATTGGTAACCTTTCCCTGAGCAGTAACGATATAGAGGAGGGGGCATTTGTTCCAGTTGAACTGGAAGGGAACAAGAGGATCCCGATGGTGGTCTGTATATTGGATAGGACCAATTAAAAACGGTATTAAGCGATCTTAACCCATGTTTGTCAGTGTCAATGTAAGGATGGTGACAATACGAATTGTAATTATAGATGGCATGGGTGTCTGGGGAAAGCCTATTAGGGCTGGAGAATACAGCGCTCATGAATTGTAGTAAACTATTTAGCTGAAGGGAGCCAAATAGCTGTACAAGTGTAGGCACAACCCCACCCAAGGGGTGGGTGCAGATTAAAGTCCACGTGTGAATGAAGTGGCTTAGGGTGGGTGTGGGCAAAGAGGTGGTGGTGTAGTCTCGCCCAGGATGACATTAGGTTGCTAGTGCCCAGAATATAGCCCACTTAAGGTATGATCATGCAGGAGTGAGTCGGGTTTTGAAGGGCATGACAACTAGACGGGTAAAATGAGGAAAAAGGACAATCGGGCGGTTCAACTCAGCCCAAGGTATATCGTCATTTAAACCACGTATGTGTGACGAAAGTTTGAAGACCCAGTTCTGTTCTTTCCTGAAAAGGGCCTCTTTGGAAATATGTGGAGATGCTTCCAAAATGGTCCAGTTCTAGTCATTGTTAGTGTGGTTATGTTCAACAAAGTGTGCACACATCTTGGTGTTAGTTTTTTTGCACCTAATGTTACTTATGTGCTTTGTTATTCTTGTTTTGGCAGGGCGGGTGGTCATGCCTATGTATTGCAATTGGCAAGGGCAGGTGATGAGATAAATGCAATTACGAGTATTGCAGTTTGTGTGTTTGTTTTGATGCCACGTTAGGTTATTTGTTAGTGTGATAGTCTTGGTGACCCTCGTCAGAGGACAGGCTACACACTGTCTGCAGGGAAAGTGGCCTGTAACTGGGGGTAGATTCCACAGAGTAGTTTGTGGTGGAGGTGTCTTTGTCTTGGGTCTGGTGCTCACCAGCAAGTCTTTCAGATTTGCTGTACGCTTAAAAGCAAACCTTGGTATACTGGGGGCAGGGTCACCTACATGGAGGATGTTCCAGTGTTTTATTACAGCCCACCTGATCATGTTGGATTCTGGTGTAAAGGTTGTCACACGTCATCTGATCAGTGTTGATTTTGGGTAGTGCCTCTAGCAATGCTTCTCTGTTGGTGTTGCGGGCTCTCTTATGTGCATTTCTTATTTTAGTGGCTGGATATTGCCGTTTGACCAAGTGATCAGTCAGTTCAGATGCTTGTAATTTGAAATCCTCCAGATTACTGCAGTTGCGTCTTATTCACAAGAACTGCCCATAGGGCAGGTTTTCCCTCAGGGCCTTGGGGTGGAAGCTACTAAATAGTAGTGGGCTGTGGCTATCTGTTGGTTTTTTTAAGGTGATGGTGTCCAATTTGTTGTTCCTCCGTATGATCTTTAATTCCAAGAAAGGAAGTTCAAGGTCAGAGGTGCTTGCCGTGAACCTAAGAAAGGGATTGAGGCTATTCACCCAAGTAAGGAATGCGGGGATAAGGTTGGTATCACCCTTCCAGAACACCAGTATGTCGTCAATATAACGACGCCACAGGGAGACATTGTTCATGTAGGGGTTAGTGTCAGTGAGGACATGTTTAGCCTCAAAGTCTGACATGTAGAGACATGCCAGACTAGGGGCAAAGGTGCTGCCCATTGAGGTCCCCTGGGTTTGGTGGTAAATCTGGTCCTCGAACTGGAAAAAGTTCTCCATCAAGGCAGTGTGTGCGCATTCCATAATGAAACTTATGGGAGTAGGAGATGTCCAAGTGGTGTTTCTCAGGATGTCCTCTATAACCTCAAGAGTAGTTAGTTGAGGAATATTTGTATAGAGGGCTTCGACGTCGAGGGTTATTAAGACGTCGGGTTGTGTGCCCTCCAGGTTAGTGGCCTCAAATAAATTCAGGACATCCCTTGTATACTGAAGGAAGGTCGGTGTGGTGTTGACCAGAGGTTGGAAAAAGTGGTCGCAAAATTTTGAGAGTGGTTCCAGAACTGACCCTATGCCTGATACGATAGGTCTTCCTGGTGGTGGTAGTATCCCCTTATGAATCTTGGGCAGAGTATAAAAGTAGGGTAGTCTGGGATTATCGTTGATGAGGAATTAAGACTCATTTTTTGAGATCCATCCTTGGTTCAGAGCAGATGTTATCAATGATTTTATACGTGTCAAGAGGCGTGTGGTAGGATCCTCCAGGAGGGGAGTGTAGTATCTGCCGTCTGTAATTGACGCAGACATTCTGTCCTGTAGTCGGCGGTGGACATAATCACAATGGCACCTCCCTTGTCTGCTTCTTTGATGGTAATGGTAGGGTCGTTGGCCAAGGTTTTAATGGCCTCAGTTTCCAAACTAGACGTATTCTGAAAACCTCCAGTGGTGCGTTTCTCTGCAATCTCTTTAAGGACTGCTTTCTCAAATGTCAGGACTTCTGGTGGTACCATGCTGGCGTTCGGGGTGAACGTGGAGGGCTTACGTAAGCCTGAATCCATAGGCCGTGGGTCTGTTTGGTTTCCAAAGAAGGCCTTAAGGCGTATTTTCCTAAAAAAGTTGTGGAGTTCACAGTTGGTGCGGAAGTTGTCAATTTTGGTGGGTAGGCACAAAGCCCAACCCTCGTTTCAGGACTATTTTCTCTACATCGTTGAGAGGTCTCTCAGAGAGTTTGACAATTAGTTTTTCTTCTCCGTGTGGCTTCTCAGTGCCATATGTTGTGGATGTGCTTGGTCCTGCCACTGTACCTGCTTCTGTTGGTTGCAACCGCCTCTTCTTTTTTTGCCTCTCCCTCTGCCCCAGCCTCTGCCTAAAAAAGGTTGTGGTTGGAAGGGAGCAAACGGAGGCTGTTGGCCTGGCGGAAAATTCGGGTATTGCCACATCGGTGGTCCCTGATAGGGCGGTAAGCCATATCCGTACGTCATGTTCATCGGTGCTCTTAGGTGTTGTTGTTGACTGCCCCGACTGTCAGTGCTGGAGTTGCTGCTTGTTGAATAGTTTCTTCTTCGGGCGTTGTAGCTGTCATCCGAGGAGTTGTCTTCCACTACTGGGCAGTAATCCTCCTTCAGGTATGGGTAAATTTTCTCCTTGCTGAATTTAGAGATATCTTTTTGTAATTTAGAGACCTTTTGTCTCATCAGATAGTCCTTATTTTCTGATATCTCGCTATTGATTTCTGCCAATTTGGATTTGAAACCCGCGATGGTAATGCTGGCTTTTAGGGCTCCTTCTGCCACCGTGATTTTAATGATGAGCTCGTCAGCTAGACGTTTGGCTGTTTTGATGATCTATAGTGGAAGCAATTTAATCTTCAGGGACGTTAACTCTGGTGTCCGATTGCTTTCCTAGTATCACTCGCTGCATTTACAGATACTGGTAACCACTGTGTTTGTGTTGCACGAATGTCTGTGTGCCTGTGTGTTTGTGATAGCCAATCCTGATGTACTCATTACTATTTTAGCGACGGCTTCCAATGCCCACATGGATTGCGGTATAATGTTAATACTGCTTATCCTAGTCTCCTTCACGAACGGAGCCTCTCCGAGTATTGTTCAAGTTAAGGTTGCAAGCTATGCTACCACACTGACTATGTAAGCACGTATATGAGTACGGCTTCCAATGCCCACATGGATTACGGTATAATGAGTACTTAATGCACTATATAGTCACTTCCGCGCTCACCGGCATTCCACCCACACTCACACCACTCGCCATAGTCAGAACTATGGTTGTTCATGAGCAATGTCTAAAGTAGATCTTGGTTTTCTTGTTTTTATTTTCTCCCTCTCCCTTAGGTCTTTCTCCTCGGGATCCCTTGACCCGGGGGTCTCAGCTGCATCTGGTTAATAGCTGATAATTACTGAACCAGTATTGCGGTAGTGCCAGAGTACCTCTACATTTTCTTTGGCCCTGATGAAGTGCCACTAGACCCGTTAGGGGCTAACTAGGCATGAAACATGTCGACCCTTTGCACCACACTAGCCCTATAGGATCATTATATCCAGTTGGGGCCCACCTTTTTAGTTAGGCTAGCGCCCCTTGAGAATAAATACAGTAGTTAGGGTTCCCTAGACCTATTTTAACTTTCACACTCACTGCACTACCTAGCCCACACACCCGCACTCACCCTACGGCTTCATCAATAAAAGATCTCCGCCAAAGGGCCCCTTCGCGGGTGCCCATCGGGCATTGCAGCGCCGGCCCGACGAGGAGCAGGCCCAATGATGAAGCATGACATCCTTCTGGGTGTGTGAGGGCACTTTTTAGAAAAGACCTGCTTTCCCCTTCCACCCTTAGGAACTGCACACCCTGTGTCTGTCAACGTCTTATTGTTCTCACACCGTTTTCAAAAACCTCTTTGCTTGTACTTTCAGTATTATACATTTTATATGACATGAATTATGTTGGCTGGCTATATATTTGAGTTTCTGTTTACTTGTTATACATTACATGCTCTATAATGTTCTTCCTCTTTTGATCCCTTCTTGCACCTTTCCCTCCCCTTTTTCTCTGTTTAGCAAGTATTTATGATATTATTTAACTATGATAATATTTAACTCCGTTAATATTTAACGATTTAACTATGGTAATATTTAACTGTGTCAATATTTAACTATTACATCATTTAACTGTCATAATACTTAACTATGATTATACTTAATATTTACTTGCCACTACTACGTTATGCACAGCTTGTTTGATTGTACTCTACATATAATAATTTCATATGACATAGACTTTCTTTTTCTCCCTCCTTTTCCTCTGATCTCCTCCTCCTCTTTAATACTACACTTTTATGATACTTCTTTCTTTCCCCTATCCCAGCCCCTTCTACTTTTAAACCCGTTCTTTATACCATGGTTTGTATACTCTAGCACTTGAATACTTACGCACTTTTATAATTTCAACCTTACGATTGTTAATATTGTTATATAGTTACGTCCTTTTCTACTTATTTTGTTGCCGGATGGGTCTCCTCCGGCGCGTATAGCCCGAAAGTTTAGACCTGCATAGAGGAGTCCTATACCCCTAGTACTGCGCTATCCCTGAGTAGTACATCTACCCTTTCTCTTTCTTTCTTTCTCTCTTTTATTTTCTTCCAGTTTCTCTGGTGCCTCACTTCTTCTCCTTCTCACTTGTTCTCCTGTGAACTTATAAGCGACTGATCCTTGCTCTCTCTCCTTGCCCGGAACTTGCTTTCTCCCTTTCGATCTACTCTTGTCCCATGCATAGACTTTCCCCTTATTCCTTATTCCTATCCACCTTTTTTCTCTTAAACCCCTCCCTTACCTGCGCAGCTTTTACCTCTATACTTATTTTCTACTTTACTCTCCCCTCCCCCTCAAAATCTAACAACTTAATTCCTTCCATTAGCTTTCCCTTAAAAACTAACCTCTTCCATTTTTAATGCAAACATGACAATAAACATTTCTTCTACTTCTCATCCATTAAGTATTATCTCGTGGAATGTTAACGGTCTTACGCATTTTATTAAACGTAAAAAAGTACTCTCATATCTACAAACGAAAAGAACTGATATTGCTCTTCTGCAAGAGACTCATTTGGATGCTTTAGAATCCTCTAAATTGCGGCGACATTGGGTGGGAAAAGTCATCCATTGTGGATTGACGACACAATCTCTTTCTAAGGAGGGTCAACCACGGAAATGCGGAGTGGCTATCCTCTTACACAAATCCTTACCCATCACAATTGTCAAGACTTGGGTTGATCCAGACGGCAGGTACGTTTTTGCAAAGTTAAAAATAGGAGATAGGATCCTTTGTGTTGGCTCAGTATATGCTCCGACGGGAGCTAAACGCTCTTGTCCTCTCAGTTTGAATCGCTTGTTAGTAGAAATTGGGGCATCCAGTTATGTCATTGGTGGAGACTGGAATCTTGCCCGTGACACAGTAATAGATAGAACAGGTCCCTTAGATAGATGTAATGAGGGAGACAGAGCTTTACTGGGAGACATAACATCGGACCACGGACTGGTGGATCATTGGCGCTTCTGTCACCCCTCAGATCAGGAGTACACCTTCCTCTCTTCTGCTCATGGCACCCAATCTAGGATAGATTATTTTCATATATCCCATTTGGTAGTTGCAATCACTACTGAATCCCATATTTTGGAAGCTGCTCTCTCGGATCTTTCTCCGGTTCTTCTTGCTCTAGAAACAGGTTTAACCTCCCCAGGCCGTAAACCATGGTGTATGAATATTCAGAGATACCGTTCACCCCAGGGTAAAACCCTACTACGTTCTCATCTCTCTGATTACTTAACCATTAATAAATCATCAGTTTCCTTCTGCAGAACCGTTTGAGCGGCTGCGAAAGCAACTATTCGTGGACAACTGATGAGAGATGCAGCTGAGGCCAATAAGTCGGTATCCCTTCGTCGTATTGAACTAGAGGCTCAAATTATTGCTCTCACACGTCTATAGTGGTGGTATATAGTCTTTATTTTGATCACACAGATCATAAAAGACGATTACAAAACTATTATTTTTTTAAAACACAGTACAACATATTAAAAAGTATAGATAAAAACATACAATTTTGGGCTCAAGACTTGACATTATACGATTGACATAAGAAGTGGAGTTAATATGAAGACATAAAAGATTTTAAAAAGGGTTGTTTATAATATTACAATCATAGAACTACTAAAAAAGTACAAAGTGTAAAAACTGGTACCCAACCATTGAGGCTAGAAAAAGTGCAAATGCAATTCTATGAGGCTGCAATTCTGTATATTCGTAGTCATATGTTGGACATTATTTGCACAGCAGTGCAGCTGTTAACCAATTTGTTTTGTTGTTCCATCTTGACCAAATTGTTATTATGCCTGACATGGCCATTCCATCTTCTTTTTACCATAAACTACTGCTTTAGCTTGCCTCTAGCGTCTTAAGCGATTTAGCGCGTATTCTCCACGACCAACCTAAGAATTTGGCAATGGAGATCACACAGAACTCGTTAGTGTTTGACCACATAATTCTTAGTGCTGTGGAGCTAGACCTGGTACCCAAGGTAGTGCATAAGGGTTTTAGCCATTTGTCCTGGGGGGCCTTGTAGGCGGGACAAACGAAAAGGATGTGTGGGATTGACTCTTCCTGCTCTATACATAAATAGCACTTATTGTCGTTAGTGTTGTGCCATTTGTGGGTAAAGGATTTTAATGGTAACGAGCCAACCCGGAATTGAAAGAATAATCTCCTGTCAATAGGCTTGGTAATCACATCCCAGTAGGGCTCGTACCTAGGACAAGGCTTATGCTCTATAAAAGAGCCGGTCAAGGAAGTATACTCAATGGTACGTGAGCTGCTTGTGGTAACCATGGACCAGTAAAGCTCCTTGAGTTCTCGTTTGGTTGGGCACCGGTGGCCTTCTGGGTCTTCCCACAAGTGGCTCAAGCCCATCTTAACTAAGGTGCTCTTCACCTTTTGTAGCCAGCTTATCTTACAGGAGGTATCAGCCTGTCTAACATCCTTTAGTGCTTTTGCATAGTGTGATAGTTCAGGAGTGGACCATAGTCTGCGCCAGTAGGCTATCGGTCTGAACCTTGCTGTCTCCTCTAGGCGATTACATGCTAGGTCATAGAAAACGGGGTTTAATGGAGTACTTTGCGGAAGGCCTATAAGGCCTCTCACAAATTTGTTCTGAGCTAAGACTAGAGGTGTTAGTTTGTCAGAAGCCCCACAGTTCTGCCCCATATAAAGTCGCTGCCACGACTTTGGTGGTGTAGATCTGCATCGCTGGACCGATGGGCTTAGTTTGCGAGGTCTTGTGTTCTCTCAATAGTGCACCAGCTATTTGGCAGTGTTTAAGGGCCATGGTCTCGAACTGAGGCTTCCAATTTAGTTTTCTCCCAAGGGTTATCCCTAGATAATTGAAAACATCAGTCTGTTCAAAGTTTTCCTTATTTAGGTTTACTCTGCCCTTTATTGCTCTATGTTTGTGAAGGACCATGAATTTAGTTTTGCTTGTATTTATTAAAAGACCACGATCCTTACAGAAAGCCTCAAAGCGCGTCAACGCCCTCTGCAGCCCACTTTGTGTTTTTGAGATGACCAACGTGTCGTCCGGAAACATATGTATCGGGACTTTGGAACCTGCAAGTGAAGGAGCGTCTGTCGGGAACGAGGAAAAATAGTCGACGACCCCATTTAGAAATAGGGAGAATGGTGTTGGGGCCATTACACACCCTTGACGAACCCCTTTAGATACAGGGAACCGATCTGTGGTGTTACCTTGTGAGCCCCAGCGCACTTGAGCGTAATTGGCATTGTGTAGTGTGACAATAATGGATAGTAAGTCAAGTGGCATCCCCAGATCGTTTAGGACCTCCCACAGCTTTTTTCGGGCTACCATGTCAAAAGCGGACTTGAGGTCCACGAAGGCGGCATAAATTGTACCTCCTGCTAGCACCATCACCCGCCAGTAAATTAGAATAAAACGGAACACCTGGTCAATGGTGCTCACATAAGCACGAAAACCAGCTTGGAACGGGGTTAGTATGTCATTCTCTGTGATACAGTTTTGGATTCTGCCCAGCACTAACCTTGCCGAAATCTTCTGGATTGAGTCTATAAGACTGATTGGCCTATAGTTGCTGGGACTGGATCGGTCGCCCTTTTGTAGATCGGCAGAAATTCTGCTCCATGCCAAGATTCTGGTATTGGGGCTCCACTAGCAATTGCATTTGCTAGTTGCTGTATATACCTTTGGCAGATGTCACTATCATGCAGGAACAAGTCTGCCGGTGTACAATCAGGGCCCGGGCTCTACCACGAGGTACTGTTCTTAACGCCGGTTCAACCTCACCCAGGTCAAAAGTTAACGCCGTGTCAGGGTGAGGAACTTGAAATGGTTCTTCTATCCCCCTCACACCGTCTGCAGCAAATTGTGCCTCAAAGAAAGTAACCTACTGTTCTGGTGCCACATAATTGTGTGGTGTAGGAGCCTGACCACCACTACCCCATTTGACCAGATGCCAGAACTTTTGAGGATTTTTCTCTGTACTGGCCTGTTGGAGGTCATGCCATCTGAGTTCGACCCACTCTTTCTTCGCTTTTAGCTGGGTTGCTCTATAGCTCTTCCGTGCTAGTCTGATTCTATCCAATTCCTTTGATTTTATAGCTGAGGCCAAGATCCTGTAGGCTTCTCTGCACAACTTATTATACCAGGTGGCGTGCTTTGTGTTGGCTTTACTTTGCTGACTACTAGGCTTTATAAAGTGGGTTTTAATTTTGCCAAATAAGTCTTCATGGGCTCGACTTATGGTCTCATTTAGTTTGGCCTGAGAAGTAGCAGATTGGAAGACTGCTAGGGACTTCACTACTTCAGCCCTAATCAAAGCGAGCGATTGTTCGTTTTCCAGAATGCGGTCCATTTGACCCGCCTCGTGTCATTAGAAATCAGAGCATTAGCTGTCGAACACTGAGCTATCTGTGGCTGGGGCGTTACTAAACCTTGGGCTGACATCTTGAGTATAAGAGGGTTATGATCACTTTCTACTTTTTCTATAACCTCCATGTCAATGACAAGCGGCCAGTGTTCTAGATTGATAAGGAAATAATCAATGCGGCTCCTTCTCTGGCCATTACAGAATGTGTGGGAACCATTTCTGTCCGAGGGGACTCTGCCGTTAACTGCCCTAATACCCCGCTCCATACCCAATGCTTTGAGTTGTAGAGCTGCCTCCGTCCATTTCTTGATCGGGGGCAGCTCTAACAAGGGGATATTCCACTGTGTGTCTTCCTCCTCATTAAGATTACTATGGCCCTGGTCAAGGGGCTCGAAGGTGGTGTTAAAATCGCCTGCTATAACAAGGTTACCTAGTCCGCGACATTTATCTAAAAGGTCATCTAATAAAGAGATGGTGTTAGACTGTCTGCCTCCTATGTGACCTCTAGCATACACATTGAATATCATTATTTGGGTATGCGGATTTGATTGAAGCCGAATTGACATTAGGTCTGGGTTGTCAATAAAAATTTCTTCAACCCTGTAGCGGGAACTCTGTCTGACCCAGATTGTTACAGCAAACAAATGATGGACGGAATGCTGACAATGCAAACATTCTCCCCCAGTCAAAAGATCTGGGTTAAATCCATCGTTCTTTTGCCCACTACGCCACCCCAGTTTGGACCCAGCCATATGCAAATCACTCTTGACCCTGTGCCCCATGGGAACAGTCCAGACCGAACTGCCAGGCCAGATCCTCCCTGGACCGGAAACAAGCATCCTGGGACCGGTTTCAGGGTATGTCACCCTTCTTCAGCCAAGCTAGCTTGAATCCAGTGGCACAGTGAGCAAGGGACCCACGTCTGGGCATACCCATCCGACTTAGGGCGAAAAGTGTTACAGCAAACAAATGATGGACGGAATGCTGACAATGCAAACATTCTCCCCCAGTCAAAAGATCTGGGTTAAATCCATCGTTCTTTTGCCCACTACGCCACCCCAGTTTGGACCCAGCCATATGCAAAACACTCTTGACCCTGTGCCCCATGGGAACAGTCCATACCGAACTGCCAGGCCAGGTCCTCCCTGGACCGGAAACAAGCATCCTGGGACCGGTTTCAGGGTATGTCACCCTTCTTCAGCCAAGCTAGCTTGAATCCAGTGGCACAGTGAGCAAGGGACCCACATCTGGGCATACCCATCCCACTAAGGGCGAAAAGTGTTACAGCAAACAAATGATGGACGGAATGCTGACAATGCAAACATTCTCCCCCAGTCAAAAGATCTGGGTTAAATCCATCGTTCTTTTGCCCACTACGCCACCCCAGTTTGGACCCAGCCATATGCAAATCACTCTTGACCCTGTGCCCCATGGGAACAGTCCAGACCGAACTGCCAGGCCAGGTCCTCCCTGGACCGGAAACAGCATCCTGGGACCGGTTTCAGGGTATGTCACCCTTCTTCAGCCAAGCTAGCTTGAATCCAGTGGCACAGTGAGCAAGGGACCCACGTCTGGGCATACCCATCCCACTGAGGGCGAAAAGTGTTACAGCAAACAAATGATGGACGGAATGCTGACAATGCAAACATTCTCCCCCAGTCAAAAGATCTGGGTTAAATCCATCGTTCTTTTGCCCACTACGCCACCCCAGTTTGGACCCAGCCATATGCAATTCACTCTTGACCCTGTGCCCCATGGGAATAGTCCAGACCGAACTGCCAGGCCAGGTCCTCCCTGGACCGGAAACAAGCATCCTGGGACCGGCTCAGGGTATGTCACCCTTCTTCAGCCAAGCTAGCTTGAATCCAGTGGCACAGTGAGCAAGGGACCCACGTCTGGGAATACCCAAAAAAATGATGGATTTAGGCCCAGATCTCTGTAATGGGGTGAATGTATGACATTGTTCTGCATTCTGTCCATCAACTGTTGTTTTTGCATTTGTCACCCCGAGTGGGACGGCTATGCCCAGACGTGGGTCCCGTTCTCTCCATGCCACTGGAATCAAGCTATCCTGGCTGAAGAGGGGTGAAACCCCGAAACCGGTCCTAAGATGCTTGTTTCCAGTCCAGGGAGGACCTGGTTTGGCAGTTCGGGCTGGACTGTTCCCATGAGGCACAGGGTCAAGACTGATTTGCATATGGCTGGGTTCAAACTGGAATGGCATGGTGAGCAAAAAAACGATGGATTTAGGCCCAGATCTCTGTACTGGGGTGAATGTATGACATTGTTCTGCATTCTGTCCATCAACTGTTGTTTTTGCATTTGTCACCCCGAGTGGGACGGGTATGCCCAGACGTGGGTCCCATGCTCTCCATGCCACTGGAATCAAGCTATCCTGGCTGAAGAGAGGTGAAACCCCGAAACCGGTCCTAGGATGCTTGTTTCCAGTCCAGGGAGGACCTGGCTTGGCAGTTCGGGCTGGACTGTTCCCATGAGGCACAGGGTCAAGACTGATTTGCATATGGCTGGGTTCAAACTGGAATGGCATGGTGAGCAAAAACGATGGATTTAGGCCCAGATCTCTGTACTGGGGTGAATTGTATGACATTGTTCTGCATTCTGTCCATCAACTGTTGTTTTTGCATTTGTCACCCCGAGTGAAACGGGTATGCCCAGACGTGGGTCCCGTGCTCTCCATGCCACTGGAATCAAGCTATCCTGGCTGAAGAGGGTGCAACCCCGAAACCGGTCCTAGGATGCTTGTTTCCAGTCCAGGGAGGACCTGGCTTGGCAGTTCGGGCTGGACTGTTCCCATGAGGCACAGGGTCAAGACTGATTTGCATATGGCTGGGTTCAAATTGGAATGGCATGGTGAGCAAAAAAACGATGGATTTAGGCCCAGATCTCTGTACTGGGGTGAATGTATGACATTGTTCTGCATTCTGTCCATCAACTGTTGTTTTTGCATTTGTCACCCCGAGTGGGACGGGTATGCCCAGACGTGGGTCCCGTGCTCTCCATGCCACTGGAATCAAGCTATCTTGGCTGAAAAGGGGTGAAACCCCGAAACTGGTCCTAGGATGCTTGTTTCCAGTCCAGGGAGGACCTGGCTTGGCAGTTCGGGCTGGACTGTTCCCATGAGGCACAGGGTCAAGACTGATTTGCATATGGCTGGGTTCAAACTGGAATGGCATGGTGAGCAAAAAACGATGGATTTAGGCCCAGATCTCTGTACTGGGGTGAATGTATGACATTGTTCTGCATTCTGTCCATCAACTGTTGTTTTTGCATTTGTCACCCCGAGTGGGACGGGTATTCCCAGACGTGGGTCCCGTGCTCTCCATGCCACTGGAATCAAGCTATCCTGGCTGAAGAGGGGTGAAACCCCGAAACCGGTCCTAGGATGCTTGTTTCCAGTCCAGGGAGGACCTGGCTTGGCAGTTCGGGCTGGACTGTTCCCATGAGGCACAGGGTCAAGACTGATTTGCATATGGCTGGGTTCAAACTGGAATGGCATGGTGAGCAAAAAAACGATGGATTTAGGCCCAGATCTCTGTACTGGGGTGAATGTATGACATTGTTCTGCATTCTGTCCATCAACTGTTGTTTTTGCATTTGACCCAGATTGTTAGCCCACCTGATGGGCTGCCCCGCTGACCGCCGATTGCAGGTTTGAAGAAATTAAGGTAACCTGGGCAGTAGATTGGATTAGCGGACCATGTTTCCTGGAATATGCAGTTGTCCTGGGCTTCAATAAATGCTGACCATTCAGGAGATGGAATTTTGGACTGCAGGCCCGCAATATTCCAGGAAACATATACGAACTGGGCTGGCTCCTGCTCAAGCCTGGGACAATATACGTTGCCACAATCGCGCTCCTTTATTCCAGTAACCAAAGGAATCCTGTCCTGATTAGTGGTGTTACTAGTGGGGGTTAATGGCAAACAACCCGGGACTTCGCCATCCGACTTGATGACTACTGGTAGTTGGGGTGGATGGGGGATGTTCTCTAACCATCAATCGTTCAGATGTAATGTGGACCCCTCTGTGCAGTTATCATCGGTGTTGCATGATCTCGTGTTGGTTGATGGTTCTGGGGGATTATACTTTATCCTAATTTTTGTTTGGATCATGTGTGAGGTCCTGATGTCAAAGGCCACTAGATTATCAACCAAATCAGTATTGGATAGTGTTAAACAGACGTAGCCGTGCTCCATACCAGATACTCGTGATCTTTTGGCTGAGAGAATGTCTTCCCTTATAATAGATCTGCACTTCCTCACGTGCCTAAGCCATTGTGTGCATTTGTTAATGAGAGATGTTCGTCTTCTTTTATTAGGCTGGGGATTATTTTGGGTATATTAGTTAAAAAAAGTTTGCATTTGGGATTTAGCGCCGTTGGCTGCTTTTGACTAAGGTAGGCTCCCTGTGGTGTTTGACCAATCAGATGGTTTCTATTTGGAGGGGTATAATCAATGACACCGGCCTCTGTGCACTGTGAGCCTAAGCTTCCTGGCCTGACCTGCATGCGAGGAGGGGGGGAGTAAAGTGGGTAAACATCCTTTTGTACGCAGTCATTACACCGCGTACCAATACTACGCAAGCTTTACTACGCATGCGCTGTAATAACGCGTAGCCATTTCTACACATGTTATTACAACGCATGCATTGTAAAGCGAACCACATCGTTGTGAGGAAACTGAGGCGTTTCCTCACAACGACGTGCAACGATCACCGCCTCCCTGAAGACGCAGGAAGGAGAACATAGGACACGAGGTAAGAGGGGCTATTTTTAAGGGTTTAGGGTAGGGGGAGGTCTTTAAGGATTAAGGTAGTGTTGTGTTTGAGGAGTAGTGTTTTGGGGTTTAGGGTAGTGTTGGGGGGTCGTGTAGGGGAGTGTTTGGGTGTAGGGACAGGATTGGGGGTAGGGGAGGGTCGTGCTGGGGGTAGTGTTTTAGGGTTTAGTGTAGTGTTGTGGTGTTTGTGTAGTGTAGGGTAGTGTTTTAGGGTTAAGGGTAGTGTTGGGGTGTCGTGCAGGGTAGTGTTGTAGTGTAGGGAGCGGAATGGGGGAAGGGTGAGGGTCGTGCATGGGGTAGTGTTTTAGGGTTTAGGGTAGTGGTGTGGTGTAAGTGTAGTGTAGGGTAGTGTATTAGGGTTTAGGGTAGTGTTGGGGGGGTCGTGCAGGGTAGTGTTTGAGTGTAGGGACAGGACTGGGGGTCGGGGAGGGTTGTGAAGGGGGTAGTGTTTTAGGTTTTAGGGTAGTGTTGTGGTGTGGTGTAGTGTAGGGTAGTGGTTTAGGGTTTAGGGTAGTGTTGGGGGTCGTGAAGGGTAGTTTTTGTGAGTAGGGACAGGACTGGGGTAGGGGCAGGGTCGTGCTGGGGGTAGTGATTTAGGGTTTAGGGTAGTGTAGTGGTGTTTGAGTAGTGTAGTGTAGGGTAGTGTAGTGTTTGGGTGTTTGGGTAGTTTTTTAGAGTTTGTTTTGTGTAGGGTAGTGTATTTGTATTTAGTATTTAGTGTAGTGTTGTGGTAAATGTCTGTTTTTATTACTATGCAAGTTTTAGTGTTTAGTGTAGTGTCGGGGGGTTGTGATGGGTAGTGAATGAGTGTAGTGACCGGAGTGGGGAAATGCGTATGTTCGTGCAGGGGGTAGTGATTTAGGGTTAAAGGTAGTGTAGTGGTGTTTCAGTAGTATAGGGTAGTGTAGTGTTTGAGTGTTTTGGTAGTGTTTTCCATTTTTAGATGTGTAGGGTAGTGTATTTCTATTTATTATTTAAAGTAGTGTTGTTTTTTAAACATTTTTAAAAAGGGGTTAAATGTCTTTTTAATATGACACGTTATTCCGCATACCATTTTTATCACTAGGCAAGTTTTTACTTCGTATACATTAACACTTTCAATGTAATGGTATGCGAACTAAAAACTTGCGTAGTAACGGTTATTGCTAAGTAATAACCGCGTAGTAATGGCATGCGAAATAACGTGTCATATTCAGTAAAGTGTGGGCCTTTCCGTAAAGTTGGGGGGAGGGTACAATTCCCTAGGTTGCTGAGGGTCCACTGGATTGGTGGCAGAGGCCATATTATTAGTAGTTATGCTGCCATATTGCTTCCCTATAAAATTGGACTGCTGGAGCATAGTCGGTCTATTCTTTATGCAGGGAGAATCTTGGGTCAATTGTTTTATGGAGTCTGTTAGCATGCCAACTATTTCTTTAAGAGCACAGACCTCCTCGGTTAATGTGTTGGTCTGCGCTTTTAAGCCCTCAATCTGACTAATGAACTGTTTCGTACACCCCTGCGCACATACTGGTGCGGATACTGTGTCAATTAACCCGTGTAATGGCTTTTTGACCAGGACATCGTCATTCAGATCAGTGAGGGGGGCGAATCTATTTGTGCACCTGGATATGGCCTCTTGAAGGCTTGAGTTGAGTGTAATAGGGCTTGTGGGTGGAGAATAGACACTCACAGTGTGTGTGGTTTCCCCTTGCTAAGGTTCCCTGTTAACATGGTAGGGGTCGGTGCCTGAAGGTGCTGTTAATATGTCTTCACATTCATTTATCAGGCTGTCAATACGACCCATGACACAATTGTTGTGTTTGTGTTTTAATGATTTAGTGGATTTTTTTGCCTTCTTCCCCTTCCCTGCTAGGTCCCCCTTGCGCCTGTGCCCTCTGTGGCTTTCCGTTTCCCCATTTTTCTCCTAACGCTTGAATGTCTAACCGATGATATGACAGTAGATAGTGTTACAAAACAAGGTTGTAGTAAAGGCTTCAACTAGATGGTATTAGCTGAGCATAATCAAAAACAAAGTGGGAGCACAGAAGCTAGATGATTAGACCCCCTAAAAGAACGCTGGAACCCAGTCCGGCGCACACTAACAGTCAAGAGGGGGCCAATACCCAGAATGTTAGTGGGTCTTGTTTAACACAAATCAAATAACCAGGGGCAAATGACCGGGATGAGCACCAAGTAGCTTTGGGGTTAGCCAAGTAGACGTACTGAGCTCCGTTGGCGTAACAAGCAGGAGATGACCGTGAGCCAGCAAGGAACAATCGGGAGGTTACAGTACCTTTTCAGTTTGAATCGAGAGTCCTCACACGGCTGATCTGGGCCAGATGATAGGGGTATGGCCCTGCCCTGTCTCTTCCTGTCAAAGACGGGCAAGGACGGGCCCGCCCTGGGCCCGGGCTTTACCCGGGCGCGTCCTGCGTCGCGGGAGAGTGTTGGCACTTTTGTAGCGCTTGCGGCCCCTCCTCCTGGCAGAAAGACTTCTGGGACTTGGAGTCCCCCTCGCAACTGGACCGGGTGAAAGGCTGGTGCGTCCCGCGTTGCGGGAGAGTGTTGGCGCTTTTGTAGCGCTTGCGGACCCTCCTCGTGGGCGAGAGACTTCTGGGACTTGGAGTCCCCCTCGCAACTGCACCAGGTGAAAGGCTGGTGCGTCCCGTGTCGGCGGGAGAGTGTTGGCGCTTTTGTAGCGCTTGCGGCCCCTCCTCCTGGCAGAGAGATTTCTGGGACTTGGAGTCCCCCTCGCAACTGGACCGGGTGAAAGGCTGGTGCGTCCCGCGTCGCGGGAGAGTGTTGGCGCTTTTGTAGCGCTTGCGGCCCCTCCTCCTGGCAGAGAGACTTCTGGGACTTGGAGTCCCCCTCGCAACTAGACCGGGTGAAAGGCTGGTGCGTCCCGCGTCGCGGGAGAGTGTTGGCGCTTTTGTAGTGCTTGCGGCCCCTCCTCCTGGCAGAGAGACTTCTGGAACTTGGAGTCCCCCTTGCAACTGGACCGGGTGAAAGGCTGGTGCGTCCCGCGTCGCAGGAGAGGGTTGGCGCTTTTGTAGCGCTTGCGGCCCCTCCTCCTGGCAGAGAGACTTCTGGGACTTGGAGTCCCCCTCGCAACTGGACCGGGTGAAAGGCTGGTGCGAAGTCTGCCCCGAGATCTGAGGCGAGCCGATCTCTTCCTCACTGCCGGCGAAGCGTTCTGAACATGAGACTTCGCCCGTTTTTTGACATGGAAAAGCGCACTTGCTAAAGACTCTCAGGACACACTTCGTTCTTACTGATTATACCTTATATATTATACCTTATATACTGCCACAATTGATAGTAAAGGAATTTAACGTTAAAGATCTCGGGCAGACTTCGCCCGTTTTTTGACATGCAAAAGCGCACTCGCTAAAGACTCTCAGGACACACTTCGTTCTTACTGATTATACCTTATATACTGCCACAATTGATAGTAAAGGAATTTAACGTTAAAGATTGGTGTGTCTGAATCTTTCGGATTCAAGACGTGTAAATTGGAAAGTCCTAGCCGGGTCGGAAGTATAACCGGGAACTAGACATAAAATTATCATTTGGATAGCCAAACAGCCCTGAAGAAGTCGAGGGTTATTACCCCAACGACGAAACACGTGTTGGCTGGACCTTGTGGTGTTCTCTGGAATAAAGAATAAGAATACTTACAAAAGACTATGTTGACTTTGATTTCGACTTTGGAGCAACTTTCCAACTACACGAACGAGTGTGTGCAGGATTTGACTTTATTCACTGTGGACCTATGGTCCTAATAGGAGGGTTTATGGGGTTTTTCCCTCACCTATTGCACCGTTAGACTTTAATGCGTTGAGTTACAGTACGATACACTGCAGGCGCCGTATTTCCTGTGTGAATTAATACCCCCCTTTTGTCACGATCTTATTTGAGATTATTGATGGCTTTGCAGTCCATTCCGGTTATAAAGTACACTGGGATAAAAGTGAGGCTATTCCGCTCTCTTCCGGTACCACAAAAGCATCAATTGATGAATACCCTTTCTGCTGGAAATCACTGCAACTAAAATATCTGGGAATTCTGGTTAACCGAGGTTTGGAAGGGATGGTCTCAGACAACCTCTCACCCCTTATAACGCAAATGGAAACTGATTTTGCTAAATGGTCCCTCTTAGGTTTTTCCATGTGGGGAAAAATACAGGCTGTAAGGATAGTCACTTTACCTCGCTTTACTTATGTCCTTTGAATGCTTCCGATTGTAGTTCCTTTATCTACACTGTGTAGAGTAGATGCCCGTATTCGGACTTTTGTCTGGGGATCTATGCGTCCTCGTTTAACTGCTGCCAAACTAATGGCTCGCCGCTCCCATGGTGGTCTGGGTTTACCATCTTTGGAACACTATTCTTAAGCCCTACATCTCTCGCAATTAGTCTATCTACTTCCAGGTATGACTGACCCTCCACAATGGGTTGCAATGGAACACTCTCTATTTACTTAATCGTGATGACGGCCTTGAATTTCTATATGGAACCCGTAACCCACGATCTTCCCCTCCGCACTCTGTGATTCAAGCCACATACCAAGCATGGCATCGAGCACATCGCCTTTTATGGGTTGCTCATCGTTTGCACTATAAAGCTCCCCTTTGGGGTAATGAGAGTATTCGAATAAATGGTCATGCGCTTCACTGGTCCAGTTAGAAATCGAGAGGAATTCAGACACTTGATCAGTTCATACTAAATGGAGAGCTAAAATCCTTTGATCTGCTTCGTGAGGAGTTAGATCTTCCATTACACCAGACTTCACAACACTTGCAACTACAGCACTGCCTGAGGCAGTGTCTTGGTCCTCTCCCCTGGGCATGCATTAGATTCCTCGCCAATATTAGAATAGCTCCTTATTTGGGGACGACATAAGGGTGTGCTGTCAGGTCTGTATGTTGTTCTAACGCTTCACTTATACTCACAACCACTTCTTAATGCTTTTCGTGAGAAATGGCAGGAGTGCTTACTCACTACCATTGAAGAAGATGTCTGGTCGGACGTATTGGAAGCCCTTGACAAGGGTACTCGGGAGGCGCATTTAAAATTTTGCCTTTTCAAAACTTTGCATGATTGGTATTGGACACATTTGAAACTACAAAGGGCAGGCTTATTACCACATTCTAAGTGTTGGAGGTGCTCTGGAGTCAATTGTGACCTCCCCCATATATTCTGCGAATGTCCTTCTATACAGTGTTTTTGGGCTTATGTAGGGGATACTCTGAAGGAAACAATTCCCCTCCGACTCCCCCTTACCCCTCCCATCATTTTATTGCATAATCTTGGGAACTCACCTGACATTACATGTCCAAAACGTCGCCTTTTAAACACTGCACTCTCTACTGCTACGAATTGTATCTTAAGACAGTGACAATCGCCCAGTCCCCCCTCGCAGGAAGACAGGATGGTAGTAATGAGTCAGACGGCATCCCATGAACGTGTAATATATCGACTACAAGATCAAGAGGAAGTTTTCCAACACGTATGGGCTCCTTTTCTCCGAGACTCCTGAATGTTCCCTTCTTCTTCCCCATACTTCATTCATCTTTTCTCCTTCTCCTCCTCCTCTTCTGCTTCTCTCTCGTCTCCTCCCTCTTTCCTTCTTTTTCTTTTTCCCTCCATCCTACCCTCTCTTCTTTCTTTTCTTGTATTGTGCATACATCTTTCACCTTTATCTCCCCCCTTTTCCTTCCTTCCTGCTTTCCTCCTCCCCATTTCCCTCTTTCTTTCGCTCTTTCTTATCCGGGTAAGGAGTCTACATTCATTCCTCCTCATACATTCATTTATTTATTTATGTTTGTATCTATTTAATTATCTATTTATTTATTTGTGATTCCTTTTTATGATTGCCCATCATCTTCAACGTTCATCCCATCTTACATATTCAACGCTCCACATGTTCAACACTACTCCCCCTATTCATATTCCATTCTGTCTAATTCATTCCATGACTGTATGTAACGAGGGTTATGAATTTCCAAATATACCATACACTTTATCCTTCTCTTCCATTATCTGTTTCCTGTCTCTTTTATGACCCCTTCTTTATCCCTCCTCTTATTTATTTATTTTGTGTAATCTTCTCTCCTTTGTAGTACAGTGATATCTTTATTGACAATAGACTCTTGTGAGCTCATAATGTTTTGCAACACTTTTATGTATTTATATTTCTTAAATTTTTTCAATAAAGAATTACGAAACAAAAAAAATAAATAGGTTACCTGTATGGACCACAGATAATCATATACTCTCAGGCTCCAGTAGGAATTCGGGCCTGGTTTAGGGATGCTTGATCAATGTCTGAATCTTTACCTGATTATTAATAAATATACAGGGGCCAAGCAAGGTTCATTAAATATGGACATTATGGACCTCAGCTCAGCCTCTGACATGGTAAATCCGGATAAACTTTGGAAAATTATATCTTTAGGTGTAGATTTTAATATTGTTTTTTTTAATGTGATCTTCACATTAACTTATCGACTTCATTTAGATATGTGGCAGATAGCGACTGCATGCCATCTTTTATTTTAAAATGGGGGTACGTCAAGGTTTATCTTGGCCCCCTTTCTATTTACACTGTGTGTTAATCACTGAGAAAAGACAGTATTAGAGAGCTAAGTTATGCCGCTCATGTGAGGTCGCCATCTCAGCATTACGTTCCTTCTCCTTGCTCTCCGCCAAGTTCTGGAACGATCTCCCGCTCCACCTGGGCACCTGCCCTTCACTTGATAAATTCAGGAAAAAGCTCAAGACATGGCTCTTCGACCACAGACGTTAGGACCCAGCACCTGGCGACCCCGCCGGGGTGACAAGTCGCGCTCTATAAGATCCCCCTGATTGATTGATTGACTTTATGCCGACAATACGATTTTATTGTACAGGACAGCACTGGGCTTGCAAAAATTATTACATCTATTTGTGACACTTATGGACACTTTGTACTTAACTACCAACTTTAGTAAACTTCATGTAATGTTTGCTGGCCCGAGAAGTACCAAATCACAAGTGTTTCAAATTAACAAGGGTTCCATAAGTAGAGCTGACACATTCTCCTATTTAGGGGTCCTTCTAACAATTGGTCCCCACTAGTATCTTCAACACAATGTCTCTTTTTTCTAGAAACATTTCTTCAGTTTTCAAATTTGCATCAAGGCTCGTAAATAACTAATTAGTGGCAATGCTAAATATCTACAAAGATGTATCTGCGGGGCTATGTTGATAATTCATTATTGCAAATTGTAGGAATTCAGTTCATACGTCAATTTATGAGATAACCCCAGACTGTTGCCTCATTCATAGTCTATGAGGAGCTGGGTCAAGGGTACTTATCTGATGTATTACACTTGCGTCCTTTGCTGTTCTGTTTGTCAGTCTCGTTAATGGATGAAAGTTAATTGAATTATGCTATAACCATCGACGTTTTAACTGTAGACTAGGCACGTAGCATCCCCTGGTTGAAATATATCAAGACCTTGTTCAAAGAACTAGGGCGCCCAGAACTGTTTGAAAGTCTTGAGATTATAGGTAAACGTGATTAGGCCTGGATAAAACACTCTTTTTAATACAAAAAGCAACCTAATAGAGAAACTATAGAGTTGAACAAGCCCTCGGTAAGATCTCATGTAATGTTAAAAACCACAAATTATATTGAAAGGC
Organism: Calotriton arnoldi; assembly: GCA_963921515.1. Classification (NCBI taxonomy): domain Eukaryota; kingdom Metazoa; phylum Chordata; class Amphibia; order Caudata; family Salamandridae; genus Calotriton; species Calotriton arnoldi. The sequence continues at coordinate 344,373 of CAWUFW010011269.1, forward strand.
ATCTCATGGGGGGGGGGACTCGACAGACGACAACGAGGGAAAATTAAATAAATATTTCATTTTACCTCGTCATCGTTTGTCGACTCACCCTCAACCCCGGCCCACCGCTCTTACCTGCATGGGCCTCTCCTGTTAACCTGGTTTAAAATAAACTTCATTCATTGTCTACATGCCGTTACCAGAGATTGGTCAAGGATTTCCTCTTTAGGCCCATGTGCATATGACGGTGTCTCGATACAAGATACTATGCGCTTTATTTTGTTTTGTTCATGTTATAAGGAACTGAGGAAGGACTTTAGTATCCCTGTGCTCAAAGGCAATCTTCTTCAGAAGGCAAGACCCGCTCTAATGCACTTACAGCTTTATCCTGATAAATGTACTTGCTTTCGTGTTGCATGTTTTTTAAAAGGAGCTATAAAAAAAATATTGCTGCTTGATGCTTAACTGTTTCTTTTATTATCATTGTATAGTATTTAATATTTTATTCTTCTGTGGTTTTCATTGCAAAAAAGAATAAAGATTATTATGATATAATATGAGTGAATTGGTTACTTACTGATTTCCATACATATCGGCTGGCTTTAATCCCTAATGTTAGTACTAGCAACAACAGTAGAAGATCAGGGTTACACAGTGAAGGAATTCATTTCTTGCTTGAACATCCATGCATACGGTTTTGGGTCTAGGATTATATTTATGCTGAACGTTTCATTAATCTGTTTATTAATTTCTAACCATAGACTGTAAGGGTACTGACAGTGGAAGAGCATACATACCAGATCCCTTTTGGAAGTGATAATTCCAAGATTATCTGTTGGTAGAATACCTAATTTATGGAGTTTAGCTGGTATCCAAAACAATCTTTGCAGAGTAAGAAAGTGTGCTTGGGCTGTAACATCAAAAGCCACATCTTCAACTAACTGAGTAATGGGGCAGAACTGAGTTGAGTTAGTTACATTTTCCCAGCCTCTGTGAGTTTTAAGAGTTACTTGAATATGGGTAGTAGAAAGCAGTTTAGAAGGTTTTGTGACCATATGACCACTGATAGTTTTGGATCAGTCAATGATCCCAATTTTGATATAGAAACTTGCAATTTAAAAAAAATTCAAGCTTATATTGGTCATATATTGCGAATTTCCACAAACGATAGGGGTTTCCATGTATCAACAAAATCTTGTATCAGTGATGAACAAGATACTTACCTTCGGTAACGATATATCTGTAAGAGACATATATTAGTTATGGATTCCTTACCTTAGAATTACTCCCCCGGCGTCAGACTGGATCCAGAGAATTTTTCTTCAGCAGTACCCCTGCGCGACGGTAGGTGGCGTCAGTCGACTCCGCGTTCGTCATTGGCGTCATGATCGCCGGAATGATGTTGCGGTATCTACTTAGACGTCGCCCCTGTGCGCTGACGTCAGTTCTTTACACGACGTTCCACACCAGAAGCGTAGAGCCATGCAAGACACTGACCACAGGTGTACAAAACTAGGGCCCTGAAAGGGAGTCCCTTACTCTAGCAGTCAGTTCACAGAACGGGGAGGATGGGTGGGGCGGTAAGGAATCCATAACTAATATATGCCTCTTACAGATATATCGTTACCGAAGATAAGTAACTTGTGCATCTGAAAGAGACTATTAGTTATGGATTCCTTACCTTAGAATAGATACCCCAGCAATACCAACCCCGGAGGTGGGTCTGCGAACCAAGTTCACACCAGAAAGTCCTGAAGAACAGAGTGGCCAAAGAAGCCGTCTCTCAACTTGGCTGTCCAGGCAGTAATGTTTAGTGAACGTGTGCAATGAAGCCCACGTGGCTGCCTGGCAGATGTCATGAAGGGGGACTCCACGTCCCAAAGCAGTAGTGGCTGCCGTTGCCCTGGTGGAATGGGCGCCCAACCCTACTGGAGGTTCCTTTTTCGCAAAGGAATATCAAATTTTAATGCAAAGAACCACCCATCGAGAGATGGTTCGTTTTTGTACGGCCCGACCATTCTTAGCGCCCACATAGCCAACAAAGAGCTGATCATCCACCCGGAATTGTTTTCTGCGATCCAGATAAAATGATAGCGCACGTTTTGGATCCAGACGGTGGAGCCTCTCCTCCTCTTTAGAAGGATGCGGGGGTGGAAAGAAGGTGGGCAAAGTGAAGATTTGTCCTATGTGGAAAGAGTTAACCACTTTGGGAAGAAAAGAAGATCTAGTTCGAAAGACAACCTTGTCCGGATGAACAGCAAGGAAAGGAGGTTTAGAAGAAAGAGCCTGAAGCTCACTCACCCTGCGAGCAGAGGTGATGGCAACCAAAAAAGCAGTTTTTAGGGTCAAGAGTCTGAGAGGACAATTATGTAGCGGCTCGAAAGGAGCGCACATAAGGTAAGTCAGAACCCAGTTCAAGTCCCACTGAGGCATTACGAAAGGAATAGAAGGAAACAGGTGAGTAATGCCCTTAAGGAAGCGATTTACAATAGGGGACTTGAAAAGAGAAGGTTGATAAGGAAGGCGAAGAAAGGCCGAAATGGCCGAAATATAGCCCTTGAGGGTGCCCAGAGCAGAGCCCTGCTGGGCCAAAGAAAGCAGGAAGAGGAGAACCTCAGAAAGTGGGCAGAAAGGGGATCCACAGCCTTTGCTGCGCACCATGCCACAAATTTGTTCCATCTACAGGCGTATATTGTTTTAGTAGAGGGACGCCTGGCTGCCAAGATAACATTACAGACTTCAGGAGGAAGGTCGAAGGCTGTCAACTGTCGCCGCTCAATCTCCACACAAGGAGGTGGAGGCTGGACAGGTTCAGGTGGAGGACCGTCCCCTGCTGCTGCGACAGAAGATCCTCCCGAAGATGCAGTCTGATAGGAGGATCGATGGCCATGTTCAAGAGCTCGGGATACCAGACTCTTCGTGCCCAGTCCGGAGCCACAAGAATTACTTGGGCCCGGTCACGATTGATCTTCTTCAGCACTCTGGGCAGAAGTGGTATAGGCAGAAATGTGTATAGAAGACCGCAACTCCATTTGCAACGAAAAGCGTCGCCCAGCGAGTGCCGCCTTGGAAATTTCAATGCGCAGAACTGCTGACATTGCGCATTCTCTTCGGTGGCGAATAGATCTAACCAAGGCTCTCCCCACTGCTGAAAGATACCTTGCACCCCCTCCGAGTGAAGACGGCATTCGTGATCCATCAAGCACAGGCGGCTGAGCTCGTCCGCCATGGCGTTCAGGGAACCTGCCAGATGTTGAACCACCAAGGACATGCCCTGATGTTCCAGACACTTCCAGAGACGAAGAGCCTCCTGACAGAGGGTCCACGACCCCACTCCGCCCTGTTTGTTGAAATACCACATGGCGGAAGTGTTGTCTGTGAACACCTGCACTACTCTTCCTTTGACAGAAGGAAGGAATGCCTTCAGTGCTAGACGAATCGCCCGAAGCTCCAGAAGGTTGATGTGGAGCCTGGGCTCCGCCGGAGACCAGAGGCCTCTGATCTCCACCTCTCCCATTTGGCCGCCCCATCCCATGAGTGATGCATCTGTCACTACTGCAAAATCTGGTTGGGGAAGGGAAAGGGATCTGCCGTTGACCCAATCCTGGTTCGTGAGCCATCACTGCAACTGGTGTGCAGTCCCCGCCGAGATCTGGACGACATCGGACAGATTCCCCTGATGCTGCGCCCACTGGAACTTCAGGTCCCACAGCAGAGCCTGCATATGCCACCTGCCATGATCCACCAGCAGGATGCAGGAGGCCATGAGGCCCAGCAGCCTCAGGGTCATTCTCACCGGAATCCAGGACAGAGGCTGGAACATCGGTATCATAGCCCGAATATCCTGGACTCGCTGTTCGGGAGGATAGGCCCGAAACTGCGCTGTGTCCAGATCCGCTCAGATGAAAAGGAGCTTCTGAGAAGGGTTCAGGTGCGACTTCGGCACGTTGACTGTGCACCCCAGCGAATGCAGGAGGTCCGCCGTAGTCGAGATAGGGGAAGACTGGAACCCCTGATCTGCGCAGATGATCTGCGACCACCGCCATCACTTTCGTGAACACCCGAGGGGCGCTGGCAAGGCCAAAGGGGAGCACGGTAAACTGAAAATGCTTGTGGCCTACCGTGAACCGTAGGTAACGCCTGTGGGCCGGCATGACGGGGATGTGAAAATAAGCGTCCTGCAACTCCAACACTACCATCCAGTCTCCAGGGTCGAGGGCAGACAGGATCTGAGCCAATGTCAACATTTTGAACTTCTCCTTCCAGTGGAAGCGGTTGACGTCCCTGAGGTTCAAGATAGGACGCAGGCCTTTGTCCTTCTTTGGCACCAGAAAGTAGTGGGAGTAGCAACCACGACCTACTTCTGGTACAGGGACTCGCTTGATGGCTCCCTTGGCCAAGAGAGCCGCAACTTCCTGACGGAGAAGGGCCAAGTGATCCTCCGACATGCGATGGAGTGTGGGTGGCATGGAGGGAGGGGTAGTCTCGAAGGGGAGGAAGTAGCCCCTTCGGACTATCTGCAAAACCCACCTGTCCGACGTGATGTTGTGCCAGTGGGGGAGGTGATGGCGGATCCTGCCGCCCACTGGCAGCTGGTGGCCCTGAAAGGTCAGACTAGGAAGGTTTGGAGGCTGCTGCAGAGGGGGCACTGGTGGACTGGCCCGCCCGCTGGCCCCCAGACCCACGGCGGTGGGTCCCACGTCCCCGGCCCCGCAGAGGCTGGGCAGCCTGCGCAGGCCTGTGGCAATTGGCGGAACGTGGTGGGGCACCTCTTCCCTAGCCACGAAAGTGGCGAAAAGCTGACTGCGCGGTGGAAACCACTGACTACCCTGATATATCAAGAATGCCGTCTGGCATTTAAGAAAGTCAGTTAGATTTATTCTCCCTAGATATTTCTGTAGTCTGATTTTTTTTTTAAAGATTCTGTCTCTTTCAGTTCTCCAGAGGAATGTTGAGATCAACGGGTAGGTTTTCTTTGAAGACTTAATCTGATAGCCTGGTAGGTCTCATGCTAATTAGATCATTCACAATTGAGGTAATCAAAATTTTATGATTTGAACACTACCCTGTCATGTAATACATTTTAGGTCAGAAATGTTTCTCAAAATCCATGATTTGTGATAGTAGGCTGATTCTCTAAAGTCATCATTTATCCAGATAGCTAAATACTTTAGAAAATGTGGCTACCAGCTGAGCCCAAGGTTCCCAAAGACATCATAAGTGCAGGCCATAGTAAGGGGTCTGACTGTGCTCTAGCTCCTTTTTAGCATATATCAAATATTTATTATTAATATCTAATAGGGCTAGGTAAGTTATCTGCTGCATTCTTAAAACTTTCATCAAAGATGTTTTAAGTGCAAGTTTCCCTAATATATGTACAGGTTTTTTTGTTTCTCAGGATAATGATATGTAAATATTCATGAAACTTACAGCATGATTATTTATTTTATTTTTAACACAAAATTATTAAACTCTTGCCAGAGCGTCAAATGGGAATTATATAATTTACAATACAAACATCTCATTGGCATAAGGGGTACTTTGTAAACATCGGGCACACCGGGCCCCAACATTATCAACCCATGTTCAAGCAGTACTTATGTACTTGCTACGCCATATTGAACAACCATACTTTCCAGTACTTCTAGCAAGCACCTGTCTGTCCGGAGGAATCTTAGAGCTGTGGTTAATGCATGTCAGAAGTCCAGATCCTCTGTCAGCTTGGTATCAGCACAAGTTTTACTCTAACTCCTTCTGCTGCACACCACTCAGCTACATCTTTTAACCATTTAATCTCAGTCGGCGAGTTAGGGCTTAATCAAAGTCTTCTCCTAGCTAGTAACAATGTAAAGTCTATGAACTTTTTCTTAATTGAATTCTTTGTGCAGTAAGTTCCAATAACCAATAAAAACACCTGAGGGCATCACAGCAGCTCTAATTGTAGCCTGTCTTTGTACATACCTGCCACTTTTACCCAGCAGCCTCGGACTCTAGGACTCAACCATGTAAGATAATGTTATGTCACATCTACCTTTTTGCATTTGGGACACTGTGAAGACCCTTGTACTATTTAGCCTATGAAGCATAGCTAGTGTAATGTAAGTAATGTAACATAGTTAAATTGAATCAGTCATCGTCAACTATTACTGGACTCCTTTCTAATAAGTGCAAGCGCCTCATGTCATTGCTCATCTTGGAGGGGTTTGTTACAGTCCATCTCTCACTTCTGTCTCATGTGTAATGGGGTTTATTAGTGCCTGCACACACTGCTTGATGTGTGGGTTATCAGTCCTGTGCCCTCATCCGTCTGCAGTATTAATTATAGCATTGCTGAATTTCGAGACTTCTCTCCTCTTTTACCTCATTCTCACTGTGCCATTTGGGGGTTACCCAATAGTGTAGGATTTGGCCCTCTTCCATCTGTATTAGGTCTTTTGCCTGTTCCCATACGATTAGCCATTATCGTACAGATCTTCTGCCTTCTGACATCCTCCTCCCCTCCAGTGCCTTATACTATAATAAGCTCTCTATTTATAAGTTCAAATTTCCCATAGCAGTAATATTTGGCAGTAGAGTAAACTGCGCCCCATCTAGCTCCACGCAGGCCCCTGGCCTGCAATGCCAATTGTGTTACCCGCTCACCTATTCAATGTGGTGTCTTCCATTGGTATATCAAAGGGCTCTGTCTGTTGCTCCTTCTTCACTGTACCACCCACCATCAACTGCAGTTGTGAAGCCTCATAATATGCTTCCAGTTCTGGGACTAGAAGCCCACCAGTATGTATGTGCACTATTGTGACTCCATCTTGATTCTGCTTCTTTTCTTCCAACATACTTTGCTGATCATAGCTGAGTTTAGTGTTTTTAAGTATTTCTTCAGGGATAAGGAACATGCTGCACTGGAACAGGTATAAGCATCTGGGGAGCACCAGCATTTTGAAGGATGCTATTCTGTTTGCCAGAGATAGGGGCAGCGAGGTCCAGTAGTCTATTTTCCCCCGGATGTCCGCTAAAAGCCTACATGGGTTCAAGTCAATCCATTTATCCTGACTTCTAACTCCAAGATAGTGGAACAAGCAATTCTCCCTAGTTATATCCACCACTGGGAGTTGCTTCTGCTGTTTGTGTCTAATGTCCCAATGGAAAAGTTAGAGACTTGTGTTTGGTGCCCCACAGACCTGATTGTTATCTGAACCTATCCAGCTCGTCCATCAGTATTTGTAAGGATACTGCAAGGTTTTCCAGATAAACCAGCAAATCGTAAGCGAACAGTGACACCAAAGGTTTACTTTCCCATGTCCAGATTACACAGCTGTCCCATATTTCACGCAATCAGGGCCAGCTTTAGGACAGTGCAGCCAAACCTAGTGCTAACCTCAGGGTGCGCTGTGTTTAGAAATGGCCCATTGTTTTGAAAACACATGCTGCAGAGTTCTTTGTGTGTCCAGCAGTTTTAAGGCAGCAAATAAATGTGTCTAGATAACTCTAGTGATTAATGTTCCTGCTGGAGAAAGATCAGAGTGTTGTCTAGTGGCAGTTTGACTTATCATAAAGTAGCGCTTAGGGGTCCCCAAGATGCTCAAGCTCTATCAGTGCACCTTGGCAGAGGACCACCTTCCCCCGACATTTTATGAATCCCTGATTGTCCCTCTATTAAACCTGACAAAGATTCCCTCGAGATGTCGTCATATTATCCACTGTCAATGTTGGGGGCTGAGTATAAAATATTTAGTAAGGTTGTCGCAGTGCACCTTCTTGAGTGCCTACCCTCCATGGTCAATAGAGACCAAAATGGCTTCATCACCAACCACTCGACCACCCTAAACTTACACAGACTCCTCAGAGTGATGGAACATGCCTAGGCCCACTGGCCACACACAGCTTGTCTAATATTATATCTGGACAAAGCGATTGATACAGTGGACTGGGAGTTTATGTTCACGATCCTGTCAAAGCTGGGCACTGTAGGCAGACTCTTACATTTCATATGTTTCTTCTACATGGGCCCCACGGCCTGAGTGAAGATTGGACATCTCATTTAAGCTCCAATAACAATAAGTAGGGGAACATGCTAGGGGTGCCCTCTGTCTCCACTCCTCTTCGCTCCAGCGATGGAACCGTTAGCTCAGCAGTTGCGACAGGAGCGACAGGCATGGGGCATCCCAGTGGGTGACAGAATGCATATTGTCTCACTTTATGCAGAAGACGTGCTTATCTATGTCCGAGACATCCGACGCGGGATAGAGGGGATCGAGATTATCCTGGAAGAGTTTCCCGCTGCCTCAGGATTGGGGTGAACTGGGCCAAGTTGTGTGTGTTTCCCCTCAGCCCGGACTGCCCACTGCAGACATTTACGGTAGGTTCCTGTCCTATACGTTGGGAGCCGCGCACATTCCGGTACCTAGGTATCCGTATCTATCACAATACACAGGATCTAATTGAGAGCAACTTCACTAGGTCCATCCCCTCGCTACGTCCCCAGCTGACGTTCTGGAGCGCACTTCCTCGCCCGTACAGGGCATTGTGTCTCTATCTAAAAGGGTGATGCTCCCTCGCCTACTTTCTTTTTTCCACAACCTTCCAGTGTATATACCCCGTACTACTTTTTGTACACTACACAGCATACTAGGGGGCTTCCTCCGGAACAAGGGCCAAAGCTGAGTCACACTGCATGTGCTCCAGCTTTCAGTGGAGAGAGGAGGCCTGGGTACCCCTAATTTTGAACAGTATTATCTAGCAGCGCAGCAGCAATGGCCATCTTGTTGGTTAGCGCGGTGCCTCCTAGAAGAGCTGGGATCTCCCGCACTGGACAGTGCCCATCGCATTGTACGGTATTCCTACCGCAGGGTAAAGTCCCTAGGCGACCCAATAACTTCTTGCAAATAGCACACACCAGCTACCACAGGAGCCTATGACTGCTGCTGGCTCTTGCGCCATACACGCCAGAGATACAAGTCAGCTCTATTTTATTGGGAGAGTGAGTCTGGAGGCATGGGAAACTGCGGGGGTAGACACTACTGGCGCACTGTTCCGAAACTCCGCACTCATTCCCTTTGCACAGCTGCAGGCAGATTACAACTTACCAATAGGAAACTTCCTGGCATACAACACATTAGTAGCTGAAATGCAGTGCCTCTGGCAAATAGTTGACACTGATGCAGAAACGCATCCTCTGGTGCATCGGCTTCACATCATAGGTGGCGGTCGCATTACATGGTTCATCTGGGCCCTGGCATACCCGACACACAACCCTTTGCAATACACTAGCTAGGAATGGGAGCACAACACAGGATGCGCCCTAACACAGAAGGAAAGGGACAGGGCTCTAGAGCACCCGTGTAAACTCTCCCGCAACGCCAAATCTCATTATATTCAGCATAATATTCTGCATAGAGTATACCTCACTCAAGCAAGCTTACACAGGGTGTACGGTTCTGCCTCCAAATGCATTAGATGCGGATCGCATGACACTGACATGGCCCACATGTTTTGAAGCTGCCCAGTGGTGTTGATACTATGGGGAGAGGTTACAAACATACTAACAGACATCACGAGGAGGACGGGGATGTGCTTGTTGGAGTGTGGACTTCTGGTCCTACTCAAACGCAAAAGATCAGTGAGCGCCATTATCCGCTTCCTCGACCTGGCTCTGTTGAGGGTTAGGAGGACCATTGCAATGCACTGGAAAACCAGCTTTTTACGAGGCTTACAATAAATGGGCGAGCAACGACTCTCGAATGGGGAAAGGCTGGGTCTGTGGCCCTCTGACGAGAAAAAGCCTGCAGCCTCCACAGGATCCCCATTGCCATGAAATGAGACGCTCTGCTAATACGAATTACAGGAACACCTGGAAACCCCACTGAGCTGAAAGAGCTCTTAGCTGTCTCGTGACTATCATGCTACCTTTATACTCAGCACAAACCATTAGTCTATCTCTACCCCGATCTGTCCTTGCACGAGAAGTACCCTGACTCAAAGCCTGGAGGATACTATCCTCCCCATACTGTCGGCTATACATTGATATTGGGGACTCCCCTTTAGGATTAGTGCATATATTCCTCACTTCTTAACTGCTTGTATCGTAGGTGCGACTGTTATGAACTGTCAGTTCAGTTTACTTCGGTTGTTCATTTGTTTATTGTTTAGGATCAATAGCTCCTGCTGGGAAATACTTGCTGTCACCATTCTCTCAGGCCCTCTTTAGGAATCACTGTCATGATCTTGCCATTTGTAAGTACTTGTCATGATATGTATTTGTGCTGCAGTGTGAAAATCAATAAAAATTGGGTAAAAAAAAATAATAATAATAAAGTAGCACAGAGTGTTAATATGCCTGCTGCAAAGAACGCATACCATGCAGATCGCAGAACTGTATTTTATGTGGATAGCTCAGTGGATTACAACTTGTGTCACACAGATCCTTTTGTTACAGCAGTTCATAAGTTACAATCCTAATATAGAACAGTGACTTATGAACTGGCATCAAAGAGCTGAATGCAAATTACATAATATAAGTTAGGACCAATGTTCCCTCTAATTTTTTTCCTCTGTGTGCGGCAGTGGAGGGTCTCTGTGCGCTGCATCCATGGCTATGTGCGCCAGGAACCAGACAGCGCGCGTGTGCAGCGCCAAATGTCACTCCAAACGTTTACTTAAAAAAGTGAAAAGATGGTGCGTTTTCACACATACAGCGCCACGTTAAGGGTCTTAAGGCCGGTTTGCAAATTGGATAAACACGCGATGAGATGAATTGGTTACACAGGCAAGTACACTTCAGGTTTAGAAAAGCACAAGACTCCAACAGTGGTACCATCATAAGATTTTACTAAATATTCTTAACTGGAGCACTGTTCATTGGGTGGGGAAATGTTGAGAGCCTATACAATATCACATATACACAATGTTACAAAATTACATAACATATTTACAATTTGTTGTGAAAGCTACTGAGTAATGTTGGGCTATCCCGCCAGAGATAGTTTGTAAAACTCTGACATCCAGGCAAACATGGACTGTGGGAGAGAGCCGTTCAGACATGTCAAGTGGCATCACTACATGGGTGACAGGGTTGCTTCTCACGGCGATCTTTGACATTTTTCCAGTGCTGATAAACTCTATCAAGGTCAACTTTCCCATTCAGGAGGTAGGCCTTTGTCCTCATCAGCATATCCAAATGCTTCTGCTCTAGTCTATTCCTCAATTTACTCTTGATAGTATTCATGAGGCTGAATCCTCGTTCACAATCTGCACTAGATGCTTGAAATGTTGCGCAGACATCAACAAGCTGAGACACCACACTATACTGAGCAGCATTGCGTACAGTGAAATTCACCATGTCTTGAAAGGTGGTAAATAACCCACCCTTTACATGTTCTGCCACCACATATTTATAATCTCTGTATTGTCGAACAACATCTTCTGGTGTTTCACAATCACCCAGGACCAAGACATTTTTATACTTTTCAACAAGTCTTTGTATATTCTCAGTCCCAAAATCAAAATGTGATTGTGTTGCTATTGCCTGGATTTCAAAGCTTGCCCATTCTTTCAGTTCATCTTCAGGGAACCTTTTTTGCATGTGCTCACAAAGAAGGGAAACAAAAGACAAAATAGGCCCACTGTCAAACTCTTGCCTTTCCTTGTACAACACCATCATATCTCTTACATTGCTGCTCCAAAAGACAGTGTCCCCCAAATACTGTTCCTTAATTTGGCCAATCTTTGCTCTTGCATACTGTACAGCTTCAACAGTAGTCAAAGAACTTTTTGGAACAGTTTGCACAAAGATGCAAATTCACTCAGAATGTCATTAAGTACTGCAAGGGAAATATGGTAGTTTGAGTCCGATAGCTTTTTGTAACAATATTTAGCAACTGGATCATTCTCTTCAACTTTCTCATGCTCAAAGTACTTAAGAACAGCCTCGTAATTCCGAATTAGTGCACCAACTGCAAAATGCCTTGAAAGCCACCGGACTTCATTCAATGGTCGAAAAGAGACCACTTCACAATCAGTGACCGATGCCATTTCATCCAGCTTGGACTTCCTTGCAGGAGATCTGGAGAACACAGTATAGACAGTCCTCAATAATGTCTCCATCTCTTTAATCATTGGAACCCTCTTCCAGGCATCATCAACTCCCAAATCTTCTCGATGAGCGACACAATGCTGCTCAACTAGATGGGGAATGGATTGTTTAAGGCGAGTAGCAACACCATTATTTTTACCCAGCATCACGGACGCACCATCGGATGTGAACATGACCATTTTCATGAGGTCCAGTTCATTGGCAGTGTAGAATTCTTTCACAGCAGTAGTGATAGCCTCTGCATTACAACTAGGCAGCTTCACTATGCCCCCAAACAGTGTTTTGTGCTCTGTTGAGGTTACAGGTCGGGACTTGAAGTACAGGATGAGCATTTTTGTAACAGAAATATCTGTGCTCTCATCAATTATCAATGTGTGATACAAAGCGTTACGAAGTTCTGCCATACCTTCACAGTGTATCACGCTATTGATGGCCTCAAGGAACTCAAAGGCATAGTTCTTGCTCCTCCAGCTGTCTGGTATCTTCACATACAAAGCTAGGTGGTCATGGATGTCTTGTACAGATAACATTGAAGTATTCATCTTGACTGCCAGCAACACATTGTTGATGAGAATCTTTATCTCCTCAGGCAGGGATCTTTGTCGTTCAACTACTTCCATTCTATTTGCTTTGTCAGTGGCAGTTTCTGTCAGCATTGCCCGCACTCCAAAACCAAACCTGGCAGCAGCACTTTTGTTTCTCAATATCACCATGGCAGACTCGTGAACTTTGCTAATTAGATGGCGTTTCAGGTAATCCAGTTTCCAGCCGTCACTCCATTTCTTCCCTGTAGAAAAGTCCCCAACAATCTTGGCTTCGGCACATGCTTTGCAAATCAAGCCCACGTCTGGACTGTATTGAAATAGTTCCCCAAGTTGCACGCGAACCTTGCTTCGTGATTTCTGCGTCTCAGCCTCCACAATTTCTTTCATCCAGTCTTCCTTGAATACAAGGCAACATTTCTTCCTTTGTGGAGAAGCATCACACTCTGCAGAAGGTACGGCTTTGCGCTTGAACATATTTGTGATAACTGGGTTTAGCCTGCTATGCCACAAAGCCTGCAAAATAAAGAAACATGGCTAAAGTTGATGCCTATGCTCATGATTGCAATCTGTTACATAGTACTGAGGCATCGCCGGCAAAACGTACAGTGTAATTACCTGGATTTTTCTGTTCTCTGCCCTTTCAAACTTAAATGTAGCACTGTCCGTAGAGCCTGCAATAGAAATAAAGATTGTTACAGCACATTGTGAATTTGTGATACAGCAATATACCATGTGCACCATAAGGGAACTCTACCAAACAATTACCTGTTCTGCTTGTACTCACGTATTCCCGTTCAAAGGTGTGGGGTACTGTCTCCGAAACCTGCAACAGAAGAAAACATTGGTAAGGTATGTTGTTATACTACAATACACAAGATGCACCACAGTTTAACTCTACCAAACAATTACCTGCTCTGCTTGTACTCACGTATTCCCGTTCAAATGTGTGGGGTACTGTCTGCGAACCTACAACAGAAAAAAACATTGGTAAGGTATGTTGTTATACTACAATACACAAGGTGCACCACAGTTTAACTCTACCAAACAATTACCTGTTCTGCTTGTACTCACGTATTCCCGTTCAAAGGTGTGGGGTACTGTCTCCGAAACCTGCAACAGAAGAAAACATTGGTAAGGTATGTTGTTATACTACAATACACAAGGTGCACCACAGTTTAACTCTACCAAACAATTACCTGTTCTGCTTGTACTCACGTATTCCCGTTCAAAGGTGTGGGGTACTGTCTCCGAAACCTGCAACAGAAGAAAACATTGGTAAGGTATGTTGTTATACTACAATACACAAGATGCACCACAGTTTAACTCTACCAAACAATTACCTGTTCTGCTTGTACTCACGTATTCCCGTTCAAAGGTGTGGGGTACTGTCTCCGGAACCTGCAACAGAAGAAAACATTGGTAAGGTATGTTGTTATACTACAATACACAAGATGCACCACAGTTTAACTCTACCAAACAATTACCTGTTCTGCTTGTACTCACGTATTCCCGTTCAAAGGTGTGGGGTACTGTCTCCGAAACCTGCAACAGAAGAAAACATTGGTAAGGTATGTTGTTATACTACAATACACAAGATGCACCACAGTTTAACTCTACCAAACAATTACCTGCTCTGCTTGTACTCACGTATTCCCGTTCAAATGTGTGGGGTACTGTCTGCGAACCTACAACAGAAAAAAACATGGGTAAGGTATGTTATACTACAATGTACAAGATGCACCACAGTTTAACTCTACCAAACAATTACCTGCTCTGCTTGTACTCACGTATTCCCGTTCAAACGTGTGGGGTACTGTCTGCGAAACCTACAACAGAAGGAAACATGAGTAAGGTATGTTGTTATACTACAATACACAAGATGCACCACAGTTTAACTCTACCAAACAATTACCTGCTCTGCTTGTACTCACGTATTCCCGTTCAAACGTGTGGGGTACTGTCTGCGAAACCTACAACAGAAGGAAACATGAGTAAGGTATGTTGTTATACTACAATACACAAGATGCACCACAGTTTAACTCTACCAAACAATTACCTGTTTGTTCAGCCTGTACTCACGTCTGCCTGTACAACTGTATTTGTAGCACGGTCTCACAAACCTGCAAAAGAAAAGGGGTGCAGATTGTGAATCTATTTACCCAGCACCCCCCAAACCCAATGTGGAACATAAACAGAATTACCTTGTCTTTGTGGGTACTCACGCCTGACCATTCAAATCTAAATACCTTACAGACTGCAAACCTGCAATTGAAGACAAGATGGTTAGCAAAGGCTCTAAGAGTTACAAACAATGAATGGGACTGGCCCAGATACTCCAATAGGAAAAACGACCAAATAGTTACCTGGGATTCCAGTTTAGGCAAATAGGCACGTGCCCCTGTGCTTCATTATTAGCATCCATTAGGCTAAACTTATCTGCACCTCCCCACACAATCCAGCCACTCTCCTGCATTTTCTTTACCTTTTGCCATGTCAATGTTTTAACAGATATGCGTCTCATTCACACACATTTGCATGTAATCACATTTATAATAGACCATGGGTACTCGCAAATATTTTCCCAAGGGTCAAAAATATTTGGTTGTGGTGTGACAGAGGGCCGCACTGATGCGTGCAGGGTAGTGGTCAAGGACTTGGGAGGTGTGAAGGTGGACTTGGAGAAGTATGTACATTTAGTGGCTGAACAATGTGGTACCAGAAAACTTGGGATTAATACTGGCTTCTCCGCTTCACTTTGGCTGGATAACTCTGGAGATTGATGGACCAGCTGCAGAGAGATCTGATTTTTGTCTAGTGGAAGTTTTGACTCATTATAAAGTAGCGGAGGAGGTCAAAATGCTTGATGCAAAGCAGGTGAACCATGCAGATCACAAAGTGCATGCAATGTAAATAGATCACTGCATTACTGCTTCTGTCAGAGAGCCCCTTTTGTTACTTGCAGTTTATAAGTTTAAATCCTAATATAGAAAAGTGAGCTATTAACTATCAAAGAGCTGCATGCAAACTGCAAGGTATAGATTAGAGCATTATGAATTTCCCCTCCAGTCTTTCATTATCCTAATGCTGCAAAAAGGTTTAACTTGGGTACAAATCAATTCTTATTATTAAAGCCAACCCCCAACCATGGAGTTACATTTTAAATTCTCAGTCTGTGCTTTTTCAGAGCAAGAACTTTTAAACTATACTGTCTACCAGTATGGATGACTTGTGACTCCTACAACTTTTAGTCCTCTGTCTGATGTAACATTTCCTATACATTGATTTACACACTATGATTCGGTGTCTCTGTGTAATGTGCATGCAATGTAGAGTGGGGTTAGGTAGATTGGGGTGGAGTGGGGTAGATTGGGTGCATTGGAGTGTAATAGATTGGGGTGGAGTGGGGTAGAGTAGTGTGGGGTAAGTGGTGTGGAGGGGAGTGGAGTGTCATTGCATGCTGCGGAGTAGCATGCTGTACAGTGGAGTGGCGTGTCAGAGTGGAAGGGCATAGAGTGGAGTGGTAGCGCGCTACCCTTACAGACAACATATTTTCAATTGAAATGAGCATTACATTTATACCAAAATGGGGTAAAACTCTACACAAACAATAATGTGTGCATAAGTCATCGCCTAGTGTATCGATGTGTTTTTATCATATTCAAATATTTGTTTCCAGCACACTTTAGAATAAAAAAAAAAAAAATTGCTTCATTTGTACTGATATTAATCTATTTAGAAAAATCAGCACAGTTAATTTTTTTATGTGCTAGGGAAAAAAATCCTACACCCTCTCCTCTTACATGGATGCTCAGCAGGATTGTCGCATACATTCTCTCACTTTGAAGTTAGAGAAAGAAAAGTAAACACCAAACCCCCTCTGAAGCGAGAGCTTGACATTTGAATGCACCGCAAATGTGACAAGATAAGACCAAGATGTAAAGACCCGTTTACAGAAAGTGAGTTTGTGGCAGAATACAGTAATCAAAGTTTGGGCAACGGGAGAGACGAACTCAAGCTGGACAGCCTAAAGCAAATAAAGCCAGCAAATAGAAAGCATGACAATGTGAGTTACAAACCCCATGCCAACGGTACGCAACGGGCAGAATGCATTCCTATGTCAACTTTCTGAATGTCTCCAAAATGTCTTTAGCAAACCAGACAGCGCAAGGCTTTCAGCTAAAAAATGAAAGCGGGCAGGAAAACGACACATTGCTGCAGGTAGGCAGGGACGAAGTTCAGTGACAGACCAGGGGATGACAGGAACGGCCAACATTGCTATAAGTGGGTAAGGAAGTAGTGTAGCACAGATCAGGAGGTGGCAGAAATGGCAAACCTTGGTGCAAGGGGGCAGGGAAGAAAAAAAACTTGCTGGGGTAGAGAAGAACAGCAGTGAAAGTGGCTGGGAAGGGCCCATGGTTAGCACTGAGCACTCATTTAGGCTACCTTAAAGCAATTCATGTTATACCTCAGGGTTTAGTTTATGGATTAAAGCATATTCAGAAGATGCAATCCTTTTATGCAAAACAGACTACCATCCGAGTGGGTGAGGAAAGAGCATATTTGTAAGAGACTAGCTTGAATGTCACCTCAATGGCACTGCTGCAGCCAATTACAGCGCTTGGGTATTGACTGCATAGGAGGAAACTGGATTATGGAAATGGCCCGGTGTTTTTATAGTGTGTGATTTACATTTAGCTGGTCACCAAGCGCTCTTAGTCCTTTCAGATAAGAGAACTGAATCACATGGCCGCATGGAGCCCAGTTCCGGGGCATTAGGCTCACCGAGGGGGTGGGGCTATGGTGACTATTGCACTGTCATCCTTCATACACAGATGATGCTCAGATGCTAGCATCAAAAATCTATACCCAAATGCTGCTGCCAAGGGGAAATGTATGGACCATGTTTACACTGAAAACCTTGCACAAATGACTCCATCTTCTCAATATTCCAATCGGCACAAATACCCAAAGGAGGCATCTGGGGCAATATAAAAGCACACTTGAAAAGAAGGGCCTTGTAAAGTGCTCACCACACCCTCCTGCAGGGGAATCACTAACCTCTCTTTAAAGTGTAGCTGGGTTGCCACTTGCACAGAGAAACACGGAGATGCTGCTCAGGGGGCAGAGATTCATTGCAGTTGGGTGCACTGTCCCTGTTTGCTCCTGGCATAAATAAGGACTGTGCGCTCTGTATAATACAGCCCCTGATGTTATTTTACCCTGAAAAACATGCCAAGTGTCATGTCATCAGAGATGAAAAGTCTTTATTTGATCAATTGCACTGGGTTCCACAATGAGTCACTTGAGAGACCAGCCAACTATCAGCACTCTGCGTTTGCAAGCAGTAAAGCAATTCATGAATGAAATAAACCTCCAAGTACAAAGCGTAGTGACCTTCCTTTAGACAACACTGCTTATACAGAGACAGCTCTAACATGTTCAGCATTTCCACGGGGGTTGAGGCAAGCCCAGGCGGCAGCCGAATACAACATACAATTTAAAATTAACAATATAAACTATTCTGCAGACCACAGACTAAATAACCTGTATTGAAGGTACCCGCCAGCCGCCAAGTTTCCAAGGTCCATGCGAGACTATTTAGGACAGTATGGGCCTTTTTCTTAGAATCTGGGACTCATACTTAAACCAGCATAAAACCAAGGCTACAAGTTCCAGAATTCTGAAGAAAAACACAGCTGTGGCCCAACTAGTCAATATTAATCTTTTGTAGTCCCTTCGTAGGGATAGAAGACAGTGCTATCAGGTCTCCAAATTGAGAACCTAATTTACCCCTTATTTCTCTTGTTGCATATAACACGCACGAAGAGCCTCGGAGACCGCTTTTAGAACTGCTGCTGCTTGATTGGTTGAAACAATATCAGTTGCTTTCATTCTTGGTTTACTGACATAAACAAAGTGTTGTTTGATCAGAGAGTAGCTCGAGGCAGGTGTGTGTCCTGATAGCTAAGTGAGACACATGAATGTCTCAAGTCAGTACATTCAGTGTAGGGCCCTGCATGTCACCCCTCCCCCCCCACACACACACACACAAATTACAGTGATTTATTTCTTTGAAGCTATTGTTAGCATAACACATAAATGACTGAAAGTATATTATTTTCAACACGTTTACATTTTGTTGTCAAATAGCAAATTCTAAATGCTTTGAAAGCAGGAACATGAAAATAAGAAAGATACTGCTTATTTGCTTCAGGTATGGCAAGCACTGTGCTTTTACTTGTGTGTGTTCCCTTAAGAAATTAATGCATTCTGTGAGTTGTAGTCTACGTTTGCTTCGATTAACTAATACATCTGGTAATCATTTACAACAAAGTCCAGAACTGGATTCAAAGTGTTTGGTCTGGATGAAGTGGTCTACAAACCCAAGTGTGCCTCGTGTTAGCAATGGAGACCTTGAAGGTATTTGTAATGGTACTTACGTATGTTTATAGCAAAGAGGCCAAGGAAAGAATGTTCACTCAGAGCTGTGCATTGTCTGTAGGTCTCTTATTCTGACTGCATGAGTGCATGTAGGTCTCACGTCGACCCGCAGACTCAGCGAGTCTGCTCAATTTTCAACTGCGGTAGTTAGTCACACTATACCCGTCTTGGGCCGGGCCCGGTGAGAGCCAACTTCTGTGGTGTAAGTATAGCTTTTGAACTCAGCGCGCTGAACATCACTAAGTCAGCAGACTTTGGAGTATACCGCTCTGTGCAGGCTGCGGCTCATATGATCTCTGCTGCTGCCAGCAGGGCTGGGAAGGTAGCGTGCGGTGGACCGCTCTAATGATTTTTAGAGGGTTGAAGATAATGAGCTTATTTCTTTTGAATATATACAGCCTGGTTGTGATCGCCTGAGGCTTGCCAATGCCGTGCTGTCTGCGGCGGGCTGACTGTAGAGTCAGCGAGCCAGCTGACTGCTGCCCTTCTAATTCTGGTGCTTTACAGCAGTTTTAAGATGTCCTTCGAGTTTATAGTTGCTCAAATGGGTGTAATTTGATATTTATGTTTTCCTCGTCTTCCTCTTGCTCGCGAGAAAGTGTCACTCATAGTTGTTGATATGTCACTCATAATTACAATGAAGTTATGAAAATGTCACACATAGCAATCTGAAACCTTGGCAGCTATGGTGAACAATGACACTTTCAGTGTGTCTGCACATTGGCGTCCTGCAACTCCTTTCCGCCTCTGTTTACACAACCTGCACATTGGCGTCCTGCAATTCCTTTCCGCCTCCCTTTACACAACCACCATGGAATTTCTAGTCACTGAAACCTGCCGTATGAAAAGGCGCCTGTTCTCTTCCAAACGCTCAACCTTCGGCGCCTATTAAGGTTTACAGGCACTACATAAATGCACCTGCACAGAGCTTGCCTTATAGCGCCATGGATACTTAAATAAAAGCACACAATCTCCCCCGCAGCCTCGCTTTACTAACAAAACAATATAGCAAGTTTAAAAACACGGCGTGTGCTTTTTAGGGTCATCTGCCTTGTTTGCAGACTTGCTGTATTGTTTTGGTAGTAAAGCGAGGCTGCGGGGGAGATTGTGTGCTTTTATTTAAGTATCCATGTTAATTGCAGTCCCTTCACGAGCTGCGATTAACATGGATACTTAAACAAAAGCACTCAATCTGCCCGCAGCCTCGCTTTACTATCAAAACAATACAGCAAGTCTGCAAACAAGGCAGATTACCTTAAAAAGCACACACCGTGTTTTTAAACTTGCTGTATTGTTTTGATAGTAAAGCGAGGCTGCGGGGGAGATTGAGTGCTTTTGTTTAAGTATCCATGTTAATCGCAGCTCGTGAAGGGGCTGCAATTAACATGGATACTTAAATAAAAGCACACAATCTCCCCGCAGCCTCGCTTTTACTAATAAAGAAACACAGCAAACAAACAGGGCAATACAAAAGCACACGCAGCAGAAACAAAAGGACAGCAAGTGGCCACATTAGAACACTTACCTCCGCTCCCGAGTGTTAACTTCAAAGTGGTCACTTCCGCCGCCGTCCTCCGCAATCTGGAAATGCCCGTTTTTCGCGCCGTGCGCCTTTTAAAATCGGCGGCGGCGCGAATACTCTCGCGGGATGTGCCGTCTGTGCGCGCTCCACTCATGGCACTGCGCGCTCGGGGGTAGAGAAGTGCGCGGGCGCGCGCATTATTGGGAACAGTGGTTAGGACATTATGTTTTTGCCCGTTTTTTCAATATCATATCCTAATGTTACTAAATAGGGTTTATTTGGGTAGATATACAATCCTATTAGTAAAGTCAACCCCAACCAGTTCTTTAAATTAAATTAAACGTATGCGAGAGAGAGGCTGTGGAGAGGAGGGGCACTGTTGGAGAGTGGTAGTGAGGGAATCCGTGGAGGAGGTGACAAGTGGGTGAGGGCGCCAAAATACAATTGGCGCACCGGGTGCCACCAGCGCTTAAGCTACCCCTGCATGCAATCTGCCCACCATGGACTCAGCAAACAGCAGGGATTACAATGATCACCCGTGTCGTGTGAATCTAATTAGTTCCCATTCTTCCAACACCATATTGTTCATTAGAATCTTAAAATGTAGCTTCCACGATATTAACCAATTTAAGTCCATTGACCTTCTAAATATTCTCCACCAAGAGTTTGACTCCTAGAAGAAATAACAATGGCAATAAATGGTCGGAGGCGCACCTAATACCATTCGGTCGGGAAAAAATCCAGGCGAATGCCTGTTTCCCGACCAATCCGCACATACGTCCGAACGAGCAAGTACGATGCGCACAACTGCCCAAATCCCGACCCAGTCGTACTCACCCAATACAGGACCTGAACTCAGACCGAGGCAGAGCCGCACGGAAGCAAAAATGCAGCCCCGTCCAGCCGGACAAGTACGATGCGCTTCCCGTACGCGCCGAACCCGTCGCTAGGCACGGCACGTCAAAGCATCCGGGAGAGGCGCACATAAGCTCCGATTCGCGCCACAACACGATCCACGGCTACGAGACGAACACGCCAGCGACGAGGACGAGGCGAAGCAAAGAGAAAGAGGAACGAGACGAACCAACCATGAATCCCTTCGTGCCGATCCTACCAATATTCTACCTCTATTACCGGAACAGGCACGGACGCGTACGGCGCAGAAGGTAAGTCAGACACCAACAACAAAAACAAACTACACGTACCCGACACATCACACACAGAGGGATGCAGAAATACCCACACCAGCAACAGCAGCACCATAGGGGCGGGATGGCCCCTCACCAATGCCACACATACACATAGGGGCCTGTATGCCTACCACTACTACCACCCCTACCCAGGGTGGGCTGGATGCCTGTCACTACTACCACCTCTACCCATGGGGGGCTGGATGCCTACCACCACTACCACTTACCCAGGGGTGCCAGATGCCTACCACCACTACCACCCCTTACCCAGGGGGTGCCAGATGCCTACCACTACTATCACCTCTACCCAGGGGTGCCAGATGCCTACCACTACTACCACCTCTACCCAGGGGTGCCAGATGCCTACCACTACTACCACCTCTACCCAGGGGGTGCCAGATGCCTACCACTACTACCACCCTTACCCAGGGGTGCCAGATGCCTACCACTACTACCACCTCTACCCAGGGGTGCCAGATGCCTACCACTACTACCACCCTTACCCAGGGAGTGCCAGATGCCTACCACCACTACCACCCTTACCCAGGGGTGCCAGATGCCTACCACTACTACCACCTCTACCCAGGGGTGCCAGATGCCTACCACTACTACCACCTCTACCCAGGGGTGCCAGATGCCTACCACTACTACCACCTTACCCAGGGGGTGCCAGATGCCTACCACTACTACCACCCTTACCCAGGTGGTGCCAGATGCCTACCACTACTACCACCTCTACCCATGGGGGGCTGGATGCCTACCACCACTACCACCCTTACCCAGGGGGTGCCAGATGCCTACCACTACTACCACCTCTACCCAGGGGGTGCCAGATGCCTACCACTACTACCACCTCTACCCAGGGGGTGCCAGATGCCTACCACTACTACCACCTCTACCCAGGGGGTGCCAGATGCCTACCACTACTACCACCTCTACCCAGGGGTGCCAGATGCCTACCACTACTACCACCCTTCCCAGGGGTGCCAGATGCCTACCACTACTACCACCCTTACCCAGGTGGTGCCAGATGCCTACCACTACTACCACCTCTACCCAGGGGGTGCCAGATGCCTACCACTACTACCACCCTTACCCAGGGGGTGCCAGATGCCTACCACTACTACCACCTCTACCCTGGGGGTGCCAGATGCCTCCCACTACTACCACCTCTACCCAGGGGGTGCCAGATGCCTACCACTACTACCACCCTTACCCAGGGAGTGCCAGATGCCTACCACCACTACCACCCTTACCCAGGGGTGCCAGATGCCTACCACTACTACCACCTCTACCCAGGGGTGCCAGATGCCTACCACTACTACCACCTCTACCCAGAGGGTGCCAGATGCCTACCACTACTACCACCCTTACCCAGGGGGTGCCAGATGCCTACCACTACTACCACCCTTACCCAGGTGGTGCTAGATGCCTACCACTACTACCACCTCTACCCAGGGGGTGCCAGATGCCTACCACTACTACCACCTTACCCAGGGGTGCCAGATGCCTACCACTACTACCACCCTTACCCAGGTGGTGCCAGATGCCTACCACTACTACCACCTCTACCCATGGGGGGCTGGATGCCTACCACCACTACCACCCTTACCCAGGGGGTGCCTGATGCCTACCACTACTACCACCTCTACCCAGGGGGTGCCAGATGCCTACCACTACTCCCACCTCTACCCAGGGGGTGCCAGATGCCTACCACTACTACACCTCTACCCAGGGGGTGCCAGATGCCTACCACTACTACCACCCTTACCCAGGGGGTGCCAGATGCCTACCACTACTACCACCCTTACCCAGGTGGTGCCAGATGCCTACCACTACTACCACCCTTACCCAGGGAGTGCCGGATGCCTACCACCACTACCACCCTTACCCAGGGGGTGCCAGATGCCTACCACTACTACCACATCTACCCAGGGGGTGCCAGATGCCTACCACTACTACCACCTCTACCCAGGGGGTGCCAGATGCCTACCACTACTACCACCCTTACCCAGGGGGTGCCAGATGCCTACCACTACTACTACCCTTACCCAGGTGGTGCCAGATGCCTACCACTACTACCACCTCTACCCATGGGGGGCTGGATGCCTACCACCACTACCACCCTTACCCAGGGGGTGCCAGATGCCTCCCACTACTACCACCTCTACCCAGGGGGTGCCAGATGCCTACCACTACTACCACCTCTACCCAGGGGGTGCCAGATGCCTACCACTACTACCACCTCTACCCAGGGGTGCCAGATGCCTACCACTACTACCACCCTTACCCAGGGGTGCCAGATGCCTACCACTACTACCACCCTTACCCAGGTGGTGCCAGATGCCTACCACTACTACCACCTCTACCCATGGGGGCTGGATGCCTACCACCACTACCACCCTTACCCAGGGGGTGCCTGATGCCTACCACTACTACCACCTCTACCCAGGGGTGCCAGATGCCTACCACTACTCCCACCTCTACCCAGGGGTGCCAGATGCCTACCACTACTACCACCCTACCCAGGGGTGCCAGATGCCTACCACTACTACCACCTCTACCCATGGGGGGCTGGATGCCTACCACCACTACCACCCTTACCCAGGGGGTGCCAGATGCCTACCACTACTACCACCTCTACCCAGGGGGTGCCAGATGCCTACCACTACTACCACCTCTACCCAGGGGTTGCCAGATGCCTACCACTACTACCACCTCTACCCAGGGGTTGCCAGATGCCTACCACTACTACCACCCTTACCCAGGGGGTGCCAGATGCCTACCACTACTACCACCCTTACCCAGGGGGTGCCAGATGCCTACCACTACTACCACCTCTACCCATGGGGGGCTGGATGCCTACCACCAACACCACCCCCACTCATAGGATGGACAATGCATGACACAACCAGCACACTACAACCTAGGGAATGCAAGAAAAAGACATCCCCCCAACACCATGACAAGCGTGTGTAGACTGTGTCAAATGCCTACAACACTGAATATGACTTTGAACATACAATGTGACCCCCTATCACATGTGCCACACATATATGTGTGTGGCCCCCACAATGCAAGCAGGCCATGACCATTTTGGCAATGGGGATCAAAACCCCATCATCACAGTGAGCAAAATGTAAGTGTGGGGTCCATAGCCGAAGCACATTTTGAACATTGTGGCAATGGGGTCCAAACCCCCATCATCACAGTGACCAAAAGGTAAGTGTGGGGTCCATAGCGACTGTGCCAACACCCTCGCCCCGCTGAAAAATCTCACCTACAGTGACACCACCAAAAGAGCCTGCTGGTTCACCTCGGAACTCCTAGCTTCCAAGCGTACCTGCCGGAAACTAGAGAAGAAATGGCACAGTGATAAGACACCGGACAGCCACGCAGCCCACAAAGACGCCATCCGTAACCACCACCACCTCATCAAGTCCGCCTAGAGAATCTCCTTCAAAGACCGCCTCGACAACAACGCACACAACAGCAAGGAGCTTTTCAACATCGTGAAGGAACTCTCCAACCCCAGCTCCAACACCAACGACATCCCGCCGTCGCAACCCCTGTGCGATTCCCTCGCCACCTTCTTTCACCGCAAGATCGCCGACATCCACGACAGCTTCAACACCCAGACAGCCCCAACTAAGATCGATGCACCAGACCCGCCGCACACCATCGACCACGACCCCCTGCCAGCCTGGGCCAGCGTGAACATCGAGGACACCATCAAGACCATGAGCACAATACACTCCGGCTCCCCGTCAGACCCTTTCCCGCACCACATCTTCAACAAAGCCAGCAGCTCCATCGCACCCCACCTGTGCAACATCATCAATCTCTCCTTCGAGACTGCGACCTTCCCAGAGAGCTGGAAACATGCAGAGATCAACGCCCTACTCAAAAAACCCAAGGCGGACCCGAGAGACCTCAAGAACTTCCGGCCCATCTCCTGCTTCCGTTCCCAGCCAAGGTCATCGAGAAGATAGTCAACAAACAGCTAACCCGATACCTCGAAGAAAACAGCATCCTGGACCCATCCCAATCGGGGTTCCGCAGCAACCACAGCACTGAGACTGCCCTCATCGCCGCCACCGACGACATCAGGATCCTGCTGGACAACGGTGAGACCGCAGCCCTCATCCTGCTGGACCTCTCCGCCGCCTTCGACACTGTCTGCCACCGCACTCTACGCGCACGCCTCCACGACGCAGGGATCCGAGACAAGGCCCTGGAATGGGCCACCTCCTTCCTCGCCGGCAGAACCCAGAGAGTCCGCCTCCCACCATTCCGATCCGAAGCCTCCGAGATCATCTGCGGCGTACCCCAGGGATCGTCCCTCAGCCCAACACTGTTCAACATCTACATGGCCCCGCTCGCACGCATCGCCAGACAGCACGACCTCAACATAATCTCCTACGCCGACGACACTCAACTGATCCTCTCCCTCACCAAGGACCCCCTCGCCGCCAAATCCAACCTCCACGAAGGAATGAAGGCCGTCGCCGATTGGATGAAGATCAGCCGACTAAAACTGAACACGGAGAAGACAGAGGTCCTCATCCTCGGCTCCAACCCCTCAGCCTGGGACGACTCCTGGTGGCAAACGACGCTGGGAGCAGCCCCGACACCCATCGACCACGCACGCAACCTGGGAGTCATCCTCGACTCAACGCTCTCCATGGCCAAGCAAGTCAACGCAGTCTCATCCTCCTGCTTCAACACCCTCCGCATGCTTCGCAAGATCTACAGGTGGATCCCGACAGACACAAGAAGAACAGTCACCCAGGCCCTCGTCAGCAGCAGACTTGACTATGGGAACGCCCTCTACGCGGGAGCCCCGGCCAAGCTCATCAAGCGACTGCAACGCATACAAAACGCCTCCGCACGCCTGATCCTCGATGTACCACGCCACAGCCACATCACCCCCCACCTGAGGAACCTGCACTGGCTCCCCGTCGACAGGAGAATCTCCTTCAAACTCCTCACCCACGCACACAAGGCACTCCACAAGACTGGCCCAGCCTACCTCAACAGACGACTCCTCTTCTACGTCCCCAACCGCCAACTCCGCTCCGCCGACCTCTCCCTCGCCATCGTCCCTCGCATTCGAAGAACCACCACCGGCGGCAGATCCTTCTCCCACCTCGCCGCCAAGACCTGGAACACCCTTCCACTAAGCCTACGACAGACCCAAGACCTGCTGACCTTCAGGAGGCTACTCAAGACCTGGTTGTTCGACCAGTAGCAGCATCCCCCCCCCCTTTTTTCCCCAGCGCCTTGAGACCCTCGCGGGTAAGTAGTGCGCTTTACAAATTCTGTGATTGATTGAAGCACATTTTGAACATTGTGGCAATGGGGTCCAAACCCCCATCATCACAGTGACCAAAAGGTAAGTGTGGGGTCCATAGCTGAAGCACATTTTGAACATTGTGGTAATGGGGTCCAAACCCCCATCATCACAGTGACCAAAAGGTAAGTGTGGGGTCCATAGCTGAAGCACATTTTGAACATTGTGGCAATGGGGTCTAAACCCCATCATCACAGTGACCAAAAGGTAAGTGTGGGGTCCATAGCTGAAGCACATTTTGAACATTGTGGTAATGGGGTCCAAACCCCCATCATCACAGTGACCAAAAGGTAAGTGTGGGGTCCATAGCTGAAGCACATTTTGAACATTGTGGTAATGGGGTCCAAACCCCCATCATCACAGTGACCAAAAGGTAAGTGTGGGGTCCATAGCTGAAGCACATTTTGAACATTGTGGCAATGGGGTCCAAACCCCCATCATCACAGTGACCAAAATGCAAGTGTTGACAAACAAAAAGCTGCAACTGCCAAACTGCATGGATGATTCCTGGTCACAGAGCATAAAACACATCAGTGGCAAAGTAGTGCATGTGTCCCATTGCAACATAGATTGGGGGAGGCAAATACTGCAGTGCAAATAAGACATACCTTTGGCCATGTGCAGACAAACATCACCCATGGGGGCTGACACTGTCAACATTCATCAATGACACAATGACAGAAGTGACCATCAGAATGCAGACCCACATATTTGCACCAATGGGCACACAAATGCAGATACCCTGTGGAGACTGTAGATGTGAGGTGAACAGATACCATACCATGGCAGCAATGGGACACACAAACCATGATCATTGTGCTGACCGATGACCTAGGAGTCCCAGGGACAGCAGGGGAAACCCACCAAACAACATACTGCCAATGGCACACCAAAGATATGCCAATGCTGTGGTGCAGATGCACAAACACAAACAGGCAGACCCACACTGCACAACAAACACAACAGGTGAGGGGGGGGGTGCTAGTGTCCCCAGGCAACCACACAACACATGAGGAGGCCTGAATACCAATTACACAGATGTGCATACAGTACCACACAAAGGTAACTCATGGATCCAAATCCCCTATGTGGGCAATCAGGCATTGTCAGATGAGAGGGAGCACAAATCACACATGTCACACAAGCATGTAGGAACAGCAACTGACACAGCAAGACACAGACACACCACAGCACTACCCCCAGGGCCCCCACAATGTGGTGACCCTGGGCTGCATTACAATCCCACTGTGATGACAAAGCTAAATGTCGTTCACACTGTGAACCACAGTCATGTGTCCTGAGCAACAAACTACCATCACACCTACTCAAGCACAAATCAATCAGCACGGCCAGTAAGCCAAGGCCAACATGGAGGCAGGGGTCTAGCCGGGCAACAACTCTCATCTGCACACACTCAACACCACACACCTCGACCTCCAACAATGTGCAGTAGTGAAGCACACATGCACTGGTGACATTGCACATGCACCCATGACAATCCCAGGGTGGTGGGTGGGAACCAAGGTGCAGAAACACATCACACATGGCCACTCAACAAGACTCCTGAATGTCTGACACACTGCACACTACGCTGTACATGGACATGACGGCAATACCACACCAACCAATGGGATCCCAGCCACAGTCACACACCAATGAAGAAGCCAAGGTCACCCACAAAGAACACACCTAGACAACTACCAACATTGCAGCCCGGACCCTGAGGAGTGCCAGCGGTCACACACACAACGTGTCACAATCACTGAAAGATAACACAAACTGGAAATCACATGACAGGTGTAAACAACAAGTGCCAAGGGGAATCCTGACTGTGACCCATCTGCGTCTGCACACAAACTCAGCCCTGACAGCAAACACACCTATGGGTGACACCCTGATGACCAGTAATGTGCCATGCACCCACATCACAGAGAATCCAGGGAGAAGACTTGGGGGGAACATATGTCAAATCAGCAAGCATCACAAACAGGTACAACACTAGGGATCCCAGCATGCACAGCAAAACGGAAGTGAACACACAGACATGCACATACAACACACACCTTGGGCGCAGGCAATGTCGCAGGAGTACACACTGCCATGAGGGGACTCCACTCCTGTGTGAGGAAAGCTGTGCCATATGTTGCCTCAGTAGGGCTCCATCATGTCAGCTGAGCACTTGGTCACACAGTCAACAATTAGCACCAAATGAAGGCTCCCGTCACATCAGCCTGGTCATGGGAGTGCCAACGAAATCATCAGCACAGATCCAACACACTTGTATAGCAATGTTGCACTGACAACACAGATGAGTCCTTCCCCATTGATGCCCAAACCTGCATGTCCAGTGGAGATGGCCACACGGTCAGGGAAGTAGACTAATTGAACAATGGCAGGCACAACAGATGTGCAGGGGTGGAAGCCACAGATGTGAAATTGCTAATGTAAGTAGGAAATCCCATTGCCAAATATTGAACACATGACACCCTCAGATGCTGCTAAGGATGACATGGATACACCACAGGATAGGACACATTCCCCCTGGACCACATGTGTTCCTGCACAGTAACACTTCATTATCATGAGACCAAATATCACCATCACTGCAGCAAGGGCATGGTTAGCATCATCAACAACATGTACATCAGAAGCAAAAGCACTAGAGAACAGAAAGGTGCTTTATTCAGCATATGTGGGTCTAACAGTTGATGTCCAGCAAACAATTAACAAAGGCCAATGGCCAGTCCAACATGAAAGTCAAAACAGGGTGACAGTGGCAGATATCACCCTACGCATGCCTGCACTGATGACAACAAGGGACAATCCCCTCGGAGGGGCATACGGGGGGGCAGGCCAGGCACCGCAGGGACAGGATCATGGCTCACCAGAAGGAGGCAGGGAAGGGGTGGTGGGTGCTGGAGAGCCACTGACAACTGCAGTGGAGGTGTCTGACATGGTGTGTGCCGGCACAAGTGGGGGCATGACTCTGATGGTGTGGGTGCCGGCAAGACTGCAGGGGACCGTGCAGATGGAGTGGACAGGTTCCCCACTGCAGTGCCCAAGTCAGACAGGGTGGTAGTGGACTCCACTGCAGTGCCTACCTCCAGGGGAGGAGAATGGGGATCAGGTAAGGTGGGCAGGACAGAGGGGAGGACACCGTCTCCACACCAGTGGCACAGACAAGCGCAGCGGGGGGTGTGGGGCCGGAAGAGCAAGTGGCAGGGGGAGAAGGCCGGATCCTTTTGGGGATGGTGTATCTGTGGGTGGGGGAACCTGGGGCAGGGTGTGGTGGGGGCACCTGTGGAGTGGGGGCCTGAGGGATGGAGGAAGGAGACTTGGTGCCTGAGCTGCAGGGCGGCGGCGGGGTCTTGCTCTTCCGGGTCCGGGGGGACTTGCAGGTGGGGGCGTCAGTCGGTCTGCGCCTGGGGGAGGGTGTCCAGGGGCGAGGGGCACTCCGCTCCGTGTGGGTGGGCTTCCTCTTCCCCCTGAATGCTGTATCAGCTGGATCGGAGGGGAAGAGGCCGAGGTCACTGAGGAAGAGCCGCTGGGTCTTTGGGGTTGCAGGTGAGGCAACAGAGGGGGCTTTGGAGGGAGTGGCAACTGTGGACTGCGCAGTGCTCGTGGATGCGTGTGTGTGTGACTGGGCCCCATCCCCTGTGAGTGTGGTTTCAGTCCGCTGACTGTGCGTGCGTGTGCGTCTTGTCTGTGGCGTGTGTGTCTGTGTGCTGCTCGTGTCTGTGCTGGTGTGTGCCTGTGCCGGTGTGTGTGTGCTTGGGACAGGTAAGGTGCTGGGGAGTGTGGATGGGGCAGAGACAGGAGGGGTGAGGGACTGTTGGAGGAGGGACACTGCTGCCGTCAGGGAGGAGTCCATGGACCTATTGCCCCTCTGTAGGGCAGACATGCCCGATGAGATGCCCTCCATGAACGACACCAGCTGAGTCAACAGAGTGGTGTGTGCATGGAGGACACTCAGCATCGCTGTCTGACCTACATGGAGCTGGCGAAGGAGGTACACAGACTCCTCACTCAGGGCAGCAGGGGACACAGGGGCAGGGGTGCGGTGCCTGGCCCGAAGGAGACACGCTCCCGAACATGGGAGCCTCCACGGACCTCGGGAATGGGAGCCGATGGGAGGGCGGTGGTGGTGGTGGTGGCGGGGACAGCAACACTAGCTGGGGTGTGGTGGCTGCTGACACCCGCCTCCATAAGGGAGTCATCCTCCGAGCTGCTGTGGTCCTCAGCTGAGGTGGATGGTGCTGAGGACTCCTCGGTGTGGCTCCCCTCGCCCTCCGTGCCACTGGGTCCCTCCGACCACTCCTCGGCTGCTGACCCAGTCTGGCTCTGCGGCTCCTCCTGGTCCGTGGAGCTGTCCCCTCCTGTGGCCGTGGATGTATCTGCAAACAATAGGGAAACAGACAGACATCAGTCACCTGCACCGAACGCACACACCACAGTAAGTACAGCACAATACAGAGCAAGGCCTGGCATCCTTAGTTGAACATTGCTTAAATTGCCCAAACAGAATAGGAGAAGCCAATTGTCAGTCTGATCGTCAACCATGGCACTCACATCCCACCTGGCCTTGCACCCATCTGTCTGGCGTCCGTTGGCTGGCAATACCCCAGTGTGGACACATGCACCACCTACACAGTAGTTGGACGGTGCAGAGAACACGGTGAAGCATGTGAACATGCACACATCACAACTCTTGCCACTGAGTCAGTACAGGTGTCCGGATGAAAGTGATGCCCAGAGTCAGATATATGAAATGCATGTGATGCATACCAGCGACAGACACCATGATGCACCCATGTGCTGATAGCCATTGCCACTATGGTGTGCATGTAGCACATGTCACTCCCCTGCAGGATCACTCATAGGAAGTCACATGCCATGGCACAGGCATGCCTGCTAAGTCATACATCACTGTCTCCAGTCACATGGGCAGGGCAGCCACACAACAACAGTCTGCACTGTGTCACAATAGTAGGTCATGGGGAATGCAAGTCCTGGAGCTGAACAAGTGCACATGTACATCCCCCACACACCACATCATCTGAACCCTTATCTGTCCAGGTCATACTGATTGGACATATGGGTGACCTGTAACACAAGCCTCTGAACCTGAGCACCTCACAATCTGCTGTGAATGGGAACCAGCTGCATGGACTTCACATTCGCATACCCCAGTCTGCACGGTCAGGTGTTCAAACACCTATGTGTCACACAAGTATCGTCTCCTATGGTCACATCTCCGGTGGCATGCTGAGCCCCAACCTATAAACACCCCAGGAGTCCTGACATCGAAGCCACAGCACACTGACACAGAGGCTGACACCTGAGGGGACATATCACTGAGCACAACGTGTCAGCTGATACACGGGAGTGGGAGTACAGAGTGCATTGCATGGCCTGGAGTAGGCATGACTGTCCTGCCCCACATGAATGAGGGATGAACCCTGGACAGTAGGCAGCTGGCTAAGTATGTGTGACACACGTAATATACACACTCCTGGGGCCCAAACATTGTTCCCACCCGCAGCTTGGGTGTGTGCCAGTTACCCCAGGCACATGTGGTGGATCAGCTCAGCAATTGGACCACATATCAAAGTAACACGCAGATTACATGTCAGAACACAGGCATTGTGTAAGCAATGGACCCACCCATGATGCCCACCACAGTTAGGGGAACAGATGCTGTCCCCCACCTTGAGTCAAGCAAACTGCAAGGACACAGTACCCAAGTGACACAATTCCCTGACTGCAAGGGCCACACCTGGGTATCAGTTGAGGAGTGGGCAGTGCACAATTGAGGGACATGGGTCCTGGACCACATGACTGATGTGCTGTGGAAGTTTAACCAGGCCAGAGGAGGGCACATAGCATGGCAGACAAAGTTCACAATGCAGTCATGGACTCACCCCCTCCGTGCTGCTCCCTGGCCTTCAGCTGCCCATCCAGATCAGGGAAGACCACCGCCAGGATCCTGAGCATGTGGGGGGTCAGGGTCCGGTGTCCGCCCCTCCTGCGAGGAGGCGACAGCTTCAGCTGGACCCGTGCGATCCTCCGGGTCCAGCCCCGAAGGTCCTGCCACCTCTTCTGGCAGTTGCGGATCCGGCGCTTGTAGTCCCCCACGGATCTCACTGCCCGGACGATGGTCAGCCATATCTTCTGCTTCTGGTGGGCATCAACCTGTGAGGATGACAAAGTGAGAATGCTATTACTACACATGCAACATATCCGTGCATTACACAGTTGTGTATACATGTCTCAATCACAGGGGCACATGATGTACACAGGCAGTGCAACGATGGCCATGGACAGTATGCCAGCAGTTACTACATGGTATCATTGCCTGGGAAGTAAAACCTTGTTTAAATGCACTGTCACTGCACTATACCTGTCCAGTGCATGTAACTACACACTATGGGGGGTGACAACTACTCAGTGAGCCTGCTAGCCAGTGGCGTGCAGACTGTTAGCCTTGCTAGTCAGACAACATGCACATTTAGGAAGGCAGTGGACAGAACACTCACCTGCTCCCCTGCTTTCCCATACAGCTTGCTGTACTGTGGAAGGAGGCTGTCCAGCAGGGCCTGGTTCTCCTCAGTGCTGAAGGCTGGGGCTCTCTCCACAGTACGTGCCATTGCAGGTTCCAGAGGGTGCAGATACAGCAGCAGTGGTGGTGGCAGATGTCGTCCTGGAGCATGTAGTGCAGGCAAGTGAGCTCTCAGGGGAACAGCCAGCATTATATGTGTGCTGCAGAGGCAGTTACTGTCCCATGTGTCCAAAGTGATAGGTCCAAGTCGTTAGCATCTTCTGAATCTGGCCAATCCATGGAATTGCACCACTTACACACGCCCACAGCATCCTTCAAAAGTTCAACTTCATGACACCCATGAATTTGCAACATTGTTGTGGGTGACCAACTGAATTTCCAGCATCAGACTCGTTCAAGATTTGAAAACGCGTCCGTTGCCAGGCCAGGCCATAGCCAATGGGTGCGCACCGATCGGTCCATTGCTGTTCAACGCGTACCTAGGATACAACGCGTACCCGCACACATTGAATGCAATGGGCCGGCCGGGCACACCGATCGGTCCATTGCTGTTCAACGCGTACCTAGGATACAACGCGTACCCGCACACATTGAATGCAATGGGCCGGCCGGGCACACCGATCGGTCCATTGCTGTCCAACGCGTACCTAGGATACAACGCGTACCCGCACACATTGAATGCAATGGGCCGGCCGGGCACACCGATCGGTCCATTGCTGTCCAACGCGTACCTAGGATACAACGCGTACCCGCACACATTGAATGCAATGGGCCGGCCGGGCACACCGATCGGTCCATTGCTGTTCAACGCGTACCTAGGATACAACGCGTACCCGCACACATTGAATGCAATGGGCCGGCCGGGCACACCGATCGGTCCATTGCTGTTCAACGCGTACCTAGGATACAACGCGTACCCGCACACATTGAATGCAATGGGCCGGCCGGGCACACCGATCGGTCCATTGCTGTTCAACGCGTACCTAGGATACAACGCGTACCCGCACACATTGAATGCAATGGGCCGGCCGGGCACACCGATCGGTCCATTGCTGTTCAACGCGTACCTAGGATACAACGCGTACCCGCACACATTGAATGTAATGGGCCGGCCGGGCACACCGATCGGCCATTGCTGTTCAACGCGTACCTAGGATACAACGCGTACCCGCACACATTGACTGCAATGGGCCGGCCGGGCACACCGATCGGTCCATTACTGTTCTGTTCAACGCGTACCTAGGATACAACGCGTACCCGCACACATTGAATGCAATGGGCAATGTGTGCGCACCGATCGGTCCATTGCTGTCCAACGCGTATTGCGAATACAACGCGTACCAGCACACATTGAATGCAATGGCCAATGTGTGCGCACCGATCGGTCCATTGCTGTCCAACGCGTATTGCGAATACAACGCGTACCAGCACACACTGAATGCAATGGCCAATGTGTGCGCACCGATCGGTCCATTGCTGTCCAACGCGTATTGCGAATACAACACATACCAGCACACATTGAATGCAATGGCCAATGTGTGCACACCGATCGGTCCATTGCTGTCCAACGCGTATTGCGAATACAACGCGTACCAGCACACATTGAATGCAATGGCCAATGTGTGCGCACCGATCGGTCCATTGCTGTCCAACGCGTCCCTGTACATGTCACTGGCATATGTCACCATGCCTGTCACAGGAGAACATATGCCAGCCACATATACTTCCCAGGGAGTGAGGGGCACACCTACAACACCACAGCCTGTCCAAACTGTATCCTAAGGCATGTAAGTCTGCATTACCTATTCCGTGTATGGGGGTGAACATGTTGTTCTGTGGGTGTCACTTGGGGCAGCCACCCCCAGGCTGTGCACGTGTTCATGGGGACAGTATCCTTGGTGTTTCGTGTACATGACCACTGTGATGTGCAACTGTTCATATCTGAGCATGTGGCATGGTCACATTTCACGGTGGTGTATGTGTATGTCATGTCACATGCCCCCTGAGTCCCATGTGGAAGGTATGTTTAACCAAGGGTGACCCATTGGCACAATAGTGATGGTCCTCCACAGTCTGTGTGCATGTTGTGTTTACAATGTCTCGGATTTCATGTGCACAATGGGAGGCAGTCTCCACATCCACGTTGTTTGTGCATGGACTTTGATGTTGTGCGTGTGTGTGTCACAGACGTCCATGTCTGTCCTGCCGAGGCAACAGGGACCACTACCTGTGGGGGTCATGGTTGTTTTGCTGTGGTGTATACATGATACGCCATGTCATGCCAGTGCCCATGTGGCAATACAGGGTCCCTGGGAATCTACCTGTCGTTGAGCTGTGATGCCTGGGGCACATCTGTCCTCACATGTCACTGTGGGGTGTGATTGTAACGTGTCAGCAGGAGATGGGAAATGTGACATGTCCTCATGATACCCAATGGCACAACCTGGGACTTATTGATGCCACTTGTTGAACTGTGATGTTGGATGTTGGCCATGTATGTGCCATACATGTCCTTACGGAACTGCACACATCATGTACTTGTGCCTCATAATGATGTATCGTGTGATATTGAGTGTGTACAATGCCACATATGTGGGGTGAGTGACAATCTTTCTTTCTTCACCTATGCACTGCAGGGCACCAGCTGTCCATAGACCATTCCCTGACCTGGCAACGATGGTGGAACGTGACAGCATCCGACGGTACCGCTTCACCAGGCAGCTGATTGATGATTTGGCAGTGCGCTTGGCACCACACCTGCAACCTGGCCGGCCGTACCCTACAGCGCTGACCCCCAAGGTGAAGGTGATGGCAGCCCTACACTTCTTTGCCACCGGTACCTTTCAACACACTCTGGCGACTGCTGGTGGGATGTCACAGACCATGTTCAGCCGTGTGCTCCGCGATGTATTGGAGGCTATGTTGATATACCTGAACCAGTACATCTATTTCCCTAGACTCCAGCAACTCACTGACGTGAAGAGTGACTTCTATGCCCTGGGGAGGATGCCGCATGTCATTGGCTCCATTGATGGGACACATGTGGCTTTGGTACCACCACAGGCCCAGGAGCAGGCATACAGGAACCGCAAGCACTACCACTCGGTCAATGCACTGGTGGTCTGTCTTGCAGATGTGACCATCTCACACGTGTGTGCCCGTTTCCCCGGTTCTGCACACGATGCCTACGTGATGAGGAGTAGTCGCATCCCGAGGATGATGTCACAGATGCGGAACCAGCGTGCCTGGCTTGTTGGTGTGTACTGACTTTGTACCATTGTGTGTGTTCTGCAATGTAGTGTTCCACCCTCTTTTCCAACTCAGCTAATGTGCAATTGTCTGTATGTAGGTGACTCCGGATATCCCAAAATGCCGTGGTTGCTGACGCCCCTCAGGAACCATGTGACACCAGCCCAGATGCGCTACAATGAGGCACATGGTCGGACGAGGAGAGTGATTGAGCGGACATTTGGTCTCCTGAAGAGCCGCTTCCGCTGCCTGGACAAGACAGGAGGGTCCCTCCCATATGCCCCGGCAAAGGTGTGCAAGATTGTCATCGTCTGCTGCATGCTACACAACCTGGCAGTGCGGAAGGAGTTGCCTCGCATCCTGGATGACGATGACCAACGTCCGCCACCTGTGGAGGATCCTGGCCTGGACCACGATGCCAGTGATGATGATGATGGTGATGTCCGCACACAGCTCATCACCAACTTCTTCAGCTGAATGTAAGTATCCAGAGATGTCATGTAACTGATGTGAGTTTGCATGATATGTGTTGGTGGTGCTCTGGTGCTGTTTGAGTGTGTCCATGTGCTACATGACTGTATGCGTGTAGCGATGTGTCCTTACAGGTAGTCTGTACTCCCCAACAGTGTTGACATGCTAACTTGGTTCTGGGTGGGTATCTTGTGACATGTATTGGGCATGAGTATTGCAGTTCTGTCCTGTTCTTCAGTGCTTTTGACTGTGTGTCATTTCTGTCCTTCACAGGGTACTTTCAGAGTCGTTTGGTCAACTGTGATCCCCGACACCGTGATTCGACTTCCAGGGTGGTAGCTGTCGTGTCCCTACAGGTGATGTGCACCACACCCATGGACTTCCTTCCTTCTACACTTGTTGACTGTGTGCCCGCTGCCAGGTGGGATTACCTTGCATCTGTGGTGGTTACAACATGTTGCAAATGTGTAATAAACCTGTGCTTCACTTTGTGATGTGCGTTGTCTGTGGTCACATATCTGACTGACATTTGCTTACTGCACCAGTGGGCTAGTTAACACAGACTGTGAATAGGTGTTGGGTCTGTGCAATGCAACGTATTTCCTGGCAACATCAGTGTAGGCGATGAGTCAGATGGCCATGGTGTGTATGTGTGGTGTAGCCCTGGTGGTGTGCCTCCCTCATATGTGTGACGTCGCCATGACTCACATGCCGGTGTTGTACTTGCTGTAGCAGTTAGCATGCACAGTGTCATTTCCCAGATCATCATCGCCACTTCAGAGACAACGTAGGAATCACAACAGAGGCAAGTATGGTGTATTAGTGAGTTTATTGACATACATGTGTGAGTATAGTGCACAGGATGGTGGGTGCTGTATATTGTGATTGTAATCCAAAGTTCCTAGATGATTTGGAAGTCCTGGTAGCAGAAATGTCCAGAGTAAAGTCCACAGTCATCTGAGACATTGGTCCAACTTGAGCTCCCCATGTCATGTGGGAGAGTTGTGTTGCAGTCAACAGGGTGAACAGTTTGCGCACAAAGGTGATTATCCAGAACAGGTTTTGGCTTCCTGGGGTTGCACATGGCCATCGGCCTCTCACTTGCCCCTCCTCGGACGGCCCCTCTTCTTTGGGGGGACCCTCAAGTGCAGGCTGCTGCGGTGCAGGGGACTCTCCGCCAGAGTCATCCTCCCTCCCTGTGGCAGTTGCAGTTGTTTCAGCACCAGATGTTGTGGGCACACAGGGAGGTGTTGACTGGTTGCTGCTCATCTGGCGGAGGCATTGCAATATGTCCCTATGCACCGCCGTCATCTCTTGCAGTGTGTCCCACTTGGACTCCAAGCGGGACATGTGTGAGTCCAAGCGGGCATGATGGGCAGCCTGCTGCTGTTTAATGTCCCTGAGGAGCCCCACTACCTGGCTGAGCTCTCCGGTGCTGGACTGGTACGCATCGGCTATGCGTGCCAGTTGTGGGTCATCATGCAGTCCAGACCCCTCTGCAAGCAGCGACCTATGTCTCCCACCCCTACCCCCTGGCGACACGTGCAGTACCTGAGGTGGCACGCACAGGTGACCCTGGGCCCCCTTGGGGGTTGTTGGTGGTGTTGGTGTCCATGGCCCCACGTTGGTCCAGGGTCCCTGTGCTGGTGGTGGTGGTGCTCCTTGGTCTTTCCATGTCGGCAGGGGTGGTATGTGTGTTGACAGTCGTTGGAGGGGTGGGTGCAGGGGGTGCAGCTGGTGGTCCTGCTGGTGCTGCATGATGACTTGCTCCGGAGGTGCCAGGTTGGTCTTCTTCATCCGAGGAGGGCAGAGGCTGTTCCACACCAGTGAGCTCCGTATCCTCTTGAGCCTGGGACGGGGACTCCTCAGCGTCTGCTGCTGTGTCCCCATCATCACCTGTTTTTGGGAGACACACACAATGTATGTTATGTTTCTGCAGGCATCAATGGTTGACACACCTGACAGTTGTGACTGTGCCTCTGGATGCGGGCCTGTACATTGCATTGTCCTAAGTTGTCACAGTCAGGGGTTGATATTGGTGTAGCACATTGTCCTGCATTATTTGGGCATTTCTATGTGAATGTTGGGGTGTGTACATGGTCTGCATTGGTTGTATTTGGTTGACATCCGGCCCTCCTTCCCACCCAGCCAGATATCCCACCATGGAACGTGCTTCCATTGCAGGGAGTGCAAGTTGTCTTTCAGGATGTCAGTCAGTGGTGTCCTGCTGTTGGTTGGTGCACAGTTGCCAGCAGGGCCTTGTGCTCCCCACAGCAGTAGCCAGTGTCAGCCATCTTGTCAGTTGTTTTCCACTCCCTGTGATGTGGGCATGGTTCATGGTGGTGTTGATGTGCGCATTGTGAGGGTGAGCAATATCTGTGACTACCACTCCCATCATGCTATTGCCTCCACCCCCCTTCCCAGCATGCCCATACTTCCTTCCTTTTGAGTGTACTTCACTGTGTGTGGGTGTGACAGCAATGGCAAGATGGCTGACAGTGGTGTCCTGCTGTTGGTTGTTGGCCAGTTCCCAGCATGGCCTTGTGCTCCCCACAACAGAGCACCAGTGTCAGACATCTTTGATGGGGCTTTACACTCTCTGTGAGGTGTGCATGCTTCAGTGTGTGCTTGCTGGGCCATGTGGGGGGGATGTTGAGCTGTGACTACCACTCCCATCATGCTATTGCCTCCACCCCCTTCCCAGCATGCCCATACTTCCTTCCTTTTGAGTGTACTTCACTGTGTGTGGGTGTGACAGCAATGGCAAGATGGCTGACAGTGGTGTCCTGCTGTTGGTTGTTGGCCAGTTCCCAGCATGGCCTTGTGCTCCCCACAACAGAGCACCAGTGTCAGACATCTTTGAAGTGGCTTTTGACTCCCTGTGAGGTGTGCATGCTTGGGTGTGTTCTTGCTGGGCCATGTGGGTGGGGGATGTTGGGCTGTGACTACCACTCCCATCATGCTTTTCCCTCCACCCCCTTCCCAGCATGCCCATGCTTCCTTCCTTTTGACTCAGCTTCCCTGTGGGGTTGTGTGCCTGTGCTGACAAGATGGCTGACAGTGTTATCCTGGGGTTTGTTTTGCTACAAGTCCCATGCGTGTCCCTGTGCTTCACACTGCATGACCCAGGCTTGTGGTTCTTTGAGGGATATTTGATTGGTGTGTGAGGCAATGCTTTCTCCCAGGTGAGTTGTGTGTAGTTTGTGTTAGGGGGGTGTGTGGGTGGAGCTGCTGGTGACTATGGTCAGTGCTGTGAGTCCTCCTTCCCACCCAGCCAGATATCCCACCATGGAACGTGCTTCCATTGCAGGGAGTGCAAGTTGTCTTTCAGGATGTCAGTCAGTGGTGTCCTGCTGTTGGTTGGTGCACAGTTGCCAGCAGGGCCTTGTGCTCCCCACAGCAGTAGCCAGTGTCAGCCATCTTGTCAGTTGTTTTGCACTCCCTGTGATGTGGGCATGGTTCATGGTGGTGTTGATGTGCGCATTGTGAGGGTGGGCAATTTCTGTGACTACGACTCCCATGATGCTACTGGCTACACTGACTTGCCCAGCATACACAGTATTCCTTCCTTTCAGTGAGCTTCCCTGTGAGGTGGTGTTGTGGTGGTGGCTACATGTCTGACTGTGTTTGTTGGTTATATTTGTGCCATTGCCTAGCTCTATTTGTTGTTAGGTTTGTACATGTCATGACACAGTTACATTTCACTATGAGCTGGCATGTATTGTGTTTATCTGGCTGACATACACATTTTGGGATGATCTGTTTTGGTTGGTGTGTATTTGCTAAGGGTGCATGGTTTGACTCTCCCCTTGACAGTGATGTGTGTGTATTGTGGCACAATATTGTGTACATTTGTTGTGTACTCACCAGGCTCTGGGATGTTTTCTAGTCCATAGACGCTCACTGGTGGTAGGATGGCCCGCACTTTCTCCTCCCAGGGCCTGAGGTATACTGGTTTGGCAGGAGGGCCACTGCCGGTGTGTTGGCTCACGATGTAGTCCTTCTTCAACAGCTCCTTGACCCTCCTGCGCACGTCATACCACCTGTTCTGGATGTCTACCTTTGTGCGCAAACATGGTGATTGTGCGTTCACCCTGTCGACGATCCTCTCCCACATCTTGGTTTTCTGCGCCATGGGTGTCTGTTGGACCAATGTACCAAACAGCTGTGGCTCTACCCTGAGGATCTCATCTACCAGGACTTCCAATTCACTATCTAGGAACTTGTGATTCTTCTTTGGGTCTTCGTTGGGTGGTGCTGGTGTGTGATGTGTGTGTTGGTGTGCAAGTGTGTGTTTTGCTGGGTATATGTGAGGGTGCTATTTGTTATGGTGCTGCTGGTGTGTGGCTTGTGTGATGGATGAGCTGTGAGTGTGTGTGTGGTTGCTGTCTGTTGGTGTTGAGTGCTGGCAGGTAATTTGAATTTGCAAAGGATCATGGTAGGGATTTGTGTCCTTTATATGGGTGGAGTTGTGGGTGTGTCTTTGTTCCCTGTTTCCCCCCCCCAGTATTTATTTGCTTTGTGATTGCTTGTTTGGCCTTTTTTTGTGTTTTTTTTTCCTTGGCTCTTTTTGTGCATGTAGGAGACGTTCATGTGACCGAGTCGGACCCTCCAGTTGTCTCGTGCGAGCCTCTCAGATTCGTTCACGCTGTGTTTGTGCTGTTTTCTGTGCTGCGTACGCGTCGGTCGCGGGGTTTTGGGTTGCTTCGGCTCGCAGTTTTGAATGCGTGTCGGTCGTGCGGCTTGGGCTCCGTGCGACTCGGTCGTGTTTTCCACGTGTTGCATCGTACTTGGCGGGTAGGAGTTCGCGGGTACGTTTCGTTCTGGATTCTTACTGGTGCGTGTCGGTCGGTTCGATTCGCGTGCTTTTCCGGCCGGATGGCTGTTTTCTGCGCGGCTCGGTCGTTCGGCTTGTGTTCCGTACGAGTCGGTCGGATTTAGCACGCTTCTCATCGTACTTTGCGGGTCGGGCTGCACCGGTACGTGTCGGTCGGTATTTATTCCGGCTCCGAGTCGGTCGGTACGTTTTCCGGCCCGAATCGGAATCGGCCCCTTAGTATCCTAGCCTACATTGTCTGAATAACCTACATTTACTCTCAAATTAGCAGTTGGTGTGCTATGAAGGGCATTGGTTCTGCGTGTGAATTATTCTCCAAAGCAAACCTTCTGTAAGGAGGTTCACAAAAACAACTATGCAACTTTTTCAAACATCTTTTTTGCACATATGGTAATTGCTACTACTTCCCATCTTTGGGTATCACTTGAATGTAGTCTCCAAAGACATACCCTGAACCATCCCTGAGTTAATGTAATGTTCGATTAAGCAAGTGGGTGGGTCTGTTAATTTGTCACAATAAAATTTATAGAATAGGGCACTAAATTTATCTGAACCTGGATATTTATCCAATTTTAAGGATTTAAAAGCGTTGATGATTTCCTCTTTTCATTGGTATGCCTGGAAGGTTTTTCTCTGTCTCCTCAATTATTGGGAGTCCACACTTTTCAAGAGTGTTAAGCATTCCTCTGTATCAATTGCCCAAGTTGGGAAATATAGTGAAGCAAATCAGTCCCTAAAGAGACTTGCAACACTAGTTCATTTAGCAATTCTTTGTATTTTAAGTAAGTCAATACTTCTCTTTCACCCTAATTTTTACAGGCACGCTTCCTAGCTTTTTGCAGATTTAACCAGAATATGCTCTTCTACTCATTTTATGATTATACTCATATTTAACATCCCTCAGCCTTGTTAGTTCAGCATTAACTTTTATGCAGAGGTGTCTTTATTTTTGTTACCTTAATCTCTTTTTCAAGTGTGGTTCTTTCTGTAGTATAACCTTTATTGCTTATTGTTCCTATCATTAGGCCACTTCGTGTTGTTTAAGAGCATCCCAAGGAATTTGTATTAATGGGCAAGTGCCCTTATTTTCAGTCAGAAATTGCTCCATGGCCTCTTTAACAAAGGTCAGAGAGTTTGTATCTTGGCAGTGTTCATTATTCAGCCTCAATGGTTTAGGTGCATTATCTATATTTACAAATGAATATATCAACAAGACACATGCATGGTCTGAGACTTGCACAGGTTCTGTTTATGTAGTCTCTCATAGATGTAAATAGAGATTATCAATGTGATTGCAATCAAGTCTGGAATAACTAAGGTGTGGATATGAAATAAAGATAATGCCCCTGATGTTTGGATGTTGAATATGCCAGGTATCTTAGGGTGTGAGCTTTAGAGAGCTGTATAATTCGTTTTTATTTAGTCAGACAGAATTTGTGGGTCTCATCTCTATTTATAAATCCATCCATAGGTTAACTAAAATCCCAACATAAAAGAAAATTTGCATCAGAGGGAAGAATATCCAATTTCTTATTGAGTATTTCCAGACGTTAGGTTCCTTAGCGGTTGTGGCATATATATTAATAGCATAAATCTTAAATTCATCTTTTTGCAATCATGTTATGAGCCTTCTGACCTTGTCATCCATCTCAGGTGATATAACAGAAAGTTTCACTTCCTTAGCAAGGAGGGTTATCACCTAGTTCATTTAACTCAAATCAGGGTACTACATCAACCTAAGTATTCTGCATGGTTACGGATTCCAACACACCAACTGTTGTCCCCAGCTGAAAAATTACATCCCCTTCAAGTTTAGAGGAGTAATGGCTATTCAGCAGACCAGATGGTTTAAGTGCTAGGTTTTTAAAGGAAAGGATTTTAATACTATTACTAATTCAAAGATGTGTTTTTTCGTGTTCAGGCAAGCATAGGGGAGGAGGAATTTGAGTGCTATATTTCAAATGGAAATGCCTGATGTTGTGGATAAGACACGGTTAAGAGCGCTGATGAAACTCTGAGACCACTGGAGATCTTCGGGGCCAAATTGCCTTAATGCTCTCAAATGAGACCCATTCCTTGCTCGTTATCAGAACAAAATCATTCCACTCTCTTCCATACAATCTCTTTTCTACCACCTCTC
This sequence comes from Calotriton arnoldi, assembly GCA_963921515.1. NCBI lineage: Eukaryota > Metazoa > Chordata > Amphibia > Caudata > Salamandridae > Calotriton > Calotriton arnoldi. The sequence goes on from CAWUFW010011269.1 coordinate 388,747, forward strand.
ACACACAATAAGATGCATTTGCAATGTCAACTCTATCGGAGGCTTTCAGCACCATCCTGTTTTCATAGTCCCAAGAGTTTCAGCATCTAATGTGAAATGCAAATCAATGTTCATAACTAGATCGTGCTCCACTCTTCTGCACAGTCTTCGGCCTTCACTCTCACACATTCTACTTGTAACCAATAATGTTGTTCATATACCTGCTCGTCTTCATCCCTAACAAAGTGTGGCGGAGCCAATCTGTCTCTCGTTTATGCGAAGAAATCAGTCCTTACTTCTTCACCTTGTTTCCTCTCACTTATTCCATGGTTGTAAGCTTTATTACTATCCTGTTTCGTGCTCTTTTGAGTGTACAGGAGAGCAGCCTCAAGCCCCAATCTTCTTAGGCTACCTCTTTTAGTCTTTTGTCGCTTATATGTTAGCATTACCAGGAGGCCTGCCTCCACCATTTTGTAGAACAGTCTGGTCATTACAAGGGATATGTATGCTTAATAACTTTGTATGTTAACTTTAAATGCAGATAACTGATGTAAAATTCAATTTTCTAACGCATGACATTATTTTACCAACTGATTTTTTAATCAATACCACCGTCTATATTCTCGGTCTGGTTAGTCACTCTCCTCTAAAATTAATTAATCAAACCTTTTCATTATTGAGAGGAAAAAAATACAAAAGTGTGTCTCCTCAACAAATGCACATTTGCAACAAAGCAAAATACAACAAATGGTGAATTCTAAAGGACATGTACCTTAGTCTTCTTTCGTTTTGGAGTAGAACCATCTTGAAAATTGGAAGGAAATCCAAAGACATCTGGCACAATACAATCACGAATATCTGCAATTTTAGACAAAATAGGATTATTGCTTGGTCTTCATCTGACTGATACCTAAATTCTAACAACACTCTTTATATTTCTGATTTCAAGCTAAATGATGTAAGTCGATCTGAAAGAAGGGATGGTGGGGAAGCTGGCTAGTTCAACCCTCAAAAGTGTTGGGGGTTTAAATTTACAATATATGCACGTCTGGTCAGCATTATATGACACTTGTGTACTTCAAAGTTGAAATTTTAACAAATGAAAGGCATTAAAGGCAATGAGACATTTAAGTCATTGCTAAAAAAAGTGTAAGGGACTATTAACCTTATTCACTTGTGCCAAATAGGAAGCAAAATCAAATCAGGAGTAGGACTTGTGGCCATAAAAATATGCTGTATCATAGAATAACTGTGGAGAACCGAGGGGATATAAAAAGTAAGGTGTCAATCCTACTAATTCCTCCCTTTCTACCACAACCAAACTGTGTATATTATTTTCACTGATTCTTCCTTCTTAGGCCTGGGATGAGATATTTATCACACCTCTTAAAATACAATACCACAGGGTTCAGAACTTTTTAGGTTAGATAAATAGCATGTAGTTAGAGTTTTACCCCTTTTGGTGCTACCGGCACCAAAGCAGTGATTGAGTTCCCTGCCCAAACAGGTGTTTGGGAAAGGTTGCATGGCCGTCGTTTTCCCAAACATAACACAACAATGAAGATTCCTTATACAGATTACGTGAGCCTTTTTCTCTGAGCCCTGGTGAAAGCAGAAAGATATTGTAGCACCAACAACAGACACCCAAACACAATTATAGCATTTACATGGTTAAGTGCTTTAATGGAGTCAATGTTGAGCCTTATGACCATTATTATCCAAAATGGAAAAGCTTATGTGTCCTAAATTAGCTTTGTGCTCACTCAGTTCTCATGTGTTGTATTTTAGGTCTCCTCTACTAGTTCTAGTCAATGTGAAAAGGTCTCAGAGTACTATAATGCAACCTGCTTCCTATGATATGTTGGGTTTTAGCCACAGTTTGTCTAAGAGTAAGGCTGGGCAATTTTGTGGATCTGATCCCACGCTGTTAAGAGTCTGCAAAAATGTCCAAAAATCTAGTGGACCAAAGACCCACTACCTAAAACAAACAAGTACCACCTAAGCCAAAGAGGTGACTAATTGCCAAAAGTCGTGAATACCAGTGTAAGACCAGTCAACAACTCCTCATGGATCACTTTCTGGCCACTGGACACAGACTGGGAAGGGCATTTAAAGGCCCAACTGGTCTTATGGATCAATGTTCAATAGCGGGGATATAACTTTGCAGAGGATTGGCCTTAACCATAATTCACCCTCGCCCCGCCCCTTCCCCATGGAGTAAAAAAATTTAAGAGACGTGTATCTCAAAGCTGAGCCCGTCACAGCCTGGATATTTAATTGGCAGAGCACCCAGTGGGCCAACTGCAACCATAATCTTTGTGATGCTTCAAATGGTTCCAGTATCAAGGCAAGTGACAGCAGGCAACATAATTACTGTATATCCCTCTCTAGTTGTCCCTCATAAAGTAAGGGATGGTAACAAAACAGATATGGGGGGTAAGTGCCCCTCCCACACTAACATATGCAATTCTACAATGCTTTCTTCAGGTGCTTGACCCTCTGTCCACAAGAACTCATTCAGTTTGGCTCTAGCAATCGTGGCTGCAAGCCCCTTGTGACTCACTTGCTGGAGACGACCTTCATTCATGCTTCAGGAAGCTGGGTCTTGATTCCTCTTCTTTTAAGAAAGGCAGAAATTCCTTCTCAAAGTCCAGATGAAGCAGAAATAACTGACTTGATGTGGGTAATATTTATCCTGCTTTGGGTGTGCAGGTCAATAGCCAGGGACAACCAAAGCCCAGGCTTTTTTCAAAAGTGTATGTGACAGGTGTGTATGGTCTGGTGAAAGGGTGGTTACTAAACAGTTAATCTGTGGATTTAGGTAAAGGCCAGTCTGAAAATTCAGACCAGGCCTCCATTTTAACAGGCAATGCTCAGCTCTATACAATACATCACGAAAGCTGGGATCACGCTGCATGGCAGATGAATGAATGTGATACATTTATAGAGTGTGTTGCTACAGAGACAATGTCCTCATGCAGATGTATGACAGAACACGAAATATAGCTTACAGAGAAGATGAAGGGGTAACATAAGTAAATGGTGAAAAGCACAGTTTCTTTGATCACAGAACCAGAAACTAAGCTTACAGAGATGAAGAGGTAACATAAGTCAATGGTGAAAAGCACCGTTTCTTTGATGACAGAACCAGAAACTGAGCTTACAAGAGAAGATGAAGAGGTAAAGTAAGTCAGTGGTGAAGATCACCCTTTCTTTTGGGACACTGAATAGTTGGAAAGGTCTCGGAAGGCAGTTGGAAGAGTATTTCAATATTTAGCAGTGCAGACTGAGAAGACATGACCTTCAAGAAGGGTCCTGCAAAAGAGCTAAGTGAAAAAATACAAGATGTAGAGGACCACAGAGATCTAGCAAAGAGAGATTTAATGCAATGGCATACAAATTCAATGCCAGATTAAAAGAGGCATGGGCAAAGTCATTTGCAGACAGATCGCTTAACGATTAGAAGCCAATGAAACAAAGCTAGTGACAATGTAATTTTTATACATGTGCTTGTTATAACACAAGTGAATTCGTTTTACACCTGCTAAAAGCACTACTAAAGTCTTTGTATGAATCTACATTGACATGTCTGTTTAAGTAAGCGTAGCCTCGTTTTCAAGTTGGCAGATCTACTGAAGTCAGCTTTTCTACCATTCAAAGCGCTAGGCGCCTGCTCATTATGTATAGCTTTCCTCCACTTACTGCACTGAATAAATTGTATAAAAGTCACATAAAAAAGTATAGAATTTAATGTCAAGTGCTTCAATGGTTCAGACAGGAGAGCGCACTCAGAATATTGCGATTATTGTGAATCGCACTCAGAATATTTTTTCTGCATAACAGCTATTTTTTGGCAAAAAAACATGTGCTAGACTTTAATAAGCTTTACAGAGTGTCTGTTTTCCTTCACACTGGTGAAATAAAGCTTTGCCCACTAAGCTCCAAAATGAAGTGTTCAGCACGTTCAACATGGAGTCTGGGATGGCATACTTACACAGGCCCCGGTAAAGGAATGTGGAGTAGTCCAGATAAGATGAAATCATGACCAGTAACCACTAACTGCCAAGGGGAAAAGGCCTTATAACTACTCAACAAGCATACTGGTAGGAACCTAGTCTGATAGACCACACTCAGTTGTCAGCAACCACCAGATGCACATAGTCTAGCATGAGAGGCAGCAAGACACGCTTGAATAAGGGTGAGGTTATATTTTGGGTATGCCCCCCAACCAAGATCCAATGTGCTCTCCTGAGGGAAAGCCTGCAAAACACATGGACCATCTTCAATGGACCCCAAGATTGTGGTGTAGACTAGAGAGGTGGAGAGACTTCAAAGGGTACTCAAGATAAATTCAAACTGAGGTTGGGTTCTAAAGATATCCTTGCCATGCAGGGACCTTCATCCTTAAAACTTACACCTCTCATATATGTTTGGCAAACTAACCACACATTCTGTGTGTTTTGTAAAGGATTCCTCTACTGCACTTCTCCTATACATATAGTAGCTGATAAATTCTATGTCAGGACCGGAGGCGAGGATTCGGCTTTAACTTTCTTCACTTTATTATATCCAGCAGCTATTAGACATTATGTAGATCTCAACATTAAACTTTATTTTCCATGAGCCACTGGGGAAAAGAAACATAAAACAGTTTACCCAATCCGAATGCCGCAGTTCCTCTCAACATTCTCTGCAGACGCTCCACCCCACTCTTTCTTCGCAGCTCTACCAGCCTCAACTAAGTGTTTTTCTACCTCTGCTTTTATGTCATTTTGTATACCATTTAGTGGCTAAAACAAGTGCTTTTGTCAATAATCCTGCTGTGAAGTTTGCCTCCAACGTTAGTGTTGCTAATTGAACTTAATTGTCTTTTTCCTTCACAGCGCGGCCGCGGGAACAATCTCGCTCCTTCGTGGCCGCTTCATTTACTCTCAGGCTCTGAGTGCACGGTGCGTTCATCCGGCCGCTAGGGGGACCCCGCATCTGAATACTTGCGCTCTGCGTGCTCTACCTATCGGCGACCAGTACGTCAATTTCACCTGTTCCATTTCAAGTGGCAAAGCAAGTCTGGCCGCATTCGTGTATCGGGAGTGTCGCATTCCTCATAAACATTGCCCAATAATTTATACATTTCTAGAGCCACCATCTGGAGCTGAACATACCCTCAATGGGTACGGCAAGCCTCGAGGCATTATTTTTGGGGCATGTCCCAGGCGGCGATATATATATATTACCCTGCGTATTGAAGGGAGTACTGGTCCCAGGGCCTATTAACGCCGGATTCACAATCCCTTTTGGGATTCACGCACAATTTCCTTGGTTTGCCCCAGAATTTTCTATTGCCCTCCTCCTTAAAGGATTTATTACAATCCACATCATTAAGTATGCAGGATTCTGAGGAGTGTATGGAGGTGGAAGACACTACTTACCTCCCTACTGATGATCACTTCTATCAGATTATGGACGCCTCCATTTTTAAGGCAGTATCCCAGGTTGTGGCACCCTTGGAGAAGAAAATACTCTAACTACAAATTCAGTGCTAAAAAACCCTCGATCTGAGGGAAGAACCTTCTGGGCTTCTGGCCCCAACACCTGCAGGGCAGCCTTCAGCACTAATACCAGATAATAAGCGCAAGCATGCAGACGACCCAGGGGTAGATCTAGATGTCTTTGTGTGCCTCAAGAAGAGTCCCCTATCCAAGATAATGGACAAGGCTGAAGATGCCAAGGCACCCGGTTCACTGGTTTTCCTGGATGTCTTATCAAGCTGGGTTCAGAGAGCCATTATCTTTCTGGGAAATGCCAACTGTGTGATTTCTGCGGAAAGGCGCAGACCCCATTTGTTTAAAAATAGACCCTCAAACTGAGGGAGTTATCAACATCAGAGGTGGTTCCCATAGCACAAGGGGGTCCCTTTGGGGATCCATTTATCCGTTAATTTGGCAAATTTGTGAATACCTTTAATTCCCTGGACAAAGCTCAGACCTCTATTAAAAGGATTTTTATGTCTTGTGTTTTTGCAGGTTGTTGTAGTGGGCGCTCGGCTGGCAGTTCCTTCCACCAAGCCTCCGACCAGGAGTTCCGACACATGCCCAGGACAATTGCAGGACTCATCCAGGTTCTACAATTTCTATCCAGCCAGGAGCTATCCCCAATGCCGGGGTGCGAGAGGAGGTTCCAGAGGCAACGGCACCTACAATACCCTTCAAAGTGAGTGAACAAGCTTCCGAGGGGATCAGATTTGGGGGCAGATTGGTGGAAGTTTTGCACAATTGGGAGGCTCATACCTTATATGCTTGGGTACTTCAAACTGTAAGGGGGTACCAAATAGAATTCTACAGTTCTCCAACCCAACCGCACAGACCAAAACCCCTGTCCTTTTCTCGCGACCAAATAGAGTTAGTAGACTTAGATATTGCTCAGCTCTTGGAGAAGGGCACGTTTGTCCCAACAATTTTACACCCCTTTAGTTTTATCAGCAACCTTTTCCTGGTGGAAAAGAGGGATGGAAGCCAAAGTCCCGTCATTAATCTGAAAGAGTTCAACGATAGGTTGGTTTACCGCCACTTCAAGATGGAGGGTATCCATCTTCACAAAGATTTATTGGAGTCAAACAACTGCATGGTCCACTTGGACTTGAAGGACACCTATCTCACGATTCCCATCTGTCCCCACCACAGGCGTTTCCTGCAGTTTCAATGGAAGTATCAGATATTCAAATTCACGTCCCTTCCTTGCGGTCTATCATCCACTCCATGCTGCTTTACCAAGATTTTGAAACCTATGGTCGAGCACTTGAGAACTCGAAGTGTCAGACTAATTGTCTACCTAAATGAAATACTCATTATGGATCAATGTCTGGAGCATTTGTCAGACCTTTTACAGATGACTATCGAGCTGTTAGCGTTTCTCGGTTTTGTGGTCGAAGAGAAGACTTCTTCCCGGATTCCGTTTTAAACCTTGCAATTTCTGGGGTCTGTAGTGGACTCTGTCAAAGGGGAAACAACCTTTAGAACGCATGCATTACATCGCATGCCATTAGATTGCGGTTTTTACAACGAAAGTCGTTACAACGACTTGCACTGGAGGGCTCTATAGGACAAGGAGTAGTTTAAATTACTATCCAACACCTTCCCTACTGTACGTAGGCTGGAGTTGGAATAGTAAATTAAACTACTCCTAAGTCCAGCGCCCTCCAACGCAAGTCGTTGTAACGACTTGCGTTGTTAAAACCACGATCTGATGGCATGCGATGTAATGCATGCGTGGTATCATCATACATCCCTGTCAAAGCCACCCTGAGCCTTCTGTCACGCAAACTCACCAAAATAAAGCATAAGGTCATGAAAACCCTGTCCAAACCTTTGACCTTACTGCGTCAACTGGCCCGCATTGTAGGTCTTCCTTCATCGCCCATACATGCCATTTTTCCAAGACCCCTTTACTACCGGGCATTGCAACGCCTAAGAATATTCCATCTTCAACGGGGTCTCACCTATTGACAATCCATTCCCCTCTCAGAAGAGGCGAAGGAAGAATTGCAATGGTGGGTTTCCCATATGGAAGCCTGGAACGGCCAAGCCATTTTTGGCTCTCAACCTGATCGCGTGATAACATCGGATGTCAGCGGCTACGGTTGCAGGGCACGCTGCAGGGAATTCTCCTCTGGAGGAAAATAGTCATCCACATAACAAGCCCTTCATATAAACTGTCTGGAACTATTGGCAGGCTCCTTTGCAGTGAAGTGTTGGACCAAGGACAAGGCCCAATTTTGTGTCCTTCCCAAAATGGACAACGTAGCGGAGGTTCAGTACGTCAACCATCTAGTTGCAACAAGATCAAAAACCCTTTCAGATTTGGCTTGAACCTTTTGGAACTACTGCCTAGCCAACCAGATTTCGGTCTCCGCAGAACACCTTCCGGGAAAATCCAATAGGGTGGCAGACTGACATTCCCAACATTGGCAGGATGTCAGTCTCTGAAAACTACATCCACGGGTGTTCCAGAAGATTCAATCCAGGCGGGGTCCCTTCACGGTGGAAGTGTTTGCCTCTCGGCTGGATCATGAGTTGGACAGATACTGCAGTTGGCGACCGGATCCCAATGCAGTGTCGACCGATGCGTTTCTCTAGGATTCGAGCAAGGAGAGATGGTATGCATTCCAACCATTCAAGATGATCATAAGATTGTCTACCCAAGTTCGGAGACAACAGGCGGATCTGGTGGTAATAACCCCGATTTGAAGGTCTCAACTCTGATTTCCAGTTCTGATGAAACTTTATTGGGATTTTCCAATCCCTCTACCCCTGTTGCCGGGTCTCCCCAGGATCCCAAAAGGAATCCTCATTACTGGTCATAGCAGGTTCTCTTTGTCTCATGGCGTGGAGGATTACTGGTAATGTTGGAAAGTCTCAGGCATTTCATGAGAGGCAGCTTCATTGCTCGTCAAGGCCTGGGCACATAGCACGAATAAAAGATACCGCTCTGCCTAGTCTCGAAAGCGGGTAAGTGTCATCAATACCAACTGGATCCCTTGGGGCCAGACATTGTCCACATTTAGAATTTTCTGTCTGACTTTCTTCTCAGGGTTTGGCTTATAGGTCCATTAATACCTTTAGATCGGCCATTTTGGCTGGCCACTCACCGATAGACGGGCACCGGTTGGGGAGCATCCTTTGGTTTGTAAACATCTGAGGGGTAATAGATTGTCTGTTCCGCCCAAAACCAGGGATTCTAAATTATGAGACGTTAATAAGGTTCTACGTTTGTTCAAATCGTGGCCTTCAAATAAGTACCTGTCATGAAAACAGATGACGGCATAGTTAGCCGCCGTGTTGTGTTTGATTTCCTGTCGAAGAGTCTAGAATGTGAGAGCCCTGGATGTAACAGGTAGGGTATGCACTCTGAATGGAATGACTTATCACATTCCCAGGCGAACAAAATGTAATTCCAAAATTGTGTCAGACCCAGCAGTTCCAGATGTTGTAAAAGTTATGTGTTGTTAGGGCGGCGGAGGCTTATGAGTCTAGGACAGAAAACCTTCGCCTCTCAGGGTGAAAAACAATTACTCATTGCTCTCACGAAACCTCACAAAGCAGTTTCTTCCCCTACCATTGCCAGGTGGGTCAGATGGACCATGCAAGTAGCTGGTATCGATATCTCCCATTTCAGAGCTCAGTCTGTGAGAGGGCAATGGCCTCCAAAGAATTTTCATTGGGAGCTCAATTGGAGGACATTCTCAATTCAGCTGACCGGTCCTCAGATTCTACATTTAAAAGATTTAATTTCAAACCAGTTTCAAATCTGGCAGCGCTAGTGATGTAAAAGCTTTAACATAGCCTAATCCTCACCTCCGGTCCTGACATACAATGAAAACTTTCCTAGCTATCTTAACAAAAAGTTTCAATTCTATTAAGGACACGGAGGCAAGGATTAGCCCACCCTCTTCTAATTATATTGGTATGCCCACCTAATATGATAAAATGGTATAATAAGAATTTGTTCAGATAATTTATCTGTATTTGTATACACGTAATGAATAGTTGTTGATGATTTTCTTCTCTTATTAGAAATGTCTAAGTTATTTTGATTTGGCGCATTGTTTGATGATCCTTTGGGATAATACAGTTTTGGGAACAGAATCTTATGTGGTTATGTTTTCTTCTCAGGGACAGACTCAAATAAACAAGATTGATCCTTGGGAAAGTTGGATGTGATCGCAGGAAGAAAGAGGGGGCCAGAGCGTCTGCAGAGAACGTTGAGAGGAACTGCAGCATTCAGACTGGATAAACTGTTTTCTCTTTCTTTTCTCCAACGACTCATGGGAAATGAAGTTTAATGTTGACCTCTACATAATGTTTAATGGCTGCTGTGTATAATAAAGTGGAGAAAGTTAAGGCCTAATCCTCGCCTCCGTATCCTCACTCACCCATACAGCCTCTCAACACAGCACTCACTCACCCATACAAGCACTCACACACTTCCTCACACAACCACTTACATACCCATTCACACATCCACACAAACACGCACACATCCGCTCACTAACCCATACATCCATTCACACAGACACTTACATTACAATAAAGCCACTCACACACCAACTCACTTAACCAAACAGCCACTCAACCACCCATACAGCCACTTACACAGCCTCTCACTCACTGATATAGCCATTCAGACACACACACAATCACCCATACAGTCACTGACACACCCACTCACTCACCAGCATAGTCACTCACACAGCCACTTGCTCAATCACTCAACCACACAGCTACTCACATACCTACTTATACACCCATACAGCCACTCACACACCCATACTGGCACTCAGACACTCACACAAAAATACACACAGTCACACAGCCACTCACATAATATATGTTACAAATAGTATCACTCATTAGCAGTACAGAAAGTAAACTATTTTAACTCTTGTAGTACCTCTGGTATATATGTTTAACACTCAAAAGCTTTTAGAAAACACTCACACTCACTGGGTGATGTCATCAGTGATGTCATCACTTACCATGTCATGAGTGACATAATATGTTAGGTCATAAGCAGTGCATTGCAGGGTCATAAATTATAGTTAGCTCAGGTAACTATAACGTCTGAATTTCACTGGTTTTGTACAAGTGAAATGTGAGCCTAACTATAACCACTCTGTAACCTTTGGTTTTTTCAGGGAGTTTCTGAGGTTTTTTTTTATACTATTTCCTGACTATAACGTCCATGTAACCTTGTGGTTTTTTCAGTGAACATACACACACACGCATATATATATACATATATACTGGAAAAAAACAGAAGTTACGGGGACGTTATAGGTAGGAAGTGGAATTTAAAAACCTTAGAAATTCACTGAAAAAAACAAAGGTTATAGGGACGATATAGTTAGACTCAGGTTGCACTAGTACAAAACCAGTGAAATTCAGCAGTAACACTTAGCTGAGCTAACTATAACTCGCACCACTGCAATGCACTGTTTATAACCTCACATATTTCATCATTCATGACATGGTCAGTGACATCATTGATGACATCATCCAGTTTCTCAAAAGTTTATGAGTGTTAAATATATATACCAAGGTGTAGTGGTGAATCAGTGGGTGTATGAGTGCCTGTATGGATGAATCAGTAGGTACGTGACCAACTGTATAAGTGAGTGATTAGGAAGTGGCTTTATGGGTGTGTGAGTGGGCAAATGAGTGACTGTACGGGTGAGAGATTGGTTTTCTAAGTACCTGTATGGGTGTCTTTTTGGATGGGTTAGGGTGAGTGTGACTTCCTGTATGGATGAGTGAGTGGGTGAGTCAGTGGCTGTATGGGTTAGCGAGTATGTGTGTGTGATGGGCTGTATGGGTGAGTGAGTGTGTGCATGGCTATGTAGGTGAGTGGATGTGTCAGTAGTATATGGGTGAGTAACTGGGTATGTGAAAGGCTTTATAGGTGAGTGATGGGGTATATGAGTGACTGTATGGGTGAGTGAGTGAATGTGAGAGTGGCTGTATGGGTGAGTGTGTGCTTGTGTCAATGACTGTATAGGTGAGTGAGTACATGTTAGTATCTGTATGAGTAGGTAAGTGGGTGTGTGTGTAACTATATGAGTGAGTAAATGGCTGTGTGATTGACTGTATGGGTGAGTGAGTAGGTATGTGTATAGCTCTATGGGTGACTGACTCAGTGTGTGAGTGGATGTGTGGGTGTATGAATGGATATGCTAGTGGCTGTATTAGTGAGTGAGTGAGTGGGTGTATGGGTGGCTGTATGGGTGAATGAGTGCATGTGTGTGTGTAGATCTATGAATCAGTGAGTAAGTACTGGTATGGGTCTGTGAATGGTTGTGTGGGAGTGGGTGTATGAAAGATTCTATTGGGGTGTGAGTGGATGTGTTAGTGATTTTGTGGATGATGTCATCAGTGATGTCATCAATGATATCACTGACCATGTCATGAGTGATGTAATAGGTGAGGTCATAAGCAGTGCATTGCAGGAGTGCGAGTTATAGTTAGCTCAGCTAACTATACAGCTGAATTTTACTGGTTTTGTACAAGTGGAACCTAAGCCTAACTATAACATCTCTATAACCTTTGTTTTTTTCAGTCAATTTCGAAGGTTTATTTTATTCCATTTCCTAACTATAATGTCCCTGTAACCTTTGTTTTTTTCAATGAATTGCTAAGGTTTTTTAAATGCTGATTTCTAACTATAACATCTCTGTAACCTTTGTTTTTTTCAGTAAATTTCTATGTTTTGTTAAGTAGCAATGGCGTTTGCAGAGTGGTGGAGAAAGGGGTGGGCCTCTGACCAGCTCTCGGGAATCCCGGAACCCGAGGCAGATAATGAACGAAGCGCAGAAGCCGGTGCTTCGTTTAGAAAAACATTTTGGCCGGATCCATGAATCCTGCTGAAAAGTTATTTTAAAAATTATTTTGTTGGCGCTGGGGTGTCCCAGTGGGACCACGCCAAGAGGCCTAGGGGGTCAGGGTGTTTCTACCCTGCCCTCTTTTCTTTTTTTTACATTTTTTTTGGGTCTCGGTTCAACCGAGTCCCAAGATGGCTGCCAACACTTCCTGGTTGAAGTGTTGGCAGCCAATCAAATTTCAGTAGCATTTTAGCAGGTTTTTGGGCTACCAGATATCTATATTTTTTAAACTTAAATATCTCTGCAGCTACTGAACGGATTTACACCAAATCACAAAAAGCACACTTTGTGGACCAACATCTACCTTTCTGCCAAATTTGGTGTAATTACGTTCATGGGTTCGGGCTGTAGTTGTGTTCAAAAAATGAAAAATCCCCATAGACTTAACATGGCAAAAACGTGTTTTGGGACCCCCTTTTTTCTCGGTCCCCGCTTCACGAGCACTCCGCAACTTTCAAAACGGCAGCTGAACCAAAAAGGAGACGGAAGTTTTTTGAAAATTTTGTGAAGACTCGTCAAGTTAGGTGAAAATGTCAGTTAAAACGCAACGTTCAAAATTTAAACAAAACACTAAAATTCACCAGTTATAATAAACTCAAGTAACCACAACTTGCGCCCCACCATGCACAGTGTTGTCATTCTCAAAGGGTAAGAATACAAAAAAAAAAGGCTGGCCTATTGGCTTTAGCAAATAGTCAGCACATCAACCTAAATAAAGTGAGACATCTTGGCATCATCAAGAAAGCACCACAATAATTTATAGACAATTATAATTCAATGTGTTTCTAAGTAGATACATAATAATGTTTAATAACAATTACTGTCTATAAAATATTTTAAGTAAATATTCTAAACAAAGTATTTTTATTGTGAATAACCCCACTTATTTGTTGAGATTTTTTTGTTTTTTTACATTCTTGGGACCAGAAAATGTAGCCTTAGGACCAACAACAAGAGGCACATATACTCCAGTGGAAGAATACAAAGCTTTTAAAAAAAACATGGTCACCTCTCCTGGGGTGATGTATTCAATGACCCAGGAGACTTACTACAACAATTTTTTTTATGTTCCTAGGGAGCTGCTGCACTGCCTGCAGCCCCTCACAACATTTAAAGAAATGCTTTGTGGTGCCCCTCCCCCTTCTAGGGTCAACACGAGAATCGATATATATGTAAATAGTAATCGCAGGGCATTATGGGGTACTCCCTGCCAGGGGCAGTGAATATGAAATGAGCAGCTGTTTCGCTCATTTCATAGTCCTGGACAGATTTTTTAGAAACAATATTGCTATCTTTTGGGTGCCCCAGTCCCACCTGGGGCACCCAAAAACGAATTCATACATTTTGGGGCCCCAAAGAGAGGCCCAAAGGCCCCGCGGTCCCACTGGCTCCCCAGCCAGCACCCATCCCAAACAGCATCCAACCTATGTTCCTTGCCCTGAAGAGTGCGGGCAGGAAATCAGATTTATATTTCCTGCCTGTACAGTCCCCGGCAGGGAACAAGACAGTGTCCCAGGGGTTGGGTCCCTGGGACATTGGCTCTCTTCGGGTCCAAGGAGATTGAGTCTCCGGGGCCATGCTATGGTTTGTGGCAGGGAGGCTCATGCTCCCCTAAATTTTACAGTGACTCCAAGGGGTGTGGTCCCTGCAGCCATTTACTGGCTTTGGGAGGGGGAGATTCGCACATACCCCTCCCTAATGTAGTTACATTGACCCCCAAGGAATATGGTCTCCAGAGCCTTTTTAAGGGTTCGGGAGTGCGGCTGCACGTCCCTCCCCAAAATAATGACATCGGTCCCCAGGGCCTTTTAATTGATCAGGGAAAGGGTGCTAACACACCCCTCCCTAAAAAAAGATGTGCCTACCCATAGGCCCTGGCCCACCTTGGGGGGCTTTTGTTTGAAAAGGGTGAGAACCCGCCATTTGTTTTTTAAAGGGTACTGCAGATCTGCGGATCCTCTGCTGTACCATTAATAGAAAATGTGGTTTTGGCCCTTCCCCCCAACCAGGCAAAGAGAGTCAGATTATCCCTACACTGCATCATCCATATGTTCTATTTATTATGTTTTCATGACAAATGACTGAGTCCCTGGTTCCTAAAATGGCTGCCGCAAAATCTTTGTTGCTGTTGACGGCAGCCAAGCAGAATCAATCTTTTCATCAGTTGGCTCCATAGAGTTAAATATACATATATTTTTAACCTCGATTTCTCAAAAACTACTGAATGGTTTTGTGCCAAATCACAAAAATGCCCGCTTTCTGGGTAAAGATCTAGCTTTCTGCCAAATGTGATGTAATTCTGTTCGTCACATGATGGCAAAAATTATTAGCAAACCAAATAATCCATTTCAGCCAACATTTCCACATTGGTTTTTTTGCACTTTTAAAGACAGTATAGATGTTTTGCAAGGTATGGTAGGACTGCATGCATTTATGCGCTGTGGTAATATCAGTAAAACATGCCCATCGCTCTATAAAACAGGTTTACAAACCCCTCTGAAGGCAACGTTTTATTTGTGGAGTGTTTGTTCTCCCCTAGGGGCCTATTTTGCCCTCCTTTGAGGCAGATCACCCCCAGGGGAAAACAAACAATCCAGGCCACACAAATTATATGCCCCTAAGGGGATCGACCGTAGGCCAAGTGGACGACCCCCTCAAATCTGCCATTTTATTTTCCTGTTTGGGAGGCACGATGCCTCCCCCTCCCAGTGGAAATCAAACACTGTCAAGGTCATGAGGGCCCACCACCAGAACTTGTGCACGCCCCTCAGGAGAAAACAAAAATTTACAAATTTCCATTATGCTCCCAAGTTGGACGGTCGGACTATATACCAATGGGCCAGTGGATGCCTACTCATGGATCGCATCGCTTTCGCAATCTATGAGCAGGAATTTGTTTGAAAGCAGCATCACTGGAACTCTCCTTTTTCCCCTCCTTCATGCTTGGGGGCACTATTTTTGCCCTGAAAATGTAACAGGATGCGTGAGACAGCTCTCACCTGCTCCTTCCTCTGCTCCGGTGGGAGGCACTGACATCACAATGGCGTGACAAGGGGTATACGCTGAAGTGGAAGTGATTCTGCTTCAGCCCCGCACTTGGAAATAAAAAAAGGAACCTTCCAGTACAAACCTTCCTCAGAGTTGACTGCCTGTTGCACTGCGGGGAAGTACATGTGTCGGCCAGTAGCTGATACCAGCATTGAAGGGGTTAATGACCAAAAAGTAGCTAAAAGGATTCAAAGACAAACACAAGGTGTTGAAAAAAGGTGGTACCCCGGTTGTGCACAAGTGAGACGTGCCCCATCTAATGAGGGAACCCCCTATGGTCAGAAATTGAAAACGTAATTGATGGTGGATTAACTGAGGAAGTAGAACCCTTGCAGTAACTGCTCCCAGGGGTCCATGCACCTAAGCCAGGAGTCGAAGGTATATGCATAGGAGTGGATCTAAAAAACATTTGGTTGGACAGACACCCTCTCCTTGGCATCTCAGAGGCAGGAAATTGTAGTGGTATTAAGCATATTTGACTAATCCACTGTCTGCCATAAGGTAGGGTTGCACGAAGGTTCAAGGCATCTTATCTTCTTTGTAACACCTCTCGGAGTGGTGGTGTTCTAGAAAACAATGCAAACAAATTTTACAATGAATTAGCAAAATAGTTTTCCAAGATGACATCTTGGTCTAAGGAAAAGGAACAGCTGAAAATCACAGCCACTTGAGTACTGTGCTGAAGAGGATGGAAAAGAGTAGTGATGGAAAATAGCAAAAAGCTAAGTAAGAGTAGGGTCGGTGATGTATCTTGGTCATTGAATTTGAAGATGTCATGCGACCAAAATTGATCTGATAGAGGCCATTTAGAAAGCTGTCTACTCAAAGAAGGAAGAAGTTAGAACATACATTCTTGGGGTTGGCAAAATACTACACAATATTTGTCAAGGTTTTTAGGAAGACTGCCCATTCACTGAGGGAACTGTTGAAGAAGCAGTGTATATTTGATTGGTTGTAAGGATGCCAGTCAGCATCTGACATCATAAAGGTGTAGGGTGTGAATGTGTGCCTGTGCGTAGAAATATCTTCAGGGAGAATTCATGTGAAGAGGAACTACTTCAACAACAGATGCCACCACTAAGGGACTTGGAGCCATGCTGTTGCAAGTAATACAGAGCAATGAGTCAGTGGGGATGTTTCCATCGTTGGTGCCTAAGAAGCAGAGGGAAGCTATTAGGTGGTAGAGCGGAAGATTCTTGCAAACTATTGGGGGGTGAAGCATTTCAGATTCTACCTCTGAGGGTTGCCCTCTGTGGTGAGGACAGCAAACCTCTTTTCCATCTGTTTTCTTGCAGAAGCACAGTTAAATCTACTCTTATGGCCTCATGGTGGAGGGCTGGGATGAGAGAATTCCATTTCATTGTGGAGTATGTGTCATGTTTTCAGGAGAAAAAACTGCTGTTTATCTAGTATACCTATTGAGAGGAGGGAAAACCAAGAGATTGAGGTGGACACTGATGTGGGTACGGGAATCAGCACTGATCAACGGGGAATGGAACAATGTGTTTCAAGCAGGTGGGAACTGCAGAGTGAAGTGAAAATAGTGAGAGAATGGAGTGACCGGCAGGCACGTACAAACAAGGAGAAAGGATGCTGACAGGAACTAATTGTCAGCAAAAGGAAAGTTAGTGGATTTACTACCCTATCAATTCCACAATCTCGAAGAGACTGATTAACAGAAGAGCACCTACTGAGGGATGTGCCCAAACAAGAGTGAAGGAAATGTATTGCTGCCCTAAGATAGGCAGCCAAATAAAATAGTGTAGCTGTTTTAGATCTGCTGCCACTGATAAGGGAAGAACACCCAGGAAGTCTTTGTTGTGACTTTGTGCAAGTTCCAAATAGGCCAAGGGTCAAGCTGGGTTTAGACACAGTGGGACCTATTCAGATTTTGCCAGCAATGGAACAAAATGTGTTTGTGATGGTGGACCACTAAGCTAACTGGTAGGTGGTAGTGTGTCTGAACTGTGAACATCAGGAATGTTGAGGAGTCTATGACTGGGGGCGGATAAAGAATCCATCAGACGGTTACAAGTGGTTCAGAATTCGGCAGCCAGAATGCTATATAGACCTCCGAAATAGCTTCAACCTCACACCTTCTTTGTGAACTCCATTGGCTTAAGGTGGAGAAGCGAATTCATTTCAAAACCTTGTGCTACATGTACAGAGCAAGATCAGAGGCCGGACGAAGATATCTTCACGAATTTGCCAGACCTTGTCATCCAGCATGTCCCTTGCGCTCTAGCGGACTTTCCCTCTGCGAGATTCCTAGAGTGAAATGTACTCACATTGGAGGCTTATCTTTCGCACACCAAGGTCTCAAGTTTTGGGGCGCCCTCCCAGAATCGCTGAGCGGCTGTTTCTTGTTCACGACCTTCCGTTAACAACTGAAGATCAGGTTGTTTTAAGCTAGTGTGACTTGAATAAGACCCAAACTATTGCGTAAGCACCGGGAAACCCCCAGTGGGTAGCTGTGTGCTATATAAAATGTCATAAATAAAAATAAATAAATATGGCAAAACAAGAAAAGAGATACCAGAAGTGGTGGTGACGGACAGTGATATGCAATTTACTAAAGAAAAAATGAAGGAATTTCTGTAGGTGGTCGGAGTAAATTATCAAAAGAATACATTATATTCACCCCAAGCTTATCAGTTGGTAGAGAAAATTAACAGGATTGTGAAGGAGTCTGTACAGCTGGCAGTGGCAGAGCATGCCAGTCAAAAAGGCATGGAAGGGAATGTTGTGTGCATCCCACACAGCAGCTAATTCTGTAATGGGGTGTTGTTTGAGCTAATCTAGGGACACCTTCATGGTTGTTGTGAACGAAAAACCGAAATTGTATGTGATATGGAAGTGATGCAGAATATCTGGGGCAAACAGTGCAAGTAGAAGTCCTGGTATGACAAAAGCATGGTGTGAAGGAAAAACAGTGTGAGTCTGGGTGAAACATCGAAACACAGCCACAGTTTTAACGTTTTTGGACACACTGAAGATAAAGGAAGTGATACATGTAGTTGTTCTGGTGAAACATTGAGAATGGCTCATCAAAGTAAGGGTGTGGAGTAGGGAAGGAATGATTCTGGAGTATGGGGTGTTGAGAGAAAAAAAAGAGTGGAAGGTGCAGAGGTCTTCCAGGAAAAGATCGAGTGTCAGTGGATGTATTTGAAATACTCCTGTTTACTTACTAGCCCAGTTTACCACTTGCAAATGGCATAGTCATTGATTACAATACTGACTGACTCTCAAGTCAGTAAAGTTACAACTGAGTCCTGCTATCAAAATTATGCGGTTTGTGGTTATATACATCAATACTGTAAGAAAGCAGTTTAGTTTCAGAATATCACCTTCCCACTGTCTACAAACACCCCCTCCCCCCATTAATCTTGTTTTCCTGGGTTCACTTTGTTGTTAGTTGGGAAAAATCTCAATCACAACCCCACCAACTCACTAAGAAACAAACCTACTACTGTGTTTTTGTCAATATTTTCTTCTCCCTTCAACACGATTTATTCCAGGCTTATCATCTGAGAAGGATGGCCCCACTCACCTACAGTGACAACCATGCAACCATTTAAAACAGTACCCGGCACCTTTGGGTGCTCATCTGTTACCTAGTGTGTCTGGTATTGCTCTATCTTTTAACCCCATGCCTCCTTACTTTTGTTGATACCATGACACCTGCATTCAAAAGGCAGCACTGGGAGCATGGACCAACGATCAACTACTGTCAATGCCATAAAAGCAGGGTCTCCGCCAAGCTATGGAATCTACTGTAAATAATAATGCCAATAGATGTGTTTTGAAGGCCTTCCTCAATTTTAAACTTTCCACAGTTCCCTTTGTAGTTAATACCACACACTACACTCTACAGCCACAGCCTTGATGAAGCCCTAGGACCTGAGGTGCACCGACCTCTCAAGGCCTTTTTGAATATGGGCACACCTGGTCATCAGGAGAGAAAGGCAGAATGTAAAAGAAATAAATCAGCAAGTAGGAGCATTCATGGGGACCTAATGGCTGTTCCCTCTGAATGGTAAGCCCCAACTTCATACTCTTTCTCATCCAAGGGGCTCCCCAGAAAACTGACCATACCAAGCAGCTCATTGAGAACACTGAGGTGAATTTGCATGAGATGGTGGGAGTATCTGAAGTAAACTTTAATACTGAACATGGGTACAGAGTGGGTGGCCTGTCTGCAAGGACAGGTTAGCTTTGTTAATTAAGTTTCTGCACATATCTTTCCCTGGCCTAGGACATTTACTGTCCACGATATGAATGAATCTAATGCTAGGCAACTGCTCTTCCTTGCCTCTAAGTTCTCGGCCACCCTCGTCTTCACTTTTGCCTTCACATTGAAATGAAGATTAGAGCAATGTTTATGAAGTGTCCAAACACTTCCAATGAGCCTAAAAGATAAAGCTATTGGCATGTACTACTGGAATCATCCTTGTGGTTGCTGAAGGTGCTACCACTCTTCCATCAAGACCTACTCAGATCCTCTCTCAGCTGTGAACATAATCTTTCACAAGAGATTTGGTGCTGAGAGAGACGAGCCTCAGAGAAATAACCTGCCTATCTCACCTTCTGCCCAATCAGTGCAGTGGACAGTGGCTTGCTGCTAACCAAGATGAGAAGCAGAATTGTGCAACTGTGAAAACATTTTCCTACTTTGCAGGCACTGTGCATGTCAAAGGAGGGGAAGTACATCTAACAAGCTGGACCAAGTAAGGGGCAGCATTTGCTGGTGATGGCCTTTTCGTGGTGCATGTCCCCTTCTGTTTTATTCTTTCAATGTCCCCTCACGGATTCTTGTTCCTTCCAACTATTGATCCTCTTCTTGGATCCTGCCCCTTTCTTCCTACCACAGGACACTGACCAACCTCCTATCGAGTTGAACTAATTAGGGCAAGGTTGCCATTAACTCCTCCCCTAAGACCTACTCACACCCTTTCTTAGCCACAAGAGATGTGTTGCAGCTGAGAAACAAGCCTGAGCAGAATGCCCTGCCTATGCATCAGGTCCATAACGTTGGTAACCTGCATCACCTGAGGGAATTTTGTATAGCGTGACCAGATCCTCCCACAAGACCTACTAAAGTAGTCACAATTTAAACCACTCCTCTCAAGGCATACAGCCCAGGAGTCCAGCTAAAGGGCAAATAGGTTAAGGGTGTCTTCTTTTATGGTCCTGTTAGGGGGTAGGTAGGGCCCGAACAGTTACCCCTTGACATTCATCACACATCAATCCTCCATTTGCCTTCTCTCCAGTTCCTCCAACCTGCTGATATTCCTTCCACTGCATTCCTCTGCTCCAACCAGATTGCCACCGAGAGCACCAAGACATTGTGCATTCCTGCCACCAGTTCACTTCTACATTGACCAGTACAGCAACTAGAGACTATCCCTTTCCTATGACTGTAAGTTGTTCATCTGACACCACTGAGTTTGTCTGTCAATTGCTTTTCTGCCACCCCACTGATGAGCTCTACAGAGTATTTATCAAGACTACCAGTTCCTGCACATGCCTGTGTTATACCTGTGGTGAGAACTTATCAGAGATTGCAATATTTTAGAAGACTGTGAGCTCCTTGAGCAATCAGGCAGCATACTGCTGGATGCTGCGCTCAGTGAGTGGTTAAGCAGTCTCACTGCCTAGACCACCCTAGCATTTCCTTGCTCGTGGTCACCCAGAGAGGTATTCCGGAAGCCTCACAGACTGTTGGACATAAAGGGCAACACCAGGACTACGGGATTCTTGGCTGGGTAAAGGATTGTCAAACTTCTGCCAAACCAAGGCCATGAGTTTGAGGAAGGGGGTGTGAATAATCTTTACAAACTGCTCTTTGCAAAATGGTGGTTTGTCCAGAGAATTGTATGAGGTTCCCAAACCAAGATGAAGCAGAGTCTTTCCCTGTAACATCAGTTCCTTTTTTAATCATAAAAAAATAGGCATTTCTACGTGATGGATATACCACAATACATTTGCTCCCTTACTTTTCATTGTATTCTTCATCCTGCTTACCACCATTTTCGCCTGGATTTTTGCTCCTTGCAGTTGGAAGTTCTACTGGGCCTACTGCTGGATATTCTTGTTTAGCTCTTTCCTATTTGGAAGATAATAATTTCTATATTAAACTTCATCTTCAAGATTGCCAAGGAGCTTTTTTTAACCTTTATATTTTTCCTCCTAGCTGGGACCCTCTAACGGAGCTACTTGACATCTATCAAGTGTACTATTAAGTTAACAGGGACACTATGGCTACTCGACGGAGTCGCCCTTACCCTGGGCAATCAAGAGCGGGACTCGACAGACCTTCTTGGCATCCAGTCCTGACAGCCTGTGGGTTTATTACGCTTTTGCTCCTGGGGAAGTAGATGTCCGTCGATTGCTCCTGTCACTACTGGATGAACCACGTGCAAACAAAGGTCCTTATTAAGAGTTTGGAAAAAGGGATACTCCATCACAAATGATGCCCCATCCGCTATATTAAAAGTGCATTATAGTCTATGGCACTTGTAGTACAGTGGAAGGGATACCAGATATATTTTGACGGAGTATCCCCTCTGCCAAACTCAAAATAAGGACCAAAGTCTGAAATAGGTCCGGACTACCAATTTGTCTATGACATGGTGTGAATTTTCATTCAAATTTGAGTTTTTGGTCACGTGCCCTTGAGCTATAATTTGCCACACTTATTCATGCTGTGTAGATTTGTTTTTCTGGGCTTTCACTCCAATTGCGATGTTTGGGCCCTGGCTGTCTGTAACCAGTTCTGACTGTGGAAGGCTCAGGTTTCATATCTAGGTAGATGCTAAAAGGCATTAATTACAGCTACATTTCTCTGCTGCTTTGCCCATCTGTCACTTCTCTGTAGGTCTAAAGATAATTAGCTGTGGCCTAATTTCTCCAGCACATGCTTATAGGTTACTCTTATTTACTCCCAAACTGATTCTTTGCTTAAAATTAATACAACGGCAAGCTGTCTCCTTAGCTTGTTGTGGGCTCCTTCCCTGTTGCTCTTCGGTGGACACTATAGAGCAATTATACTGGCTGCCTGTAACCAGTGCATGCTAAGGGCTGCTCCGCTGTCACTTCTGGTATCACCTTAAAGGGCACTGTCCCTATTCATTACATGGGAAAGTACTCAGTCACACCTGCATCGGCCATATGAACCTATTACTGATGCTGCATCTTACCAATGCACTCTTTTGAGCTCCCTTTCAACCCTGGGTGCTCCCTTAAGAGCATGTACTACAGCTGTGTTTAACCTGTGCAGGTCTGTGTCGGGTCTCGCTATAGACAATGTATGTCTGCATGCTTATCACGCAGGGGATTTGTAGTTGCAATCACTTCCCCTATCCAGTGCATACCATAGGCTGCTTCTCTGTCGCTTCTTGGTGGATTCTGTTCAGACCAAGTCAATACCTCATAACAGTCAATGTAATGCAAAGTGCATGCGTTCTATTTCTTACTCCTCTTCCCGTCATTACACGACCAGGAATGACTTCGGACAAGTTAAGAGCACTAGTAATTCACGCACATTCCCCAAAATGATTTTCACATTAGCCATGCTGAAACCTAACATTCGCCAACCAAGCACTCCTCCACTGTGTAGCATAACACCCTTGCCCTAACATGGTTCAGCGCCTGAGGTACATGAATGAACGGTTAACTAAAGCCAATTACAATACACGTAAATAAAAGCGACATAAAAACCATGACACTGTGACCTGTTTGTAAAACGTATCTTTCGGGCACTCTCCATACCATCACTGTAGGGACCAGAACTCGAAGAGCAACTGAAAGGTATTGTAGTCGACATGTCCTCCATGGCCTCTCCAGCTGAGATCACCTCTTTGTACAGGTTTTCCTTTCCTTTGGGTTTTGAGAGTCCCTTGGCCGTCTTGGCAACTGTTTGCTTGCGCTCTCCAGTGGTCAGGTGGTCACTAACGAGCCCACTTGGGATCCCAGGTACCTCTCGAATCCTATGAAACCTGTCGGGAATAGAGGCTTCATGCAACTGGTCTGGCTTGGCTGTGTGGGCCGCTTTTGTCACACTACCAGGACGAGGGATAGCGTCAGTGTCACGGGCTTGCATCCTTTTCCTTTGAGTGTCCCGGAGAAGGGAGCTGTCCCCGTCCACTCCTGGCGGCAGCTCACCATCGGCTTGGTCCCTCTGCCACGACGTTAGTTTTGTTTTTTTCATCCGCTGAACAGGCTTCTCGGTAGGTAAAGCTTTGTGGTGTTTACGCAAGCTTTTGGCGTTGGGGTAGTTTCTGATTTTTATGCTCTGGCAAGCCTCTTCGTGAGAGGTTGTCCCGTCTTTTTCACGTTCGTAACAGTGGCCCCGCGGACGCTTCTTTTTTTTACTGCGCCCACTGTCGCTCACACCCCCGTGTTCAGCCGCCTCCCCGCCGACTTCCTTCTGGGTCTCCCCGCGGCCCTTCTCGGCTCCCCCGTCCTGTCCGCGCACTTCCACACGGCCCCTCGACCTATTCCGGCCTCGGCCGCCGCCATACTGCAAGACAGCCCCGCTGAAGTGCGCCCCGAAGTGACTGACATAAACGGCCTTAACCGTCGCCTTCATGGACGTCGCCGAGGCAGCGCTGGCTTCTCACTCACTTCGTCGTCTCAAAGAGGAGTTTTGCGGTCTGAACAGCCCGCCTCAGAGGTGCCGCTCGGAGGAATGGGGAGTTAGTATCACTGGTGTGGAGGCAAAGCCCAAGACTCACTCCTGTTTCTTTGGGGGCCTTTCACCAGCGCGCCCGTGCGCTTCATGGCTCTGTGTCACGCACCCCGGCTCTCCTCGCGGTTGTCTAATTAGGCTTTTTCGCACTTGCACGTCGCGCTAATCACGGCCGACCCCGCTACGAGGTGAGGATGCCTGTCTTCAACGGGCTCCCAGTGAGAGCCCGGACCCCAGGGGAGGCTATGGCAATTACCCTTACTTTAATTATAATTTAGAAATCACTTCGCTTTTATTTACTTATAAGTGATTTCCTCCAGTGTTTGTTGTTTAAGTTTGTATTTCAGCGGTGAAAAATACCAGCGAGCACTGTTTTTCCACTTTTTCTTCTATTGACACGAATATCGAAATATACGCAAGGCTGGTGAAAAACTGGCCTTGACGCAAACGTGACTATAGGGTGGAATGTGTCTTAGAGGGAGACAGTACTTGGGTGGGTCCAATTTTATGTTTAAATTTGTTTTATTATTGTTGCAACCGTGGCAGAAGGTTCATGATAAACAGCAGCCGTAGGAGCGTCAACATTCGGCCCCTCTCGGCAAGCATAGCAACTTTTAGAAATGAGAAAACGAAAAACAAAAATGACCCCCGTCCCTTACCCTCCCTTGGGTGCCAGTGCTAGCTACAATGTCCATTTAGGTCGAATCGCTCATGTCTCACTTGGGTAGGGCATCAGTGGATTACTCTGTTGGTGTTGTCAATCTTAGTAGCTTTAGGTATCTCGGACAAGTTTGCTCTGTAAACTCTTGTGCCAACAATACGATGAACGGCTGCCAGATCTCGCTATAAGTGTCGCCTTGTTGTGCAAGTGTAAGCGATAGCCTTTCCATCCCCAGCAAGTGCCATATACGGTGTAGCCAGTTCAATCTTGTTGGAACCCTATCAGTGCCCCAACATGCCAGAATGGATTGGTGCGCTGCCCCTAATGCTAATGCAATGTGCCTGCCTCTTCTAGATTTGAGTGGGAAAGTCTGTGGGTTAGGAAGGCCCAATACAACGTATTCAGGGAATCGGGGCAGTTGGGTGTTTAAATGTGTATCGATGTCTGTCAGAATCTCAACCCAGAACTGTGCTAGTTTAGGGCATTCCCACAAGATGTGCAACTGTGTCCCGGGGGAATTACAGCCTCTCCAACACCTATCTCCCTTATCCGGATCCTCTCTGTTTAGACGTACTGGGGTTAGATACCAGTACGTGGCAATTTTTGTTGCCGTTTCCATACTGGAAGAGTTGGATGCTGTGTGTCTCGCTCGGTAATATATATCCTTCCATTCCTCTGTAGAAAAGTGTCGGCCCATCTCCCTCTCCCACGTACTTGTGCGGGGTTTTCTAGATCGGGTTACTCTTGTGAAAGTATCATGTATAGTTCGGAGACAAGGCGTCGCTGCGCCGCCTTCCTCACCGCTGGTTACATCACCCAGTGTCTTATCTGCATATATCGGAATCCTTTGATTTCTGGAATTGCGTACTCGATCCGTTGAGTGCTAAATGGGATGGGGCCCTCCTCTTCAAAAAGGTGGCCTATGGATCTACATCCAGCTCTTTGCCACTCGCTGAAGGCAGCACTATCCAGTCCCGGTATGAAGTCCCGGTTCTCGACTCCCGGAGTGAATGGAGAGGGGGGAACGTTGAGAGGCCCTCACAGGTCGCCACCATATCCCAGACCCTCAACATGGGTGCAGTGATTGCCGATAGGTAGAGGTTGGCGGGACGATGGGGTCGGTCCAAGAATGGGATCTTCCACAAGGCCGATCCCGCGAGGGCCCTGTCCATAAACAGCCAGCCCTTTTCGGATTCCGGGTTCGTCTATTCCACAGTGTTACTCAGTTGTGCGGCCTGGAAATAGCGTGAAATCTACGGTATACCTATGCCGCCATCCACTGGGGACCGCCAGCTTCGGTCTCGTTTCATCCGGGAGCGGCAGCCCGCCCAGACAAAGCTCTGGACACATCTCTGCAGGGTCTGGAGTGTCCCCCTGGGGGCACAAAGGCAGTGTCTGAAAAACATATAGTATCCGGGTTAGGACCATCAGCTTTAAAGCAGATATCCACAGTCGCGGCTTGCATGACTCGCGGGTGGGGGGGGCGGGTAAAAAAATATATTTTAAAAAACTTACCTTACTGGGTCCCGCATCCTCCGCTCCTGGCCGGGTCCCGCTGCTGGAGCAGGCAGGAAGCATGCATCCTCCCTCCCCTCCCGTAAGCCAATCACAACGCCGCAATGGCAGCATTGTGATTGGTGCGGACAGCGCCCAGCCGGGCACCTGTAGGGAGGCCATTTTCTCTATGTAGGCTGCATGCAGCCTACATAGAGAAAATGTAGAGTGCACATGACTGGTTTGGCTGGCCCCAGAGGGCTGACCAAACAGGGCCCACAACAGTGGGCAAGCCACTCCTCCCCATCCCCCCGCCTGCCCCCAACCAGGCTTACCCTGCCTTCTGCTTTATCGCAGCGCAAGAAGCAGAAACATAAAATGGTATTTAAAATACCATTTTATGTTTCTGCTTCTCGCACTGCGAGAAAGCAGTGGGGCGACGCTCCTCCGCCCTAAAGAAGGAGCCGCCCCTGGATATCCAGCCAATCCACGAAAGCGAGTGCTGCTGCCTTCGTGAGAGATCTGACTGCACTCGTGCAACAAGACTGTGTTAATTAAGAGAGACCACTTATCTATTGTCGCAGCCAGTTTGATGCCCAGGTATGGGATGGAGCTCCGTGCCCATTGGATGGAAAGGAGCCGGGTAAGATAATCTTGTGTGTCTTGGGAGACCGTGAGGCTCAACGCCTGAGATTTGGCCAAGTTAATCTGGAACCCCGACACTGTCCCAAACAGTCTTACATCCTCCAAAAAACTAGGGAGAGCCTCTCTGGGGTTGTCGAGAGAAGTAATGACGTAGTCCGCATATAACGTTATTAGGTGCTCCTCGCCCCCAAAGCGAATCCCCGTAATCTCAGGATTGTCCCGAGTTCTCTGGGCGAATGGCTCCATATAAAGCGCGAACATTTGGGGAGACAATGGGCACCCCTGCCTAGTGCCACGCCGTATGGGGTAGCGGGGTGTGCTCCTGCCATTGACCCGAACCAATGCACTTGGCTCTACATATCCACTTAGAACCGCTCCCCTAGACCAAAGTGTTTCAATACTGCGGCCAGGTAGGGCCAGTGAACGCAGTCAAATGCTTTCTCTGCGTCTATGGAGAACAGCATAGTTTCGCGTTGAAAGCGGGTAGCGAGGTGTAATATCCGCTTGGTGTTGTCCGGGCACTGCCTATTAGGGATAAAGTCCGCCTGATCCGGGTCCACCAGACCCGGCATAAGGGGAGCGAGGCACGCCGCTAGTATCCCAGTGAACAACTTTGGGGCCGATTCCGATTCGGGCCGGAAATCTCTCCGACCGAGCCGGACCCGGAGAGATTTCCGACCGAATCGGACCTGTGCAGCCTGACCGAACGAGTACGATGCGTCCGTATGGTATCGTACTCGAGTCGGTCGGACTCCCATTGAAGTCAATGGGAGCCGGTCGTACAACGCGTACGCAGGCTCCCATTGCCTCAATGGGTGCGAGGCGAACAGGGGCGCCCCCTACAGCGGGTACGCGGTGAAGCGACTCGCGCCGTACACGCATAGGTAGGGGGGACCCATGGGTCCCCCCTGTGTGCGACTCGCGCGGCTACGCATACAGGGGGGTCCGACACGGACCCCCGAAGTACGGCTCCGACTGCTCTTTCGAGCCGGACGGCGCGTGTCGGTCGGACTGCTCGCGGCGCGCATCGTACTTACCCGGCCGGGGAACGTCTCCATTGCGCGGTGCGAGTCGTGTCCGAGCGAGTCGGTCGGTGCGGTTCGACCCGGGAACGAGTCGGTCGGAGCGGTTGGGACGCCCGAACGAGTCGGTCGGCGATTTCGCATCATACTCGCTCGTCCGGACGCACGTACGAATCGGTCGGGAAATAGGGCTCCGAATCGGATCCGGTTAAGCCGAATCCGATTCGGAGCCCTACCGGCCGAGATCGGAATCGGCCCCTTTGTGTCAATATTGAAGAGCGAGATGGGTCGATAAGATCGACACAGTCTCTTGTCCTTTCCTGGTTTCGGTATAAACACGACCGATGCCTCTGTCATGGAAGGGGGGAACGTCGCTGGACTCGTGATTGAATTGAAGACTCTAGTAAGGAATGGCGCTAATGAGTTGCAAAAAGTTTTATAAAATGACGCCGAAAAGCCATCAGGGCCAGGTGATTTATGAGGTTTCAATCTGACTATAGCGGCTATAACTCCGTCTGATCCAGCGCGAAGAGGCCAGGATTGGATATTTCACACAAAAACTAAATATTTCAATGGGCCCATATACATTTATCCAAAAATGTTCATTCGCACTCCCTGGCCAATCCGCTGGGGGTCAAGTTTTATAATTCACTTAAGTTCTGATTAGTTATTTCTCTGTAACCACAAACAATTACAGTATCATTTCAATGTCTAACTAATCTTCACGAATCAACACTCTTCCTCTGATCGATGGACCATTAGTTGAGTTAGTTGATGGTGATATTAAAAATTTCTTAACTAAAATTCTTAGTGAAATAACCACAGACTCTGTATAATATTTATAAGTTTTATCTAAATTTCAGTCATAAAGTTGAACGCTCATCAATTGCAATACAGTGCAAACTCCATCTTTCTTCAATGGGAGAGAGAACAAGCATATTGCATAATACATTCAATTACACAAACTCACTCAACAAATCAAATGCATAAGAGTGGATAGATGTAGAGACAAAAGGCACATAATAACACATTTGCAAAGAAATATGCAAATTTGGACAGAATGACATTTACCTAATAAAGATGACTGGAAACCACCCCTCTGGCCAAAGGACTGGTGGGGATCCCCTGACTTAGGATCAGGAGACAAAGACTAAAGGAGAGGATCAGGACAGGACTGATACTTACTAGACTTCTCTACAAATCTGACGCACCAGGGCGATTCCCTCTCTGACACTCTCTCCCTCCTCGATATTCTTCCGCAATCTTCGAATCTAATCAGGCAGTCGTCTGAATCTTTTGAGTCTGCTCTCGTCTTCCTCTCTCTCTGCCCTCTCGTGCCCAGCTCCCAGCAGCAGTAGTTCTCTCTCTAGCAGCTTCTCTAGCTCTCAGCAGCTCTCAGCAACTCCCCCATTTACTAAACTAAAGTCATTCTAGTTATAGTCTTTATTTCTTTATGTCCCACCCTTAAGAGTTGCAAATTTTACTAAAATACGGAATATGATTGGACGGGGTTAGGGGAGTCTTCATCACACCAGGCTGACGTATTCATTTTTATTAGTGAAACCCATTGTTTGCTAACCCTTCCCCTTTGACTCATTCATATATTTTATTTTATTTTCTCATGCATATTTTGTTGCAAATGTAGTAATTTATTTAATACAAGCTTCATAGATGAGTGTTACATCTCCTTCTTTTCCCATCCCTTCTGTCCTTGAATCTTGGCAGTCATTCAGCTCTCTCTCGGTCACCGGGTCATATCATGGATTCATTGAGCATGCGTAGCTTTCGCTATTTTCTTTTTCAGTCATGGATTGGCAGGCCCGAATGCACACTATTAATAAAAGAATCATAAACAGATGTTATTTTCTTAAACATGTAATTCTCACTGTTCACCACCCACTTCTACTCTATCCCATGTAACTATTATTATTCTTGGGCAAAAGCGTTAATAACAGCAGCTTTCTTTTAAATCAAGCAGCATATGCCAGGCATGCAGTGCCTCAAGTCCGCGTGTTGGTCTATCTTGCGCATGCGTGAGGTTTTTCCCTCTCAAAGCGAGTTAGTCACGTTATTTCTGCGTAATTCAGGTTTGCACATGCGCAAAGCGTTTTCGCAAGTTAAAACGGGTTTTAATCGCGTTGCATTTTATTTCTCATTAATTCAAGCATGCGTAAGCTTTTCTCCCCGTGTATCTGTGTCTGGTGTATATTAGTTTTGTCTCATCTACTAATTTAACGATTAATGAATGTTAATGGAGGATTAATTCGAGCAAGTTTCATTTTCTCGAATCCTTGCTCCATCAATCCCCCCTCTGATGGCATTTTTGAGCCATCATAAAATACCCATCCTTACCAAGTGCCAACTATATTCATTTAATTTTTAGTATCTTCCTCTTTTTCTTCTAATTCTTCAATTTTCCTATTTATGCCTACTCCTTTCATTTTATCATATAAACTTCCTTTCATTTCCTCTAATTCGATTTCTTCCCTGTTTCTCTTTCTTCTCATTCTTTTATTCTTTATTTCGGCTACCATTCTTGCTTTTGGTTTATTCTTGCAACATCTATATGTCATTATCATTATCAGAGCTAATATTGTTATTGAAATTACTGGTATTGGGATCTTCCCTAATAGACTACTCCCTAAAGTGGAAAACCAACTACCTATAGTGGAAATACTTTTACTAAGTCTTTCCCAAACACCGTCAACCTCCAGTTGGGTCAAATCGTCATGAATCTTTGTAATATTCTCAATATATCCCTCAATACCTTTACTTTTGTCTGGGATATATGTACAGCAATGTTGGACTTTCAACATGCCACAGACTTCACCCTCTTTTGCCAATAATATATCAAGTGCAAGTCGATTTTGCAAAACCATAGATCTGATTGCAACCATTTCGGTATTAATCATTAAGAATCCCCCAGCAGTATCCGTCGATAGACGATCAACTACTGTTGACAATTTACGTATCTTATGTGAATTTAGTATGACTCCAACTGACGGTATCAGTGCACCAAATATATCACCTACTATTTCTAAAAAACGTGTTCTTTTACTTCGTTTTAGTCCTTGACTTACTACATCCATTTCATTGTTCTTAGTAATGTGATACACTTTTGGAAATACTATTCCAAGATAACAAGTACCATACCATTGTGTTGGCAACCTATAATAGGCATTTTTACCACACACGTAATATATGCCCGGAAAAACGGGATCAGTTCCACCTTTTAGTCCCCATCCCCCCATAGTTAGGAAGGTGTGTTCACATTCACTAGAACCAATGAAAATGTTGTTATAGTCAGTTTTTAGTCTATGTAGACAGAATTTTCCCAACTTTGACAAGTCTAGAGACATTGCAGCATGAGTCTCGCTTTTCTTATAGTTCCCCTCCTTTTCAGCCCATGGAGGTACATGTGACTTCTGTTCAACAGCCTTCTTTTGAAAATCCTGTCTTCTTTCCTCTACTAAATTTAGGAAATCTTTTTCTTCATCACGCAATATACATGTTAAATTGTTCTTATGTGCATATGTTATGTCTATTGGGTTTGTTGTTAGGAAGAACTCGCCCAGAAATTCTGCATCTTTAGCACTAAGCACTGGGTGTAGGTTTCTTCTAATAGGAATCTCTGGGAATACTAAATCCATGTTAGAATAATAATACTGCAATTTGCCTGTTTCATAGAACAGACTGGATATAACACTACATGACACACCATATGTTAAAGGAAGATGGTGATATGTCACCCCCTCCGAGACAGACAAAGGTAACTTCATGCAAACATAACAATTACTCACATCCATTGTATCTACGTATTCATAAAGAAGTTTAGTAAATACATTTAATGACAAATCACTATTTGATTTGCCATGTTGATACATGCTCTCATCTATTTGCTCTAAATTAGTGGTTGTTGTTCTTTTAGTACCTGCACTTACTCGATCACTTGTATTAGTATTATTTCTGTTATTAGTTACCATTAGAACAGGTATCACAACTGTTAGCAATAACCACATTAGTATTAGTATAAAAATACTGCACAAACAACATTTAACACATCTTCGTTTTAAACTAGATTTCGGATGTTCAGTCACTTCTGTTTCTCCCATTTCAATGTTCTAAAATTGATTAATATCTAAATTTTTCTTCTAAATTCTAAATTTATTCTAAACAAAAATACAAAAAAATATATAAATCTTTGTGTGATCCCACACTTCAACAGCTTTTCATCTTTTGATCCCCTTTTGTCTTATTTTCTTTTCTTCATCAGGTTCTCTTATTCTCTTCTTTACTTGTTTATAAATTTCCACTCTCTGTATCAAAATGTTTCTCTTAAGGTGGTCTCAATTTGCTTTCTTCGCCTCCTTCATTAGTGACATTTTCTTGTTCTTCATTTAGATCAAGATTCTCGAAGTCCTCAAGGATAATGTATGTCCATTCAGGAGCTTTATATTGTCTGCTCGGAACTTTCAGCCTTTTTGATCTTCGTAAAGGTTTTCTTCTTAGTTGTTCTTGCTCAGTTTGACTCGATACTTCATTTACTTGTTCTTGTTCTGTCTCTGTTCTTTTCCTTAGAATATATCTTAGTCCTTTTACTCCACTTGACCTATGATCACTTTTTCTGACCCTCTTTGTTTGTACAGCCTTTTCACCTTCTTTACCTATTTCTAGTGTTCTTTTATTTTATTTTCCTTTTAACTGAGCTTGTTCTGGGCTTTCTAATTTTTGTCTTTCTGTTAATTAAATTTCTTTTTGATCTTTTAGTCCTTCTTTTCCTATCTCTAATTGAGCTTGATCTGAATTTCCTGTAGCCGATTCTTCTGTTGACTGAATTTGTTCTGAACCTGTCAGTCTTTCATTTTCTTCTTCTGATTGAGCTTGATCTGGATTTTCTGTTTCAATTCATTCTGGTCTTTCAATCTCTTGCTCTTCCTCAGCCTCTACAGCAGTCTCTTGAGACACAGTATCTAGTGCCCACCCTACTTGACTTGTACTTGGTTGTTCGTCATCGATGTATTCTTCAGAGTCTGTTTCTCTGATTTCTTCGACTTCACAACTTTCAGCTTCTGGTTCTTCTCTTTGCTCTACCAGTTGCTGCTCTTGTCGTTCAGGGGGCTTGGGACTCTTTGTGTATGACTGGCATGGATCCAGTTTGGCAAGCCAAAACACTTCACCGCTGTCGTTGTGACCAATATGATTTGATGTGGTCCTTTCCACCTGGGTTCTAAACACGATTTTCTTGTGTGCTTCTTTATCATAACCCAGTCTCCTGGACACAAATCATGAGCTTGATTCGGCTGTGCTGTGGTTGCATCTTCTCCAACCTGGTGAGACACAGAACGTACCAGATCAGCTAGTCCTTTACATTAGTCCAATATTAGATCATCAGTTATATTCATCAGTTTGTTTCCAGGTACAAATGCTTGTCTCATTGCTCTTCCCATGAGAATTTCATGAGGACTCAATCCTGTTCTTCTGTCAGGGATGCTTCTAAGACTCATCAAGACAAGGGGCAAAGCATCAGGCCATTTCAGTGAAGTGGATGCACACACTTTTCCTAACCTGGATTTTATTGTGCCATTGAGCTGCTCAACCACTCCTGAAGCTTCTGGTCGATAGGCACAATGTAGTTTCTGCTCAATTTTTAGAGCTGTACAGATTAATCGAATTATCTCATTATTAAAATGAGGTCCTCTATCTGATTCCAAAGTGACTGGAAACCCAAATCTTGGAATGAGCTCCCTCAACAGTAGTTTGGCAACTGTGAGGCTGTCATTCCTTCTCGTTGGATAGGCTTCCACCCATCGAGAAAACAGACACACAATGACAAGGACGTACTTCAAACCATTACACGATGGCAGTTCTATAAAGTCGAGCTGCAGCCTTGTAAATGGTCCCTCTGCCTTTCCAATTTTTCCCCAACTGACAACTGTCTTTCTACCTGGATTCTGCTGTTGGCATGTCAAACATCGCTGGCAGAGACTCTCTGCAATGAGTCTAAACTTAGGATTGTACCATGTTTGCCTGGAGTGTCTAATCATGGCATCCCTCCCAATGTGTGTAGCTCCATGATATACTCTTGCCATTTGTGATAATAAACTATCTGGCATTATTGGTCTACCATCTGGACACACCCATACTTTATCATCTGCTCTCCTTGTGCATCCTGTTTTGATCCAGAGTTCCTTTTCTTTTGGATCTGCCTCATCTTGTAACTGCCTAACTTCATCCCATGTTTCAAAAGCAGAGAAAAACATTAGTTGGCAATTGGTAGTTTCTTTTTCCAACCCTCTGTTCAAAGACATTGTATTTCGAGCACAAAATCGTGCAACTTGGTCAGCATATTTGTTGCCTTGTGTCACATAATCATTTCCTGACTTATGTGCGGCACACTTGACCACTGCAATTTCTTTTGGCAATTGTAATGCTTCCAATAGTTCTTTGACATTTTTACTATTTCTGATAGGAGAACCTGAAGAAGTCAGAAATCCCCTTTGCATCCATAATTGGCCAAAGTGATGCACAACCCCAAAACTATATTGACTATCCGTGAATATGGTTATTCTCAATTTTTTCCCAATTTTGCAGGCTTTTGCTAACGCTACCAATTCGGCTATTTGTGCAGACTTGACTCCTCTTAAACAGGATGCTTCTATGATAGCAGATATAGTACATACAGTATAGGCAGCACTCAGTTCTCCATTTTGTTTTCGCAAGCATGACCCGTCAACAAACAATACATAATCTGATTCTCCCAATGGGACATCAAAGATGTCCGGCCTGGGCTTTGTACACATTTCTGTTAGATCTAAGCAATCATGATCAACTTCCTCTTTTACTTCTTCACAGTATGGATCCGGCAGTAATGTTGCTGGATTCACTGTGGTGCATCTTATCACACTTACATTCTCAGCACCCAGGATCACTCTTTCATACTTAGTCAGCCGACTAGGGGTCAAGTGCTGAGTTTGAGTCCTTGTTAAAAGGATCTCGACAGAATGTGGCACATATACCCTTAAGGGATGTCCCATTACTATAGATTCACTCTGCTCCAGACTCACACAAGTAGCAGCTACTGCTTGTAGGCCAGGCAATGCTGCAGCCACAGAATCCAGAGTGGCAGAAAAATATGCCACTGGACGTCTCATCAATCCATGTCTTTGTGTTAACACTGAAAGCACACATCCTTCCCTCTCACAGCAGAACAAAGCAAATTCTTTCGTATAGTCAGGCATTCCTAATGCTGGTGCTTGACACAAACAATCCTTCAGTTTTATGAATGCATTCTCGCTTTCATCATCCCATTCAATCGGATCTATCACATCCTTTCGTGTCAATTTTATTAGAGGCTTTGCAAGCAATGAAAATCCACTGATCCACTGACGACAGTATCCAATCACTCCCAAAAACATTCGTACTTCTTTCTTAGTTTTAGGCAGATTCATTTGTCGAACCACTTTTATTCTCTCTGGTGTCACTTTTCTAACTCCCTTTTCTATCTTGTGTCCCAAATATTGGACTTCTTTTTGGCAAAACTGTAATTTTTCTGGTGACATCTTGTGTCCACCTTCTGCCAAATGGTTCAGTAAGGCAATTGTGTCTGTGACACAGGCCTCTCTTGTCTTTGATGCCACCAATAGGTCATCAATGTACTGAACCAAAACTGAATTTCCTGGCATAACCAATGTTTCACGTCTATTCTAATTGGGGCGTCCAAGCCCGTTGTTTGGTCCCCGGTAAGGCGAGTGACATTTGCCCCTTGCAGGTATGACAAATACCGCGGGATGGGAGATCTTGTGCGGAGTATACATTTTTGTAGAACGCTGCGAATCGCGCTGCCACCGCCTCTTCGCCTTCAATTACGGTCCCCTCGTCAGACATGAGAGCCTTATCCGGATTGGCTTGGCGCTGACCTTTGAGCTTATTCGCAAGCATTCTCCCGCATTTGTTTCCCCCAACATAGAAAGCATGCTTATGACAAAGTATTGAGTACTCTGCGTTATCCCAGTCTAGATCCGCCAGCTGTTTCCTAGTAGTTTCCAGCTGCCGCCAGACCCTATGGGCACCAGTACGATGATGTATTTTTCGAGTGTCCGTACTTGCTGCTGTAATTGCATATGCTTCTCTCTCCTAGCTTTGTTGTCTGCGGCTGAGTAAGCTAGGAACTCACCCCTGATTACTGTCTTCAAGGCGTCCCAAACCATAGCAACGGGTGTCTCAGCAGTATCATTAATCTCTAGATAGTTTCTGATTGCCTTATCTATCTGTGTGGTGACTTCTGGTCTACGGAGTAGCATTTCTCTCAGCCGCCATGAGCAGGGGATCTAGTCCTGAGACGGGATGGCTAGGTCTAGTAGGACTGCCGAGCGATCCGACAGGGAGCGAGGATCTATCTCGATAGCCTGAGTCGCTACCTCTACCTCTCGGGAGCCTATGAAATAATCCAGCCTAGCGTAGGATTTGTGGGCATTGCAGTAGAATGTATATCCTCTGGCCATTGGATGGGCAGCTCGCCATAAGTCCTTTAATCCCAGCTCCTGCAGCCATCGAACCCCTCCTGGTCCAAGAGCTCCTGCTGTCCCTTGTCTCTGGGTCGAACGGTCTAGCTCATTATGAACTACTAGGTTTAGATCCCCTCCCATAACCACCCATCGGTCCTGAGTGGACATGGTTTCCGCCACTGCTCCCCGTAGAAATTGCTCTTGGCCCTCATTGGGTGCGTAAATAGAACCTATTATGATTGAAAGGGGGCCCAAGTGAATGCGATACTCCAAGAGGCGGCCTTTGATCTTGGCAACATTTGTCCCTATTTTTCCTTGTAATGTGTGGGAGAAGAGCAAGGCCACCCCAGCCGATTTGTGTGACAGTGATGAGAAGAACGATGGACGTTTCCAATTATCTGTTCATTAGAGAACAACGATGGGTGGACAGACTCAAAAGTAATCTGAGGGGTTTGAACAATGGTATTCCTTGGTTTCATCTGTATGGAATAACCAATAAATGAAGAGTGCGGGTGTACAGTTGTGTTTTGGTGGGACTGACTCTTGAGGAAATTCAGTAATTGTTTTCGCAGTTTGACTTATTGGTATCGATGGATTAATCACTCGAGACCTGGGTCCAGATTCCACTAGCAGTAAGGACCAATATATTCTGATAGGTACCCTGATCAGACATGGGAGTAAGTGTTTTTACATCTGGTACACGTATAACAAACAATAGACTGGAGTTATGTACGTGAGTCTGACTGTGGGATAACGTTGAATTTCCAATATGGCCGCGAAAATGCGTTGAATAGAGATGGCAGAGTAAGGTTAGCTCGGTAGTCGTTGATTTGAGAAAGAAACGGCCCGTTTTACAACGTAGGGGCGTGGTCAACGGCACGGAACTGACGTGGCTAACGTGGCTCCGCAGACACTGAACATTTAAGGTGAAGGGTAACAGTCTCCCGCTATCGTCGGAGAACGGTGATAGGCATATTGGACAACGGAGGTTCTTAGATGTAGTAAGTACGGCTCTGGATGTGACGGGGTAATGCGTAAGAACGGACAATCAGAGTGGTCCGTGGTGTGACTTAATCAGTGAGACCGGACATATATTTCTGATCACTGGCAACACAGTTTGATATACAGACACGGGTGCATTTTAGACTCATGGTGCATTTGTATGGGTTGCAAGATATACTGGATTGGGATGTCATAGCAGGGATTTAAAAGAACAAGACAGTATATTTTTTTACTGTTTTCTGTTACTTGTTTTTAGGTTGCACAGGGTGTAACTCAAAGACCCCGTTCCTATTACCAGTTCCGGGTTTGGAGAATTACTCTAATAACTCGTGTGAGTAACCCTATGATGCCACTTGTGTTTTCGGAATTGTCTTTGTTTAGTGGCCATTCTTGCCTCCTATGAAAGATATAAGGAGGGGAAATTGAGAGACTTTTTTCAAGTCTATGGTCTGTGGTTTGTGATTTGGTCCTGGAAAAGTGACCGTAACGAGTGAGATGTGTCCCACTTGAAAGTGTAATAATGCAGTGATGTGTGATCAGAGGCTGTGCAAGAGAATAAACTCTTGAGTTACAAAGGATGTTTAATTCAAGAAGTTAGAAGTGAATAGTTTTAACTATGAGAGGTCGATGACAAGAGGACATGTAAAAGAAGATGGAAGATGTTTTTGGATAACTCGGAAACATACCTTCTCTTGTTGGTTTATTTTACAGAAAGGACTTTTCTCTCCGATTGGCGAAGAGTGACCCAGTGTAATACATCCATTGGGGTGTTGAGGTAAAAGACACCCGATTGTGGGTGAGGACCAGATATATTAGGGATCTGTACCCTGATGAATGCCAAAGTGACCCATAGAGGCATATCATAATGGCAGAAACATGTTGGTTTATGCAGTAGGGGCATAGGGGTCGTTACCTCCCCTGGAGTTCCCCTCCGTGTTAATTTTTAATCCTACCAAGGGAACACGGGAATAATTAAAACAAATTGTGGTGTTCTCCAAGGTAGTTTTAATCTAATTCCTGCACTTTAGATCCCTTTTTTGAGGGAATATTCTTTCCTCTAATTTGTTTTTCTTATATCTGTCTTTTTGCTTTTCTGCCCTTGTTCACACTCTTCATCATTTTTTACACAAAAAAAATAATGTGCTCCGTCCAGTACGTTGGTCTGCGCCTGGACGTATGATACAGCCCAATGATGAAGCATGACACTGCAAAGTGTGTGAGGGCAGTATTAAGAAATTTAAGACTTTCCCTTGTATTACTCTCTTGAACTATGTTTTTTAGATGGTAGTGCTTCTCTGTTTAGTGAGTATGAACTTCAATGAGGTTGTTATCAATGATGATTCCAAAGTTTCTGGCGTGGTCGGCGTGTATGGGTGCGGGTCCCAGGCCGGAGGGCCACCAGGAGATGCTCCAAAGGGTTGCTGTTGTTGCCGAAGATCAGTACTTCCGTCTTGTCCGTATTCAGCTTCAGGCAGTTGTTCTTCATCCAGTCTGCGACGCTTGCCATGCATCTGTGGAAGTTGGTCCTGGTGATGGTAGGGTCATCGGTGAGGGAGATGACGAGTTGGGTGTCATCTGCATAGGATAATATGTTGAGAGCGTGCGATCTGACGATGTTGGCCAGTGGGGTCATGTATGCTTTGAAGAGAGTAGGGCTGAGGGATGAGCCCTGGGGACAATGCAGACGTTATTCTTGGGTTCGGAGGTGAAAGGCTGTAGGCGGACCCTCTGTGTCTTTCTGGTGAGGAAGGAGGTGAACCATCTGAGCGCGTCCCCTTGGATGCCGATGTGATGGAGTCTTTCGATCACGTGTGGTGGGATACAGTGTTGAAGGCTGCAGAAAGGTCGAGGAGGATCAGGGCTGCTTTTTCTCCTCAGTCCAGGAGGGTTCGGATGTCATCGGTGGCAGAGATCAGGGAGGTCTTGGTGCTGTGATTGCGGCAGGAACCGGATTGGGAGGCGTCAAGTAGCTGGTTCTGCTCCAGGTGTGTCATGAGTTGCCTATTGATAGTCTTTCCCAGTACCTTGGCTGGTAATGGGAGCTAGGAGATAGGCCGGTAGATTTTGAGTTCGGTTGGATCGGCAAGGGTTTTTTGAATAGTGATCTGGCTTCAGCGTGTTTCCAGGCGTCGGGAAAAGTTGCGGTGGTGATAGAGGTGGTAAGCAGGGTGGTGAGTTCCTGGCCGATTCTTTTGATCCCCTTTCACTGTGGCTCTTGATATGGCATAATCCCCAAGCTAGTCTTAATTGGTCTATTATTAGCGACTACCTACAATGGGATAAAGGTCTTAAAATACCTTGACTCTCATATGTCGAAGGAGCTTTAGAAGATTTAGTGCTGATTCAGCTCTTTGTCCTACTAGGATAAGTAAATCAGACAGTTCCATGGTGAAATCATCTTTCTTGTCTAAAAGGTGTCACAAAAGATCACCTGGCTTTGAGTATTATTTGACTAGAGTAGCAGGGCACTGGGATAGAGCCTTGCTGACACTTTTTATATTGGAGGTTGGATGCTCTCAATTGTGCTTTCGTCTGGGCCAATATGACAGGGCCTCCATCCGTATTGGCCCTTGCAACAGGCTCTCAACCAAATCCTTGTTGCACTTTGTCTTTTTCTGTGGTTTTTAATCATATTTATTTGAAGCACTTTTTAGTTCCATTGCTGAGGCAGCGTAATTTTAGGTAATGTAGACCCCGCTCCCTGTGTTTTTTACAACTTTTAAATATGGATGAAGTGTGCTATGCTGTAGTGTCCTTTTTAAAATCTGCCCTGAAATATAGATGCCTAATGCTTTTTTAGATTTGTCTTAAACACATTTACCATTATATGCTGTATTTTAGCTGCACTAGGTGTTTATCCACCCCCTCATACTCTGCGAAGATGTGGTCTTACATTGTTTTTAATTTGCATGGGTAAAACGTGTTTTGTGAAGTATGTATTGTTTGTACTCACACTTTTATGATTATACTCATAATCAAATAAAGTACTACATATATATATATATATATGTATATATATATATATTTCTTCCAAAAAGCACTCTCCGAACCTCCACACAGGCGAACAGAGAGACACAGACCCAAGGAATAGTGGCAGGCAAGTTGTTTTATTCTCCTCTCACTTGTGACGCGTTTCGAGCACCCTGTGCCCTTGTTCACACATAAAGAATAATATCCGCCATGATCTTTCTAAATGCTAGGTGTCCACCCCATTGTGAGTCACATGGTCAAAGCAATAGAAGAAACACTGTGTTATCGGCATTTTGACGCAATTAAACAACACATTACAAAATCATTCTTCTTTTGGTTGTTGCTAAAGATTAATGACATTGATACTTTGTTGTTGTTATTATAATTATTACTTCCTTGTTTTTATCCCTTGAAAATATATTGTGAAGCTTAAATGCATTTCACCTATAAAAAATGGAAATTTCAGAAGTATGCATGATAAGGTACAATATATATATTTTGTAGGAAAGTAGGATCTGCTCCTTATGGTCACCCCCACTTTTTGCTAAATGTAATACTGTTTTTGACTAGTCTGACTGGGATCCTGCTAATCAGGACCCCAGTCTATCTGCTTTCTCCTTAAACTGTTATGTTATGTACTTAGGTACACTCCAGATTGGATACTGGGGTACCCTTGTCAGTCCCTAATATATGGTACCCATGTTCCCAGGGCATAGGTACCCCAGAGGCCTCCCATGGGCTGAAACAGGTATTATGCCACCCATGAGAGGCCATGCAAAATGGAACTACAGGCCTGCCATTGCAGCCTGTGTAAGTTGGTGCATGCACCACTTACTTAACATATAGGTTTACTATATCTAAGGGTCACTGCATTTAAAACCTATAAGTCACCCCTATAGCAGGCCTTTACAATCCTGAAGGCAGGGTGCTTGGTTGTAAGTGAGAGGGTGCCACTGCATGAGCAGAACATCCCTGCAGCCTAAGGAGTCCATTCTCCCGGGTTGTCAGTGAAGCAGCCATATACGACATATAGAGGGGCATTACGCGACCGCATGATGACCAACTCTAAAACAGCTGAAATTAACCCTATCGTGTTTGATGTTAAACATGTTGGAATCATACCCCCACACCGGTAACCGGTGTGGGAGGTATGATTCCACCCCTCAGAAGCGAGCTTCGTGGGGTCCCTGGTCTTCCTGGTACCAGCTTTCTAACTCCGGACAGCACCAAATGGTTGCTGCCGACCAGAGACACATTTCTGCCCTCCTGCTGCTGAGCCAAGCTTGAACAGGGGAAGGCAGAACAATAGGCATCCTGTCACAGGGAGGTGTCACCACCTCCGGGACAGGATTTAGTGTATTAGGACTGGGTGGGTGCGCTTGCCAGCGACTGAAAGTCTGCATAAGGGGCACATTTGGTGTCCCTGTGCATAGTCCAGTTCAAACTAGTCCTGGGAGTCGTTGGCACCCGCTCTGGCGCGAAACTGGGCAAAGGACATGGGAGTAACCTCCCCCCTGTCCAGACCCTCCCCTGGGAGGGTCCCCTGAATCTTACCAACCCTCTTCCATGGGTACATAAGGGCTTACCTGGCTGTAGGACCTTAGATTTGACGTGGACAAGATTCTGAACAAGAAACCACTGAACTTTGACCATCTGGACACTCTGGACTTCGTTTGGGCCTGACTTCGTCTCCCTCTCAGTCTGAAGCATCGTCTGTGCCCGTGCACCATACAGGATCTGTGTAGGACCTATAGAGCATCAAGGACACCCGAAGATAATCTCCCTTGGAGTGAAGGAGTCACTCTCCTACATTCACAGGCACCTCAACACTGCTGACCGGTCTGCTGATCCCGAGCACCTATGGACACCGAAGGGTCCAGCAACACAGGAGGTGGGTTTCTACGTCCTCGAGGCCCGAGCTGCCCTCTTACCAAGTTTGAGGCCAGTGTCCCTCATGGGGGCTGCAATACCCGAACCCTTGTGCATCACATGTATTTGCAAGTGCATGTGCTTGATGGCATTCCCAGAACAAGTGCCTGGTGCTCTGAGTAGCCCAAACCTCTGGCACCATTTCCTACCAAGAACTTCGACCTCCTTCGCACTGAGTGCTCCGCGGGCTGTTGTTTGGTGAAATCGCTCGAGGTCCTTTCGCGACTCCTGTGCCTTTGGCCTGTGGGTCCAATTGAGGGTCAACTTTGCTTTTCTTGGGCTCCCCTGGTTGCTCCAGGCTTGCCCGGACTCCCTGTGTGTGGTGAGTTTCCTGGGCCTTGCTTGTCCGAATCGTACACTGCCTTGACCTTCTGCATGGGTTGCCGTTGCCAAGGCTTGTTGGTGCTCCCGCCAGACACCGACCCCTCAGCACTCGACATCCTTCGTGGGACAGCTCGCATCTAGCTCCTGGTCGTTCTTGATGTCTCCTGGTTCCTGCAGCTACAGAGTCAAGGACTCCATCATCCAACCTGAAGCACCCGACATCGGTGGGCATTCATCTACCGAGCCCCTGGTCACTCCCAAGTGACCCAGTCTCTGTCCCCTCTGTTTTCAGGTACTTCTCAACAAGAATCCACCTTTGGATTCCAACTGACACTTTTCTTCCTTCCAGCAGCGGCTCTTTTTCGAAGTCCTCCATTGGGTTCGACGGCGGTTTTCGACGCCACTTCAGACCTATGCACCCGGCTTCCCTGGGATAGGTAACTTGGGTACCTCGGTATCCACGGGTGGGGTGGCTCTCCAACCTTCTGTCTTCCATGGGGTTTCTTCGAAGTCCACTTGGAAGGGTCCTTAAACTCTAAAACTTCAACCGCAACTTCACCATAGACTTGTACGGAGCACGCGGTCGTGTTCCCACACTGCACACCACTCCGTGGGGTCCCTATCAACTCACCTTGAGTGGTTCCTTGGGGTCCCAGCAATTCTACATCCTCTCGACACTGTCTTGACTCGAGTCATGGTTCTTATTTAGTATATGGTTTGGTCCCCCCCGGGGTCCACAGTGTATTAGTGCTATTTACTGTCATTTCTGTGCTTAAGTATTGTGTGCTTTGTGATTATCTCCGTGTAGGAGATATTGTATCGTACTAGATAGCGTTATATTAATAAATTCATATTTTTATAACTACTGTGTGGTTCTCCTTTCATTTAATCAATACAATAAGATTGCATTCTGGTAAAACAAGCTGCTTAACATTCCTTAAGACTAAGCCTGAAGGCTGCTCTCCACAGCTACCACTTGGATAGCTTTCTAAGGTTATCTTTGACCTCTTAAATCACCATAAGCGCTGTTTGGACTGGTGCAAGGTGCCCACTTTAATTAGTAGACAGCATATACCAGGCCAACTTCTCACATATCTAGCGCACATGCACTCTCAGACAGACTTTCCAGTTTTTATTCCGACCAGCAGCAAAGTCAGCAACTTCAAAGGGATTAAAAACATATGGCCTAATGCATTTCAGACACAGCAGTCCTTAACCCCCCCCCCGCATTTTACTTTTTATATAGCCGAGGTTGTGCCGGCCCCCGGGGGGACCAAGTGCCCCCCCTCGTTATTAAAATGAAGCCCCGGGGAAGTGGTGGTTCCCGGGGCATAATTATGAATATAGCATGTTACAACGCATGCTATTACATCGCGTTCCTTAACAACGCGGTCGTTACAACGACTGCGTTGTTAGAACGTGATACCTTTACAATGCAAGTCATTAGATCGACTTGCTGTAGGGGGCGCGCTGGACTTAGGAATAGAATAATTTACTATTCCAACTCCAGCCTGCGCATCAGTAGGGAAGGTGTTGGAATAGTAAATTATACTATTCCTTAGGTTAGAGCGCCCCCTACAGCAAGTCGATCTAATGACTTGCGATGTAAAGGCATCGCATTCTAACAACGTGGTCGTTGTAACGGAACACGATGTAACGACC
Organism: Calotriton arnoldi; assembly: GCA_963921515.1. Taxonomy (NCBI): domain Eukaryota; kingdom Metazoa; phylum Chordata; class Amphibia; order Caudata; family Salamandridae; genus Calotriton; species Calotriton arnoldi. The sequence continues at coordinate 433,106 of CAWUFW010011269.1, forward strand.
GCGTTGTAAACGCGGTTTCCCCATAATTATACCCATGGAGGGGGGCCCAGTACAACCCTCTCCTTTTTATTAAAAAAAAAAAAAGCATACATGCCTCCGGGATCTCACCCACCCGGGGGCTATAATGTAAAAAAGCGCTGGAGCCCGTGCTTATTATTTTTTTGCTGCGAATTTGCAGCAATGTTTTTTTTTTCCTCCAAAAAATGCTTTTATGCCTTTAAAAGTGTTCCAGGGGAACCCCAAGATCAAGGCTTGCGGGTCAGGGAATTCCTACCCTGCCCCCCTTTTTTTTTAACGTTCTTTTGTGGGACTCCACCGAAGCTGAGTCCCAAAATGGCTGCTAACACTTCCTGGTTGAAGTGTTGGCAGCCAATCAGAGCTCTGCATTTCCCTGTACGAGCTTGTTATTATTTGCGAAGTCCACAGATATCACTAGCTTGAATTTTAGGTCTCGCCTACGCAGCGCCTTTTGGAATCGATGCAGCATTTGAGCCAAAAACGTGCACGTGTTGCATTGCTTTGTATTGCAACGCGTGCACGTTTGGCGATTCCCTTGCGGGAGCGAGCAGCGGCGCCATGTGTTTGTAATTATCGTGCCCGCCGCTGCTCGCTCCCGTAAGGTAAACGCTGCTTGTCGCGCTTGTTAATTAGCGAGCCTGCGCTGTGTCTCGCCCCCCTCGTGCAGGCCGTAGTTCTCGGACTTTGACTTGGGACGGTACTGACGGAATAAGATAGTGCTCTGGGGACATCTAGTGGCCAGTGTTGTGTGGCGCAAATGGCATTAGGCATTTTTCCACGTTGCTGGAGCCACTGGCAACTGCTCCACTTCTGTTTCACTTTGTTCTTCATTCTGTGGAGCAAGAAATGCAGGGGATGTTTACTTTCCAATAGATCTGATTATTATAAAATTGTGCTGGTTATAGAAATGTATTCACCCGACTCAATGCAGTCTAATCCCAGTTTCAACTAAGAAATAAACAAATACGAAAATCCCCAAAATCGCACCCTTTGTGTAGCCTGAGCACAGTTACTGACATATGGGCTGCGTATTCCATATACATCCAGGTTCCTTGAAAAACAGCCCATACACACCCCTAAGAGAAGCTTTGCATCACCGTCATTTTGTCCTCTTCAAGGGATATTTACAGATGTTGCTTACCATAGTATGTAACAAATAAAATACTTATACGGCAAAGTCCATGTAGCAATTTCACATAATTGCCCCTAAATAGGCCAATTACTAAAATGCCCCAAGAAGCTGTGCATAACTGGCACTGTCCAGTACAGCCGTGCCAAGATAATCAAACTCATCACAAGGAAAATAAAACTAACGCCTGAAATCTCCTGTGCCCCCTCTCCACCACGAATTCTTACACCAAGGAGTTAAACATTACAGGGAACAAACTTCTCATTTCATTAAAACAAAAAATCATCCCTGCACCAGGCCCAAACCACAATGTCTCCAAGTAAAAGGAGTTGAATTTAAAAGTAGGACTCTTGACTGGGCTTATTTGTTTCCCTTTTTGTAAGCTTTCAAAAATGGCACCTGCAAGCCTCGCTAAAAATAGCTGCCAGCTAGATGCAGCCTAAGCATTTTCCATAAATCTTCCCCCATCACCTTGCCCTCTGACCAGCTGAGGTTTTCTTAGCTTCTGAGGCGACTTTCAAAGCAGGAGGGAAAATGAAAAGCACATGCAACTCCTATATTTCTTTTTCAGTGTTTCATTCCCATCTGAAAATAATAACTATGTGCACAAAGCCTCATTCACGGAAGATAGAAAATGATTTGCCCTTTAGCAAAAACATTACCAAGCAGTCATCTTTAATAAAAAGCTAGTTTTACTCCTCAAAATAAGTATTACAAATCATTGACAAGGTTAGTCACCCTACTGGCCTTCCCACATCCGCAGAACCATCACGAACCTTTCATCATGGCTGTGACAATGGGGACGGGGAGGGGTGGCATTGTGACTCGGGCTCACGCTTACAGGGCCCCTGTAGTTAAATTTACTTGGCCAAAAGAGGTCCCTTGGGCACATATGATACTGCACCCTGCAACATGGCTAGGTAAAGAACATTGGCATTTACAATGCCAATAACTCCAAATCCAACAAATGCGAGGCCGATTGCATTTCAAATGCAATAGGTCTCGCATTTGTTAAAGTTAGAGCTGTTGGCGTTGAAAATGACAATGTTTTTTACTTTTGCTTTTTATACCTATGGCAATAACGCTATGTAAATATAATTACTCCACTGCAAACCAAACAAGCATTGGCATAGCCAATAGGTCTCGCCTTTGGGACCTTATAAGTGTTTAGTTATCCAGCACAATATCCTTGGTGCAACAACATCAACTGTTGCATGGCTAAACGCTTATAAGGTCCCAAAAGCGAGACCTATTGGCTATGCCAATGCTTGTCTTAAACTTCTCAACAACTACTGAACAGATTTACATCAAATAATTGAAAGTGTGATCTGCGTAACCAAATCTACCTTTCTGCAAAAGTTGGTGTAATTCCGTCCAGTGGTTCGGGCTGCAGGCTCGACTAAATGTGCTAAGGGAATTAACATTGGAAACACTTTTTTTTTTTAACCCCTCCCCCCCTTTTCTCGGCCCCCACTTCACATATCCCCCCAAAACTTTCATGCACAACAAGATTCACCTGAGCACTTTTTGGGAAAATTTCGTGAAGATTCGTGTGTGAGTGGCCGTATGAGAAGTTGTATCGGGGTGTGAGTGGTTCTGTGGATGATGTCATCAGTGATGTCACTGACTATGTCATGAGAGATGTAATATGTGAGGTCATAAGCAGTGCATTGCGGAGGCGTAAGTTATAGTTAGCTCAGGTAACTATAACTGCTGAATTTCACCTGTGTACGAGTGAAATCTGAGCCTAACTATAACCTCCCTGTCACCTTTGTTTTTTTCAGTGATTATCTACTGGCGGTCGCCAGTAGATAGTTATAGTTAGGACCTATTTTCCATAGGAAATTCACAAAATTCTATTTGAAATAACTTTGGCGCCCGTTGACGAATCTTCGCGAAATTCTCAAAACTCATGGGGCGCTCCGGTCTGCTCCTATCCTGAAAGTTTCGCGGTGATTCGGCAAGCGGGGGCCGAGAAAAAAGGGGGGTCCCAAAACGTGTTTTCTCCATGTTAATTCCCATAGGAAATTTTAGACACGGCTACAGCCTGAACTGCTGAACGGAATTACACCAAATTTGGCAAAAAGGTAGCGCTTGGTTCAGAAAGCTACCTTTTTTAAATGGTGTAATTCCGTTCAGTAGTTGCGGAGAAATTAAAAAATAAGAGTAAAAAATCAATTTCCCATAGGAAACTTTAGACACGGCTACAGCCCGAACTGCTGAACGGAATTACACCAAATTTGGCAAAGAGGTAGTTCTTGGTTCAGAAAGAACCCTTTTGTTAAATGGTGTAAATCCATTCAGTAGTTCCTGAGAAAATCAAAAGTAAAATCACATATATATCTGGGCGGAGCCTAACCACACATGTCATTGTGAGATCTGATTGGCCGTCAGCACTTCATCCTGGAATTGCTGGCAGCCATCTTGGGACCAATATACATGATAGTACCCCATTGAAATGCAATGTAGTGAATCAAAGATTTTGAGTTTTACCAAAAGGAGAACTATAAAGGGTGATAACAGACTTTAGTTACATTAGAATTCATTTGTTGATGGTACCATACTAATTTCAGGAATTGTGGTGTGTTCTAAGGTGATTTTACCCTGTGAAAAACCTTCTGCTGGGATATCATGAATCATGTTTGAGAGAAAACTATTTTCACATGCTTGTCCCATAGAGTTTTGGAAGGTGCTCCAGAAGCTAAAATGAGAGCATATTTTCTGTAAATTCACATTATCTTTCTCAGTCATGTGAGAATGAAGTCTGACATTCTCAGTAAAACATGTACATCAAACAAGGGCAGAGACTGTCAGTTGATTCCTTTGTGCTCTACTGCAGCTTCCCAGAGTGTTCTAAAGAACAACTAGAGTGCTAACAGCCTTACTTATGACAAAAGTATGGCACACCTGAAGCCATCTTGATTGGAATAAACTGGTAACACTAAAAACATTTAATTTAAAAAGGAACAAAATGATGGGGTTCATTTTGTCATAGAAATTATGGTTAGTGCTGTAGAAAGAAAAATTAGGACATGTTTCAAGTGTGATCTCAAATATCTTCCTGTTATATTTCAACAGGAGCAGCCTGCCAGTTGATGCCTTTGTGTTCTACTGCAGCTTCCCAGAGTGTTCTAAAAAACAACTAGAGTGCTAACAGCCTTACTTATGACAAAAGTATGGCACACCTGAAGCCATCTTGATTGGAATAAACCGGTAAAACTTAAAACATTTAATTTAAAAAGGAACAAAATGAGGGGGTTCTTTTTGAAATTGAAATTATGGTTAGTGCTGCAGAAAGAAAAATTAGGGCATGTTTTAAGTGAGATCTCAAATCCTCTTCTATTTCAATAGAAAATTCTGACATGCAGACTGAAACAATTACTTTCAATACCAGCAGCAGACTTCCAGTTAACTCCCTGGTGAGCAGTAGCTTTACTACAGTGATCTAATGAGCAACTAGAGTGCTAACATTCTGAATTTATGGCAAATGTGAGACACATCTGAATGCCTTCTTGATGGAATCAAAGTAAAAACTGAAAGCATTTCCTACTGAGGAGACTGCAGTAAATGAGGAAATTAGGAAACTTCATAACAAAGAAGTCTTCCAAGATGGCCACCAGAGAAAAAAGAGCCCAAATGTAGCACACATATAGCCCAATGACAAAAGTGTGCAAAACACTTTATTTTTAGTTTTTTTGCATTTTTATGTAGTGCAGACTGGTCAGGTATTGGAGCGTTGCATCTTAAAACATGACCCCCTACACTACAAAAACACCACTGCATTACCCTAAACACTAAAACACTACCCCAGCACGACCCCCTACACTACACAAGCACCACTGCACTATCCTAAACCCTAAAACACTACCCCCAGCATGACCCCCTACACTACACAAACACCACTGCACTACCCTAAACCCTAAAACACTACCCCAGCACGACCCCCTACACTACCCAAACACCACTGCACTAACCTAAATCCTAAAACACTACCCCCAGCACGACCCCCTACACTACCCAAACACCACTGCACTACCCTAAAACATGACCCCCTACACTACACAAACACCACTGCACTACCCTAAACCCTAAAACACTACACCCAGCACGACCCCCTACACTACACAAGCACCACTGCACTACCCTAAACCCTAAAACACTACCCCCAGCACGACCCCTACACTACACAAACACCACTGCACTACCCTAAACCCTAAAACACTACCCCCAGCACGACCCCCTACACTACCCAAACACCACTGCACTAACCTAAATCCTAAATCACTACCCCAGCACGACCCCTACACTACCCAAACACCACTGCACTACCCTAAAACATGACCCCCTACACTACACAAACACCACTGCACTACCCTAAACCCTAAAACACTACCCCCAGCACGACCCCTACACTAGACAAGCACCACTGCACTACCCTAAACCCTAAAACACTACCCCCAGCACGACCCCCTACACTGCCCGAACACCACTGCACTGCCCTAAACCCTGAAACACCAGCCCCTGTACGACCCCCTACACTGCCCGAACACCACTGCACTGCCCTAAACCCTGAAACACCACCCCCAGCACGACCCCTACACTGCCCGAACACCACTGCACTGCCCTAAACCCTGAAACACCACCCCCTTCATGACCCCCTACACTGCCTGAACACCACTGCACTGCCCTAAACCCTGAAACATCACCCCCAGCAAGACCCCCTACACTGCCCGAACACCACTGCCCTAAACCCTGAAACACCACCCCCAGCAAGACCCCCTACACTGCCCGAACACCACTGCACTGCCCTAAACCCTGAAACACCAGCCCCAGCACGACCCCCTACACTGCCCGAACACCACTGCATTGCCCTAAACCCTGAAACACCACCCCCTGCACGACCCCCTACACTGCCCGAACACCACTGCACTGCCCTAAACCCTGAAACACCACCCCCAGCACAACCCCCTACACTGCCCGAACACTACTACTGCACTGCCCTAAACCCTGAAACACCACCCCCTGCACGACCCCCTACACTGCCCGAACACTACTGCACTGCCCTGAACCCTGAAACACCACCCCCAGCACGACCCCCTACACTGCACGAACACCACTGCACTTCCCTAAACCCTGAAACACTACCCCCAGCAAGACCCCCTACACTGCCCGAACACCACTGCACTGCCCTAAACCCTGAAACACCACCCCCAGCACGACCCCCTACACTGCCTGAACACCACTGCTCTGCCCAAAACCCTGAAACACCAGCCCGACCCCCTACACTGCCCGAACACACTGCACTGCCCTAAACCCTGAAACACCACCCCCAGCAAGACCCCCTACACTGCCCGAACACCAATGCACTGCCCAAAACCCTGAAACACCACCCCCAGCACGACCCCCTACACTGCCCGAACACCACTGCTCTGCCCAAAACCCTGAAACACCAGCCCCAGCACGACCCCCTACACTGCCCGAACACCACTGCACTGCCCTAAACCCTGAAACACCAGCCCCAGCACGACCCCCTACACTACCCGAACACCACTGCACTGCCCTAAACCCTAAAACACTCCCCCAGAACGACCCCCTACACTACCCGAACACCACTGCACTGCCCTAAACCCTAAAACACTCCCCCCAGCACGACCCCCTACACTACCCAAACACCACTGCACTGCCCTAAACCCTAAAACACTACCCCCGCATGACCCCCTACACTACCCAAACACCAATGCACTACCCTAAACCCTAAAACACTACCCCCGCACGACCCCCTACACTACCCAAAGACCACTGCACTACCCTAAACCCTAAAACACTACCCCCGCACGACTCCCTACACTACCCAAAGTCCACTGCACTACCCTAAACCCTAAAACACGACCTCCTACACTACACAAACACCACTGCACTACACTAAACCCTAAAACACTACCCCCAGCACGACCCCCTACACTACACAAACACCACTGCACTACCCTAAACCCTAAAACACTACCCCCTACACTACACAAACACCACTGCACTACCCTAAACCCTAAAAAACTACCCCCAGCACGAACCCCTACACTACCCAAACACCACTGCACTACCCTAAACCCTAAAACACTACCCCCAGCAGTACCCCCTACACTACCCAAACACCATTGCACTACCCTAAACCCTAAAACACTACCCCCAGCAGTACCCCCTACACTACCCAAACACCACTGCACTACCCTAAACCCTAAACCACTACCCCCAGCACGACCCCCTACACTACCCAAACACCACTGCACTGCCCTAAACCCTGAAACACCACCCCCTGCACGACCCCCTACACTGCCCGAACACTACTGCACTGCCCTGAACCCTGAAACACCACCCCCAGCACGACCCCCTACACTGCACGAACACCACTGCACTTCCCTAAACCCTGAAACACTACCCCCAGCAAGACCCCCTACACTGCCCGAACACCACTGCACTGCCCTAAACCCTGAAACACCACCCCCAGCACGACCCCCTACACTGCCTGAACACCACTGCTCTGCCCAAAACCCTGAAACACCAGCCCGACCCCCTACACTGCCCGAACACCACTGCACTGCCCTAAACCCTGAAACACCACCCCCAGCAAGACCCGCTACACTGCCCGAACACCAATGCACTGCCCAAAACCCTGAAACACCACCCCCAGCACGACCCCCTACACTGCCCAAACACCACTGCTCTGCCCAAAACCCTGAAACACCAGCCCCAGCCCGACCCCCTACACTGCCCGAACACCACTGCACTGCCCTAAACCCTGAAACACCAGCCCCAGCACGACCCCCTACACTACCCGAACACCACTGCACTGCCCTAAACCCTAAAACACTCCCCCAGAACGACCCCCTACACTACCCGAACACCACTGCACTGCCCTAAACCCTAAAACACTCCCCCAGCACGACCCCCTACACTACCCAAACACCACTGCACTGCCCTAAACCCTAAAACACTACCCCCCGCATGACCCCCTACACTACCCAAACACCAATGCACTACCCTAAACCCTAAAACACTACCCCCCGCACGACCCCCTACACTACCCAAAGACCACTGCACTACCCTAAACCCTAAAACACTACCCCCGCACGACTCCCTACACTACCCAAAGTCCACTGCACTACCCTAAACCCTAAAACACGACCTCCTACACTACACAAACACCACTGCACTACACTAAACCCTAAAACACTACCCCCAGCACGACCCCCTACACTACACAAACACCACTGCACTACCCTAAACCCTAAAACACTACCCCCTACACTACACAAACACCACTGCACTACCCTAAACCCTAAAAAACTACCCCCAGCACGAACCCCTACACTACCCAAACACCACTGCACTACCCTAAACCCTAAAACACTACCCCCAGCAGTACCCCCTACACTACCCAAACACCATTGCACTACCCTAAACCCTAAAACACTACCCCCAGCAGTACCCCCTACACTACCCAAACACCACTGCACTACCCTAAACCCTAAACCACTACCCCCAGCACGACCCCCTACACTACCCAAACACCACTGCACTACCCTAAACCCTAAAACACTACCCCCAGCACGACCCCCTACACTACCCAAACACCACTGCACTACCCTAAACCCTAAAACACTCCCCCAGCACGACTCCCTACACTACCCAAACACCACTGCACTACCCTAAACCCTAAATCTACCCCCAGCATGACCCACTACACTACACAAACACCACTGCACTACCCTAAACCCTAAAACACTACCCCCAGCACGACCCCCTTCACTACCTAAACACAACTGCACAATTTGTTACAGGCGTTGCAACGCAGGCCTGTGGTGCTTACTGGAAGTACCTGGTGGGCTAGTTGGGCCCCAGGGACCCTCAGGATTCAAGGTGACCTAATCACCCAACTTAAAACGCGCCACGGGGCGCGTTTGCACAGTGGTGAAGGGAGGGGGCGGGCCTCAGGTGACATGTGCGCAAACACGCTCTGTGGTGCGTTTTAAGTTGGGGAATTCATTCCCCTTGAATCCTGAGGGACCCTGGGGGCCAACTAGCCCACCAGGTACCTTCAGTAAGCACAACAGAGTTGCGTTGCAGAGAGGTGAAAAAAGGTGCGTGCCTCGGAACGCCTCTCTGCAACTCAGCTCTGTGGTCCTAACTGTAGGTACCTGGGGGGCTAGTTGGGACCCAGGGACCCTCAGGAGTCAAGGGGACTTAATCCCGCAACTTAAAACGCGCCACGGGGCGCGTTTGCACACATGTCACCTCAGGCCCCCCTCCCTTCACCACTGTGCAAACGCGCCCTGTAGCGCGTTTTAAGAGGTAGTTTTAATCCCCCTGCCCTATTATGTACTAGGGACTTACAGAGGAGGTCATGCTAATCACAGGGGTACCCCAACGCATAGTGTTCTCTAGTGTATGTAGGTGTTTTCACTGTATTCTAAGTGTCTTTTAGCATAGCACTGGCTCTGGTTAGTCAGAGTCAGTTACCACCAGTACCCGTCTGAAAAAGTTGTGGGCACAGGATGATTTTGCAACAAGGCCTCTTTCTGCTCCTCTGTTGGTTCTTTCTGCACATCTTTTGCTTCTTCCTGCACTTTTCTTCGTCTTTGTGGACTTCTGTTGCTTCTTTCTGCATTTCTTTTGCTTCTTTCTGTGCGTTTTTTCTTCTTTCTTCACATGTCCTACCTCTGTAGGCATAGTTAGAAACTAGCATTTAAAAAACCTTTGAAATTCACTTAAAAAATCATAGGTTTCAGGCACGTTATAGTTAGAAATTAGCATTTAAAAAACCTTTGAAATTCACTGAAAAAACCATAGGTTTCAGACACGTTATAGTTAGAAATTAGCATTTAAAAAACCTTTGAAATTCACTGAAAAAACCATAGGTTTTAGGGACAGTTATAGTTAGTTGGACATTTCACTCGTACAAAACCATAGAAATTCCCCCGTTATAGTTAGTTTAGCTAACTATAACTCGCGCCCCCGCAATGCACTGCTGATGACGTCACATATTACATCACTCATGACATGGTCAGTGACATCACTGATGACATCACTGATGACATCTCAAATGACATCACTGATGACATCATCCATGTGATAATTTCATGCATCTTCTCACACCCTAATATAACTTTTGATACACCCACTCTAAATTACAGACTGCCATTCTCAAAACCATACACACTCCAATACCAATAACTACATACCCACTCACTGATTCTTAGGTCTACACACACACATCTACTCACTCACCCGTACAGTCACTCATACTTACAGTCACTCAGTACAGGACTATCATATGCACTCATACACCTATATAAACACTCACACACCGCCACTCATCCATAGAGGTACTCACACACCTAGTCAGTCATGCAAAAAATTCATCACACACCCATTTACTCACCTATACAGTTATACACACACCAGCTCACTTACTCATACAAATACTAGCACACTCTTACGCTCTTACACAATAACTGATACAAGCACACACGCATCCATACAGCCACTCTCACAATCACACACTCTCACTTATAGCCATTTAAATACTCTAACACACATATATACTGCCTTTTATATATGTAGTTACTCACACATGTACCACTGAGATATACATTCACTCACTAACACACCCATACACACACTCACCCACCCAAGCAGTCCATCACAGATGCACTCTTGAAATCATGCACCCAGTGAATCACCCACTCACACATCTATGTACAGAGTCACACACACCCCACCCACACAAACACTCAGGCAGCCATTCAGATACTCAGAGAACCAATCAATAACCCATATAGACACTCATGTAGCTATTCGCAAATCCATGCATCCACTTACACACCAACAAACAGACGGATACAGACATTCACACAGTTTAGTCACTAACCCATGCATTCAGTAAGATACGTTTAATCACTCACTTGTAGAGTCAGTCACGCACGTACTAAATCATCCATTCAGACACTTATACACCCACTCATTCTTCAATACGCCTTTCCCTATATATATTAAACATATTTAAACTTTACAGAAACACACAGTCACTGGATGATGTCATCAGTGATGTCATTTGAGATGTCATCAGTGATGTCACTGACCATGTCATGAGTGATGTAATATGTGACGTCATCAGCAGTGCATTGCGGGGGCGCGAGTTATAGTTAGCTGAACTAACTATAACGGGGGAATTTCTATGGTTTTGTACGAGTGAAATGTCCAACTGACTATAACTGTCCCTAAAACCTATGGTTTTTTCAGTGAATATATATATATATATACACAGAAGCCCTCCACTGCTGAAAGGAAGAGGCCACATGGGGAAATTTCTTCGGAAGTCCTTTTATTCAACAGCATAAGGCATGATGCATTTCGGCTCTCTTCTCCTTCCTCAGATGCCACTGTTTACCAGGATGCTGCCCCACCCATGTTTTAAATAGTCCTGCGGCCCTCCCATTGGTAGGAGCACTCACAATCCCTGATCATGTGATCGCCCATCAGTTGCAGTGTTGTAAACACTACATCTCCCAGAGTTCACCATACCTGGGTTGATGTTGCGCGGGAATGAAAATAAAATCCAAATGGACTGGTGCTGTGCAGGACCAAACACGGGTGTCTGATTGGAAAATGTCCTGGTTGGTTGATTTCCAAAGGGCTTCCTCCGGTCCCCTTGACGTCCCAGCCTCGAAAAATAAGTATCCACCGGGCCGCAGGCTGTGATTGCAGTGAATCCAGCCACTCGTTAAGTCACAAGCTGCACCTGGCAGCAGCCCTTGCTTTGCTTACTCGTTGAGGCGGTCTGGAACAGTTCCGATACCTCGGAATACGAAAAGAAACTGCAGATGCAGGAACCAGTAACATTCCAGCCACTTATAGAACGGGGCCTCTTATCACGCCTCTGGCTGGCGTGCAAACATACACAGAACCCCTCCACTGCTGAAAGGAAGAGGCCACATGGGGAAATTTCTTCGGAAGTCCTTTTATTCAACAGCATAAGGCATGATGCATTTCGGCTCTCTTCGCCTTCCTCAGATGCCACTGTTTACCAGGATGCTGCCCCACCCATGTTTTAAATAGTCCTGCGGCCCTCCCATTGGTAGGAGCACTCACAATCCCTGATCATGTGATCGCCCATCAGTTGCAGTGTTGTAAACACTACATCTCCCAAAGTTCACCATACCTGGGTTGATGTTGCGCGGGAATGAAAATAAAATCCAAATGGACTGGTGCTGTGCAGGACCAAACACGGGTGTCTGATTGGAAAATGTCCTGGTTGGTTGATATCCAAAGGGCTTCCTCCAGTCCCCTTGACATCCCAGCCTCGAAAAATAAGTATCCACCGGGCCGCAGGCTGTGATTGCAGTGAATCCAGCCACTCGTGAAGTCACAAGCTGCACCTGGCAGCAGCCCTTGCTTTGCTTACTCGTTGAGGCGGTCTGGAACAGTTCCGATACCTCGGAATACGAAAAGAAACTGCAGATGCAGGAACCAGTAACATTCCAGCCACTTATAGAACGGGCCTCTTATCACGCCTCTGGCTGGCGTACAAACATACACAGAACCCCTCCACTGCTGAAAGGAAGAGGCCACACGGGGAAATTTCTTCGGAAGTCCTTTTATTCAACAGCACAAGGCATGATGCATTTCGGCTCTCTTCGCCTTCCTCATATGCCACTGTTTACCAGGATGCTGCCCCACCCATGTTTTAAATAGTCCTGCGGCCCTCCCATTGGTAGGAGCACTCACAATCCCTGAACATGTGATCGCCCATCAGTTGCAGTGTTGTAAACACTACATCTCCCAGAGTTCACCATACCTGGGTTGATGTTGCGTGGGAATGAAAATATATATATATAGAACAAAGAAAAAGAGCGCTGAAACTCTACTTGGAGCACAGGTGCTTTATTAAACATCAAGGGGTGGGTGGTGACACCTGATGTGTTTCGGCTCCCTATGAGCGTTAATCATAGGTAGGCACACCCAATACGAAGCAACCCACAGTTACTGTGACCATGTGATTTTTGTAGTCCCAAGGTCCTTCGATGCCCAGAGTGCACCATGCCGGAATGTTAATGTTCACAGTGAACTGCAGTGCACGTTGTTGTTTTGCCACTGTATCTCGCACTGTAGCCACCCATAAAAGTATCTTCATTGCATGGCGCATTCGTTGAGTAGTGTTACACATCACCACCAAATCTCCCAATGTCCTTTGGCAACCAGCGCCCCTAGTCGGAAAGAGGCAAATAACACCTCACATCTCCCTTTCTTGCCGCCACAGTGAATATTTAACTCAAGGTAGTATCCTTTTCTTTTCAAAAGTGGGGGCCAGCGGGTCTGGCTCACAAAGCTGCGCTCGCAATAATCACTCAAGTACTCCAATGAAAGCGAGCCATTGACCCTGCAGGGCAGTTTCAGTAAGACAGGCACGGAGAAACCTGTCACTTCAATATCCAAAAGAAAAAGAGCGCTGAAACTCTACTTGGAGTGCAGGTGCTTGATTAAACATCAAGGGGTGAGTGGTGACACCTGACGTGTTTCGGCTCCCAATGAGCGTTAATCATAGGTAGGCACACCCAATACGAAGCAACCCACAGTTGTTAGTGTGACCACGTGATTTTTGTAGTCCCAAGGTCCTTCGATGCCCAGAGTGCACCATGCCGGAATGTTAATGTTCACAGTGGACTGCGGTGCACGTTGTTATTTTGCCAATGTATCTCGCACTGTAGCCACCCGTAAAAGTATCTTCATTGCATGGCACATTCGTTGAGTAGTGTTACACATCACCTCCAAATCTCCCAATGTCCTTTGGCAACCAGCGCCCCAAGTCGGAAAGAGGCAAATAACACCTCACATCTCCCTTTCTTGCTGCCACAGTGAATATCTAACCCAGGGTAGTGTCCTTTTCTTTTCAAAAGTGGGGGCCAGCGGGTCGGGCTCACAAAGCTGCGCTCGCAGTAATCACTCAAGTACACCGATGAAAGCGAGCCATGGACCCTGTCGGGCGGTTTCAGCAAGATAGGCATGGAGAAACCTGTCACTTCAATATCCAAAAGAAAAAGAGCGCTGAACTCTACTTGGAGCACAGGTGCTTTATTAAACATCAAGGGGTGGGCGGTGACACCTGACACGTTTCTGCTCCCAATGAGCCTTAATCATAGGTAGGCACACCCAATATGAAGCAACCCACAGTTGTTACTGTGACCACATGATTTTTGTAGTCCCAAGGTCCTTCGATGCCCAGAGTGCACCATGCCGGAATATTAATGTTCACAGTGGACTGCAATGCACGTTGTTATTTTGCCACTGTATCTCGCACTGTAGCCACCCATAAAAGTATCTTCATTGCATGGCGCATTCGTTGAGTAGTGTTACACATCACCGCCAATATATATATATATATACATCTTGACCACTTCAAATATAGTTGGTATTCTCATGCACAACAGCATCAGTCCTCACACTTTTCTTACTCAATGCGTGGGCATAGGTACGTGCTTGTTGATGAGATGGTTTGGGTAGTCTCTGTCATATACACAACAGCAAAATACTTTCAACCAGACAGTCTATACATCCATACGTTACCATCTAACTTTTAAGCATCTATCTCACTCCTTTTCAATTCACATCTATGATTAGGCACAGCAACTAAGCACAGTAAGAGCAGGATTTTGGTTCTCACAGATGACATCAAAATTCTTCCCCTATAGGCAGCATGGAAGCAGCTATCGTTCATCCATAGCACTTCGGCTGAAATAGCATCCTATCCATCTCCAAAAGCATTTCAAGACCTCATCAAGAGTACTAAGCACTATATCGATGCAACAATATAATACACATTATAATGTTAAAGGCTTATTGCAGAGAAGTGTAATGGATGTATCACACTGTTTTTAGATTTTACAAGTAAATATCTTAGTGAGTGGATTTTTTTTCCTGATTGTAGACATGGAGTTTCTCACTCTCACAAGTATTCATATTCGTGTACAAGGACCCACTGACTTCAATGAAAGAAAGTCGTTTATTAGAACTTAAGTACAATAATCAGCATGAATGATGTTAGGAAGCACCTGCAATTCTTTATATTCTAAACAAGAGCTGCTACCTCGTAATAATAGATTGCAAAAAAGAACCGTTACTTCACGGTCAAAGTAGATACTTACACAAGACCCAACACATCTTCCCCTTTTTTAATGGCACAAACAGAAATGGACACAATACAACATGACACGTCACTCACTTATGTGCATACACCTACTAAGACATACACTCACACTCAGAAACTGATTCTATCACTCATACAACATTATCCCTAAGTCTTCCAGTTGATATGCATGTTGTCTGTGACCTTCGAATGCTGTGCTTCGAGAAGAGAACTTAGCATTGGCGGAAAGTGGGTTTATGTTGCAGTGCCCACCCCCTCACTTTTTGCTAGGTTTCTGATGTACTTAGACTTGATGTGCCCTGGGTCCCTACCAATCAGGTTCCCAGGGCATGTGTTCGTTCCCAAAACTGTACCTTTGTACCCACAATTGGCACATCGCTGGCCACAGGTAAGCTCCTTGTAAAAGGTACCATGGCTACCAAGGGCACTGTGACCAGGGATGGCCTCTAAGGGCTACAAAGTGTAGAGAAAAGAGAAGAGTTGACATAACACAAATCCCTGTGTGCCATGCCTGCAACCCACTGCCTAGGGCCTAGGTAAGTCACCCCTCTAGCAGGGTGCACTAGACAACAGGTGAGGGTACAGTTGCATGAGCACTGTACCCCTTCAGTGTCTAAGTCCATTTTTAGACATTGTAAATGCAGTAAAGCTATAAAGAGTATATGGTCTTGGAGTTGGTCATTAAGAACTCCACAGCTCCATAATGGCTTTACTGAAACCTGGGAAGTTTGGTAGCAAACTTCTCAGAACATTAAACACACACTGTTGCCAGTGTGAGATTTAATGTAAAATGCACACAGAGGGCATCTTAGAGATGCCCCCTGAAAAACGACCAGCCTTGGTATGGGTCCTGAATGGCTGCCTGCCATTTGCTACCACCAGACAGGTTTCTGGGAACCTGGGTAGAAGGCCTCTGCTCTCTGGGTCCAGAAACAAAGCCCATCCTGGGGAGAGGTGTCAGGCCTCCTCCCCCAGGAAGGGCTGGGTCCACGAAGGGGAAGCTTCAAAGGCCTGCCGCCTTTGGTAAGCTGTCCCTGCCTTTTGCTGCCCCCAGCAACTGGCTACCACCGGTTATGACCCCCCCTTTGGGAGGGAGAATCGGCGGGAAAACCAAGTTAGGAGGAGAGGTGTGCCCACCTTTGCCAAACCCCACTCCTCAATTGGGGGAGGGGAGGTGAAGCACACATCTCAGACCCCTCCATCTTGAAGATGAGGGGACACAGCCAATTAGAGAGAGGCTGATGCCCCCCTCCCACTGGAGGGTGGCATAATAGGGGTTGTACCTCCCCCAATGAAGGGACCTATTGGTCCCAACCTGCACACCCCTGTAAACAACCCAAAATTTAGTATTTAGGTGCGACTCTGAACCTTGCCTCCTCAATTTCGAGAAAAAAAAAGGACTGAAGAGCCGTGCTGACCCAGGAAGAAGATGACACCAATTGCTTTGGCGGCAAGCCCTTCTGACCTGTCGAGACTCCGGCCTGACTACAGCGAAACCCCGGCGTGCCCCCCTGTGAGCACCTGATTTGCTCAACAAAGACTCTAGCTCAGAACCTGGATCCAGGCGGCTCCGCGGTTCTGCACCACTCTGCAACCGATTCACATGGCCCAAGTTCGAATGGCCCAACACCCCGAGGAGGTCTCCGCATTGATCCTGACCTGGGATCTGGTGATCCCCGACCTACCTCAAGCGACAAGCTAACGCCTGCAGCCTCAGCCCGAAGAGTCCCCCCGTCCGCGACCGGAGCTGGTAAGAAGATCCGACACCAAAAGACACCTCTGCACCCGACGCCCCACGGCCTTGGGTGGCCCAACCTACTGTGTCCAGGCATCCCCCAAGAACGTCAACTTACGTGTTCTGCCGGTGGTCGCCTTCAGGAAGCCTCCCTCCCTGAGCCTGCAGCCTTTTCTTCAAACCAGAGATTTCCATTGCAAACCACAGGGCTCCCAACGTCTTCTTGGCACTCTGTATCCAGCCGCCTCTGTGCCGCAAGTGGTGCAGCTCCCATGCTGATTGTTGGTCCCTGCAGTGCTGATCCTAACCCCAGGAGCTTTGCTCCCACACCTGAGTGGCCTGCTCGCAAGCAGCCCCTGACCGAGGTGCCCCCCTAGCCCCATTGGCTAATATTGGCACCCTGAACTCTGCACCCGGCCTCCCTGGTGCCGCTTGTGGTGCACTTTGAGTGCCAACTTGTACCTTGGGAAACCTAGGTTCTACCCCCAGACACCCAGCATTGTAAGTCGTTTTCTTACCAATAATCCAATCACATTCTTTTTCTCCATAGGAACCCATGTTGTGGTTTTACTATGAAAATGTTCTAAGTGTCAACCTGTTTTTGTATGAAACAAAAGTAGCTGTGATTAAAACATAAAACTGTCTTACTTACCTTTGTATTGTAGGACCCACGGTGCGATATCTGGGCATATCACCCGAGTAGTCGATGTAACTAAAAAGTAATCTAAAGTAATTTCAATGTATTTTGAACTGTTTTGAAAGCATATACAAACCTGTAATGATTCCAATTTCAACTACAATTGCATTTTCTTGTAAAGTTTGAATTTGAAAGCCTATTTTACTTACCTGTGCAAAGTCCTGCTTGGTTCTAGAAATAAAACATAAGTATACCTTTTTTATACTTACCTAGTTGGTCTGGATTCAGTCTCTGAGTGTGTGCCATCAGTTCTTGTCTGAGAGAATACAGTAAATGCTTTACACACCCTCCTGATAAGCCTAACTGCTCAACCACACTACCACAAAGAGAGCTGTTAGTGATTATCTAATTTAGCCTCTGTTATACCTCTGGGGATCCCTGGACTCTGTACACACTATACCTTACTTTGGTATAGTATATACAAAGCCAGCTTCCTACAGAAAGCACATCACCAGACACCTCAAACAACTTAGAAAGCTCACTCCGTGATTATAATTCTACAGGAACCACTAGTATCAGCTCCTTTTCCCACTACCTACCATGCTCCAGTTTAAACTCACATTCTCTCACCACCAAAACTTTGGGCGAGGAGAACCAAGTTCAACCTTTGGAACAGTGTCCGGACATCATAACTAGGTCACCAGCTTTCACATGTTGACGATCCTGTGCATCCTCATACTTTAGTGGTGCACTTACACCTCACCCACCATCCCCACAGGGTGACATCTGCTCTCCATTCAATGTGGATCCCAATACTGCCCCACAATAGAACAAAAATAGCTACTTTGGTATCAGCCTTCGGTGTGGCATGAATGGCCCACAACAGCAGGCTCTACAATTGCCCAAACCAATCCATTGACAAGCAATAGCTGAATGTTATCCTTAATCATTTTACAACAGCGCATCACCAACACTTTGCTCACGGAGTAGTAAAGTGACGTTTAGACATTCTTAATATAAAGACAAAACCTTTGAGGAAGTCCACAAACTCTCAAAACAAATTGGGAGCCATTGTTGGTGACAAAGTCATCTGGCAAATTGTTGGTGACAGTGTCCTTGGCAAATATGCTCTCAAGGAATTCTATTACTGTGATCGTTTTGGCATAAATGACATATTTGACTTGTGGCCAACAACTATAGTAATCCACTCCCACAATGCTATACTTCACCACGCCCTTCAGTCTACTGAGGGGCCCAGTGATATCCAACCCTACTTGGACCAAGCCTTATTCAGCGTCAGTACAGAATTCACTGGAATGGGGACCGTAACTTACGATTTATTACTAACAGCACAAGGCCTGCATTGTCTACTGTTCTAAACGGGAAACAACCTTTACATCGCGGTCATTAGACCGCGATGCCTTTACAACGCAATGCCATTACTACGCAAGTCATTACATCGACTTGCAGTAGATGGCGCTCTAACATAAAGAATAGTATAATTTACTATTCCAACACCTTCCCTACTGTTGCGTAGGCTGGAGTTGGAATAGTAAATTATACATTCCTAATGTTACGGCGCCATCTACTGCAAGTCGATGTAATGACTTGCGTAGTAATGGCATCGCGTTGTAGCAACGCGATCGTTGTAACGACCGCGTTGTTACCTACCGCGTAGTAAAAGCATGCGTTGTAACGTGCTATATTCTTCTAAACATCTGTCCGAACCTGGTCACCAAAACTATACTCTGAGTCTGCATTTCATAATCTCATGCCAATAAGACCTTCATGCGGCATCTCCACCTCCTTGCTGTACACTTTGTGGGGCACAGCCAATACAACAAATGTCCTCAAATGTCCTCATACACACCATAGCACTAGGAAGCTGAAGGACTAGGAGACAATAAGCATCAACATCACCCACCAAAGCCTTGGAATTGGTGACACTTCTTTAATTGTATTGCACAACCAATTTAAGGACCTTGTCCTAGTTAAAAGTTTCCAACCACCCCATCTCTGTGATGGCTCCATGAGTAATATTGGTTAACACACTTACAGCAACATTGTTCTGCTCCCCACTGCTACCCTCACTAGCCTTCAGTGTCAACCAGACAAACAAACTGATATAAAGTTTTTGATGTCAGGGATATATATTTCATCTGGTACCAGATGAAACATCAGTGGCGTGATCCAAACTGTTATTGCACTTTGTCATGCCACATTCGGCATGTATGGTTTGCTCCCCTGTCCACAATGCCTTCAGCGCAATTAAGTCCTATGTATAATACCCCATTGTCTTCCCGCCTCTCTACCTACTGTCTGCATCCATAGTTGCACTTTATGGTCTTTTCTGTCACTCACATGCATCCAGTTGAAAGGCCTCCAGTTCTGAGAATGGACCTTTCCAGACGCCCTCGACATTCCTGACATCTTGCAAGATTTTAAAGAATCGGGGCTATCTTGGGTGTATTTGTATAAATACCGCCCCCCTCTTTTTACAGCTGCTTGGCTTTGTGACTCTCAGGGAGAGAGCACGTTATTCAAGCCCAGCAGCCTCAATGCCTGGCTCCCAGCTCCTTACCTGCTGAACTTTATCCTGATATCTCGGACTGTGTCTGGTTTCACGAGGTGAGTTGATTAAAATCAAAGAAGGAGCACACATATCCCCTTAGAGTAGAGAGGAAAATAAAAGGCACCACAACCTAGAGAAAAGAAGGCAATGCAGATCTCATCTGTTCTTCCCTAAGGGATTGTCCAGTGTATGACAGTCCCTAAAAACCCCTCAGAGCCGTAAGAAGGAACCTGAAGTAGAATCCGAAGCCACTCTACCCGCTGGCACCGACTATGTTGTCTCTCACTCGCTCTCTCTCTCTCCTCCCAACCCCTCTTCCCTTGGAGGCTATTGTCATCAGGCAGTTCTTCCCAACCTGTGTGGTGAGCCAATTAGCCTGCAGGGGGATCGGTGGCCTACTCTTCACTTCTGTAGACCTCCAGAGTTGGCCAGGTGAGTGGTGATTAGCTGTGACAAGTTGCACCTCTTGAGCCAGACGTTTGTATGCTAAATACTACACACTCAATACAGCAAATTTACACTTCTCGCCTTTAAGGTTGTTCTCCTTTCTTTCAAAATGTGCACAACATTCATTTCCCTGTACTGTGCATAAATCATACTATCGTCCTGAAAGCATACAATACCTTGGATGCCCTTAAATAAAACCTCAATAATATGCTGGAAGACTGCAAAGGCCAACCCCGAAAGGCATCTGTTTGAAATGGATAGCATCCTCCGGAGTGAACGAGGAAGTTAACTGATGAGACTTACTATGAAGTACTATCTGATGATATACTGACATCCTGTTGAGTGTAGTAAAACGTTTGCATCCTTTAATAGGGTCAGTATCTCTGTAATGTTGAGCAGAGGGTGCCTCTCTACCCAAATTCTTGCATTCAGGGCTCTAAAATCAACATGTTGCAGGGATTCTGCTCAGGAACAGAACTATGCTTGGAACCATAGAACATCAGTATGTAGGAACTGAGTCATCATACCACCTCAGTATCTATGAGTCAGGGTCCGACTAGCTATATTGCCTCACTTGCCCTCCTAACCTTACCAGAGATACAAGTGAATTGGCACCCCAGAACACAACACTCTTGATCCTCTCAGGGATCGTGGTGACAGGACAAACCCTTTCGCTTTCTCACTAGTACTTGTCTACAATAAGATTACCAGGAGACACGAAGGAAGTTTAGAATAGTTAATTAAACTATCGTGCTCTGAAATGCAGTATACGAGCCACAATTAGAAAACAAATGTATACCAAAAATACTGTTAGCATGGTTAATAAACCACAAAGCCCTGTCATGTTATTGGACAGAGTAACCTAAACCCCCCTCCCCTGCTACTAAAGCTAAATGATTATATACGAAAGATCTCTGGGATTGCTGGCAACCCCGTACCTTAGCATACACAGATTGGCGTTCTACATCTCAGCAGACACAGTGCTCTTGTCTCAGAACTCTCATTCCATGTGTGGGTTTTTGGCTCTTGTGGTCATCTATATGACAAGACATGTGTGCACATAAACAACAGCTTCATTTCTGTGTTATGTCTAGGTGCTACTGCCTAGCCAGAAAGAATAACAAGGGACTTTGCTGTTTGACCTTGTCGGTGGTGTTCAGACTAAATCCCAGGAAAAGAACAGAACATGAAAACATATGCAGGTTCCATATAAAAGTACAATGTGGCAGAAAGCAAACATGTTTATTTAGTACCGTGTGCAAAAGGGAATGAGGCCTACAACGTGCACAGCCAGACCAACATAGGGAAAAAGAGAATAGGCCATGCAGAAAACACATGACAAACACATATCCTAGGCCACAGGCCACAACAACAAAAGAAGACGACTCCGATCCCTCTATCGGTTCAACGACATCCTGTTAGCACAGATTATTCAACTCCTCATTTCTGTCCTCACCGCCAGAGGAACTCTCCTCACCTTGTGCATAACTGATTCAGTTTCTGATTTCAGTTGAATTTTATATGAACACTCTCTAGCTTTCGTAGCTTATTTGTAAATACATCCAGAAACTTTTGTTACTACTCCTCTTGCCCCAAAAGACATACATTCAAACATCCCATCATCATGAAAACTTGCTGTGATTTGTTGATATCAAGAATTATCTCCAAATTCCTCTGCTTAAACCATCCCAACAACACAACCCATCCTTGGGTACTACACGATACCTTGTGCAATATTTCCATTAAAAGACAAACCAGTTTCAAACTCACTCAACACATTATTGGTTTGCCTTTGTATGCCACAGGCTTTGCATTTTTCTGCCTTAAAGTCGCATGCCACATCTATAACACCTCACTCCCTTGGACCTCCTCCCAGAGAAGTTTGTGTATTTCTGTGTGCAGGATTTACTGATAGCAACCAGAGTAGCGACGGTTTGAAGATATGTTGGCAAAGACATTTCCACCATATAGGTAGCAGTACTCGCTATATGGTAGGAACCTCAATCGCCTTATCTAAAGTCTAATAGTGAGAAGTCAACAGCCTACTGAATGTTCCTGTTATTCATTTTCTGCCATCTGATCCCTTATCATTTCTTCCTTAAAGGCTTTGTACTTAGCCATGGCAGCTAAGACCCTAAAAACTTCCTCAAAGCTTTCAGTGGCCTCATCGGGTAGATGATGTTTTAAGTAGAACAAGTTTCTCTCTAATATTACATTTTTACGAGGTTTAAAACGTGAGTCTAGTGAGCTGAGTGATATTCATGATCAACCTCAGTCTCTCCAAACACCGTCTCCCAAAGCAAATGCTGGTAATATCTTAACAGCATCCTTTTTATGTCCTGTAAAAACACACCCTCAATGGCATCTAAGTATGTTTCAAAACCCTCCTTCCACAGTTCCCAGTCAATGTCCAGCAGCTCAGGATTGTGAAGGAAAGACCATGTTTTGTTTTGTTGCACACTGGAACTGCAGCAAACATCCGAAATGAATTCACATGGTATCACTGTAGATTTTCTGGCTGCAACTGAGTGAGTTGCTTCCTGCCATGCTTCAACTAAAAAGCTATTTAAAAAAATGAATTCCTAACTTAATGCACCCATGCAGCGTCACACTCACAATACGAATTGCAGTAGCAACTGTACAATAAAATACTGTCACTGGGTTAATGGCAGTGTTAAGGCTCAGTAACTGCCAGGAGAAAATTGCAACCCTGAGTGACTAGAATATGACACTGAGGTGCCGATTCCGAGTTTTGGCGGTGTGGGAGTGGGTGATATGCCACCGCCGCACCCCTGCACCGCCGAGACTTGCCGCCGCCCGCCTGCCAGATTACGACTTAAAAGTGGTCTAGCAGGCGGGCAGCGTGGGGGTCCCACAGCAGTGCCTCTTTCAAAGGCGGTGGTGCAATGGGACCGCACAACAAGTTCCTGCACAGCATGGACTCGAAAGTCCATGCCGTGGAGGAACTGTTGTGAATTCACACAGGGGGGCACATGTTATGCCCCCCCTGTGTGCATCCACATGTGGAGGAGGCAACCTTTGTTTCCTCTCCACCACGGTGTACATAGAAGAGGAACCTCCATGACACTGCTGGCAGATAAGAAACTCGTAATATGCTTGGCGGTACCACGGCAGTATCGCCAAGCATATTGCGGCATCTGACTGCCACAACACCGCCAGGGAACGGCAGCGTGGAAAGTCCCAGGGCGGTCTGACCCCCCCTCCTACTCATAATGGGGCAATCGGATCGCCAGTGCGGCAGTGGCTGGACCGCCACCGCTGCGCCCCGCGATTCTGGCAGTCCTCGGACCGCCAGACTCGTATTCAGGCCTAAAGAGTTCATGCCGTGTGTGACACAGATAAGAAGATGAACACTTGGTTCCGCAAATTCAATGGCATACATGCCTCAAAGGTGTATTGTCACAAAAAGGTGTGCATATCCCTGCAATGAACATCCTCAGCGAATATGACATAGGCATTAACCAGGTCGGCAGAGGCGGGCCTGGTCAGTGCCTTTCCCTGACATAAAAACGGTCTTAATAACTACTTTGTATTAATTTATTATGAACTGAGATGTACTGAATCTGATTATTTGCTGAATTTGAATCTGTGTGAGTGCACCGTAAACTCTGCACAAAGCGCTTTGAGCGCACCGTTAACTTTGCACGAAGCACTGTAGACATAATTTCCTGGTAAAGCAATCTTTTATCTGCACCATAGTTTTAAGATTTATTAGTCTTTTTATAGGGCTGTAATTCAAGTAGTCACTATAAAGTGTTCATGGAAGGAGGGGAAGTTTTAGGCCGCGGAGAGACAGCATTTTGTAAAGGACGCCCTCTAGTACGCTAACGTTAAGGAGGAGGAGTCTCTCCTTCCTATATCTACATGCCCGCAGCGCAGACACAAGCCTGTCTGCGACACGGCCAGCACTAGCCACTATACCGGTTTAGCCTTAGATGGCTACCCCAGACTTGTTTATACTGCGTCCGAATTGAGAGGTATGAGGGGAGGCGACCTCAAAGCGTGCATCCCTTTCCTCTTAGATGGTGTAGGCCCAATTTCTTGCATTCATTGTAAATGTAGGCTACACCCTCTAAACAGGAAGACCTAAAGCATGTCAGGTCCATTCCCGAACCCGGTTGTATTTAAGGCTGCCCTGATTAACACTCTCTCATTACACAAACATGTTCTAGATATATACAACCTGCTAGAGGAGAGTGGATTGGATGCCCTCTTCCTGACAAAAAACATGAATGAATGAGGTCTCATGCCCTGATCTGCTGTTAGCTATCCTCAATAACTACTCTTGTGTGCATGCTGACAGGGTGGGCAAAAGGAGGGAGGCGCTGCCATCATATAGGAAGGCTTTCAAAACATTTATACTGGAGTTGCTGAAGGGAGCAGAAGCCCTCTGCTTTAGTATTTCTCCCAGTGCCAAACAATCCTTTTCAGGTGTTTTGGTCTACCACCACCAGGTCATGCTGAAGACTTCATAGCATCCCTTGAGCAGGCCATAGCCCCAAAATGCATTAGTTATGCAAACTTTACTATTTTAGGCGACTTCAATATACATCTGGACAAGACAGATGACCCACCGTCCATCCACTTTCTGGAATCCCTAACCTCACTCAACCTAACACGAGCTGATACGGGCCCCATGCATAGAGCAGGCCATGCCATTGACGCCATCCTGTCTAATATAGCGGTACTTTGAGAAAGCTTTGAACTGATGGCCTGGTTGTACCATTTCTTACTCCAGTTTCCCTGGCTTTTTGCAGGTCCTAAGGAAAGTAGATCATCCACACAGTTGCGAGGCAAAAGATCCTGGAACAAGGTATCTTTACCTGACCTCAAGACCAGGGTTTACAGGCAAGGTCTCAGAGGGCAACAATGTTATCAGTACCTGGCTTTTGAAAGCAGCCGACTCAGTTGCTCCAGTGAGGGCCTCTCGGAAGGGAATGACGGCCCGTTCAGCCCGCTGGTTTTCTCAGGAACTAGGCCTGGTGAGAGCTTCTTGTAAAAGGCGGGAGAGAGTCTGGCAGTGACACTATCAGGAGGCAGACAAAATGCGCTAAGAATTGGCCATCAATATATATCATAATTACATAAAATGAGCTCGCTACTCTTTTTATGCCTAATGTATTAAAGAGGCAGATAACAATGACAAGGAGATCTTTATGATCGTCTCCAGCTTCACAGACCGAAAAACTATGGCCCCGCTGCCTGACACCAATCAAGTCCTTTGTTCAGGACTAAGCGACTTTGAAGATAAGATCACCAAAATACAAGCAAACGAAGGGGGTCCAAGTTATCTGGATCTGGTCCCGAGACATAGCAGGGCTTACAGCTGAAACAAAGATGATGCTCTTCCTACCACGCACAATAGAGGAGTTGAGGGCACAGTTTACAAACTGCAGATCAGGATCCCCAGAGGACCCTTGTCCACCTCATATCCTGAAGACTATTGCTGACAATATTGCCCCAATTTACCAGGAGCTATTCTGTGTCTCGCTCTATTCGGGTGTCATACCATACTCCTGGAAGAGGGCCAATGTGTTCCCCTTTCTTAAAAAGGCAAACATGGACCCTGAAGTACTAGCAAACTTCAGACCAGTCTCAGTATTGCCATTGGCCACCAGGACTTTGAAGAAAGTGGTGAATCGTCAGCTCACCACTTTGTTGGCAGAAAACAAACTGTTACACCTGTCCCAATCCGGCTTCAGAGCTCGACACAGCACAGAAACAACGCTATTAGAGCTCTCTGAATCCAGTAAGATCAGCCTTGATTCCAGACTTAATGTTGCTCTGGTGCTGTTGGAACTGTCAGCAGCGTTTGACACAGTAGATCACAACATTTTCCTACAAAGGCTGGAACATCTAGGGGTGACTGGGCCAGCCTTAGGCTGGCTGGGCTGCTTTCTGGAGAACCAAGAGCAGGTAGTCTGGATGAACCCCTGCTCCTCCAGAGCTAAACCATTGAAATGGGGCAGTCCCTCAGGGCTCCTCCCTGAGTCCTACTCTTTTTCAAATGTATATGACTCCCTTGGCTTTGCTGGACGAATCTTTCGGCATTAAGGTCATATCATAGGCAGACGATACCCAGCTCCTGCTCACCTACAAGGGAGACTTCACAAACGGAAAAGAATCATTCACCCTCTGCATAAAGGAGCTACTGGACTGGCTCCGGACAAACAAATTACAATGCAACCCAGACAAAAACTGATATCCTATTGTTTGGGTTAAACCCTTTCCCAGGATGGACAGGAGCCTGACCCAATAATGCCCCCCTCCGCCGTTGGCTAGAAACCTGGGCGTGATGTTTGATTCTCAATTTTCCTTCAATGCCCAGGTTTCAGCTGTGGTAAAATCAGGTTTGTGGATCCTCCGCACGCTCAGGAAATTCCTGTACTTTCTCGCTCATGTATCTCAGGTCACAATGGTCAGGGCATTGATCTAATCCAGGCTGGATTATGTCAATGTTCTGTACCTGGTTCTACCTGACTACCTAGTCCAGCGTCTACAAGTGGTACAGAACATGGCGGTCCACCTACTCTACAAGTTACCCAAACACCTGTCAGTATCTGACTTCTGAGAGACGATACACTGGCTACCGGTGCGCAAGTGCATAATGTTTAAAACCCTGACACTGGCCCACCAAGTCCTCCACAACAAGGGTCCCTCATATTTGAATGAAAGGATCACAGAGCACAGACCAGGAAGGTCGCTGTGCTCAAGTAACGCTGCCCTGTTTATAGGGCCAGATGTACGACCAAGACAATTGCGCATCGCAAATTGCAACTCTTTTGCGAGTCACAATTTGTGAGGCGCAATTTCCGATGTACAACAGTGTATTTCACACTGTTTGCGATTCCCAATGGGGTTGCAAATTCCGAGGCTCATTAATATCAATGAGCCTCTCGCAATTTGCGAGCCCATTGCGAATGACAGCCCTCCCAGGGATGGTGGCCTGCTGGGCTCAGCAGACCACCATGTCTGGGACTGCTTTTTAATAAAGCAGCTTTTTTTTTTTTTAAATGCTGCCCGTTATCCTCAAAGGAAAACGGGATGCATTTAAAAAAGAAAAATGAAACTTTTCAGTTTCATTTTTTGAAGGGCAGGTAGTGGTCTCTGGGACCACTGCCTGCTCTTAAAAAATATTTTCCAACATACTCACAAAGGGGTAGGGGTCTACTGGGGACCCCTTCCCCTTTGCGAGTGGTTTACCACCTACTTGAAGTAGGTGGTAAACTGCGAGTGTTTTGAGGTTCTCCCGTTTGCGGCCGCAAAAAAGGGTCGTACATCTGGCCCATAGTCTCTTGTTTTAAAAAACAACGGAAAGGGGGGGGGGGTCCTCCTTCACGGTCAGGGCGGCAAGCGTATGGCAAGACTTTGACAACAAGGTCTTTGAATGGCTGCGACCAAAAGGGCTTAGCATTGGTTTTGTTGCCACAGACAATGGCAGTAATATAGTTAAGGCCATGGCCGATGGTGGCTATTTCATGGTCCTGTGTTTGGCGCACTGCATTAACATCATTGTTCAAGACTTTCTGAAAAAAGAAGACCGAGTCAGCAACTTACTGACCACCTGCAGAAGGATCTGCACACATTTCAGCCATTCTTTTAAAGCCCGGAAGCAGCTGAGGATCATTCAACGTGATAATAGAATGCCAGCTAAAGCACTCATCCAGGAGGTGCCAACACGTTGGAACTTAACTTATTACATGCTTGAACGACGTATGTCATGCAAAGAGGGGATGCTACTGTTAAAGGCATGACCATTTAGATGGACCAATTGGGCCTAGTTAAATGCCTGACAGAGACACTACTTCCTTTCGAGGTCTTCACACGTGAAGTCAGCAAGAAATACTGTACTATGGGCGTGGCTATCTGAGATCAACCACAGAGGAAACAACCTTCAAAAAAGCACTGAAAACATATCTTTTCAAACTTTAGGGATTCTGGATACCTGACCAGTGGCGGCTCCTCGGTTATGGCGGAGAAGCGTTACTCCACTGGTCATAGCCAGGAGATTAAAAGAAATAATAATAATAAAACTATTTATTATCATTTTATTTTTCCCTGTTTGAGCCAAGTGTCCCGAGTCTAGGGCGGGGCACGGCCATCATCTATGACGGTAGCAGGCTAAGCAGGGAGGAGGAGAGTTGCACACTATAAGTGCGGATGTCAGTTTTGCCGGCAGTCTTAGGACGGCCAAACCAACATGCAGACTTACATTTCCCCTACCAAGCTGTGTTGCACAGCCAGGTGGGAGAAGAGGTACA
The DNA here is from genome assembly GCA_963921515.1 of Calotriton arnoldi. NCBI lineage: Eukaryota > Metazoa > Chordata > Amphibia > Caudata > Salamandridae > Calotriton > Calotriton arnoldi. Next base: position 462,123 of record CAWUFW010011269.1, read on the forward strand.
GGCTCTCTGTCTCTAAGCAAGCGTCAGACCAACCCATTCAGACCAAACTTTGTTGTCAAAGTCTCACAAATGGCTACACTGTATTGTAAATTGTTTTAATAACTGAGGTAATAAATGTAATAATATTAATACCATAATACCACTAACAAGTGTGACCACACACTAAGTTATATTATATTTGTTTGTACTAGTAGTAATTGAACCGCAACAATAAATGCCACGTTTCACTGATGTTCTTCTTGCTTCTTTGCTGTTAGGTGCACAAAAGAGGAGGAGACATCACCCATTGTACTGCCAGACAGAAGTCCTGCTGCGCACGACGTCACGTGACGTGTGACCACAGACATTTCTTCAACTTGTGGCACTGCGTGCTGCTGACACTTTAAGAAGGCCCCAAAGAAAGGTACCAGGTCCAGTACCAAGAAAGTTGCCAGTGAGAAGAAGGCACTGCCACTTACCACCACCAGTATGTCACCCAAGACCGTTTTTGGGAAACCAAAAATTGCGCCTGCAGCAGCGGTGTCCGGGGAGCAAGCTGGGAGCAGCACCCCCGCATCAGTGGACCCACCCCACCAACCTAGGCCCAAGCCCATGTCTGTCACAGAGGCAGCCACTCTAATCACGACAACGCCGATTAGCAGTGATGTTGGAATTGACTTATCGTTATTGCAAAGTAGTACCCAATCAATGCAGGAAACTCAAATAAGTCGGCAACAACAGCCGCAACCACCCCCAATAGTAGTTGTTCCTCCCGAAGTAGGGGCAGTTCAGGAGATCGAGCTTCTTGCAGAGGAAGAAGAAGAGCAAGCCACTCTTTCAGAAGATCATTGTCTTCCAGATCCCCAGCAAGTAAAAGAAGGGTTAGTCCATCAACTTCTTCTGCAAGTCCCCCTTCTGATGATCTAGACGCCACTTGGAAGCCACCTCAGTCTGAGAGTGAGACACGCCATGCGAGGCTAGGGAAAAGGAACATTCCAGAAAGCCTTAGAGTTATGGAGTTAGATGTAGAAGAGGAGGATGATGATGATGAGCCAGTCATTATGGACATTAGCCCCGCGCCGGTGGAGACCGACATTAACCCATCCCAAATTGCTGTGAGGGATGTGGCACGGATACCACATACACAGATACCACCAACACCACCTACAGCTGCCATATTTATAAAGTCCCAGCAGAAACCTACATCCACCACAACAACCACCTCAGTAGAAGTAGGTACTGCAGAGAGTCAAAAGTCACGCCCACCTACCAGACCATCGACATTGCAAGTGGCACCAGCAGCGTCAGAAAGTTGACCTCCCCAGTTTGGGAGTTCTTTTCGGTTAGCAGGAAGGAGGTGAACATTGCTATATGCTCCATTTGTGGAGCAAGTGTTAGTCTGGGTATGCTTGGTACAAACTATGGTACCGGAGGCCAAACAACCCATCTGAGAAAACACCACTTGATCTAGTGGGAGGCGCATCTTAGCGGCCAAAAAACTGTAAGTGTTGTTGGTGGAGGGGATGAAGAAGATCCGATCACCGTGGAAGGTGAACAAGAGGGAGACATTTTCTCTGGTACACAAAGCAGCCCTGTCCCCAGCAGTGCAGTGGTACCACCCACATCATCATCAGCAACATCGCAATGGCACAAGAGTCAGGCTGAGACACCAAGGGGTCCAAGGCAAGAGAGTACCACGATGAAAAAACGCGCATTGAGCCTAACAATATCTGGTCTCAAGAAGTCACCTGCATCAGTGGCACCAAAAAAGAAAAAAATCCATGCTACCATTCTCAGCATGTTTAGGTCGGAGGGGCAGTATGAACGCAACCACCCAACCGCACGTTTGTACAATGCAAAGCTGGCTAAAATGTTAGCGCTGGATCTCCTCCCTTTTAGGTCGAGCTTGATCAACCTGTTATCTATTCTGTGTGGTTTGGCACACCCACCACTTGCCATTGGCTGTTATCTGGGTCAATTACAAATGCTGGCTTGTTACTGGTGCATTTGCCTGAATGTCCCTCCTTTGTGGGCTTAGCTCCCTCGCTGGCGATTTTCCTAAGCGATCGTTTTGTTTGGCCATCACACTGTAGCGTGTGATGGCCCCTCCTCCCTGCATGTTTTCTATTTACTTTCAGATCTGGTTCAGAACAGATCTTCACAAATGCAAATGCGGCCGCTGCCGTGAGTTCCTTGTTTTAAAAGCTGACTCCCCTGGAGCATAGCCGGGAGAAGAGCAGCCACGCACACCTCGTTCCATTTCCAGTGTGATTCATGTCTTCGGCATTCCGCTCACGTAGCGTGCTTTTTTCAGTGCCCCTGGGGCACAAGCAGGGACCGACTAGAGTGTTCCTGTTTCAGCACACACTCTACGGTCCCTCGCATGCACAAGCAGGCATCCACTCCAGTGTGCCTTTGTTGTTGGGGAAACCCGTGCGCTGAAGAGTTTCCCAGGGACCGGCATGTTTTCCAAAGACTTACGCTGCACGCATGGTGCGCGCTGAGTCCGCCAAGCCGCCTCCTGACATCACCACCGCATTCAGGAAAAGGTATTTTTTGTTTTAGTTTTCTGTGCTTCCACATTGCACTCCTCGTTTTATTTCGATTTCTGATGCTTGTTTAACACGTGGGAATGGGACCCAAAAACCTGTGGATTTGCATGATTGTGGGGCTTTTGAAACCCTGCTTGGACCGTTAAATAGGGCTCTTGCTCGGTCACTCAGGGTTCACCTCGGGTTCACGTGGAGCTGGTGTGCCCATACGTAGGGGGTGTCCGTATATTGTGAACAAGACTTGGTCGGATGACCAGGGTAGGTATCTTGCGCTCTTGGGCACTTGGGAGGGGCAGGTAATCAATGTGGTGTCTGTTTATGTCCCCCCTGGACTTCAGCGTCCAGTGTTGTGAGATATCGGAGCGCTCCTACTCGACCTTCCAGTGGGATTATTGGTGTTGGGGGGTGACTTTAACCTGGCAATGGACGGCTCCAGAGATCGACTTCCCCCTCGGAGTGACCCTCCAGGGGGATCCCAGCTGTCCGCGTTTTCATCTGCTCTGGGCTTAGTGGATATATGGCGTTGGCTTAACCCTACTACCTCACAATTTACATTTTATTCTGGGGCACACAATAGTCAATCACGTATTGACCACATGTTCACACTCGCGCAAGATTTCAGTTCTTCTCTGCTTCCAGATGTCTTGCGCGTGGAATTTCAGATCATTCCCCGATTCTTAGGACACTCACCCTGGGGCTACCTAAGCACCGCTCTACTCTCACCATACACCCTTGGGCGCTTAAGGTACCCCACATTAGAGAGGCACTGCTCAAGGACGCCGATCACTATTTCACCGAAAATGTGGGGTCGGTCACTTCAGCATGTATGTTGTGGGGGGCATTCGGCGCCGTTATGAAGGGCAGAGCCCTGTCGCTTATGGTGGGGCATAGGAGAGAACTCACAAAGCGTGTGGTTGAGCTAGAGGAGGAAATCCTCACTAAAGAACAAGCCCTGGCGACTGCCCCTGACTTGGAGGCGCAGCACTCACTAGACATGGTGCGCTTAGATTATCGCCAGCTTCTGACTGAAGCGGCTAAGGCTAGATACACTGCCACCCGGCATAAGATATACGAGCATGGCGAGCGGACGGGCAGGCTTTTGGCCTGGTTGGAGAGAAAGGAAAAAGCATCTATTTGGGTGCACTCGATCCGCGTGGATGATGGGGAATTGCTCCCTGACCCCCAGAAGATTACCGACGCGTTTGCCTCTTATTTTTCGTTGGTGTACACGCCGGCCGAGACATCCCAGTCCGCCATGGCTATGGAACTTCTGTCGACTATTAAAGTCGCTTGTTTGTCCGGTCACGACAGGGACGCCCTAGAAGGCGACATCACGGAAACTGAAATTCAGAAAGCTATTCAAGATGTGCGTTCCGGTAAAGCCATGGGACCCAACAGGCTCCCTATCGAACTTTTTAAGCCCATGGCATCCAAGCTCTCTCCCTATCTACTGCAAATGTACACTGAGAGTCTTGATGCGGGGGTTCTACCACCTGAAGTCAGGATGGCATCAATTGTGGTTATACATAAACCCGGCAAACCAGCGGAGGACTGTAAGTCATATCATCCTATTTCCCTCCTCATGGTTAAATCGAAAATCATGGCAAAGCTATTGGCCAATAGGCTTATCCCCTACCTCACCGAGCTGGTGTATCCGGACCAATCCGGGTTCATGCCATGTAGGAACACAGCCTTGAACTTACGGCGACTGAATGGGGTCCTGGGCAGAATAGACACCATTTGGGAAGATGCGATCCTGTTGTCTCTGGATGCCTCTATGGCATTTGACACCATTGAGTGGGACTTTCTTTTTGCAGTTTTGGTTAGGATGGGGTTCGGTCCTAAGTTTGTTAAGTGGATCCGGCTACTCTATTCACTGCCCGCCGCACAGGTGATTGTTAATAACCATGTATCTGGATCATTTCCACTGCGGCGAGGCACCAGGCAGGGGTGCCCCCTGTCACCCCTTCTCTTCGCGCTGGTATTGGAGCCCTTGGCAGTCTGGATCAGGGGGGATCCGGTGATCAGAGGCCTGAAATGGACAGAGGACCATGAGGACCGCATCTCCTTATATGCGGACGACATCCTTCTTTATCTAGCCTCGCCTATGCGGTCCCTCAATCGAGTTCTCCATATTTATAGCATATTTGGGGCCCACTCGGGCTATACCATTAACTGGACTAAGTCCCAGCTTTATGTCCTATGGGGTGACCCGCCGTGTAACCCTAAGGGGTACAATATACCAGTGGCTTCACAGGGCTTCAAATACCTCGGTATCTTCATCACCCCGGACCCGATCTTATTCCATGAGTCTAACTTGCTCATGCCCTTAACCCGTCTTCGATCTGACGTCAAGCACTGGCAGTCTCTTCCTCTCACTCTTCTGGGACGGGCCGCACTTTTTAAAATGCTGGCGTTGCCGCGTTTCCTCTATGTACTGCAGAGCTCCCCCAACGTGATCCCTGACACCTATTTCGCAAGTATAGAGGCCACAGTGCGAGAGCTATTATGGGAGGGACGTGCCCCACACATAGCATTTAAGAAGTGAACGATGGGGTGGTACGATGGAGGTATAGCATTGCCAGATATAAAGCTGTATTATCAAGCTTCTCAGTTGATTGCAATTAATAAATGGGCGCACGGGGAGCATGATGACCCGAACTTTCGCACAGACCGCTGGCTCTTGGGACGGGGTGGATACAATAGGGCACTCTACACAAATCCCCGCAAACTTCACCTCACTGGACCCACGGCCCGCACAGTGGAAATTTGGCATGGAGTCAACAAAAAATGGGGCTGGAACAACACACTAACTAAGGCCACGCCACTCTGGGAGCCCGACATGCTGGGTCAGCTCAGCAAATGCCCTGGATTTGACAGGTGGGACATGATAGGGATTTCGACAGTGGGGGATATGTGGGTTAGGGGTACATTGGCAACGTTTGCCGATATGCAGACCAAGTATCTTCTAGCACAGTCCGAGGCCTTTAGGTACCTGCAGATTAGCCACGCAATTACCACTGCTTTACCGAAGGGCCGGTCTTTGCCTGAGTCCACCCCGTTGGAGGATAGGCTGGTACTCGACCCTATGCCCACAAGGGCCATATCCCTCACCTATAAAAAAATTGCTGAACAACTGTCCTGACCCCATGCTCCATTTGCGACGGAGCTGGGAGGCAGACCTGGGGGCCATAGATGATGAGGACTGGCGCGATGCGCTGGCTTCTCCCAGAGAGGTGGCCATCCCGATGAGACTGCGCCTGGTCCAACTGAAAATCCTACACTGTGTCTACTTCGACGCCCGGACCTTGTTTAAAATGGGTAGAAGACCTGACCCTCTGTGCCTTCGGTGCTGTAACCTGGCGGGCTCCTTCTTTCATGTACTGTGGGAGTGCCCCAAAGTGCGACAATATTGGGAAAAGATTACGAAGCAGATGGAGAGAACGTGTGGTAAATCTCTAAAGGCCTCTCCCCAGCTGTGTCTCCTCAACATGTGGGAAGAAACGGACCTCACGCAGGCTGAACAGACATGGGCCTCAATGGGGTGGTCTATTGCAAAATGGAATATCGCGCAGAGGTGGGGGGTGGGAACGGCCCGTGTTTGAGGGACTGGGCGATTGACATGGACAGGGCAATGATTGCCGAGAAGGAGGTGTTTAAGCACAGAGGGTGCCCCAAGAGATGGGACCATAAGTGGGGAAGGTGGAATAGATATAGAGGTGACATCTGTGTATCCCCTACCGTTGAACTACAGCGTGATAGACGCCAAATATTGGATGTCTCTAGTTTTGATGTCACTCTCCCGACCTAAACGGACAGACACGCCTGGTCTAGTGCACGTGGCCGAGTGGGGTAGATCTGTACTCTGTATACCATTATGCCTAAATGTACGATGCTTCATGACTGTGACGAACCTTGTATTTCGCAGGGGGTGTGGGGAAGTGGGCTGTGCGCACGGCACACACTATGTGTCGCATTTGATAAATCGTCATTGTGGACCCAAAGTTTGTTCTTACAATGCCTTGTACCTTTCTTTTATTTTCTCAATAAAAATTGTTTAAAAAAAAAAAAATAGGGCTCTTGCCTGGTGGGGTAGAGGTGGACGAGCCAACAAGTTAAAAAGGGGAGCCGAACAAGAGCTGAGCCAATATATGGTCTGGCTCTTAAAACCTATGTTCGAGTTTATTTTAATTTTTTTGGGGCAAGGGGAGAATATTTTCCTAAAGCCTCGTGTGTACGGATTTCGCATGCAGTTGAGCCCATATGCACTCCGAGTTATATTCAGGGATCAAACCCTTGGCGTGCGGTTTTTTTTCCCTCCACTTTTCTGTTTTATTTGTGGGCCTCTCCACTTGACACTGAAATACTCATTCTTGTGATTGCCCTCGTAATTGTGCAGTATCATTTCAAACACTTCTACTACCCTTAGAGGAAGGCTGAGGTGGGGTAACTGGACACTCTCCCTCCCCCTTTCTCAAAACTAGGAGGGGGCGATGACGCTTTCACCTGTTGTGCGAGTTTCTTTTGTGGTGTGCAGCCCAGACTTGCTTCGAGTGGATGTGTCCTGAATATGAAAAGAGGGCCCCTGGGGGGCCGAGGGGGTGTGGAGGAGGCGGTGATGGAAGAGCTGGCAGGATACAGCACGGCGCTGCTTCTCGCAGAGATGAAAACAAACCCTTTATCTGAACAAACATGCAGGAAATACATGTTTTGGGGCAGAGAAGGCTGACAATGAGGTCCCACTTCTTGTCACTCATCACCCCTCAGTGTCTCCAGCTTTGCCTGGAGTTACTCTGTACTGTTGCTAAGTGTCAGGCCGGCCTCAGGCCCTATGTTCATTTTTTTTTTTTTGTAAATGGATATGGTCTAATGTTACTTTCGACCCTTCCCACGGCAACAACAGTAAGCTTTTATAGAACAAAACCTCTTCCGATTTGTGGAAAATAATAAGCCTCTCACCCTTGCCACACAGCCTCTTCTATCCATTCTTCCGCATATTTCTCATTTTCCACGTTTTTTCTGCCTTTAGCTGTCCCTCCTTTCTCTCGGTCTCCCCTTTAAATAAATACTGTTTTATCCTCCCTGCATTCACCAAACACACCCTGTCTTATTGCACTCTTCATCTCCTTTGAATTCTCCCTTCCATCCATGCACTCCCTCCCTGCTCTCTCCCTTCCATCCATGCACTCCCTCCCTGCTCTCTCCCTTCCATCCATGCACTCCCTCCCTGCTCTCTCCCTTCCATCCATGCACTCCCTCACTACTCTCTCCCTTCCATCCATGCACTCCCTCCCTGCTCTTTCCCTTCCATCCATGCACTCCCTGCTTGCTCTCTCCCTTCCATCAATGCACTCCCTCCCTGCTCTCTCCCTTCCATCCATGCACTCCCTCACTACTCTCTCCCTTCCGTTCATGCACTCCCTCCCTGCTCTCTCCCTTCCGTCCATGCACTGCCTCCCTGCTCTCTCCCTTCCGTCCCTTTCTGCTCCTCATTCCCCCTTGGCGCAAGATGGTACACAATAAATGCCACTGGCGAGGGATGCTTTATTGGGACAGGTATGTAGTAAGTAAGACGTATCGAACCATTACAATAATAACAACTTCTCTCCACTAATACATCTTAAAAACTAACCCCTCCCACCCTTAATACCCCCCCACACACATGACGTCACGTTCCTACATTGTATATGGTTATCTTCAGGCTTAGCCTCATCTCTACATCCCTGTAATCTTTACCCCCTCCTTTTTTTCTGTCCTCTTTTCTCCTCAATTTCATTTTCCCTCCCACTCCATTCACACTTGGGTCCCCCTCCAGCCTTCCTTGACCACTTTCCTTCACCAGCTACCGTTCACCAATCTGTGTCCTTAATATCCCCTCTCTGTGTTTTTCGCTAATATCAACTCTCTCCATTCTTTTTCTCTTCTCTTTTACCCTCCACCGATTCCCCAGCCCCTCCATTCATGTGCTAACCCTTTCCTTCCTCCTTTACTTTCTTCTCCTCTCTTTCTGATCGTTTCTATCTCTCTGCCTCGTCTTTTCTCGCCAATCTTACCCCTCCTCCCCGTCTCACTATTATCCCTGCCCTCCATCCCGCCCACTCCAGTGTCCTGGCTGCGGTCCTTGCTATTGCATCAAGTCTGCAACACCCCAGGAGCAGTTACGCTTTATTTATAGCATATCATGTCCCTGCCCGCCCAAGCATATCCTCGTGCTCCTCAGATGCACCGTGTCATGTGGACATCAACAAGGCTTTACTGCAGGTGTAAATCATATATATGCATTTTGTTCTGGAACCTCTCCTGTCCCTCAAGAGGAAACCCAGCCATGTATTTGTGATAAAATCTTCATTGGAAATCTCTGCACTGCTCTGTATTTTGCTCATCTCTTTGTGGGGTTGGGTGCAGTGGAAGGAAAGCAAGTATTGTTCCCTTGTTGGGTTTGTCTAAAAGATTTCATTACAGGCGTAACTCCACAGCCAACAAGAAATCTCCCAAAGCACGTGCCATGTAGTGTTGTCCGTGTCAAAATGAAGTAATGAATGCATTGTTTAATGAAGGATTGTGCTCAACAGAGTCATTTATACATTCCAAAATGCAGCCTTGGGACGACGGTGAAAAAAGGATCAAAATACGAAAAAAACTAAAACTAAATAAAGCAAGGCAAAATGGTCGCAAAGTGGCCAAATTAGATTTACTCACAATCACACACATTAGCACCACTTTACAGACTTTGCCAGAGCGCCACTTAACCGACTTTGCCAGTGAAGCGCTACTTTCATTTTCTCGTAATTCTTTGAACAACATTTATTTCCACTGGTTGGGGAAGAGCACCATTCCTGGAGCTACTACAATACCTGGTTGATGCATAGAATGGAAACGTTTGATGTGATCCTTATCAGCTGTTTTCCTGATTTTAATTTATAATATGTGTACTGCGGCTCTGTGTGCAGGGATGTGGTCTTTTTAAACCATACTGCTTACGTTTTGTGCGATAATGTGCTGCATCGCTAAATACTTATAAGGTCCCAAAGGCGAGACTGATTGCATTGCAAATGCTTGTTCTTTTGTGGAGGGGGTGGGTTTTCTTGAATTTTTGGCAGCCATCTGCCTGAAATAGAAGGTTCCCAGCCGGTCCTATTTCGCCAGAGTTGCTGTTCCAGCACTACATCACAACGTGCTGGAATTGCTTGGACAAGCTTTGCAGCAGAGTGCTGTTCACACTATCCACCTGACAACAGACATGTGGACCAGTTGCCAAGCCACTGATTACATGTGCATCACTGCACACTGGATCTCTTTTGTGAGGGTTAGAGAAAAGATATCTGCAGGTGTTGACACTGCTGAGATATTTAATGCCGCTCGATAAACATGCAACTGTAGCCATGTTCGCCATGGAGAAATCTCATTTTGGAAGACTTTGACAACAAGGTCTTTGAATGGCTGCGACCAAGAGGGCTTAGCATTGGTTTTGTTGCCACAGACAATGGCAGTAATGTAGTTAAGGCCATGGCCGATGGTGGCTATTTGAGGGTCCTGTGTTTGGCGCACTGCATTAACATCATTGTTCAAGACTTTCTGAAAAAAGAAGACCGAGTCAGCAACTTACTGACCACCTGCAGAAGGATCTGCACACATTTCAGCCATTCTTTTAAAGCCCGGAAGCAGCTGAGGATCATTCAACGTGATAATAGAATGCCAGTTAAAGCACTCATCCAGGAGGTGCCAACACGTTGGAACTTAACTTATTACATGCTTGAACTACGTATGTCATGCAAAGACGGGATGCTACTGTTAAAGGCATGACCATTGAGATGGACCAATGGGGCCTAGTTAAATGCCTGACAGAGACACTACTTCCTTTCGAGGTCTTCACACGTGAAGTCAGCAAGAAATACTGTACTATGGCCAAGCTATCCCATTGTTGCACATGCTACAGGAACACCTGAAGGGGGTCTCTGCAATGTACGCACGTGTGGAAGAAAAAAAAGAAACATATGAGTTGGTGGAGAGCTTAACCCTTCGCTTATCTGAAAATACAAGGGTGCAAAGAGACATTGTGTCATCCAACCATTACATTTGTGCCACAATTCTTGATCCACGGTACAAACCATTACTGCACACTTTCATTCCTTTTTCAGACGGGGATGTTGCCAGCTACAAAACTTGGATAGCTGTGCAAGCCAGTCAGCTAGAAAAAGAACGGCTGGGAATTTGAGGCCCGCTCCTCAAGGGCACAACAAGTATTGCAGGTCAGCCTTCAAGTTCAACTTCAGAGCCTGAGGGCAGTGCGGTTGGCTCACAGCAGCCAAAACCACCAAGAACAACTTCAACAAGAACAGGAGCATCAGCCCCAAAATTGGCACAGGAATGGTTTCTACAGGCAGGGCTTAAGTCCAGTGCTGAGGCAAAGGCGAAAGAGGCAAAGCAGAGCACCCATGAGCATTGAGCGTATTTTCCAGCCCTATCTGGATGGCCCAACAGAGGTCTACTTTGATCAAAACCCATTGCTGTATTGGTATGGGAAAAGGCACCAATGGCCAGTGCTCAGCAGGCTGGCGATAAACTATCTGGCTTGCCCTATCGCAAGCGTCTCTGCTGAGCGTGTTTTCAGTGCTGCTGGTGCCATTCTGACAGTGAGAAGGACCAGTCTCTCGCCCCAAAACGTGGAGAGGTTAACCATGATCAAAATGAATCAGCACTTTATACCACCGGATTACAACATACCTGAAGTAGCACAGCAGGAAGATGATGACGTTGACTCATTTCATGGAAGTAGTGTGTTAGGTGACCTACTTCTGGGTGAACCACCAGAGTTTGAGGACGAGCTCTACTTCCCTGACAACTAGGCTTTCTAGTTTATTTCTTTCTTCCCTTGACGCCCAAAAAAAAGCTAAGGAATATTATTTACTTTATTATTTGTGTGTGTCACTGTCTTTCTGGTCCAAATCACAACAAATCCATCACCACCGTCTTACTCTTTTATTGCCGGATTGGAGTTGCAACTGTATGTAGTCAGTGAAAAAGTAAGTCCACTCCTCCTCACTCACCCTACATCCATTTCCCTCAAGCCAGACATTGGATGGAGAATACATACAACAAATTTGAAGTGTGTGCCTGCCTCAAGTCTGAACCTGACTATATATCTATCCTTTCCTAGAGCCTAGAGGGACTGCCCCGGAAGAACAGGTAAATGATGGCATGCATTGCAAGCTGAGTGAATGGTGTTTGTTGTGCATGATGTCTACTAGTATTCTACACACAAAAAAGTGACTCAAGTCAATCTTTCCCTTCTTGTTGTTCAATAACAAAATTGTACTACTGCAGGCCGATCCATTGCATTTTGAGTCTGGACGAGTCTGGACTCACTCGGGACACTTGGTACAGAGTTGGGCACCATACCATACTCGCAGTCAGAGTCAGTAGGATCGGAGATGATTGATGGAATAACTTGTGGCGTGAAGTGGCCTAAAAGGTAAACAACAACACCAGACCTACATGTCTGTGTAGTGGTGGAGGCGAATGTGGTGGTGTGACTGACAGCGGTGCATTGATTTTGTTACTTAATTTGGAAAATGCTGTGTTGCTGTGTGGGTATGTGTGCTCAGTGCTGTCTGGCTCAAATTCGAAGCTAAGTGGAGGTTGGGTGGGGGGGCCTGCTCCTGTTGTTGGAGGTAACTAACTGCTGGAAACATACATGATTTAGCCATGCCGCCTCTGAAAGTCTTCTTGTTGCACTCCTCCTCTAATTATGCAGTTTAACTTTTCTCCTTGATTTTTCAATATCCTTTTTGTTTTTCCATCTACAGGCTGGCATTTACCCTGCGCTATACTGGAAAAAACAACTCACACTCACCTTACCAAACCGCATCCGCCAGGCACCAAAGATTGACGGGTGGACAGTCCAAGGAAGGACCAAGAGGAATTCGGAGATGGAACTCCCAGTTTGGCAATAATTATAGTATCATTTAATTTGATTCATTTTTTCTCTTCAATCATTACGACTGTGTGTGTTGTTGTTTATGTTTGCTTATATTTGACTCCTACAGATATTTTTTAACTTTATTTGCTATCTTTCAAAGGAAGCCCGGTACAACAGAAGATAAAATGTATGTAACATGGGTCTCTCTGGGGGCAGACAGGCAAGGCAATTGCATAATTAATAATATACTGCCCTGAACTAGTCTAGTACTACTCATCAAGTCATCATCATGCATGCATTTCCTTTTTCTCCCTTATCTGATTTATGATGGTCGGCAGCCAAGATGAATGTGTGTTGTCCATGTGCAGTGTTTGTCTTTGTCAAACCTTTCCCTCAAATCCCCCTTCCCAACCATTCATCAAACCCTGACCCTCTTCCCCCGGGCTGTGTGATTTATATTGAGGTGTGAATAAATTAAATTTACACCAATTATTGATCACACACTTGCTGGGGCGGATGTGGTGAAAGCAACACTAACTCAAGGCAGGGCGAGGATCTTCTTCTTCTCTAAGTATATATAATATAGCCCACACTGGCAATATATAGAGATTAGATTGCCCACCCATGCACAGTATTCAATATTCAAATTTTTTCCAGAGGAACATAATCCATCATAATATAATTGCCAGCATCGAGACATCAATCATCCTAGTTCCAGCACTAAAGGTTACGCAGCCGCTTGTCCACTTCATAGCTTGATGCCATCTTCAGTTTGTAACTTGTACTAGGCTAGCCCTCCATTCTGTTTTATTTTACTTTAGCATTGCTTATCATCATGGTTTCTTGTTTGGCAGTCTTCTTGTGTACTGTATTCTACTACTCGTTCCCTAGTCTCCCTCAGGTGACTGACTGTCTCATTTTTTTTTTTTGCAAATGCTACTGTCAGTGTCTACTACTACTACTACCACCACCACCATGGCACCTTGGGAAACCAAACCATCACCATGCAGCCATCGCTTCGCCTATAAAGTATAAACATCAATCACAGGTAAGAGAAGAAGTGTGGGGGACACATAATGTATAAACTATGGAAATTCATTAATTCACCCACCCACACCCCTCCGAGTCCATAGGGGTTTTAGTTGTAGACTGCACAGACTAGGAGAAGAGACTGACAGTACTAGTAGGACAAGTGAGGGTACCGCATCTATCTGTTGGTGTGTTACACTATCGGTAGATTTCAATTAAAAAATGGCTGCGGCCCTGCAGCAAAGGAAACAGTGCAAAGTAAAAGAGTAACCCCCCCCCCACAAAAGATTTACATCATATGTAAACTATAAATAATGTATTCCCCTAACAAATAAACTAGAATTAAAAAAAAACACAACACCTGACACACCCCTCTCCCTAACCCCAACCAATGTCCAGCAGTAAGTCCAATTGTCCATAAATTAAAAAATCTAAATGTACATAAAAAAAAGTTTTCCCCAACGCCCAATTCCCACCCACCAAAAAAAAGATTAAAAAAGGGGCAAGGGTCAAGACGGAGGTCTAGTGGCGGGCTCGCCAGATCTTCCGCTCTAGGGTGTTTAACCGCTCCTTAATCCTGGCCTCTAGGCGTGCCATCCGGAGGAGCATGCAGCGCTGAAATGTCTTGCATGAACAACAAGGGTGGGCAGCAGTGTTTAAAGTGCAGTGGGCGGCTGCCAGGCCACGGCGCCGTACCACCGGAGGCACTGGGGGGCCTGGCTGGGGCCCGGGGTATTGGAGGAGGCTGCAGCTGCTGCCTCCTCCTCATCCTCCTCCACCAGAACCACAAGCCGCCGATATTCGTCCCTGATGGCCTCCAGCTTTCGTTGCCGGACCCTGGCTGCTAACTCCTGACTGGTGGGTTGTTTTGGTTGGGAAGGAGTAGCTATATCAAGAAAGAAAAAAGACAATTGTAACCAATACTCTTAGCAAAGCAGTAACACAAAATTATACACATAAAATTATAGTGGCACACTAGCACTAGCAAGCACAGTACATAACATCTGTGGTATACGCCCACTTCCTCGGCCCCTAACATTTGAGTGAGTTTCAGGCATTACTAGGCACTATGGAGTAGACAAGTCTTCTTCTCTCTCTTGTTTAGCTAAATTAACCTTGTAGACATGCCAGCTTAGTCAGCTTACGCCCTAGACAGACATACTCAGGTCGCAGTCGCAGACTCATGTTACTTTACTACTATCTGCAGATGGGGCAGCTGTACTACACAATTATCTATTTTTCTATTATGGCCATACTCTGTTAAATCAATGGCAACTGCTCAATTTCACTTTCACCCTGACTACTACAACAAGTCAGATGATATCTGATTACTAATATGAATGATGATATACGGGACGATGTGAGGTACTACTATTGTTTGATTGTGTAACCATGCAGCCTATATGCCACCCATGGCTGACACGGTCAAAATGACATAGGTAGGGAGCGGGAGTGGGCTTCGGGGGCAGGCGATTGATAATGAGTGGGTACATACATACACAATATATATGTTGTGCTTGCAAACTACTGTGAGTCAAGGGAGTATTCTGAAATGCAACCTTGAATCAAAAACCTTAAAAAAAAACAGTCCTTGTTTCTTTCCAGTGATTTTTCCATTTATCATTGCATTGCTCTTCTAGCATTATTTTTTTATTCTAATCTTCACCCTTGGCTTTGCTATTCTGGCACGGTTTATTTTTCTATTACATTCTCTTCATCCAGTCGCCACCTATGCTATAATTGAATAACATCCAGGCATCCATCTATTCAAAGTAAACATGGCTATCATTCTTCTTAATCTCAACAAACCTTTCACCAACAACATACATTTGTCATTTATTTTAACCACCACCCATGCGTCCTTGCTTGCCTTTGAGTTTGACCCTTCAACCCCCCCGGAGGATTCCTTTCACCTATACAGTTTCACCCACCCACCCAGGCAGGCATTCTTTCTTTCACCTTTCACCCATCCTTCAACCACCCATGCATCCTATCAGCCACCTATACATCCCGGGCCCCTTTCCTTCATCCACGCATCCTTCTCGGCCAGTCATATATTGCATGTCACCCGTCCTTCCTCCTTCCATCCTTCTTTCCCTCTTCGTTCAACTCATCCATCAAGGTCGTCTGACTCCCGACTTCTTCATAAAACATTCCCAGCTGAGTTGAAGTCAGATAGAAGAAGCCATTAGTTACTCAACTCCCGCCGCTAATGCTGTTGTTAATGTTAAGTAAAGGGTGTCTTCTTCAACCGTTGTTCACAACAACTTAGTCTCTCTCAACAGTACAGTGTGCAACCTTGCAGTGAGTGTATTGTCAATAAGTAAGGAATATAACTTACCAACGCCCGCCACTGCTGCTGGCTCACCCCCTGCAGCTGCTGCATCTGCTGCTTCCTCCTTACTGGCATCGCCTTCGCCACTGGCCCCAGCACTGGTAGTCGGTTCACCTAGAAAAAACATTGCACATTTTTTAGATGCCTTATACGCCTCCTACTATTTATTTATTTTTCACTAGCAAAATTGAAAATACAATACATACATACACCATACACATCACTAGTACAAATCGGGTACTAGAGTAGAGTAAATAGTATGTCCTATCCTATCAAAAATAATAAAATATTTGGTTGGACTTTTTTATGTGGCAATTTTCGAAAAGCCTCTCAAGAAGAGGACAACCCAAAGGACTGGACTCAGTGGCTAGAGCTATTGGTGAATCTGAGTTTTTTTAAAGAAAAAGAGTGGCCAACTGGGCGGACAATCGGACATGAGGTCTCTTGAGTCCTCTCTCTTGGTTGGAAAATATAATGGTGCCCTCCTCCTCCTCATACTTCCTTCCAGCCATGGTCCACGGTAATTAGTTGTTCACCATCAACTGCTGCTAATAATAGTACTAGGCCTAGACGAGAAAAAGTAAAATACACCACTTTGGGGTGACCATAATTTTATTTACTGATTGAGCACGAGAAAGAAAGTAAAAGAAAGCCTTCTAATCTCAACAAACAGCAGAGTTTGCTGCTTACTATTAGTAGTAAGGACCAATGTGTTCTCTGAGTCTTACAGTAGTACCACCACTAGGCAGTCCACAACATATAAGGGGAGAGGGAAAGCTGACTGAAAAACCAGAATAAAGCAAGCTACAGACAGACTAATAATACAGAGTCAGAGGCAGTTAGATTTGATGTGAAAAAAACAGACACTAGAAATATAAATAACTAAGTTGGTAGGTAATGCAGGGATAACAAAAATTTAGAAACAGATGGATCGAAGAAGATTTGGTAAAAAATAGAATTAGGAAACTGAAATAATAGTTTGAAAAAAATAAGGTACGGTAAAAGTTAGGGAAATATACATTAATATTAACAACAGGAGGACTTACTGGGGCCAGCAGAGCCATCTGCAGAGGAGCGATCCTGGGAGGCACCTCCAGCTCCCACCTCGGCAGACCCCGTCTTCTTCTTGCCCCTGGATGCTGATCATGTAAGACATAATTAGAGAGACAAAAATTGATTGGTGTGAAATAAATATTAAAAAATCGCTCCAAAAAGATTTTTTGACAGGAAACGGCAATTGCAATAAAATTGACCTATCTAATCCGATCGACTAGTAGTAGACTAGTATCGCCATCACGGACTGTCCTATCTTTATTATTCCACAGTTCCATTCCGATTCCAGAATCCTAAACCTAAGTACCACTTAGCCCGTCTATTCCAAAGACTTTGGAATGAATTGCCCAAAAATTATATTTGCTTCTTCTAAGTTCCGATCTCATTTGCAATCATCAACCCCCTTGATGGGCCAATTCACTAAGTCTGCATTTATTTTAGTCCTCAAAAATGCATAGATGGACGCATATATTGCATACACCAAATTGTTGGTTGGTTGCTGAGTTGCTATATCATTCACTCACTAACAAACTACAAAAGGTTCTACTAAGGAGTCAGCAGCACGTGAGAGGAGGACGCGTCACGTGGACCACTAAAAAATGACCAACTAATACTAAGTAACTAACTACCTACCTACCACTAGCTTAGTGACAGGACAAAGGAAAGGAGTCTCTAGTCTGCATTACCTAACTTAAGTTCTCTAACCTCTCTTACATAATCAGCCCAAGCAAGCGCAAAGTTGCAAACAAGTAAGATTAGTGGCGCCGAGCACCTGTCTAGAAGAATAACAATCACATAATATAAGATTTTTAAACGTAACTTACCTGCATGTAAGCAGCAGCAGCATTCTTGCTATTTTAGAAAAAGATAATATTCGCAATAACACAGAACAGAACACACAATAGTAATATAATTAGCTACTCACCAAGTCCCACGACCTCAACACCTAGCAGGTCCAGCAGGTCCTGCTCCCGGTCCAGGATGTCGGACCACTGGTGCGTCAGTTGGTTATGGGTGCGCCCGACCTCAGAGCAGTGAAACACTGCCCAGCGCACCCTCGCCCACCAGCGGTCACGCTCCTGGATCCCGTACCTGGAACCAGGCCTGCAGCCAGGGTTAAGGGGAGGTGGCGCGCCACAAAAAAAAATGAGTGCAGCCACCTCCACCTCAGAAAATAAGGCCCGGGGCTGCACCCCTTCCGGGCGCCGCCTTCCGCAAGGAAGGCGGCTCCTCCTGTTTCCCCGGGAACTGGAGGAAGCACTCTTCGTAGTCTTGGCCATGATTCTGGGGGGTGGGGGTCATAAAAAAAAATTTAGGAGTAAAAAATTAAGTCAGGAGAAAAAGAAGAGAAGTAAAAAAAAAAGCAAGTAATAGAAAAACAGTACTAAACGCAGTAAAACACAAAAAGTAGGAAACAAAATGCAAAATATACACTTGGGAAGAGAGAGGGAGATATATTAAATAAAAAAGATCTGAAAAAAAGTTTTAGGGACAAAGGATTTGAAAGATTTAGGGAGGATTGAAAAACAGGCCCCAGAACCATAACCAGACAAGAAAAACAAGATGGCCACGCCCATGTGCGAACGCATGGTGACGTTTGCACGATATTTCCCCCCGAACACGCAATCCGCGTTGCCAAACGTCAGAAATGTCTCGCAAGCATGCGGAACAAGCAACTCTGCATGCTCGCGGAACTCCGCGTAGCGCTGCAGAGTTTTTTTACCGCTTCGTGGAGTTCCGCGTAGCACGGCTACGCGACCTCCACCCGGGCTTAGACAAAAGCCAGATGGTTGTTGAACAAAGCTTGTATTCGAACCCTGTTGTTTAAAGATTCTGTCAGTTATCCAAAATATTTATCCTTAGTGTTAAGAAGTTGTTCCCGGTTGGCCTACTACTTCCGGGACGCCAAGACCACTAACACACGCGATACATGAAATACAGATGCAGGGGACTTATCATGGCTCTCCATGCTCTTACTACCCGGGAGTGATCTACATCACGGAAACAGGATCTGCTTTCCCAGGACAACTTTCTTGCTGGTTAATAGGCCAACTGGAAACCACTCCTTAACACTAAAGATAAATATTTTGGATAACTGGACGCATTCGGAGCACTCTGAATATCGAATTGATTATAGCCTATGACTCGTTTTTAGCGGCTATGACACGTCTCAACATGCATTCATCATTTCACAGGATTATGACTACTCAACCACTATTCTAGCCTTGAAAAAGTCACTGCGTGACGAAACACGAGTCGGCTGTTTTTCCTGGTTCGAATACCTGCTTCGTTCAACAACCATCTGGCTTTTGTCTTTTAATTGTGGAAACATTAAATAATATGAAGGGTGAAACTGCTGTGTGTTGACTGTTGTTGGGAGTGCTTTGGTACTGTGACTTCTCATATTTGCATGGAGGTATTTTACTGATGTGTAGTATGCATCCAGGGTAGTATGGTGTATCTGTACCGTATAGCACAATCTTGATAAATTTTGGACTTCCATCTACAAATTGTGGCACATGATAAAAGAGGTGCGATTGACAAAACCATTACTAACCATTCTAGTTGTTTGTAGCATCATGGCATTTCCCTAAGCATACAGCGCCTAGCAGAATCTTTAAGCGACAGGGCGGATGGACAAAGTCAACGTTGCTTAGCAGATCACGGATGGCAGCAGCACTCGGAGGGGTCACAGGGCATGTTCCAGCAATAGGCAAAACATGCAGAAAACACATAGGGGCCGATTCTGATGCGGGTTGGAAAAGCTTCCCGACCGAATCGGTTGTGAAATGGTGTCCGACCCACTGGGATCGGGAAAGTCCGACCGGCGGAGTAGGATGCATCCGGATGCTTCCAGATACGATTTGGTTGAACTCCCATTGACTTCAATGGGAACATTTGTTCCTAACCGCATCAGAATTGGGCCCTCGGTCGGGAAGACACGTCCCCGTTCCGATTTGGAAGAAGCAAATGCCGTTAGGAGGCCTTCCTAACCGCATCAGAATCAGGCCCTCGGTCGGGAAGCTTTTCCAACCCGCATCAGAATCGGGCCCTAAGTGTCCATATGTTTGCACTTTGGAATTCCCAAAGCGGTTCTCTTCGTTAGAAACCATTCATTTGGATTGGAGTATTGGACTCCTGTACGCCTTCCTGCCTCTACCTCTCCAGACTCATAATATCTAGCCATGAGCATCTGTTCTCTGACTTGGCTGCCAGTTTGGGAGGATCCCCTGTTGCGCAATGGGGCGGGTCCTGCACCCGAGCCTGCACAACCTACGCTTCCATGCTTGGAGATTGAGTGGCGAAAGCTGACGGCTTGAGATCTCCCTTCCAAAGTAGAGAGTGTCATATTTTCAGCCAGGTGTCCCTCGAGTAAAAAAATCTAGGCTGATGCTGGGAGAAGTTTGTTATCTGGTGTTCTTCCAGCAATATCCAACTTTTACAGGCCCAGTTGTCTGACATATTACTCTTTTGTTTATCCTTAGCCCTTCAAGGTGTTGCTGTCGCAACAGTTAGATGTTATTTATCGGCTCTGTCAGCATTTTTATGTTTATCAGATCAGTCAACCTATGCAAAGACCTGTTATGTGTTTTCTAAAAGGACAGACCCATGTGGAGAGGATGTGGCGTAACGGCTAGAGTGGATGACTTTGAAGCTGGGGAACTTGGCAGCCGTGACACGTGCAGGTAAGAGCGGTAGGGCCGGGTGGGGGGGATTTCGATGGACGGGTGGGGCCGGGTGGGGGGGATTTCGACAGGTGATGACGCGGGAAAATTAATTATTTAATTTTCCCTCGTCATCATCCTTCGAAATCCCCCTCCCCCCGCCTGGCCTCACTGCCCCACCTCTCTTACCTGCACAGGCTGCGGCTGGAACCGGGTTCGAGTCTAAGCAGGAGGCTCAGTATCCCATGATTCTGGGCGAATCACTTAATCTTCCTGTGCCCAAAAATGAATGCATTTGTCTGTGATGCAACTGGTGTTCATGTACAGCGCTCCGATACCTTTGGGTCGAGTTTGCGCTATATAAAACTCAAAAAAGAAAAAAAATGAATTATAGTCAAGACCATTTGTTATGCTTCAGTGGGATTTTGTTATCACATTTCTTTTTTAGCATTGCTTTTTCAGTATTTACATGCATAGGTAGAAGAATAAGTGCCCAGTATATTAGAATAGCATCTCTACATACAGAGGGTCCAACATTCAAAGAAGGGGTGTGTCTCATAGAGTCTCATCTGACATGGCGGTTGAATGTTTTACCCACTGGGCAAATAGACAGACACAATCTTTCCACTTTATTTGGAATTTGTCTGGGCTAGTAAGTCCTTTGTTTCTTTATAGGCCCCCACCTTCAGAGGTCCGCCATCACTTAAATAATCATGTTTATGAATTTTCCTCCAAGTACCCCATACCATTATGAATTTGTACCCCTTCTTCAGCCTGTATACACTAATCCATGTTTTGGACCCATTGTGCCACTTTGGGTATTTTTTTACTCTTCCAGAGTCTGTTCACATCCCTTTTAGCCACTATAAGGGCAGTGTTACAGAATAATAGAGTATACCTTGTTAGTGATTGGTCTCCCCAAATCTCCCAAACACACCACATACTTAGGGCCAGATTTATGAAAGTTTCGTGTCACCCTTGGGCCACGCAAGGGGACACAAGGGCAACGCAAAACCTAACTGAGAGTTATCAAGCCACGCAAGGCCACCTTGCGTGGCCTTGCATGGCTTGATAAATATAGAGCCTTGCACTACTCTGCCCCAGGGAGGCGTTCCATGGGGGGAGTGTGGGTGTTCCCAGACATCCACCAATGGATTTTGGCGCATTCCCAGATTTACGATTAGTGGTAGACCTGGGAATGTGTCAAAATGCTACGCCTTCTCAAGTGAGACGTAACATCTATATTTCTCCTCATTTTTTCCTCTTTCTCTGTGTGCTGCATTCTGCAGCACACAGAGAAAGAGTAAAATACCTGTCAGGATTGTCTTTGTGCAGGAAGGTGTCTCTTTCTGAACAAATACAATTCTGCCTACAACGCAGGCACCCTTGCGTTGGCGCTAGGCAGCCAAAAGTGCGCCAGCACTAGGAAAGGACTAGAATGCACCGTATAGTGTTAAATACGGCGCATTCCTGCCTTTTCACGCAAAAAATGATAAATGAAAAAATGATAAATATGGGCCTTAGTTCCTGCTCTGAACCAATGGCTTGCTACCATTCGGTGTAAACTAGACCAGAAGCACTGTAGCCATGGGCATCTCCACAACATCGGTATTATATTGCCTTTTTGGTGGCACCCTCTTAGACACTAGTCTAAGAGGATGCCACCCATCTTAAAGAGTCAAGTGTGACTCAAGTCCATCTTGTGGAAAAAACAAAAGTCCCTAATCAAAAGTTAAAAGTTTAAAGTTTTGAGCAACAATGCTCCGTGAATAAGAGCAAAACTCAATATGGATCATGTGCTGAAAAAGCCTACAGAATACAGCGAGACTATACATCAAGTTTCATTAAACATATCAGTATGCAGTAAATATCAATAAGGTACATTGAGGAAATGATTAATATATAAATGTAGAATTTATTTTATCATAAAAAAAATTTACATTACACTTTATACATGATTAAAAACATCTCCTCATCCGAGAGGTTACAATATTATAGATTTCTATAATTGCACTTTAAAATAAATAACAAGAAAACTTAAAACAGTCGACGCAGCGTTTCGGTGAGACGTAACTCCTTCACCTTCTTCAGGACAGAGTTTTCAAAAAAGGTCTAAATAGCAGAAAACATTTTATTAAGACACAGATATATACCTTAAAAGCCATTGACAAAAAAATATACCAAGCTTCTACATTATGGCTCTATATAGGAGCAAATGCACACTGAAAAGATGTGGGCTGACCCACTAATTTAAATCAATGGTATAATAGACAAAGATCCGCTATAAAATAAACAACACATGATCCATAAAGTAAGGGGGGTAAAAAAGTACTGCTGGGACCCACCTATTCAGAATTCATAAAGATCAAGGCTTTTCATAAAATTAAGTCACTTGATTGTAATGGAAGGCAGAAGCTCATCCGCAGATACTATGAAGGAAAAAGATGACCTAAAATAGATAAATGGTGGTTTTCAGGTAAAAAATATACTCTCATAGTTGACTTACTTTATCCTTAAATATGAACTATGACATACCTCTAAGTTAGTGCATAGTCCTTTGTAGTCGTTCGTTAGAGCCACCGGAAATATGAATTAAATTTCAAGGTTGCTTAAAAATATAAGCCTAAATATTAATAAAAGAAAAGATGATCAATCAGCTTATTCTAATGATGCAATTTATACCCAAACGGTACAGATACAAGGATTTTATTGGCTTACCGATTGGAAACTGAAATGTGCATAGCCAAAAAGTGCACCGTGACTTTCAGCTTTACTTTTAAGAGATCGGTGTGTTCAACATTGACGATACTCTAATTTAAAAAATACAAAACGCATGATTGTATTTTTTAGGGATAAACGCGAAAAACATTTTGTACTTATCGTGATAGATCATAACATTCAATTACCTTGTCCAGACGCTTGTGATTGGTACTGGAGCATTTAAAATAAAATCTGCAATGTCAAAAGGGCCAAGATGTTAATCAATGAATTTACATTGTGGCTAAAATGTACATTAGTTATAACTACCCAAAGAGTGCTATCACTCTCGTAGTATTGTCTCCTGTATACGGGGCAAGTAACGATAAAGTTTAGTATATATCTTTATTTAGAGATCACCAAATTTTAGAATGTGTCTATCATAATCCAATTTACTAAATAAGGGAAGACGTTATAGGCCACCAATTTAAATTACAAGAGTACTGGCAGTTTAGACGTTTATGCCTCCTGTCCAGATTGCACAGGTACTGGCAGTTTTTAGTTTATTAGGTGGTCGGAAAATGTTACATAAAATGAAGTTAATCAACGTGCCGACACTAAACGCTCTGTCAGTCTAATAATACTCTTGTACCTAAACAAGTGAACTCGAAAATAATCACTCCGTATAAAAAGACGTGTTGAGTTGAAAGTTACAAAAATCGACACAATATTATCCCACCATATGGAATGGATAAACAGTTTTAAAAACAAAAACCCTTTATGCTAGGCTACTTTGTAAATTGATGACCACTCTTATCGTTAAACGGATAAAACAACATAAAGAGATTTAAAAGCGATATAACTTGCCATCTTTAAAACAGCACTATATTGTTACAAAAGATAACACCTATAACTATCCATGTGGGGCAAGTATTATGATGTCATTATATTATATTAATCGTTTCCTCAATGTACCTTATTGATATTTACTGCATACTGATATGTTTAATGAAACTTGATGTATAGTCTCGCTGTATTCTGTAGGCTTTTTCAGCACATGATCCATATTGAGTTTTGCTCTTATTCACGGAGCATTGTTGCTCAAAACTTTAAACTTTTATCTTTTGATTAGGGACTTTTGTTTTTTCCACAGTACTACCCCGTCCCTTTTCTTAGAATCAGGGTATCTCCCTCTATTTTTGATATTTCAAGTCCATCTTGCCCATCTTATAGAGTCAAGTGCGAGTATAGGAGGCTCAGTGGAGTATTTTAAGCTGAATCAGCCAAAAACCAGATTGTATTGTAACCTCCCTCAGGTATTAACGGGCTTCCCCACAATCAGGATCTTCCAGGGTTCCTATATACTGTTCCCATTTGCTTTTGAGTCTGTCCAACGTGGGCTGGCCATTATTGAGCAATGTCCTGTATATTTGTGATATTGGATGGGACCGCGTGCAGTCTATATGTGAGTGGTGATTCATCAGTAATGTCCTGCAGTAGGGCAGTGTATTTAGATTGAACAGGAAGAACCTGCAGATACTTGTAGTATTGGAAAGCTGATAAATCATATTAACATTTGAGTTCTGATTATCACTATTCTCATGTGCACTCAATTTGAGGCAATACAAAGCTGCAATCTCTGTTTACTCGCCTTAAAGACAGCGTTCCTTAAAGCAATAATGTCAGCTCATTGCATGAGTGACCTACAAGCACTGTCTGTCTAGAACAGCGGTCTTCAAACTTTTTGATGCCGAGACCCCCCTGTCGAAAAACCTTTAGGCGTAAGGACCCCTCCCTGACAAAAATTTCTAGAACTTGGGCCTCCTCATCATTGCCATCTATCGAAAACCATAAATGCCCCCAATTCCCACAGCAAATCATTTATACACTGGGGAAATAAATTAAACAGTGGTTAGCAAACCAAAGGTCAGTGGTTGGGGGTGTGGTCAAAGGTGTGGCTAAAAACAAAGGGCCTCATTTATGAGGCATTGGCGTAGGGCAGCGCCGCAAATCTTATTGCTGCGCTGCCCTACGCCAATGTGAAAGGGCAGGAATGCACCATATTTATTAAATATGGTGCATTCTTGTCCTTTTCCCCCTATGTTGGCACACAAATTGCTGCCTAGTGCCAACATAGGCAGGATGGTTTTTGTGCAGGAAGGGGCATGTTTTATAAATCTGGGACAGCGTCAAAATCCATGGGCGCTGTGTGGGAACACCCACCGCAGTGCTTATGGAATGCCTACTTGACATAGAATAAGGAAACGCAGCGACTTGCGCTGTTTTGTCTTACTCCATATCTATGAGGCCATGCAAAGCCACGCAGGGTGACTTTGCCTCACCTCATAGATATGATTGAGATGCTTGTGCCGCCGGAGCTTCAAAAAAACTGATGCTCCAGCGGCACAAGCCTCTCATAAATCGGCCCCAAAATATTTTTTTTGTTTTTAGGTCTTTCACCATCAGGTAGCTACATATAAAATAATGGGTAGCTTAAATGAAAAATAAATTTTAAAAGTTGTTACTCAGTGGGAAATTCACTATATAGTACATTATAAAACCTCTATTATTTAATGCACTGCATAGGTCTCTGTGTAACCAGAGAGCCACAGAATGAAATTCGGTTGGTGCAGTGGAAAATAGTGACTTGTGTATTTTTAGTGCTATGAGATCACAGCCTGTGACAGAAAGCACTGTGAATGTGTAAGTCATTATTTTATACTTGCATTATAAGATAGACTGCTACATAATGTGCAGAGTTTTAGGATAAAATGGAGCTTCCAAAATGTAGATTTGTGTAAAATCAGACCATCAGTAATGCGTTTTTTTTTGCATAACTGTCCCTTCAACACATCCTCAGGGGTACTAAGCGAGGTGAAATACAGTTATCATTAAAAGCACACACTTCACAGTCCAGTTGCTAACCACCACACAAAAAAACATATCTTTGCCATCACAATGCTTGAAGTGATTCGAGCAATTAAAGCCAGAACCACTCCCAAGCATCCTTTACATTTGCAGATTAACTCCTAGCGTACATTTGCATTTCATTCAGGCAAGCAGGCACCCTGGCATGAAGGCTTATTTGAAGGATTGTTTTACCTGTCTGCCGGGCCTCTTTGTTTTACAGCACATGAAACTCAATTAAATTTAGCTGAAGCATTTTAACGATCGTGGTTGACTTTGTTCAAAAGGAAGAGCACATTTTGTATTCCAGGCAGAAGTTAGGCCTGGAAATGCGCGACCTCCTTCCCAGGACTCCGGGGCCCCCCTGGGGGTGGCGCCCTACAGATTGAAGACCTCTGGTCTAGAACCATATACCACCTTCTTCTGGGACAAGCTCGTGCTCAGGACTAAAGTGACATTTCTCCTGAAAGTTGTCATGCCTTCCCACATAGAACAGTCCAGTCTATTACCCTGCCAGCTTTCCTTGCCCCTCCTTATCCATTTAAAGAGCAAGAGAGACCAAAAAAGAGCTCTGAGCTTTTACATGTGTTGTACCAAGGACTGCTAGATGGACGATTAGCTCCTTGTAGGGTTCTATGGGGTGAAGAACGGAGAAGTTGGGCAGAAGAGAGCCGTCTCTAGATGGATTGTCCTGTGTATTAAAATCAAATCTGCTATGGATTGGTAAAGAAACAGTCTACGGAAGGACTACACACTCATACCAGAGCAAACGCTGCTACCACTGTGATGGTGTGGTGTGTGCCAGTCTTAGACATCTGCCAGGCATCAGTTCACACGTTCATGAAGCACTACTGGCTGGATAGCCAGATCTGGTGCAAAAGGTATTTTGCCCAATGTGTCCTGCAGAATTTCCTGTCTGAGCCACTCCACAGATCCACCACCTGGGAAAATATTGCCTTGGTATCGTTGACAAGTTGAGGAATCTGTGGTTAGGCGTTTCCATCAGAGGAACAAGCTACTTAACTTCAGAAACGCTGTTTGTGGCAGATACTCTGTCTAATTGTTGATTCCGCACCAACTCACCCTCCTTCCTGTTCTGTGAAATGGACTCTTCTATCCCATGCTAATAAGATTCCATCTTAAAAATCCACACACTCCCTACAAGACCTCCCACACTCCCTACCAGCATTACTAGAGATCATCAGAGACTTTGCAACCTTATCTGGCTACAAGGTGAACTGGGACAAGAGTGAGGCTCTCCCCCTTTAATTGGGCACCAGGAAAGTGGCATTTTATGGATACCACTTCTGATGGAAGCCCTCCCACCTTAAATATCAGGTGTCATGGTCAACAGAGGACTATAGGGAATGGTTGCAGACAATCTGACACCCCTGGTAGTGCAAATGAAATCGGACTTCGACAAATGGTTTCTCCTAGGGTTCGCCATGTGGGGCAGGGTACATGGCGTACGAATGGTCACATTGCCACGCTTCACATATGTTTTGGGGATGTTGCCAGTCGTGGTACCCCTAACCACACTGCACTACATAGACGTCCGGATACAGGCCTTCGTCTGGGGTTCACCGGCCCCCGCTTAGCCGCATCCAGGCTCATAGCCCTCCGCTCCCGTGGTGGCTTGGGGCTGCCGTCTGTGGAAGATTACTCTTTAGCCCTCCACCTCTCTCAACTTGCTTACCTCCTCCCTGGCATACCAGACCCCCGACAATGGGTCACATAGGAACGCTCGCCCCTGAGCCCTCTCTACGAGGAACGCCCTCTCCAACAACCCCCCCCCACATCCAGTGATACAGGAACGGTGTGCACCGTCTTTTGGGTGTGCATTGCGCCTCCTGCACGTCGAAGAACTGATTTGGAGGTAATGACAGTATCCGAATAGATGGAAAATGACTTCATTGGCCCAGGTGGAAAGCAGCGGGAATACAGACCTTGAATCAGGTCCTGCTGGGCGGTGGCCTCAAACCCTTTTCTATGCTGAGGGAGAAATTTGACCTCCCCGTAACAGGTCTGCCGGTACCTGCAGTTACAGCACTGCCTGAGGCGATGCCTCGTCCCCCACCCCTGGACGTTAAAATCCTCACCAATAGTGGATTACCTATCGGCATGGGGTCGCCACAAAGGAGTGATGTCGGGGCTATATGGGGTTCTGATGAACCATCTGTACTCACAACCTCTCCTAAACGACCTCCAAACTAAATGGCAGACCCATCTACACATCACCGTTGACACCAAAGATTGGTCAGAGATGGTGGAGGCCCTAGACAAAGGAACCCGCGGACATCTCCTGCACACTGCGCTATCCACAGATAAATTATGCATTGTTCTGCAATGGAGATCCCCCACCCCCCCCCTCCCAGAAAGATTGGACAGTAGCAATGGTTCAAACAGCGTCCCACGAGCACATAATATATGGTATGCAAGACCAAGAGGAGGTATATAAACAAACGTGGGCACCTTTCGTCCAGGAGCCTACACGCTAAGGCCCACTACACCCCCCACCTCCATGACCCAAACCCCCCCTTTTTTTCTCCCCCATCCTTCCCCCAGTGCCTTCCCTCCTCCATACCTTTACCCTTCTCCCTCCCCCCTCCTTCCCACTACCCTTTCCCCCTCTCTTTTTCCTTTTCTTCTTTTTTTTGGGCACATGGTCTGGCACTTACCCCTCCCCCTCCTAACGATATGAACAGCCACCGATCCATGTATAAAATATGACATATCCCCCCCGCCAGAGACGCAACCCCAACTTGGCCCCTACACCCCTAGACCCTTATATCACAGACTGTATCACCCCCTGGAAACACGCCCACCCCCTCCCTTATTTCCCTCTCCTCATTCCACTCAGCCTTACCATCATGTCATTTCCCCAACTGCCATCAAAGACCGACGTAATTAAAGTATCAGTGTAGCCCAGCATCCCCTCCGCCTCTCCTGGTTTAGGATCTTCCTACCAGAAGCTTCCGTGTGCCCTTGCTGGAAAGTCTAACTGCAATGTTGTCAATGATGTATAATTGCTCTGAATCAAACCATTGCAATAGAAGATGCCAGAGATCTCTTTCTCATACTGTCAATGAGAACGAAATATCAGTTGTATGATATATACCCTCTACCTCCCCCTCATCCCCCTTCCCACGCCCTCACTCGCCTTCCCCTTCCTCCCCCTATTTCCCTTATTTCTCCATAATTTGATCCCCCTCTTCTTCCCGTTCCCTCCCCCATCACAGAGCAGATGTACATCTACTGTCTCATTTTTTTAATGACTATACAATGTGCAGTACCAACTGCACTGTTATGTTTTCACCCTGTTACTCAATAAAAAACTACGACACAAAAAAAAATCTGCACACTAGCACAATGTGATTACTAAGGATCCACGTCCAAAGGTGCAGACAGAGATCAGAAAGAAACTGAAATCAGCACATGGAGGTGGTGACTATGTAGCGGGCCTGGCATTACGACCGCGGCGGGATGGATCTGACGTAGAGCCACATAATTCCCTCTAAACACGTGTGAGGGAATTGCTGAAGAAAATTCTTCAGATTCAATGTGGCGCCTGATGGTATATACAAGGAGAGGATTTACGGTTAGACAGAGTATCCACCAGGAAGAGATAAGTTACCCAAGATAAGTAACTTGTTCTTTCTACCCTTCCCAGGTACAGTTGGGGCCGGGTGTTCATGGCAGTTGTGCACTATTAGTGCTGGTGCTGCCAATCCGGATCACATGGAGGTTTGCATAATGTCATTGCTTTTCTTAGCCCATTTTGTAAGTCTTTAAGCTCACAACGTGAATGGCATTTTTCAGCTTCTTGAGTTTTCAACTCATCTCCTTTCCCTTGGCCTTTGGTAGATTATGGGGCATATTCACAAGGAGCTATCGCCGAATTAACGGCACTTTATCGCAGCCAAAGTCGTGATAAATTTACCCCCCATTCACAAGCCGGTGTTAACAGCCCACAGCACCAGTTTACCCGCGATAGAAGCCGCAAAAAACATCGCAACAGAGGACCCTCGCAAATATTGCTAATGAGATGCAGAGTAGGCATTCCCGTGACTAAAGCCGAGACAACAGCACACCTCAAAATTCACAACGACCAGCCACATCCGCGATAAAAACACAAAACAGGCGATAAGGCGCGTTAGCACCAGGAAATCTACACCTGTGTAAACTCCGACTGCAGCCAGCACCACAAAAGGGAGCACAGCCCAGGGCCACATCTGAAGGGCAACAGATGCCATGGAGCCACCCATCATGCGGCCCGGACACCCAAGAGGGCCACAACACCCACCCCCACCACCCCAGGACCACCCCCTCCCTGGCACCCCCCCTGACCAAAGACATGCCACATCAGCCACACCTAAACATGTACAAAATATTCCGCTTGATGCCGCACAATCACAACTGGTGACATGGATGTGTCGTCACAGAAATTACCAGCACACATTCACTTTCGAAGCAACAAATGAAACTTTATTAAAATGAACAATGAAATGAAATGACACATGGCCGCTCCCCTCCGGACAATACGTAGGTCACAGCCTGTAAGACAAAAAACATGATGAGAAGGTGTGTCCTGCACACATCAGAGGACAGAGAGAGAGCGAAGGAGAGAGAGAGGAAGAGAGGGAGAGAGAGAGACAGGAAGAGAGGGAGAGGGAGAGAGAGAGAGAGAGAGAGAAGAGGAGAGAGAGAGGAAGAGAGGGAGGGATAGAGAGAGAAGAGGAGAGAGAGAGAGGAAGAGAGGGAGAGAGAGAGAGAGTGCCGCCCCTGCGCACCCAGGCCACACTGCTCACCTGCTGCCACCGGTGTGTCTCCAACCACGTGCTGGTATGTAGGGCAGTTCACCAGGTCACACATCTGATTCAGAGCCGTCAGCTGAAACAGAGCCAGATACATGACTGGCACAGTACACACACTTGCACAAGACAACATCGCCTGCCCACCCATGCACACCCAGGCAGAGGCACCCCAACCCCTCCCGCCGCCCATCGGAGCATGCCCGCCCATGCACACCCAGGCCTCAATGCTCACCTTCCGCCACCGGCGCGTAGACAGGAGGTCCCACCACATGCCGCTGCAAGCCACAAGCCCGGGGCCCGCGGACATGGCACCCTCCACATCATGCAGCCCTGCTCCGCAGGCCACCAGGTCTCACGTTTGGTGCTGGGTCTTGATTACTCCATGGCAGAGGACATACCAGTGCACCCGGCACCATCGCAGGCTGCACACCCGCTCAGCCCAATGGGTGCCACCAACTCTGGCATCCCGGAAGCGACGCCACGGGGTGGTAGGCCCGCGCTGCCCGCTGGCTCTGGCCTACACTGCGATCCAGCAGGGCACACAAAACCTGAGCTGTCCGGACCGCCGGGATGGGGCATCATCGCAGGCTGCACACCCGCTCAGCAGCTCAAGGTGCCACTGACTCAGTGCACCCAAAGTCACCGTCCCATGGCGGGGTGCCTGTGCCGTCCGCAAGGCCTCTGCTGCCACTAACCCTGTGCAACCCCAGTCTGCGGCACGTGGTGGTAGGCCCGTGCCGTACTCACAGGCCTCGGATGCCACTAACCCTGTGCGCAGCGACTCATGGGCCCTATATGAGTGCGAACCGTGGGGCGTCCGTCATCCAGTCACCACCGGAAGAGGGGAATGTGACATCGTCGGACCCTTATGTTGGCGGAGTCACATGGCCTGTGACGCCTGTGCCGGATGGGTGTGGTGTGTGTAAAAACCTGCCCTCAGGGAGTGACTGTGACATGCTGACGACTAGACCAGTGACCTGCACACCACCAGCGAGTACGGCTGCGACGGGTAGCAATGAGGGCCCCCCCTCGGGGCGTAAGTGGAGTGGACTGGCCTGCCGTTCGCCGGACCAGCGCAGGGCTTGCAACAATGACTCATGGGCTCTGGGCGTGGTCCAGTCCATGTTCGGACAAGGAAGTGACTGATGCGTGTGTCCCTGCTGCAGTGTTCACGGAACCCGCTACACAAGATGCAATGTCACACCCCCTTACTGGCATCCCACAGGATGAACATCATTGACGCAAGGGAAGGCACTGTCCCCACATTCATCCACACATCCACACAGGAATGACGTAAGACATTACACAGCAGTGCGTCACTGGATGTTTATTTGCACATCCAGTGCAGTCATGCAGCTGGAGCGGTACAGGGCAATGCCGAGCGGACCACAAAATATGGGCCTGTGGAGGGCCAGCCAGTGTCCATCCTGGGATGACCTGTACTGCGGAAGAGGAAGGGTACAGTCCGCAGTCTGTCCGCTGTGTCAT
This sequence comes from Calotriton arnoldi, assembly GCA_963921515.1. Taxonomy (NCBI): domain Eukaryota; kingdom Metazoa; phylum Chordata; class Amphibia; order Caudata; family Salamandridae; genus Calotriton; species Calotriton arnoldi. Next base: position 494,561 of record CAWUFW010011269.1, read on the forward strand.
TGGTCGTCAAAGAGCATGTGGCAGTCCATGTCGCTGTCCAAGGTGAGTGCCTCGGAGTGTATCGGGGGTCAGTGGTAGGTCTTGAGGCCATGTGCGGCACCAAGCAGAAACATGCAAGGTGGCGGTAATGGATGCTAGTGCCTGGTCCTCCTGACCACAGTCCCATCCACGTCCTCGTCCCCGGGTGTGTGCCCTGCCCCACCTGTGGGTGTTGCAGTGCCGGCTGCGGGACTGTGTGCCACTGACTCATCAGGGGCCGGAGGAGGATTGTCGGCCGCACTGTGTGGCAGTGACACATCAGGTGCCGGAGTGGATATGCCTGCCGCACTAGGAGGCACTGACACACCAGGGGGCGGAGATGTGGATGGTGTGGGGGCAGCAGCATTCATCATCACCACGCCTTGTGGCAGCAATGCCATGATGAGGACATGCAGGGCACGGTAGATCCCAGCTACATTTCGCTGATGTGCAGCGGCTGCTGCCATCCTTTCCCCCTCCATCCGCACCATATCCTCCATGAGCCTCCGCATGTGTGCCAGCTCAAGGCTGGCATCACTTGGGCCACTGTAAGCGGACAGGTATTCTTCCCTCCGCGTCATGACTCCAGAGATGTCAGTCAGGGCTCGCTGGAGACCATGGGGCGGACATAGACACCCAAGGATGGCGTCCAGTTTGTTAGCCATGAGCTCGAACCCCACCTGCACCTGCTCGGCCATCTCCCTCTGGCCCTCCAGCACATGGCGTTGGAAGGCCATTTGTTGTTCCTGGGGGTCTTGGGAGGGTGCCGGGGCTGTGGGTGCCTCCTGCTGGGTGGTTTGGCTGGTGGGTGGGGTCTCAAGGATGTAGCTGGGCTGCCCTGATCCTGGAGGTGAGTTGCGGAGGTGGTCAATGAGGTCCTGGATGGTTTGGATGTCGATGCTGGTGTTGTCCTCCTCGTCATCAGTGAAGAGTGGCTGTGACTGCTCTGCAGGAGGTGTTGAAGATGCCCCTGCGATGTGAAGGGGAGATGGTGTATTACAATGTGTCCACATGTATGTAGCTGCATGGTACAGGTTGACATTCAGACAGCATGTCATTGTACATTGTGACAGTGTGTGGGTCTGGGCGAGGACCCAGAGTGATTGTGGGTGTGCACTGTGCCCTGCTTGCTTGTGCATGTGTGCCATTGTGGCCATCTCCCCCCGTCCCCCCAGTACCTAGTGGTCACTCACCCTGTTGCGGTTGTGTCGTGTCCTGTCAAGCAGTGTCCGGTCCCCCGACTCCGGCCACAGTCTCCACACTGATGACTGTCGACACCAGCTCCTCCATGTCATCCAGCTCCAGCTGTGGCGCTGGGCCCCCACCTCCTGTCTGCGTTGCTGCCTTCAGGTTGGCGGAGAGTTTATCCTTGGTCTTCCGCTTGATGTCATTCCATCGCCTCTGGACCTCGTCCATTGTCCGCTTGTGCTCTCAGACGGCATTCACCTTGTTGACGATGTCCCGCCATATTCCATTTTTGGTGCCCAATGACACGTTGGAGGTGACGAAGAGTTGTTGATGGTGTTCCATCACCTCCGTGACTATGATCCTGTTTGCCTGCGGACTGAACTTGGTCTTCCTGGTCTTCTTGTCCTTGCCCTTCCCTGTCCCCGAGGTCCCAGGCTGGTCGTCCGGGGTGCTTGTGGGGTTGCGCTCGTCCTCTGCGCCTGCACCGGCTGCCTCCATGGTGCTTGTGTGTTGGTCAGTTTGTGTGTGGGTGTTTTTTTCTGCTTTTATGGAGGCTTTTGACGCCTGCCAGGTGTGTGTTGCAGGCCTGGGGCTGCTTGTCGCTGGTTTCCTCATCGCGCTTTGGCCCGTCGCGTGTTTTTTGGTGTTGTGGTTTGTGTTTTTATCTCCATCGTGGTGGTTGTATCGCGGACAAAGTCCGCGGTTTCGGCAGACTATTGCATGTTACCGCCTTGTTGTGAATTCCACGTTGACACAGGGTTAATTTCCCGTGAGAGGCTGCGTTATTGAAAGTTGCGTTACGCTACTCTTGCGGTAGTTATCACACGTTCTTGTGAATATACCCCTAAGTGTACATTGGATATAATAAATATTTTTTTTGCAACACACACCATTGATTGAGCTGATTTAATTGCAAGTTGGATTCTTCACTTGCCAGTACATGATGAATCTCTTCGGTTCTCAAACACATTCATTCTCTGTTGTGTGATTCTACAAAGTGGTCAGTGAGCGTAATTGTGACTTCACTTTCAATTACTTGTGCCTTGCTGTATTGGTTCTTATCAGCCTTACTATTCTAATTTAGGCTTTTTCCGTGTCAGTTCTATGAAGGTATAACATGTGCAATTCATGTGTGGAGCACCTGAATTAATAGTTTAGCACATATATTCTTATACAAAGTTTTTTCCACTTTTTTTCATATTAGAGCTCTCTAATAGTTCTCCATTTTAATGATTGCTCCACTTTGAGGCAAGTACTTCCAAGCCCTCGACCAAGATTACTCACAAATTCCAGCATGGTTTTGGTCCATATTAATTGTCATTCATTTTTTAATTACTTTCTTCCACTTTCCATTGTTTTTTTTTTAACTTTTCTTTTTATTAAAGACAAGGCAACACAGCTGAAAACAGAATACAAGCATGTATGCCACTGACTCATCCATTGGTATATCTCCCCCCCAATACATTAAACAAATGTTAATTTACCAACATTATACAGTCAATCAAAATGGAACCATCCTACCCTGATTCGTTCCTTCGTCTAGACAACGGCGGTTCACATATCTCTCCCCTATAACAGTTCCATTTAGTCCATATTTGTGTCCATTTGTTGGGGCAGCCTCTAGATTCATACACTGTCTTTTCAGTGAACATACAATGGTCCATAACGTTTTCCCATAGTCTCAGCGACGGCTTTTCTTGCGCCCACCACAACCTTGCAATATTCCTTTTGGCAATCATCATTCCCAATGTCACCCATATTCTCTCCTTGGTATTTAAGTCAGTGGGACCCCAAATATTCAAGAGGCACAACTTTATGTTACAATCAATCTGGACACCCATTACCTCCTCCATGCTACTCGCCACTCCCGCCCAGTATTCTTGGACAACCGAACATTCCCAGAGCATGTGTATGAAAGTGCCCTCATGCCCACACCTCTTCGTGCAGGTTGTGTCAGTCCTACAGCCCATCTTCACCAGCGTCGGCCCTGAAAGGTATATTCTATGAAGTATCTTAAGCTGTACGAGTCTGAGCCTGGAAGAAATAGCTGTTTCCCTGGGAGAGGCGAGAGCCTCAAGCCATTCCTCATCATCTAGTCCTGCTACGTCATGATCCCATTTAGTTCTGAGTCGGACTAAGGGATCAGGCACGTTGTTGACAAGCTTTTTATATATCAACGAAATTGCCTTTTCAGGGTGATTGCCGTCTAGTATCCTGTCCTCCAGCGGAGATGACTCTGGTGGCGTCACCCCCTTTGGTATTGCCGCCTGTAGTGCATGTTTAATCTGTAAGTACCTGAATCTTTCTGTATCAGCTAATTCGTATTCTTCCTGCAGTTGGGTGAAGGAAATCGTCTCCCCTGCCTTCCATAGGTCCCCAACCGTAGAGATGCCTATCAGGTCCCATCGGTCGAAGCCTTTAGTGAATCGTAGATTGCCCAATAGTGCAGCGTCCCAAAGTGGGGTGGCCAATGTGATTCTATCTTTCCAGCCCATACTCGTCGTGGCAGTCCGCCACACCTGGACAGCATGTCCAGTTGGACCAGACAATTTCAATTTAGAGGGGTTAGCATAGAGTGCGCCCATAAAACCTCCCCCTGGGAGTAGCCATTTATCCATATTAAATCCCGGGTCTCCCTGCGGCCTGTACGTACAGTGGTTGATAGCAATGAGTTGTGCCGCCCAGTAATATCTTTTTATATCCGGGAGGGCTATTCCCCCATCATACCAGCCTCTCGTTAGCTTTTGGATCGATATCCATGGTGGTTTCCACTCCCACAGGAGTTCCCTTAGGGCACTGTCAATAGATTTAAAATATTCTGCTCTCACTGGATGTGGCGTGTTCTGCAAAGCATATAGGAAACGCGGAAGGGACATCATTTTAAATAGGGCTGCACGCCCTAACAAGGACACTGGAAGTGACTTCCAATGCAAGACATCACTCCTGAGTCTTTGCAACGGGGGGAGGAGGTTACGTTCGTGGAAGAGAGTCGGATTTTTGGACACCTGGATCCCCAGGTATTTAAATCCTGTCGTGACTTCAGCAATGGTGAAACCCCTAGGTAAGATTGGTGATTTACCACTAAGAACGTAAAGAACAGACTTGGTCCAGTTAATCGTATATCCTGAAAACTTACCAAAGGCTATAAAAATATGTAGCACTCTGTTTAGGGAGGCCGCCGACGACGCCAGGTATAGTAGTATATCGTTGGCATACAACGAAATGTGGTCCTCCCATTCTGCCGCCCATCTGAGCCCTCTGATAACCGGATCTTTCCGTAGCCACATTGCCAAAGGCTCTAACACGAGGGCGAAAAGTAATGGGGAAAGGGGGCAGCCCTGTCTGGTACCCCTTCCAAGCGTGAATTTTGGGGATGCTCGGTTGTTGACCACTATTTGAGCCAAGGGTTCTGCATATAGGAGGTGTACCCATCGCAAGAAGCCCGGACCAAACCCCAGTTTCTTCAATACTGCAAATAGATATGGCCATTCGATCGTGTTGAACGCCATGGCCGCGTCGAGCGACACCACCACCGCGTCTTCCAGTATCGTGTTAGCCCGGTCCAGCACCCCGTGTAATCTCCGCAAGTTAAGAGAGGTGTTTCTGGCTGGCATAAAGCCAGACTGGTCAGGATGCACAAGCTTAGTAATGACGCCTAATAGACGGGTAGCAAGTATTTTAGCCAAAACCTTGGCTTCGGCATTGATTAATGAAATTGGTCTGTAGGAGGAACATAGGTGTTTGGGCTTCCCATTCTTGTGAATGACCACTATAGTGGCCAATCGCAGGTCGGCTGGGAGCGATCCTGCCTCGCAGCTTTCACGGAACATATTGGTCAGGTGTGGTGTGATTTTACTTGGGGCAAGCTTATACAGTTCGACGGGCAAGCCATTCGGGCCCGATGCCTTGCCCGCACGCAGGTCCTGTATGGCTTTTTCTACCTCCGTACTTTCTAGGTCTTTTTCGAGGTCTAGTCGTTCATCGTCAGAGAGTGTCGGTAAAGGAATGTCTCGTAGTAGGGAGAGTGCGTCCGTTTCTGTGTATGACGTCTGTAACGTGTATACCCCATGGTAGTAATCTCCGAACGCATTTGCAATTTCTTGCGGGTCCGAGATTGTGTGACCGGACTCAGTCGTAATTTCTACTACCACTCTGTTGGCCTGTTCTCTACGATCGAGCCATGCAAGCAGCTTCCCGGCCTTGTCGCCCACTTCATAGACTTTACTGAGTGTTGCCCTATGTTGTGCTTTAGCCACGTCAGTGGTCAACGCTAAGTATTCTTTTGTTTTGAGTCGCAAAGCATGTCGTGTCTCTTCAGAATTTGCATCCTGAAGTTTCCCTTCTAAGTCCAGAATATCAGTTTCTATTCGCACTAGTCCCATCTGTTTCTCCCGCTTAGTGCCGGCGATCTGGGAGATAGCCGAACCTCTTATTACGACCTTATAGGCCTCCCACAGTACCTGTGCCGAGTCAACCGATTGTTCATTTTCGAGAAAGTAGTGCTCTGTGTCGCGTACAATCGAGTCATGTATCTGAGGGATCTTAAGATACCAGGGGTTTATAGGGGCTATCCTCCCTCTTTGCGGCTCCCCCACCTCCATCCGGACCCAGATAGGCGAGTGGTCCGATATACCCCTTGCAAGGTGGTTCAACTCTCTCACGTTTCCCAGTTAGCCCGCAGGTGTTGTAACATAGTCTATCCTTGACATACTACGGTGGGCCCCGGAATAAAACGTGTATTGCTGCTCTGTGGGATGGAGCGCCCTCCAGATGTCTACGAGACCCATTGCTGTAAAATAATTATGGATTTGTGTGCGAGCCGGCGGCAGGTCTCTAGGGGGCCAGCGATCTAACCGGTCGGAGACGATGGAGTTGAAGTCTCCCCCTATCATGAGTCGCCCCTCAGGCAGGGAGAGTAGGAGGTTGCCCAGGTCCTTGAAGGCCAGGGGGAATGTAGACAGAGACTAGATTTAACGTACGTCCCTCCCAACACCCTGAGATGGCCACGAATCTGCCCAAGTTGTCCGTCCATGTACGGTCAGTCGTCATCTGAAAATTTTTCCGGGTCAGTATCCCCACTCCCCGAGATCCAGATCCAAATGCAGAGTGTGCCACTAGTTTGAACCCCCAACGTGTCAGAGCCCTGCATGCATTCCCCAGTAAGTGTGTTTCCTGAAGCATAATCACATCAGGTAGATGTCTTTTAATGTATTGAAGCACTATGCCCCTTTTCAACTTGTCCCCCAGCCCATTGACATTCCAGGACAATAATTTAAATCCGATTGGTAATGGTAGTCCCATACCTGTGCGGTGCATCAATTCGACCTGTCAGGGGAGTCCCAGCGGATGCATCATTTCTTTGGCTAGCTCCCTCATACAGACTATAGTGCCTAGTGGGAACGAAGTTCCTTCGAATACAGGCATTACGGCGACATTATGACAACCTGCTCTGTCGACCTTGTCAGAACTTTGAATAAACATAACAAAAGAAACCCTTCCCCCCATGATGTCATCATGTGGGACAAACTGTGCCCCAATACAATAGTGCATAAATTTGTCATTTTTCCTCAATGACCGGATTCCCTCCCACCCAACAAACCTTAACTGTTCCCCCCTCCCTGCCTCCCTGCATGGCGGTATCGGAAACTCCCGCCACCCCAACATTGCAGAGCGCCTATCGCCCACCCCTGTAACTTGTAGGTCGTGTGCCAACCCCGCACCCATTCTACCTTAATTGTTGTGGGATACGGTAACATGAGATCGTGTGTCCGGAAAGCCCAGTTTGCTTACTCATTATACGATGGCAAATGTCTGGTGAAAGATTACCTACATCGTCTTGCCTTGCAAGAAGCGTGTGACCCTCGTGGAGGTTAAGACCTGCAACACCCCAAAGAAAAAGTCATGGTGGGCAATGTACTGCCCCCATAAAGGATACAGACCAGTTATTTTCTTTCGTCATCGGTCATCAGACTTTCACCTGTTGTGGATCCCGCGTTCTGCTCCAATCGATTCTGCCCTTGTCTCTCCCGTGAGTTCTGGTGGTTCTTCTTTCCAGCGACTCGCCATCCGTCAAGCCAGTCCCACGCCTCGTCAGGAGTAGTGAAGAACCATGTCTTACCCTCCGCTTCCACTCGCAGTTTGGCAGGGAAGAGCATGGCGTATTTGATGTCTTTCTCTCGCAGGGCTCTTTTAATTTCAAGAAAACTACGCTTTTGTCGCTGGACCCTGATCGTGAAGTCGGGGAAGAAGGTCACCCGGCTGTTTTTGAATTCTATTGGTGGGGCCGTTCGACCCGTTTGTAAAATAGTGTCTCTGTCCCTATAGTTGAAGACTCTTGCCACTATAGGTCGTGGGGGAGCCCCGGGCTTGGGTCTGCCACCGGGCACTCTGTGTGCCCACTCGATCGTGAACAATTGTGACAGTCTCCTGGGTTGTAGATGCTTTGTGACCAGGTCCTCCACGAACAGGTCTGCTGTTTGTCCCTCGGCGAGTTCCGGAACTCCAAGAATTCTCACGTTGTTGCGTCGTGAACGCCCTTCATACTCGTCAAGTAGGTCCTCCATTCTATCGCTCCGGGTCTGCAGCTCAGTCACCTTTTTTTGGAGGGCGGAGGTGTCCTTGACCAAGGAGCCAGTGGTAGATTCGACTTCTCTGATTCTAGAGTTCATGTTACGCATGTCTGCACGTATGAGGGAGACTTCGGCAGAAACAGAGTCAATCCTGGTCTCTAGTGACATCCTCACCGTTGTGATGGCTGTCATTATATCTTGGAGAGTGAGTTCAGACGACCCGTCGCCCTCTTGCTGCTTTTCCGGCAGGTCATCCACATCTTTATCCCTAGGGTATTTATCCAACTTGGCATGTGTAGAGGCTTTAGTAGTTCTTCCGCCGGCCATTATAGATCTACACGAGTCCAGGAGTTAAGCAACAAAGGTGCCCAATCGTTGATTGTACGTTACAACTACCAGGTAGGCAGGCTGCACCTTCAGGACAAGGCGGCTCAGGCAATTCGTTATTTGGGATTAATTCGCAACTCTGACTTTCCACTCCTTGGTCCGGCCTGTCCTCGATGAGTTGGGCACTCTCTATACCATCCCAGGACCTCCTGAATGTCCCCAGATCGGTTCCCGTCCCGGAGTGCCCGAGTGGGCAGAGGGCTTGCTAGTAGTCACCAGGGCCGGCAGTCCTGTTCAATTTGGGAAGTCCTGTGGCAATGCTGCAGCTCGTGCGAGTTAGTGGGGGGGTGGGATACGAGTTAGTGCACCAGGTCAAGGCCACGACCCACGCAGCAGGAGTCGGCCACTTCTAGTAATTTGCACTGTGGCCCCTGGGCCACGTTACTGGCGGCGTGGTAGGCAGGCGTTGCAAGGCTTGCAATTGGTGGAATTACGCCTGAGTATTATCGTCTGCCTGGCCCCAGATGGGCTGTAGAGAATGTCTGATGTGTCCTTATCATATGTGGCGCACCTGGAATCAGCAGCCGAGAGTACGTCCCCAGATACCTACAGGAGCCATTTCCAGGCTCTAGGCAGTAATCAAAAGGTTCTCCACAAGTCCACAGTTGATGCGGCAGCTCAGTAGGCTCAGGGCACAACGCCGGTATATTTATTAAATGTGCACCCCATGCAGGCATGGGCCACGTTCGGGCACCAGAAGGTCAGCACTGCGCCGAGCGCGCCACTCCCCACACCTCCAATTGCCACTGCTCCTCACCTCTATAAATACGGGGCCCCCACCTGTCCGCCGCACACTCCTGCCCCCCGGAGGCCTCAAAGCCCCAAGGGCATTGTGCTGGGGCTTCAGCCTTTCTTTACCCCGTTGTGGATGGCCGTATCTGGGAATGCGGGTGCCCCCCCTCCCCCACTTGACAATATTCAAAGGGCTCTCCACAAGGCCCACGATCGTTGCGGCGGGCCAGTATGCTCGGGGCACAACGCCGTTATAATTATTAAGAAGTCCTCTTCCTGCAGGCACGGGCCGCGGTTTAACACCAGGAGGCCAGCACTGCACCAGGTGCGTCACTCCCCACGCCGCCGATGACCGCTGCTCCTTACCGCTGTATAATAGGGGCCCCCACCGGTCCGCTGCACACCTATGCCCTCCGGAGGCCTCAAACCCCCATGGGCACCGTGTTAGGCTTCGTCCTTTCTTCTCCGATGTGGACGGCCGTGTTTAGAGACTCGGGCACCCCTCCTCCACCGCTCGAACACACAGGCGGAGTCACTATTGGGACCGACGCTTCGTTCTCTGTCTTCACGCTGGCGATTTCGCCCGTTCCTTCGGCGAAAATACTCCGGGTGGGCTCCGGTTGCCGAAACGGTGAGTGAATAACACTCCCTCAGGATAATTGAACGGATTTAACGGTAGAACGAGCGCGCTCGGACGGAGGTTGCGGCCATCTTGTACGGCGGTTGGCCACGTCCCCCTCCACTTTCCATTGTTAACGGGTTAATTCAAGTACTTTTCTTTCTGGACCTTCTGGCCTACTGTACATTCCTTGAATTTTACATTTATTTACTACTGCAGGCCATATTCCTTGGTTGATTAACTTATGACCTGTCCCCTCTAAATTACAGTTTGAATGCTCTTCCAGTTAGGCGCTGTCCTGATGATGACCTCATTATGTGCTTAAAGGTCGAAACACCTTTAACTATAATATAATTATTATTAGACTCATATGACCATTCTGGTCCAGGAGTTCTCCAGAGCTTTGGGTCTGATTACGACTTTGGCAGTGCGGTGCCAGGTCTGCCCCGCCGCTGCACTGCCAAAGACGTGATCAGACTGCCCGCCAGATTAGGAGTTCCCTCCTGTCGGGCGGGCTGGTTTTTGGCATTCCCCCGGCAGTGCCTCAGAAAATGGGCACCCCAAAAAACATAAAAAACAGTTTCTGCACGACATGGACTGAAAAGTCCATGCTGTGTAGGAACTGGGGTGCATGCACACAGAGGGGCACATGTTGTGCCAACCATGCATCCCCATGCGGAGGTAGCACAGGGGGCCCTGCAGGGGCCCCTTTGTTTCCTCTCCGCCACGGTGTTCATGAAGTAGAAACTTCCATGACACTGCCGGCGGAGAGGAAACTCGTAATATGCTTGCCAGGACCGCGGAGGTCCCACTAAGCATTTTGCGACTTCCTGACCGCCGCGACACTGCCAAGGAACAGCGGTTCCCTAGCGGCTGCGGCTGGCAATGGCAGTCTGACCACCCTAATCGTAATAGGGTGGTCGGGAGGCCTCTGCGCCCCCACGACTCTGGCAGTCCGTGGACCACCAGACCCGTAATAGGCCCCTTAGAGTCTTTTGCTTTTATTTTTATACACACTTGTCAGTGTAACATATTTGTTGCACTGTGTGATCACTTCTTGTTGAGCACTCCGTGCTTATTAACGAATGACTAAACAATGTCATTAACTTTTCCCTAGTATAGTATTGATTACACTGTTATGGCCATGCTTGCTTATTATCTTATTTTTTATATATAACAAGTGACACAGCTGTGGATTATTTCTAGATCCACCAGAAGTTTGGATTGCTTCCTAAAATGAGTCCACTGTGAACCTTAATTTCTGCATTTTGGTTCATTGCCCATGATTCTTGATTGGCTTATTGCGTATCCATTGTTACTGTTTGCTACTCAAGTTATAGGAAAGCTTTAAAGTTCTTCCTGTATCAATAGATAGTCTTCTTAGTTAGGTTTGACTTGTGCTAGTTCTCTGCGTGTACCTTAATGTAACTAAGTTTGTTTTGCTTCACGTTGCATCAACGTGAAAGATGAACTAAATGTAGAGGTATGTTGCCATAAACTGTGACCGTTTGTTCATTATGCAACTGAGCCGGTGTATTGAATATTATTTCAGAGAAGGCAATGCGCTCAACCCTAGTAAGATGAATGCACAACCTGAGAAAAAGCAGTGTTTCTGTGGCATCAGTAAGGAGCCAAACTGAGCATTAGCAAATGATCATGGAAAAGTGCTTACAGTGCTCCTGTGCCGTTCTCACATTGCTGCTTTGTATAAGGCACCGAGGGGGTGTAGCTGTGAAGCGTGACACTATCCAACTTGTCCTTAACCACATGAAGGCATGCAGGAGAATAGAGACCAGCAGGATTGCGGCACTTCAAAATGCAACAGATTACACTGTATCTTGGGGTCCTGTCATCAGGAGCAGGACCACCATAGGGGCCAAACTTGTTAAGGCTTTATGGGCCTGATGTACCCACGTCACAAAGGTTTACAACTTGCCCTTCGTTTTGCTGTTCTGACTAGCGACAGCAAAACATCCCTATTCACAGGAGATTGCAAAAGCTGCTACTTCATTAATATTTATCACGCAGGAGCCTTTTCGCGAACCCCAGCAAATGATAGTAAAACAGGGATGGGGGCCTGCAAAGACTCGATCCCTGTAGTTGCATTCCCTGAATTCTGGCATATTTTGTAAAACATCCCCTGGAAAGGGGCTACTTAAGCAATCAGGGAATAACATCCTGTGGAACTTGCAGTAGCCCTCTAGACCACTGGCTGCTGCCCAGATCCTGCCAGCTACCATTCACAATGTGGAAGCTGTCATCATGGGGATAGCTTGCAAATGAGATGCCAGCCAATGAAGGACATCACTATCAGATCAAAGTTATAAGACCTCAATAGCAGGCGCACAGCATTGCTACATCTCATTGTGACTTGCAGTGAGGAGGTGAGCGGGGGGCTCCCTCCTGTTTGTGTTTTTGAATAAATGCAACTTTCCACCTCTAAGCATTGTTCATTTGCACTCGCAAAGCTTGTGATTTTGCGAATCATAGGATTTATGACTATGAAAGCATTTAGTACATCAGGCCTTAGTCCTATCCCAGTAAAGTTGTAGGCAATGCCTAGCATTCATAGGGGCATATTTACAAGCCCCTATCGCCACAGGAACGTCACTTTTAACCACGTTCCTGTGGCAATAGGGGCTTTGTCTTATTTACAAGGCAGCTTTAAGCCTCTTAACATGGCTTAAAGCCACCTTATAAATAAGGCACCCTTTCACGCTTTACTTAGCGTGAAAGGGGTGGGCAATGGGTGTTGCGGTGGACGTTCCACCGCAACACCCATTGATTTTGACGCTGCCCCCTATTTACAAGGGTAGCGTAAATAGGCGGCAGCGCCAAAATTAAGCCCAGGGAAAACCTGGTTTAACATGGCGAAACGAGGAGAAATGCTTTATTTCTCCTCATTTTTGCTGTTTCTATGTGTGCTGCATTGTGCAGCACACATAAAAACAACAAAACGCCATGAATGATTGTTTATGTGCAGGAAGGTGCCCCTTCCTGCACATAAACAATCTTTAAAAAAATGATGATTTGCAACTTCTATGTGTGCTGCACAATGCAGCAAACATAGAAGTTTCAAATCGCCATTCTGGAATATGTGCTGGAAGGCACACCTTCCTGCACATAAACAATCATTCCATCAACGCAGGCTCCCTTGCACTATGTTTCAAGGGTGCCTGCGTTGGCGCTAGGCAGCTTAATTTAGCGCCAGCGCTAGGAAAAACACAGTGATGTGCCGTATCCTTGTAAATACGACTCATCCCTGTGTTTTCGGAATGGCAGAGCATGGCGTTAGCATTTTGTGCTTAACGCCACTCTCTGTCATTTCATTGTACATATGCCCCATAGTGTTACGTATCTACTTACCGTGGGAGCACATATTAGGGAAAAAGGAAGGGGGCACACTTCTGATAAACATGAAGATTTGACAGAAGTACTTGAACAAACAATGGCATTATAAGAAGCACTTCTTTTTCCTTATGAGAAAAATAGTGTAGGGTTTAAAACATAATAAAATGGTTGACCTACTAACACTGCATATATGAAATGGGGGGAGATAATAGGTATTAGAGGAGGGCTCATCCTCCTTACTCGTGAAAGTACACATCAAGAAACAGGAGCCCTACTCGAACGTTTGGGCTAATCTTCCTTTTGGAAAAAGCAAAAAGCTTTTTGTAGTATAACCCTCACCCACCAGGGTCAGTTCACCTTGTACCACCATGTTATGCATTACAACAGAGGAAAAAAAAAGTAAAAGACAATCGCTTAACCAGTGTTATACTCTAATATTCCACTAGATGGCAGACTTTCCTTCCAGATAAAATTGAAAATGTTACCCTGGAAACCCAACGAAGATTTATTAAAAAAAAAAAAAAATGCCCGCCCCCTCCCATATTCTCTGACGTGTCATGGAGAAGTCCAAGCACCCATTATTTGCAAATTGTTTTAGCAAAAGGAAGACGGCTATTAATGCAGAAATGGCTTGAGGCTTTTAAATATGCAAATAACTACTTTGCCAGTTGAAATGTTAAAGCGTTGGGGACGCACTCTTTTTTCACTGCATTAGAAATGCTAATTATTTATTTTTGAGGATGGTGAGAGGCTTCTTATCTATTGTCTTAAAAGACCATTCGCTCTAAAGCGTGTCGATCTGCATATGCAAATGCCCAGTGCATTGCTTACAAGTGAAACAGGTAATATTATTCTATGCGCTCTTACCTGACTAGTCACCACAGCAGCTAGTTAACAAAAGAGGAGACGGTGATACAAACTCAGGGGCAGATTTACAAGCCCATTGCGCCACTTTTGCGTCACTTTTCCCATGTTAAAAGTGACGCAAAAGTGGCGCAAGGGGCTTGTAAATCTGCCCCTCAGTCTAAAAATCTGTGCTAGTAGCCGATCTTTTTTGGTCTTTCTTTTCTGTGCATCAGTGCACTGCCTTCTCGGGGTTATTATATATTCCAGACTGGCGAATTGAGCATTCACAACCTTAACTCTGAAAAATGAAACTGTGATTATGTACTGGGAGCAACAAACAAAAATAGCATCAGAGCCCAGGATAATTATGGTGGTGAGTCACAAAAGCGCACAGCGTCTGTCTGACAGTCTAACGTCACCGGTGGATGATGCTGCTGCAGCAACATTTTCCTCTGCAGTGCTCTGTCCCCTCCCTCTCTCCAGCCTCCTGGTGCTTACTGTACACGGCTCATTATCCTACACTGCAGTGCACAGAACCAGGGAAGGTGTATTTAGCATGCTTACATTAAAGATACATATAGAAATTTGGAGCCATGCAGAGAGAACATCTGGTGTATTGTTAGATTAGATAAATTGGTTTTATGGGTAAAAGGAAAAAACCCATGGATTAAGAACTAAACCAGTCTGTTCAACGAATGTGAGCAATAAATTTAATAGATGCACGAGCAAAACACGTACATTTGCACAGATGGTATATTATTTTTAAGTATAAAGCTAATTTTTATTTTGTTGGTTGTTACCTGTACACACTACGAGGTAAATGGACTCTAGGCACCTCATGTAGTGTTGGATGGTAGCAGTATCTCCGCCTAAGACTCTTCCCCGCCTTTTTCTCCCCCAGGTGGTTCAAACCTCCATGACTTGAACATCCATACTCGAAAAGCCTGTAAATAGACTGAGTCTTGCAAGACTACAGGATAAAGCCAGGAGGCGCTGTTATGCGATCCCTGATGTCATTATCTTTGGTTCAAAGTGGAGCAGCGTAATTTTGGCTCCACCCTTGCATGTTTGACTAGGCCACATATATGTTTACGTAGGGCCTCATGTTTTCGAGTGACTTAACATTATTAATGTAATGTAGTACACCTAAACAGATACAAAAAGTGCATTTAGTGTGTAATCTCGGCATTTATACAAGGGTGCATATTAACGTTTTCATTACAGTAACATTGATTGCAGTTCTTATATATATCTGCATTTGTGTGGTTTGAATAACATTGTCAATTCTTATATTTTTGTGTACTCATTTGAATAATACTTTACATTTATTTAATAACTGAAAAGATATCCATTTGAATAGTGCTCTACATCTATATCATAACTGTATATTTATCTGTAAACATGCATTTAAACGTGTACTGAAATGCTTGCCACTTTAAGATGACCAAAGGCCTTAAGCAAATGGATTTCTTAATGTTTAACCTTCAGTGTGAACGTTTTGCTTTGGATGCAATGTTTTCTCTCCTCAGCAGGTGCAGTCATGGGATCTTATGAATAGAGAAAGGTGCATTGTGTGGAAGAGATAGTAGGATTTGTGAGGAATACGTTTGGCAAGGATGGGACGCCTTAACGAGCGAAGGGAGGACTAATGTCCATGCGGCATAGGGAGACGGGAGGAATACAAGGACATTCTGATGTGTGGACCAAAGGAAAGAAGTCTTGAATGTTCTCGAAGGTTCTGTTGTAGGTATAATTGAGGATCATGTTTTAGCTTTATTCAGATTCCCTTTAGACTCTGAGAGGTACAGACCTCTTTGTGACATCTCTATTGTGTGGCTTCGTGCTATACAATATTCTTTCCCTTTAGAGAACTTCTACAGAGGTTCTACTATGCTGTTACCTTTCTCTGCTTTCATGATTTAAATAGGGATTCTTGATCCCTAGTTTAGAATAGGGCTTATTAGATTTTCTTAGACAACCTCATGTATAGGCAGGAGGATGGAAACTTTCAATCTACTCATCAGACTTTGTTTCTCATTCTCTCTATTGCAGCTATGGAATTCCTCATTTGCTTTCTGTTATTGAGGATAAATTTTGTCAGACATTTTGGATATCCATTAGTGATTCTGTAATTTTATACTATGGGCCTGATTATGATGCTGATCGGTCCGGCTTCCCTGGTCTTGTCGGAGGCGGTCCGACTGCTGCAATCTTGTCGGAAGCGTTCGCTCCGACCGCCGATTATGATGCATGCCTCCTGTACTCTGACCGACCGCTGAAAGACCGCCAACTCCAACAGCCTTTATCCAACCGCCAAGATTGCGGTTGGAGAAAAACAGAATCCATAAGGCAGGACAGGGATCTCCGACCTGCATATGGATTACAAAGAGGGTTTCCGACATCCCGACCATGGCGGTCTGACCTCCTGCCTTGAGTCGTCAGAAACTATGGATTTGGGGTGTGCATACTCACCCAAATCAGCTGCTCCCCAACAGTCTCCAGCGTGGATCCCTTTTTCAAGGTCCCCCCTACACCGTGGCAGCTGCATCCTGAAGACTATGACCCTGTGCGCGCTGAAATGCAGGTAAGTCCGTAGGTGGCATGCATCCCTATTGACTGGACTGCACAGATTTCCACACTCCAGCAATGGTGTACATGATGCACAAGGCATATCCCTACATATGTCATGCATGTGTGAACATATCACGTTTCCTGTGATTTTGCACACACTTGCAGTGACATATTTGCAGTAGATGAAACCACTGCAGTAGCAACGGTTGCATCGTAATACGTCAGGGGAAACTTTCCCGGCCTCGGTGGTCGGAATCGGATCGCGGCCGTGGTGGTCGTACGGTCGGGCGGACTGGCATCGTAATCAGGCCCTATGTTTCTGAAACTGATTTATATCAGCTCAGCTTTGAATTTGTAATAAACCCATACTTAATCCTATCTTCCGACTCAGAGTTTTAATGTGTGGCCAAATGGGTTACATTGTAATTGTTCAATTGTATTTGACCCTACCTCCTTTTATTCCACAGGCATTTACAACTGCCATTGCAGGGGGCAAGGAAGAAGGAGCCCTAGTTCTATGCGTTGTCAAAAGAAATGTAGGAGCTGATCACAGAGTTCTTGGAAAGGGTCAGTGATGTTGGTATAAACAGGGACGGCGCTAGGCATGGGCAGCTGCCGAGGGCCCAGTGCCTACTCAAAAGTAAGGGGCCCTGCACCAGAGCACTGCCTTTATAAAGGTATCAGTGTTAAGAGTTACAGGTGGGAACCACCATCCCTTGGGTCTTGCAGCCATGGTGCAGCGCTGCAAAGCTCAAGAAAGGGGCCCCTCGCTCACTTGGGGTCCTTAGCTATGGGCTGAAAGGGCAAATTGATCGCCCAAACCCCTGTCAGCTTCCAGTTGTGATGAAAGTATTTTAGTCACCCTTTTAATGACATTATCTGTCACACTGGCTACTGGCAGCCCTGCCTCAGACTAATCAACGCATCTGCATGAGAACAGCGATTAGCACCACACTTTAACATGCCTTAGATGTGAAGTGAGCCCTGCCCTGCATGAATGGAAAGCAGGATATCCTAGGGCTCGCAGCAAAAGAAAGAATGGCATGGCCATGCATCATAATAGGCACTTGTTAGAAATGGGGGTCTCTAGTTGGCAGAGGTAGGTACCTTTGTCCAAATAGGGACCCTTGCTTCTAGTCGGGGTAAGGGGGATACACACTTTAGATAAACCCTGCTCACCCTCTGGTAGCTTGGCACGAGCAGACAGACTTATCCCAAAGGCAATGTGTAAAGTATTTGTACTCCAAACACACAGTAATACAGTGATAACACCACCAATGGACACCACACCAGTTTAGAAACATAGAGTATCTTTATCTAAGCTCAACAAGACCAAAACGACAAAATCCAACATACATGTAATAAGAATATGACTTTAAAAAGGTTTCAAACAACTTGGTCCATTAAAAACTATGGATGCGTGATTTCTCTCAAAGTACCTGTAGTTTCGACAAAATTCACAAGGCCAAACAGCCGCAGAGATGGGAAGCGTCAAAAACAAAGAGATGCGTCAGTTCCTGAGACCATGAGGAGGCGATGCGACAGTTCTGCTGCTCGTAGGAGAAGTGGTGCATTGAATCCGGTCTGTAGGGGGAAGTTATGCGTCGATTCCGAGACGGTTCTGGTCCGGGGTGATGCGTCGGGAAAACTTGCCGCACAGGTACGTTGTGTGGAAATCCAGGATGCGTCGGCGATCGGTGTGGCGGCATTGAGCGGCGCTGCATCGGTTTCTTCAGCTGCAATTCCTCGATGCAGTGGTACTTGCCGCTGTGACAGGCTCTGCTTCAGTTTCGGCAGTGGCGCAGTAATGCGTGGAGATCCTTCTCGCACAGCGGTGCTGCGCCGCAAGAAGAGCGATGCGTCGATTTTCTTGTAGTTAATTTGCTTTTCCAGCTCCCAACAGCAGGAACAACCTCCAGAGGCCCAACACAGTCACAGGAGCCTCTTTCCAGGTCAGACCTCCCAGCAGGGAAGTTCAGGGGAGCTGGGGGTGAAGTCTTTGTGTCCCTAAGACTTCAAAACAGGAGGCAAGCTCTACTCAGGCCCTTGGAGATCTTCCTCAAGCAGGGTGACACTGCACACAGCAAAGTCCTTGTCCTTTCCTTGGCAGAAACAGCTGCTGCAGACCGACCCCAGGCAGCACACATCAAAGGGGCAGTACTCCTCCTCCAGTTTCTCCAGCTCTGCTCCTTGGCAAAGGTTCCTCTTGATTCCAGAAGTAGTCTAAAGTTCTGGGGTTTTAGGCCTCATATTTATACCCCAAAATGTCTTTGTTCTCTTTGTGCAAGGGTCTCTGAGCCCAGTCCAAACCAGTTCTGTCCTCACTGGTGCAGTATGATCACAGGGGGTGGAGACAGCATTGTGGAAGGGAGACAGGCCCTATTCAGGTGCAAGGAAATCTCCTCCCACTACTCTAAATGCAGCCAAGCCCCATTCAGCTCAGCTCTGAGTCATCCAGTGAGGGCCAGGCACACCTCAACCCCCACCCCCCCCCAGTGGCTGTCTACAGTGAATGCACATCCCCAACCCCCGTCACTCCAAAACCAGACGGTCAATACACAAACAGGCAGAGGCACACAGAATGGTAAAACAAGAAAATGCCTACTTTCTTAAAGTGGCATTTTCAAACACACAATTTAAAAACTATCTTTACTAAAAGATGTGTTATTAAATTCTGAGTTCAGAGAGCCTAAACTTTATTTCTCTATCTTGTCCCAATGGGAAGTTATACTTGTAAGATGTTACAAAGCATTTCCCATTCTATCCTATGGGGCAAGATAGCCTTTCAATAGTGAATAACGAAAGTGGCAGTATTTCACTATCAGGACATGTCACACATACCAGTACATGTCCTACCTTTCACATACACTGCACCCTGCCCAGGGGGATACCTTGGGCCTACCATAGGGGTGCCTTACATGTAAGAACAAGGAAGGTTAGGGCCTGTCAAGTGGGTGCACTTGCCAAGTCGACATGGCAGTTAACAACTGCGCACAGACACTGCAGTGGCAGGTTTGGGATACCTTTTCAGGGCTACTCATGTGGGTGGCACAATCAGTGCTGCAGGCCCACTAGTAGCATTTGATTTACAGGCCCTGGCACACTTCAGTGCACTTTACTAGGGTCTTACCAGTAAATCAAATATGCCAATCAGGGAGAACCAATTGTAACAACAATTTACACAGGGAGCATATGCACTTTAGCACTGATCAGCAGTGGTAAAGTGCCTAGAGTCCTAAAACTAACAACAACAGGTCAGGTAAAAATAGGAGGAAAAAGCAAAAGGTTTGAGTATAACACTGTAAAAAGGGCCAAGTCCAAAAGCACTGCTTACCCGGTATGAAGTTAAAGGGAGAAGAGCAGAGAATGGAGGGAGAGGCCATTTCTTTTTACAATTCTCTTTTATTGTTTTTTCATACAAGCAAGTGCAGCCAAAAGTTACATAGAGCAAAACATAAGCATTCGCTGTAGCTGAGCATAAGCAAGCAGTGTCTTACATTTCTGTAATTTACATGAAACAAAGGACTAATAGACGACTGGGGCAGTAACAGAGCAAGTAGAGATGAAGTTGAAGGGGTGGGAAGATGAGGGACTGGCCCCACATCCATCCATCCAATAGAAGCACAACAAACTCTCAAGAACACATCCAACACCTTTAACCCATCAAGCCATTCCTCGTTCTCACATTCAAAAAGATTGCACTAAGTCTCAGCATCAGGCATGCTCACATATGATATCCCTGCTTCCTGTGTTCTCGGGGATACCTAATGAAGTCTGGTGTCCCCTTTTACTTTTAGTAGAAGTATTGAGGGAGGGGCGAATATAATGGGGTAAGACAAACAAATGAAGGTAAGAGGTGGGGAAGATGATAGGTGAAGAGTAGAGGAGAGAGAGGAAAGTTGAACATAAGGAGCAGTACCGCAAAAAAGAGCGAAATGCAGGAGGAAAGGGAGATGGGGAAAGCATAGATGTGTATGTAAGGGCAGAATTGGTGAGAGAAGAGTCTAGGAGAGGGATGAAGTAAAAAGGATAGCATGCAACAGAGAGGAATATAAGAAAGCCAGTACCCACACAGAAATGTAAGAGTCTTGGGTAGAGTGGAAATTAAGAGATTGATGTAAATGAACACACGAGCAGTGGTGTAACACAAAATAATGCCTAAGCAGAATGTTATGAGGGATGCCTGAGTCTCCCATATCTCACAGATATTCTTTTGCCCTGGGCTGAATGGGGGCTTCCTGGTGGGCAGGAGACCTCCTGAAATGTTGGGGGGCGCCAGTTCCACCAGGGCTGCAGGGCTTTTGTTACACCCCTACTCAAGAGGTGAAACAAGGTAAGAGGCTGGGGGACTGTGGTAAATAGCAGCAGATGTAGGGAAGAGGTCGATATTAGAGGGGCAGAACCAGCGAAAGGAGGGTAGAGGTGAGAGAGAGCTGAAACATGAAGAGAAGAGCATGGAGGGGAGGTGTGGATGTTGGGGGGCAGAACCAGTGAAAGGAGGGTAGTTGTGAAAGAGAGATGAAACATGAAGAGTAGAGCATGGCGCGAAAGTCGGATGTAAAGGGGGCAGAGCTAGTGAAAAAAGTTGAGGCTGCAGGGAAAGATGAAAGGTGAAAGGCAGTGCTTGGAAGGGAGAGGTAAACTATCAGGAGAACTTAAGTAGCGAGTAGAGGGAATGGTGAGGAGTGGATATAAGTGGCCAGGACCTTGAAGAGCAGGAAAGAGGCTGGGGGAGAGAAGCAGGAGAGAAGTAGATGTAAAACAGGTAGAACCAGTGAGAGAAGGTTAGAGGCTAGCGAGAGATGAGAGATGAAGTGTATAGCAAGGAGATGAGAGGTGGATTTAATAGGGGCAGGATCAGTGAGAAATGTAAGAGACAGTAGGAGAGATGAGGTGAAGTGCAGAGAATGGAAGGAGAGGTGGATGTAAGAAAGGCAGAAACAGTGAGACAAGGTAAGAGGCTGGGGAGGTTCAAAGGGGGAGAGGTGGATGTAAAGGGGACAGAGCCGCAATAAAAGTTATGTGGCTGGAGAGAGAGAGATGAGAGGTGATGGGCAGTACGTGGATGGGAGATATAAATGTAAAAGATGCAGAGCAATCAGGCGACCTTAACAGAGAAGAGAGGTAATGGTGAGAGGTGAATGCAGAATCAGTGAGAAAAGTAAGAGGGAGGGGGAGAGATGTGGTGAAGTGGAGTGAGTATAGGAGAGAGGTAGATATAAGAGGGCCACAATCAGAAAGAGAATGCAACAAAGCTCAGGGAAAGGTGAGAGATGGAGGTAAGAGGAGCAGAATCCAGAGATACGATTAGAGGTTGGGGAAAAGATGAGAAGAAGATTACAGCATGAAGGGGAGAAGTAGTGTAAGAGGGGCAGAGTCAGTGAGAAAAGAGGGGTGAAGAGTAGGGCAGGGAACGGAGATGTGGATGTAAGAAGGGTAGGACCAGCAAGAGGAGGTGAGAGGCTGGGTGGAATGATGAGAGGTAAACAGTAGAGCATGGGGGGATGTAAGAGTGGCAGAACCATGGAGAATGTAAAAGGCTTGGGGAGAAATTAGATGTTAAGAGCTGAGCATGTAGGGTGAGGTGGATGTAAGAGGAGTCAAACCAGCAAAAAAAGGTAATAGGCTGGGCAAGAGGTGATGTGAAAAGTAAAGTATAGAGGGGAGAGGTAGATGTAAGTAGGCAAAATCAGTAAAAAAAAAAAAAGTAGGAGGCTGTAGCAGAGGTAAAAATGTATTTGAACAAGTGTGCTGCTACGTACATTGAGCCTTCTGCCACAGACTGCAATTCACTGTCTCTTTATTTGCCAGGTAAGGTTATTTTTTTTTTTTTATTGATTTTCACAACTTCTTATACATATAACAATCACTGTACATCAAAGAGACACAAAATATAAAAAAACATCAGCCTACTACACATTATAAACCAAGTGAACCAATTACCAGACACAGTCAAATTATAATAAAAAGGCCAAAGACACGAAAAAAACAGTACAAAGAAAACCCGTGACTATGATTGAAATGTACATGTGAAAGAAATCAATAAAACTAATATCCTTATAGGCAGTATATGGCATATATGTTCATGTGGTTTCAGCTGCATTTGAAACTTGCTGAGTTGCAGTACATAGATATGTTACTAAAGGCACCCAAATGCCATTTGGCCTTGAGGACGGCGGTAGCTCCTCCGCGTATAGGACTAAATTTTCTCTACAGAGTGACAGATCTTTGAGCCACAATTCCACTGAAGGGCTCAGTGTACTTTCCCACACCATCGCTACCCTTTTTTTAGCAACAAGCAATGCCACTCTCGTTAGCT
Source organism: Calotriton arnoldi (assembly GCA_963921515.1). Taxonomy (NCBI): domain Eukaryota; kingdom Metazoa; phylum Chordata; class Amphibia; order Caudata; family Salamandridae; genus Calotriton; species Calotriton arnoldi. The sequence goes on from CAWUFW010011269.1 coordinate 517,161, forward strand.
TACCCACAGCACCTTTTATTGAAGGAACTAACCCCAGCAAACATGTTTGCGGAGTGCACTGCAGCGTAATCCCAATAATCTTTGATAATGTATTCACCACAGCTGCCCAGTATTCCGCCACCCGCCTACAGAACCAGGCTAGGTGCCAGAAGTCTGCCCCTAGAGCCCCACAGCGTTTACAAGCGTCTGTATCTCGGAGCCCATATTTAAAAAGCTTGTATGGAGTGTAGTAGACCTGGTGTAAATATTTAAAATGTATAATTCGGAGATTTCCATTAGAAGTAAGAGCACTAGTAAGTTGGCAGCAGATCTCCCATTCCTTCCGAGTGAGTGGTGGGTCAAGATACTCATTCCAAGTGCCGAGGCTCTTGTCATTGTGGAGAGGCCTGTCTTCCCTAGCTGCGCGATATAACTTAGTGACCAGCTTGTGTCTAGTAGGGGCAATTAGAAGTGTATGCAAGGCCATTGTCTCAGGCGGTTCCGTGGGGAAAGTGGGGTAGTGAAGCTGCAATGCCTTTTTTAATCTATACATGTAAATATTAAAGAGGGGTGTCTTATTCTGAATGTAGTCCATATCCGTGGTGGTCAGAAAAGTGCCATCTGGAAATAAGTTCTGCATCTTTGATATGCCCACTTGCTCTACTGCACGCAGTGCTCCCAGCTCATGTGTTACAGATACACTCGAGTGATGAGCCACCGGCAGAAGCGGGGAGTATAATGGGAGCTTTCCTGCCTCACGTCCCAGCGCCTGCCAAGCAGCAACCGTGGAGGTAATGGTGTTGAATGTGGAACGAGTGGAAGGTCTACGTCCATGTGTCAGTAAGGAGCGCAGTGGGATAGGATGGGCATCCCAGTGTTCTACCGCTATATGTGGGACGAATGCATGTGGGGAGAACCAGAAATGCGCATATTGGGCCTGTGCACATAGATAATAAAGATAAAAATCCGGGACGTTGAAACCCCCATGTTTGTAATCCAATGTGAGAGTCCTCCAGCTCACACGTGCCTGCCGGCCACCCCAGATTAGACGGAGCAACAGAGTGCGTACTTGTTTAAAAAATCGTTGCGTAAGTTGAAGCGGTATATTACTAAAAAAATATAAAAATTTGGGTAGTACCACCATTTTGACCAGAGCAATACGGTCTGCAAGCGAGAGTGGGAGTTTTATCCATCTGTCCACTTGTTGTTCTAGCAGTGCTGTAGCTGTCTCGTAATTCTCGCGAATAACAACCTCTGGATTGCGATGAATTCCCACCCCCAGATATTTTACCGACTCTGTGGCCCACACAAGGGGGAAGTCGAGGTCATGCGGAAGGGTGCTCTCTGTCAGTGACATCACCACCTACTTGGACCAATTAATGTTTAGGCCCGAGAACCGGGCGAAGCGGATATATTCACGAAGAACTGGTGCTAAATAAGTGCGAGGCTCACATATGAAAAGCAGCATATCATCTGCGTAGAGAGCTATAATGACTGGTCGATGGAAAAAGTTAAGCGCCGCGCATTTATGAGATTGTCTTATTATACAGGCTAAAGGCTCCAACGTTAGAGCAAATAACATTGGTGAGATAGGGCACCCCTGTCGAGTGCCCCTGGTTATTTGTATTGGGTCCGATGTGTAGCCCTCCAACCGCACTCGCGACGTTGGTCCAGCATATAACAGTCGCACCCAGTTAATAAAGAGGGGCGAAAAACCCATTCTCTGCAAAACATAGAAAAGATAGCCCCATTCTATAGAATCAAATGCCTTGGCGGCGTCAAGCATGATCGCCGCCGCCGGCAATTCAGGATTGAGAGTGTGGAGTGTGGCAGACAGCGTCCGCAGATTATGGGAAGTCGAGCGCTCTGGAATGAAGCCTGACTTGTCAGGCAGAACCAATGATTGCATGAGCGGCTGGAGACGAGTAGCTAGTATCTTCGCCAATATTTTTACATCTGTATTAATGAGTGACAGAGGCCTGTAAGATTCGCAACTAGTGGAGGGTTTATCTTTTTTAAGTAGTGTTATAATCAGTGCCTCGCGAAGTGATGGTGGCAGTTTGCCAACATCATACGCTTCAGCGTACATTTCTAATAAATAAGGGGAGAGTTCTTCAATATAAGTTTTATAAAATTCACACGTGAAGCCATCGGGACCCGGCGCTTTTTTATTCGGTAATGTTTTTATCGCCACGTGGATATCTTCCACCGTGATCGGTTGATTTAAGAAGTCCCTCTGACCATCCGATAGCCATGCAATGGCTATCTGTGAAAGGTATTTATCGAGATCTGCTACATCGGTCTCACCCTGGGATGTGTATAGTTTCTCATAAAATTGCCGAAATTGATTGGCTATGTCGGACGTGCTGTGATAGTCTTGGCTGGCCTCATCTGTAACTTTAGTGATTGTCTCCCTTTCCATTCGGTATTTAATCTTGTTGGCTAAGTGGTGTCCTGGCCTGCCACCCTCTCCATATGCTCGCGCCCTGTATCGTTTGGATATGTACCTCATCTCCTCCTCAGCCAAATTCGCATGTTTAATGGTAGCCTCTTTAAGGGAAGCCAGGGTCGACTCGCAAGGCACAGTCTCATACTCCCGTTCTAGCTTTTTTAGCGCAATCTCAAGTTTAGTCAGTTGTCCTCTTAAGTCTTTCAGAATGCCAGAAGTTGTGCTGATGCATGTACCCCGAATAGTGGCTTTGAATCCCTCCCATAGCACCCCCGCGCTATCCACTGACCCCTTATTATGCTCGAAGTACTGCGTTATAGCGTCCCGGATCGTTTCCGTGTAAATCGGGTCCAGCAGCGCTTCAGACCTAAAGCGCCATGTGAAGGCCCTAGGGATGGTTCACGGGACAGAAAGGACGAGGCGGACAGGGCAGTGATCCGACAGCGTACGCGGTAATCCAGCCACGTCCTTCACCCAGCCCGTCGCCTCCCCACTCATCAACCAGTAATCAAGGCGGGACCAACTGCCATGTGCGGTGGATATATGTGTGCCTTCCCGTGTGTCAGGGTTTCTATGTCGCCAGACATCTAGTAGTCCCAAATCTTCCATACCATCTTTAATCGCACGCGCTGCCCCAGGGGAGTGCCCCTCCCTGCCGCTAGACTTATCTTTGGTGGGATCTAAATGTGTATTGAGGTCACCGCCCCAGAGAATAATAGCGTCTGGGAGTGCACGGATATCAGCTAAAATGCGCTCATACAATATAGGGTCATCAAAGTTAGGTCCATAGGTGTTGACAATAGTAACAAGTGTGCCCAACAGCTTCCCATGTAGTATAGCATAGCGCCCCTCTGTGTCAGTACGAGTATGGATTGCAGTGAATAAGAGACCCTTTTTGACAAGGGTGAGGACACCAAGGCTATAGGAAGAGTACGAGGAGGCGAGACGACATCCAGCCCAACGACTCCCCACCAACTTATCTGTCGTTTGTGTGAGGTGTGTTTCCTGTATAAGGGCAATACCAATACCATGGCGATCCAAGTGCGCCAGGACCTGACGAATCTTCTTTGGTGAATTTAGCCCCCATACATTCCATGTCAGACAGGAGATAGTCATTACATTACTGTGTATAATTGCAGCAAAATATATTTGAGATGCACACAGCCCATTTCATCGAATTGTCTATCCACACAAGGAAACCCGTACTGCTATATTTGTTGGAATGGACATATCTGCCACTGTTAGAGGATTTAAAAACAACGTCAGTCACAGGAATGATCTCTACCATTCCCTACCACCCACCAGTACCCCCCACCCACTTTAGCAACCCCAACCTGCCAAAGCCTTCCCGAACCTCCCAACATACTTCCCAAGTGTGATACCATGGGAGAAACCAGTTGCGGGGATCACCCATAAGGGGGGCGCTTGAGCACAGTAATCCTCCCGATGAAAACAGGAGGTGGCCAAGTCAGCATTATAACATCCGCTCACTAATTGTTACCGCATTTTTCAGAAAAAGTGCAATATAGAAAAAAGAACAACAGCGCCCTTCGCGCACGGCAATCATTACCATCAAAATATCAATGAGAACTTTTGACCGGTGCATTTCAATTATTGACACATTGTTATGGGAGATCATTTTGACACTGCGATCAATAGACAAGCATGCAATTCAGTATTAACCCAGCAAACAACTTTATAACATCTCGTGCAGATATTAGACCCTAGCGTTCATCTGTTAATTCACTGCTTCCCTCGGCAACTGGACCCGCATCCGCGGATGCTGAGCCGCTGCATCGTGTAATATTTTTTGCAAAAGTCATCGCAGTCTTCGGACATGTGAAAATCTTGTACTTCCCTTTGTCCTCTATGCGCAGTCTTGCGGGGTACAGCATGGCGTACGGTATTTTCGCCGCGATAAGGACTTTCTTTACTTGTTGATACTCCCTCCGAGACTCCTGAACCGCCATCGTAAAATCAGGGTAGAAGGCCAGATTGTTCCCTTGATGTGTGATGGAAACCTTTTCCCTTGCCAAACGGAGTACAGTGTCCCGGTCTCTATAATTCAGTAGGCGGGCAATGACAGGGCGCGGAGGCGCCCCTGGAGGCGGGCGAGCAGCCAGCGAACGATGTGCCCGTTCTACTATCAGGACTGGCGAGAGTTGTTCCGCTCCGAAGAGCTCTCGAAGAAGATTCTCCACATATGTTTCCATTCTTCCTGTATTTGTGGATTCTGGTAGGCCCGTAATGCGCACATTGTTTCGGCGCGATCTTGCTTCCAAATCTTCATTACGGGTCTGTATTACTGCCATTACTTTCTCCAGAGAGGCTGTTCTACCATTAACTTGCTGTAGCCCATCCTCCGCGTCCGATATGCGGGTCTCCGCTTCACCCAGCCGCTGCGCGTGTTTATTCAACTTCGCGGACATATGGTCCATACGTAGATTCAGATGATCAATCTTACCATCTATGGTCTGAAGACTTGCCTGTACCGCAAGGAGAGTCCTATCAATGTTAGTGAGTATGCTGACGACACACAGCTAGTTGTGTCACTCACGCACAGCGTTGAAATAACGGCGGAACGATTCCGTAACTATCTTACTGGAGTAATGGCCTGGATGAACACCAATTTCTTAAAACTTAACACAGAGAAAACGGAGGTGGTTGAGTTTGGCCAAAAACCCTCCATCTGGAATGATCTATGGTGGCCCCCAGAAGCGGGCACCTGTCCAATCCCTGTGCCTAAGGCAAGGAACCTTGGCTTTCTGATAGATAAAGATCTATCGTATGGTCCCCAAATCAACCAAGTTACCTCAAATTGCTTCTTTATGATCAAGGTTCTGAGGAAAATACTCCAGTTCATACCTTTCTCCTTAAGGAAGACGGTTGTAGTAGCCTTGATCCTATCCAGAGTAGACTATTGCAACGCACTGTACCTGGGAGCTGGTGCGAGACAATTCTCCAAACTCCAATCACTGCAGAATACTGCCGCAAGGGTACTGTGTGATCTCCCCAAGCACCACCCGACATCCGAGGCCATTAGAGACCTACACTGGCTACCAGTTCGACGAAGAGTAGACTTCAAGGCCCTGTGTTTAGTACACAAAGCCTTTTATGGAGGAGGAGCAGTTGATATTTGACCCCTCTTTCCTCGATACGTGCCAACACGTGCACTCAGGTCTGGCAACTTAGGGTTGGTATGTCTCCCCAGGACGAAAAGAGTCAGATGGGGAGGAAAGGGATTCTCATTCCAAGCCGCTAAGCTTTGGAACTTCATTCCTATACAGATGCGACAGCAACCCAACAGGATTCTGTTTAGGAAGGCTTTAAAAACCTGGCTATTTGATAAATCCTAGAATGGTATTGGCCTTACCACCCCATCCACGCCCCGGCGCCAAGACACCTCGGCAATAGTGCGCTTAACAAATAATTCAGTCAGTCAGTCAGTGAGTTGAGTAGCTGGAGTGTCCGCCTCTGAGTCAGAGGCTGTATGCTGAGGAGCCCGACCTGACTTTCGTGGTTCAAACGTGAGTCTTGGCTGACCACGTTCCGATTTACCCATGTCGATGACGCAGCCAACCCCGGCCAGAGCAAGGCCCGGGCGGAGGAGTAAAGAAGGAGGCAAGACTTTTTTCCGTCGGTCGATATGGCACAGAAGGCGAATCAGGTGTCAAGGAGATGGAGATGCCGCTCTGACCGCAGCGCGCCGTGCCCACCAGTGTGTCCCCAATACTCCAACAGCAGCACCGCAGTGTAGATATGCCAGCCAGACCACAAAGAGCACTAATGAGGAAACCGGGCCAGCAGGGGTAATACAGGCCAGCACCTAGCCAGACGAGTGTCCCAGCTGCTCAATGTAGGGAGCAACGCAGCAACAGAGATCTGTCAGAACACAGAGAGGCAAGGGCAGCAAAATGTACAGTCACCACCGAGGTAAGGGCCCGGATCACACTCCCATACTAGGCCTCAGCTGCAATATCGAGGGAGGAGGAGAGCATCTCTGTGCATCCACAATGGCACAGCTCCCCGCAGGACACTTTCACCATGGCGAAGTATGTATATAGCCAGGCCCTCTGAAGAGCAACGCACCGCTTGTTGTTTACACCAGTATACTTTGTTCAGTGGTCGCCTGACAGCGTATGGTGCCGCCGTCCACACAAGGGAACCACACACGGGCACCAGCAAGCAGCAGACGCAGGCAAACGGCGAGAGGCCTCTCGTGCACCCAGTCTCTCCGCACCACGCAGCAACAAGGTGGGGCCGCCTCGCATGCACCGGTGAGCTGCCCGTCTACCCCACAGAGACGGATCTAGGCAGCCCCGTTGGTTCCGGACTATCGCCGCAGGCGCGGAGAGCAGTGCGGCTCCCCACACTCCCCGCCCGGCAAGCCGCGAGAGCGCTAGACAAGGGCGGCCTACTCCATCACATATGCTCTCCACCGTGACGGGGAGCTTACCGGCCCTCAGCCCGCGTCCCGCAGTTCCCCGGGCAAGGTATAGCAGCGCCGCGCCCCTCGCAGCGACACGCAGCGCAGTTCCAGCGCCCACCGCGGCCCGCACCAGTCCTTACCGCAGAGGCTGGTCGCGGCTCACCACGTTGCCGACGCAGGCCCAGGACCTCTTCAGCTGCTGATCTGCTGTCAATTCGGCTCCGACGTCCGCAGCTTCAGCCTCAGTTGTGCCGCACACCTTCCCAAGTGTATATGTCGCCGAATAAGCTGTGAACAAGGGCGGATGTTCAGGATATTGCAAGGATAATGGACTTGGCCGGCGGAGCTGCTCTACAGAGCGGCAATCTTGCCGTGCGCCCTCTAGCGCCCCATTTGCCAGGTAAGGTTATTTCAGGGTATCTATGGACTTCTCATAGACTTTCTGTACTCTCAGCTGACTCTAGCAGACTCTAAGCGCATTGGCAGCACATGGTGAGGCATGAATATTCCTCAGAGGCTTGGTCTGCACTGATGTCATCTCATGACAAATTTTCATAGTTTAAACTCCTCCATAATTGGTCCCCTACTAAACTACACAAGGCGGTCCTGTTGCTCCCACTGTCTGCTGGAGATGTGGAGGAGCTGGCTGCAACATGGTCCACATATTGTGGAGCTTCCCTAGGCTGGTGGACATTTGGAATGAGGTGTGGACTGTGCTTATGGAACCAGACTACATTACTCTAGTCCCCTCCATTAGTCTGCCTTTACTTTATAACATGTTGGAGAGTGTGGTTCCATCTAGGAAAAGGTGGGTGGCGACAGGCTTGGCAACTGTGAAGTTATGCATCCTGATGTTTTGGAGGAAGCTGATGGCCCCTGATAAGGTACTGGGGTTGTTGGCTATGTCCAAAATAGCTGTATGTGAAAAAATAATGTATAGGATGAATGGCCAGATTGAGTTTTACAATCAGATCTGGGAACCCTTGCTTAACCCAGGGCATAGTCGAAACTTAGAGGTCAGAATCAGGGTTTGGATGATCTCCCTGGATGTACACTGTACTTCCAATGGAAATGTCATCATCTGGTTATTCGTTTTCACATTTGTAATACATTCTTTATTTCTAGTGTATTTGGGTAAAGTGGTAATGCCAGGAATATATGTAAAGCCTCCTAGTACAGTGGTCAAAACATACCACTCTATTGGTACATCTATTGGTTGTGTTTGTCCACTCCAATGAATTACCCATCTTGTTAGAGGTCTTCTCAACGTGCTATTTTACTGCACTCGCTATCTGTATATGGCTTGTTTTTAAGCTGCCCCAATACTTTTATGTAATAGGAAAAAGGCAGAAGTATATTGTGAGACTTTTACCTTGGGTCAGGGGCAATAGATGGTTAACTGGCAGCATCTGTGGTGGAAACTGTTTTTTACAATTACTGTGTCAGAATTTAAGACTATTTCATTTTATTTCGATAAGAGCTATTCATTTTGTAAACTTGTCTCTCCAAAGGTGGTAATATTGAGCAGGCAAGGCTTACTCCGGGGGATGGTAAATGTATTGGAACTCAAATACAATATGCCCCATTATTCATACCTGATAAGCACCTTATCCAGCAAGCCTAGCTATGTATTTTAATAGGGTTTGATTTAGAGAAGGTGGTTATGTAATGAAAAAACAAAAAGTGAGTTCTCTAACTAGTAGTCTCACAATCCCTAGAAAAAGTCTTCCTGTTGTCTCTGAGTGTGTAAAGTGTCCTGCAAAGTGACAACAGAAAGTAGGCCACCCTGCAGGACTTATGCGCTGCAAAGACCAGGGAAGGGAAGTTTTGGTTAGGCAAGGCAGAGAATTAACAGTTGACCAACAGCCCTATGACCAGCTACAGGTGGTAGGATGATGTTTTTATTACTATGGGTACACTTGTGGATGATGGAATGGTCTTGCAAGGGTCTTACATTCAATTATCTCTTTAATCAAGTTCCAGTGGATTTACCTGAGGGCAGGAGCAATTTGGTTATTACTTCCTAGGCTAAATGAGTCGAGTGACATGGGTCTGAAAGATTTGCAATTTGGCAAGTGTCTTCTCAGGTATTAATGACACGCGACTTAACATTTTAAACTGCAAATCTCTGGGATTATATCTTTATTTATAAAGTCAAGCACTTCCTCCCCCAACCTACCTATTCCATGTTGCTAGATGTCATTTCCCTATGGGGAAAACTGCATTGAATTTGCTATAAAAGTCCCACCTGCTTGGTTGCTTCAATTTACTACTTGTCTGTTTAGTAGCTGCCTCCCAGTGTGGCGTTTGCCAGTTTTTCCTAGATACAACTTGTTGTCCCTTTTTAGCCATCTCTTATTTATATCTTTAAGTTACTTCAGCTGTTTGCATCTCATAAAAAGGAGTTTGAGAGTAATTGCTGTGTTTAAGCACTCAATATGCATGTGAGGTCCATCCTCTGGTGCTCCTTCCCTGCCAATATATTACCACCCCACCTGCGTATTTCATCCATGCCGTCTCATCCTCTTATCTTCTGCAATCTGTTCTTTCTGTTGTTTGCCTCAGCACTTGCAGGTCCCTCACCCAAACCAGCATGTGTCCCTTTGTGTTGATTCCCCTATGATTGCTGATAACCACATGCCTTATCGCCCTACTTCACTGTCATAACGAGAGGATTGGCGAGTCACCTGAAAACCCGTTGTGTAGCTCTGGGACAATCTAATTTTAAGCATGCACTAATCTGGAAATGAGTGCATCGAAGAAAAATTATTAGTTTTAGAGAAACCTAGGTCTAGCATTTCCATCCAATTTGATTAATGAATTGTATTTCCACATAACAGAGCTTTAAAATAATTGTACTTATTTTATTAGGGTTATTATTTTTATTTGTAGCCATTTTGCAGATATCCACACAAGATAAGTAGCTTCTTGCAAAGATGTTTCAACAATGCCAGAAAATGAATGGGCAATTGATTCACTTCCTGTGATGTCACTTTCTGTGATATTATATCTTATGTAAGTTAGGGAGGCCTCACATGTTCCTATTTTGTCCGGGCACCACAAATCCTAGAACCTGCCCGGGGTATAAATTCTGTAACTCATTCAATCCTCTGCTTTTAAGTCAATTGATAATAAACTTGCTCCTCTGGTAACCTGTCACATGTCATCTAACAATTTTGAAGCTTGGTATAGGCATTAATTACATGAAAAGAAAATGTTTGTTTATTTTCTTCGGAAATTGTGGCAACCTTCGTGTGGCGGTTATATTTACACAAAACCACTCACTATCTGACCCTGTGCTCATCTCTTTTCAAGGAGCTACTTTCGTCCAAACTCCCAACCATCTCTTTTAAATAAGAGGGGTGGCAGCTTTAGCGGTTCGTTGCAGTAGTGTCCATGCTGTTGATCATGCCTGCAAGTGCGAGCATGAGTGGGAGCTACAAACCTGGTTGGCATTTACGTTTAGTGCCTCGCTCAGAGACAGTGCTGACCATCTGTTATGTTAAATTTATTTGTAGAGTGCATGTATACCCGCAGGTGTCGTGGCGCTAGCTCAACTGAACCTAATACCTGATACTCACTGGGACCTAAAAAGCCATGTTTTGAGAGCTTTCCTAAAACGGAACAAGTTATTCATGGATTTGATGTGGAGGGGGTAAAGAGTTCCAGGTTTAGGATGCACAACTTACAAAACCTTTTCCACCCCAGGAGACGAGTCTGAATTTTGAGACCGTAGCATATTTGCCTGCCGAGGAACGCAGCATCCTAGGTGGTAGATACCGTTTCATTTTGTTCAAGTATTCCGGTCCTATTCTGTATAGTACTTTAAAAGTGATGCAGAGGGCCTTAAAAGTAATTCTCTGTCTATCAGGTAGCCAGTGCAACTGATTGAGTGTAATGGAAGCAGATTTAAACTTAGGAATTCCTAGTAGCAGTTGAGCTGCTGTTTTTGCAGGGTTTGCAGTTGTTTCATATGTTGCTTTTGCATGTTTGTGTAGAGGCCTTTACAGTAGTCAATTTTAGAAAACTACTGTTTTCTGGAAGGAAATGTAGGGGAGAATCTTCTTTAGGGTCCTAAGAATATAAAAAAAAGGGAATATAACCACATTTACCCGAGCATCAAAGGTAAGTTTGTCATCAACTATTACTCCCAGGTTGCGAACCTTCCTTACCGGGGTTGGAAGGGTACCTAGTACCTGAGGCCACCACGAATGGGACCAGAGGGAAATTTGGTTACCGAACAGGATGACCTCTATTTTCCCAGAGTTTAACTTCAGGCAATTCTTGGCCATCCAGTCGCTGACTACCTGCATACAGTCATGGAATCTAGTGCCCATGTTCTGCTCATTCTTGGTCAGGGAAACCACAACCTGAGTATCATCGGCATAGGATGTGAGCGAGAAGCCAAATGATCTGATGAGATCGGCCAAGGTTGTGACATAGACGTTAAACAACATAGGGCTTAACGAAGAACCTTGGGGAACCCCACAAGAAAAAGAAAAAGGTTCAGAAGTGAATTCATTAAGGGCCACCGATTGTTCCCGACTGAGAAGAAAGGATCTAAGGAGGGCAAGAGCAGTTACTCCTATTCCGATGTTCTGGAGGCAGCAAATCAGCAGCTCATGGTTGATAGTATCAAAAGCTGCTGATAGATCTAGCAGTTTAAGGGCTGCGCTCCCCCCCCCCACTTGATCAAGGGCTTCTCTAATCTCTTCCATAGCCATGATTAAGGCCGTCTCGGTGCTGTGGCCACTTCTGAATCCGTACTGAGTGGGGTCCAGAAGATCGTTATCGTGTATGAAGGATGCCAATTGTAGATTTGTGATCTTTTCTACAATCTTTTTTGGAAGAGGAAGGTGAGATCTATGGTGGTAACTATTTGGATCAGTGAGAATGAAAGTTGGCTTCTTTATCAGTGGGAGTATTGACACTATCTTCATTGCATTGGAAAGTAACCAGATTCAAACATATGGTTGAAAATATCAATTAAAGTGGCAGCAATTATGTCAGGTGCTAATTTGGCCGCCGATGGAGGACACAGATCCAAAGGGGACCGCGGCTTCATAGTTTTAATGAGCAGTGTAACCTGCCCAATTGTGGGGTTCGTGAATTTCGCGAAGGAACCAGATTCAAAACAAGTTGGGGGAGAGGCTGTTTCCTCTAAGGAAGAAGTTTTAGTGAAAGATAATCTGTTGTATACCTCTTCTACATTGTTTTGAAAGAAGCTGGCTAAATCGTTACAGAAAGATTGGCTACTGGCTTCTGGATTGCTGCTGGGGGTGACGGTTAACTTGTTACCAGTTAGATGATAATGTTCTTTCACTGAGTTTTTTGCAGCCTCAATTTTTTTAGTACTTTTTTTTTACTTTAGAAACTTTATTCAATCTTTTCCAGTAAAGATCATAAAAGCACATAATTTTCAGTAAAGTAGGAGGATTTTTCTGTTTCAAGCAGCGTTTTATACTCAGCCATATACTGCTTGTAAATTTCTTTCTCAGACTGAAGGTAGTATTTTCACCACGTACATTCCTGCCTTCTGCACATTTGTTTGTGGATTCTAAGATTTTCATTAAACCATGGTACGGATGTTTTTTGTCTCTTGGGACGAGATATCTTGACTAGGGCCAACATGTTCACCGCAGCACAGATCCGTGCTGAGTAATTGTCGACTGAGGTATCTACGTTCTCTGTCAGCATAGGCTGAGACTGCGTCACGACCTGATTAAATTAATCTGGTAGTATCTTGTGCCAGGGGCGAGTTGTTTGTGCATTACGAGGAATTTTCCCTGTTTGAGATTGTGGACGTAGATATAAGTCAAACTTTATTGCCTGGTGGTCAGACCATGTATCGGCAGGATGTTAATGTTCTTTAGCCAGAGCTGGACGTCAGATGAAGTAAAGCTTCTGTGTCTTTATCTGTGGGGTTTTCTAAATAATAATTGAAGTCTCTTAGTAAAGTAAAATCATTGGAAAGTGTACCTGATTCCAGTATAGTGCTCAAGGCCTGCATGAAGGTATGTCTAGTGCCAGGAGGACGATAGATAAGTACCCCATTAAAGGATTGAAAATCAGCAATTTCATTAGAGAAGGAGAGTTCTTCACAGTTCTAAAGTGATACTGGTTGAAAGATGGCTGACATAGTAATACCAAGGCGCTCCTTTGTTGTTTTGTGGATGAAAAAAAGTATTTTGTGTTTTTCATAATTAATCTCTAGCTGGTTGTTCTCGCAGCACATATATAACTTTTTTTTGGTATTTTGGAGGCCAATTCTGGTGTAATATAGAACTGTGCCGTCAGCAAATTGGATGCTGACTGTTCAATGACCATTTAGCTTTAGGGGACACAACCTCAACCTCTGATTTTTAGGGTCTCCTCGATATCAACAACATATAAGTTAAAAAAGTAGTGGGACAAGAACACAGCCTTGTTTTAGACCTTTTTGAATGGATTTTTTGTGATGCTGGAGCTTTGCCCTTATTTGATTTTAATCCAGTTTGACGAGTGTTGGACTTGACCCTTTGGCTAAAGTTCCTTAAACTTTTGCCTTTCTCCTAGACCTTTTTCTGACATTCTGTTGCCGACTTAGATGCTTTGGGCACTTTGCCACTGCTGATCAGTGTCAAAGTGCAAGTGCTTCCCGTATAAAGTGTTGTGGTAATTGGTTGTCCATAATTGGTATGTTTGCCTTACTAGTAAAGTCCCTAGTAAAGTGCACTATGTGTGCCAGGGCTGGTAATGCAAATGCTACTAGTGGGCCTGCAGCACTAATTGTGCCACCCACACAAGTAGCCCTAAAAAGAGATCTCAGGCCTGCCACTGCAGTGCCTGCGCGCAGTTGATAACTGCCTTGTTGTCCTGACAAGTGCACCCACTTGCCAGGCCTTACCCTTCCCTTTTATACACATCAGACACCCCTATAGTAGGCCCAAGGTACCCCCTGGGCAGAGTGCAGTGTATGTGAGAGGTAGGACATGTACTGCGGTTTGTACCATGTCCTGACAGTGAAACACTGCCAAATTCGTTTTTCACTGTTGCAAGGCCATCTTGCCCATAGGACAGAATGGGGAATGCTGGGTCCCATGTTTCCAGCATATCTTCCCATAGGCATAAGATGGAGGGATGAAGTTTAGTGTGCCTGAATTCAGAATTTGATAACACATCTTTCTATGAAGATGGTTTTTAAATTGTGTGTTTAGAAACCCCACTTTTAGAAGTGGCTGGTTTCTTGTCCTAACCATCCTGTGTGTCTCTGCCTGGTTGTGTATTGCCTGTCTGGGTTTGGATGTGACAGGGTCTGGGGAGTGTCCTGACACCAGAGAGGGGTAGGTGAGATAGCACAGGCTGGCCTGCATTTGGTGTAGGGGGAAGAGTAGCCCCTTTGATGCGAAGAGGCCTGTGCTGCTGCCACAAAGGAATGGCTCCACCTTCTGCAGAGTGTCTGAGGCCCAGACCCCCACTATCAAAGAAAGAAGAGGTGCACTGGAAGGAAGGCACCCAGAACTGGTTTGGACCGGGCTCAGAGCCCCCCGGAACACAAAGACTTCAAAGGCATTTAGGGGTATAAATGTAAGAACTGAAACCCCTGAACTCAAGACTGCAATCCAGACTGAAAACGGATTGAAACTACTTCGTGATCAAGAGGAACCTCTGCCAAGGAAGAACAGCTGAAGAGACTGAAGAGAAGGACTGCCCTTGCTGTGTGTTCTGGGGCTGGCCTGCAGTTTGCTGATTTGACTAAGGAGAGGACAAGGGACTTTGCTGTGTGCTGTGTCCCCCTGCTTGAAAGGACTTTGCTGTGTGCTGTGTCCTGAAGTAACTTGTCTCCAAGGGCCCGAGAGGAGCTGGCTCCCTGTTGTGGAAACTCAGGAACATAAAAGTTTCCAAGTGTGTCTCGGCGACGCTGTGTGCGTGTGCTTCTTGCAGCCTGAGACCTTCGTGAGACTTGCCCCGTGACTGTGTGCCCCGGAGCAGTCTTGCGCTCTGCTTCGATCGACAGCTTGACCAGAAGTGCTGTGATCATTATCACCATCGGCCCGGACCGTCGTCCCAAGGGGGAGCCGTGAGGTGAAAGTTTCCAAGTGTGTCTCAGCGACGCTGTGTGTGTGTGCTTTTTGCAGCCTGAGACCTTCATGAGGCTTGCCCCGTGACTGTGTGCCCCGGAACAGTCTTGCGCCCTGCTTAGATCGACAGCGTGACCAGAAGTGCTGTGATCGTTATCGCCATTGGCTCGGACCGTCGTCCCCAAGGGGGAGCCGTGAGGAATCACCGCGGCCGGCCCGAGCCTGCCTTTGCCCAAGATCAACGGAGCCGCGCCGGGAGCCGATCAGCTGCGAGGCCGTCGCCTGGTAGCCCGACTCTCACTGCGAGGAGCAGCCGCCGCCAACCCGAAGCCACACAGCGTGACGCCCAAGCCGCGAGGAGAGGAGAGAGAGACTGCACCCCCCCAGGTAACGCTCAGCGAGCATGCGTGTGTCGCCGCCTGGGGCGGAGTGCGTGCTACGAGAGACCGCTCTCGGCCTTTCCCATCTTTGCAGGGCAAGCCTCCGCTCAAGTCAGTATCGCGGCCCGTACTCGCCGAGGAGTGGCAGTACCGGGGTCGGATTGTGGAGCTGCACGTTGTTTCCTTCGTAACAGCATTGGGGGCTTATTTTGGCAGCCGCTGACCGCGAGTCAGCCAAGAGTGGCATAGAGACCTTCACAAGCACCGCGATCAGTGCCGAACTGCATTGGTACTTGCTTTACGATTCGCATCAGTACTTGCATTACGAACTGCATTATTACTTGCTTTACGATCCGCATTAGTACTTGCATTACGAACTGCATTATTACTTGCTTTACGATCCGCATTAGTACTTGCATTACGAACTGCATTATTACATGCTTCTACGATTCGCATTAGTACTTGCTTTAAGGACTGTCTTATTTCTACATTACGAACTGCATCAAGAACTGCATAGCATTGCATTAGATCATCGTGAACTGCTCATTAATACCGCAAGAACCTACAAGTGATTGTTGGCCTAATAACCGGCCTAATGAAATATTACGAATACGCATATGTTGGATTTTTTTTATCGTTTGGTCTCATCGTATTTCTTTTTGATAAAGATACCGCTATTTTTATAAAACCAGTGTGGTGTCCATTTGTGGTGTTATCACTGTGTTACTGGGAGTGTGGTTGCAAATACTTTACACATTGCCTTGGAGATAAGCCTGGCTGCTCGTGCCAAGCTACCGGGGGGTGAGCAGGGGTTATCTAAGAGGGTGTCCCTCCTTTCCCTGACTAGAAGCAAGGGTCCCTATTTGGACTAAGGTACCTACCTCAGCCAACTAGAGATCCCCAGTTCTAACAACGAGTACAAGCTTATGATGTTTTGCTTGCTAGTCCCCATTTTGATAGTTTTTTTTAACACATCTGTTTATTGTTTTCAAGTTATACCAAGCAGATCTTAATGTAAAACATTGGCACCAAATACAACAGTAGGGTATTGCCCCATAAATACAAACAGTAGCAACTGCATTATCATCAATGAGACTTACTATGTAGCATTCAAAAAGAAGATTATCATATGTCTTCATCTCCTATTTAAGTCCAAGGACCCATACTTTCTGGTGTTTGCTTGCACACCCGCTCGATTTGTAAATCGCTTTCTCTGCTGTACAGCTGTAGTGCATGCATTGGAACCATAACGACAAGGGTGGTAACTCAGCAGATTTCCAGTCGCTGGCATTGTCCCACTTGGACACTAGAAACCCAATACCTGCCAATGGTCTCTGGGATCAGGAATTAGCCCAGTGCTCCATAACCCCAAGAAGTGCCATCCGGGGGTATGTACCATTGTAGTTTTAGTATATTAGCTGGGGTATCATGTATTCTCTCCAATAATAGACAACGACAGGACAGTTCTGGATTATGTGGTAAACTGTCCCTTCTGAATCATCACAGCGTTTGCATGCCGAAATTGGAGATCTTCCCATTTTGTACAGCCTGTAAGGGCTGTAGAATACCTGCTGAAAATAATTGAATTGAATTAACCATAAATTGAAGGGGATAGTAAGCGATCGGGCACACATTTTGGCCTCCTGCCATTCATCACTCTCACACGCAGCCCTCACTCCTCGAAGGAGATCAGGGTTATTGAGGATGAGAGCTTTGTCGAGCTTAGATTTTCCCTTATGGCCTAGTGGACCAAGCACCACTATGGCCTCAAGTGGCTTATAATCTGGCACCTCCTCCAAGTCTTTCTTGTATGAGTCTAGGTCATGGCGGATCTGGAGGTACCATAAGAAGTGGAAATTATGTAAGATAAGTTCTTTAACTAAATGGTCAAAGGACATAATGTTGTCATGTTCCTATATATCTCTCAGTCTAGAAATCCCAAACAGGTCCCACGCATGGAAGCCCACCAGTCATGACACTTGCTTCAGCCCAGTGCTAGCCCAAAGTGGAGTCTGTGCAGTAAATCTGCCGAGCCATTTAATTTGGGACAGGGCTGCTCGCCAGCATAGAAGTGGTAGCCTTGTGACCTGTGGTAGCAACGTAGAGGGGCTCCCCCTATATAAGTGGTCTTGAGTCCCTTGTTTTTTAGGGCAGCCGACTCTAGCTTCCAGAAGGAGCCAAAAAAAACAGTCTACAATTGGTACCATCTATGGCACCCTCATACATAGAAAGAGTGCAATTGGCATGGGATACCCTGGGGAGTTTATCTGCCCAGAGGACAATCGAGACAAGTGATTGGATATCTTGAAAGAACAAAAGGGTAACTTTGTAAGACATAAAGAAAGCAGGTAAGCACTATCATTTTATAAAGCACGACCTGTCCCATTGTATAAAGCAGTAGTGAGACCCACACCTTTAAGTTGGTACGGGTATCCTTTAGGATTCCAGCAATGTTGGACTCCCAGACCGCATGTTGGTCCTGCGCAATATGTATACCTAGGTATAGGAAAGGGCTGTCTACTATCTGTTACTGGACTCTCGAGGGCAGCGGGGTATACATGCCCGTCAATTCTATGTATAATGTTTTTCACACTGGACTGTTAGGCCAAACGCCTCAATATATATCTCTAACATCTCTGTGATGGGAAGTAGGAAGGTATGTGGGTCCTGAAGACAAAGAAACATGTCATCAGCTAAAAGTGCCACCCTGTCCACCTGACCATTAGCCCATTGGAAGCCATATCCACTCCACCAGAAGCTCCATCACCAGGGCAAAGGGGAGTGGAGAGAGGGTGCATCCCT
This sequence comes from Calotriton arnoldi, assembly GCA_963921515.1. Lineage (NCBI taxonomy): Eukaryota > Metazoa > Chordata > Amphibia > Caudata > Salamandridae > Calotriton > Calotriton arnoldi. The sequence continues at coordinate 535,260 of CAWUFW010011269.1, forward strand.
GACGCATACCCTGTTCAATAGGGCAGTACAGAGAAAGCACCTAGTGATCCTCAACTGTGCCTTCGGGGCATCATACAGGGCTCTTACAAAGGTTAGTAATCTCAGGCCAAAATTCATCCAAAGTAATATTTGGAACAGAAAGGGCTAGTGTACAACGTTAAATGCTTTTTCCTGATCTATTAACAACAATGACACCAGGCCCTGCAGGTCATCTACTCTGGGGAATGCTACCTGCAGTCAACGTAGACAGTGCTTAGTGCTCCTCCAAGGCACAAATCCGTTCTGGTCTTCGTGGACCAGCGCCTTTATGACCTTGGCTAACCTGGTGCTTGATAGGCCTTTAGAAGGCGCAAAGCTCAGTAGGCTTACTTGGTTTAAGGATAGTAACTGTAGTTGCACATTTGTGATCATCCAGAAGTGAGACAGAGCTTGCAATTTCCTCAGCAAGTGTCAATGGTGCCACAAGCGACAAGAATTTTGTAAGAAATTCCACTGGAATGTTGTTTGGGCGTGGAATCTTACCTGGGGTTGGGGGTGTCTATGACCAACTGAATCTCTTCAAGGATGAAGGGCTTATTGAAATCCTTCTGGTCTGGCACAGAGAGCGACTTTATCACCAGGTCCTCGCCAGTAGGATGTGTACGTTCCAACGGGGCAGGACTCGTCTTGCGATATAGCTCCTGGTAATAGTCGGCGAAACCACTGCAATCTCGGTAGACTCAGAGACAAGGTTGACCTCAGGGGTTCAGTATTTCAAAAGTTTTGCTCAGAGCAGTTCTCCAATAATTGAACTGAGTGCTTTTAAAAAAAAAAAAATCAGTAAAACAAGCATCCAATTTGGTGTTTGACCGGTTAGCTTTGTAAGTTTTGTAAATTAGTAGGCTTTTTGTCATGATGTTATAACGAGTGCTGCAGTTATTCTTGAAGCCAGTCTGGAACCAGGGAATTCTTTTTTGTCTTTTACCCAAGATTTTAATTCCTCAAGGATTAAATTTGCATAATATTTTGATTCGATGTCCAAAAGTACTATTAGCCTGTAATTTGCTGGGACTTGATGGTCCCTTTTATAAGGGTCTGGCTCATATGGACCAATTGCTTGGTGGACAGTTTTGGTTTGCTTGTGAGGAATCTTCATGTTTGAACTTTATTCTCCATCAATGCTTGTTGGAATTGATTCTTTTACCAAGTGGTGATTTCTAACTAGGTCTGATTTCGGCTCCCCATGAGTATAAAGGTTGGTAACGAATTTTGCCCATTGCTCGGCAGAAACACTATTGCTACCTGCTTGAGAATTAATTCCAGAAATCTTGCTGATCTAGATCCAGAGGCTCATGTTATTCTGTTATTTTTCCAACCCCTGCAAGTCTATCATCTCATTCGTAAAGGCCCTTTTGATGGCCCTTGTGGTGGAGTGCATTATATGGTTTGACAGTTTAAATGAAGCAGAACGCATCTTTTATGAAACCCAAGAAATGTAGTTTGTTGACTGGATCTTATCTAATTTCTCCTGGTTTCTATTGAACCCCAGGAGTTCACGAAGGTCGATAGTCTTTCAACTTGCTCTCTAGGGGTCTGCCATCTTGTGACAAAATAATGAGGTTGTTTTAATAAATAATAAATACCCCCCCCCCCCCCAGCCTAGAGCGACACCACAAGGTGCTGGAGCACTGTAGTGAAATGCCACAGGGCAGTGAATAGACAGAAGAGAACATGGAAAACTCACATAATTTACTCATTTAACCAAACAGTACAAATCTACGATGTGGAGGAATCCCAGGTACCTTCAGTTAGGTGTTCTTCATATCTCTTTGGGCGAGCCAATTCACGGTAATGTCTTAGAGAACGATGCCCTCCATCTAGAAATGCTGGTATTCCATCTAACTATTCAATTGCTTGATGATGGTCTCTGGGGAGAGATCAATACACATATTTTTCTGTTCCATAAAAAACTTGCACACCCGGGGTGCTGAGATGAAGGGACTTAGATTAGATTTTCTCACTGCTTCTTCGAGATCACTTGTCCCTTGTGAATAAACAATGAGTTGTGACCTTCCACTTTGCCTAAGAGAGCCAGCAAACTCAAGATGAAACTCCTGCATCATTTTGATCCCCCAGATATTTCCAAATATAAACAGCACTCTGCACCTCCACCCGAGGAACCAGGGAAGTTGGAGCTTTTACAGTACAGGCAGAGGCCTGAAAAGGGCATTTTCTACTGCTTCATCAATGAACTCCATTGGTCTCTCATCAGTACCGTTTTTGCCAAAGGCTGAGGATTCCATTATCCCCCTTGGAATATTTGTGAGGTGCCAAATTGGCAGAAATGAGTTGTTCCCGCCATGACTGTCCTCTCGAAGTTCATGTGACGTGGCATCGTCCAGATAAATGGCTGACCCTTTTTTAGTGCAGTTTAGGTGCAATTAGATTTGGCCATTTCCTTCACAAACATGCCAGCAAACAGTAACCTCCTAAGACTACTGGAGCTCCTTTATCCAAGACCAAATCCAGTTAGTTATGGAGGGGTCTTCAGTGACTGACCCTATGCCTCTTTGATAAGATTGTACAGTATGTGTCCCCAGAATGCAACCAACACTCAGGGCTCTGCCTGTAGGCATCCCAGATTCCATGTGGCCACTTTCGCCATGTCCAATGTCTTTGCCAGAGACCTGGTCTACCAGAGAAGCTCCCTCCTCATGTCAAAGCCAGCAGGAATTATCCATATCCCTTTTTTTATTTTATAATTATTTGAAAAAGAAAGTGAATGTTTGGATCCACATTTGGTTTCATCGACTTCTTGCCAATGATAATAGGTGTCTTCATTCTGAGCTGACCGACCGCTGACTCTTTTGCACATAAGATTGCAGGTAGGCACCAACCATCGAAATGGCATCAATTTTAAAGAGCAAGGATTGAGAAAACTCTTCCAAAAACAAATGCGTTTTTCTTTTATCTGCGTCGTGGTTAGCCCAAGTGGCAGGGATAGTTTCCAGGGGGTGTTTGGAGGCCATCATTCCCACGAGCATTGCAAAGCGTGCATGCAATGTCAGTCAGAGTGAGCATACTGCCTATCTCCTGTGAAATGGTGAAATGTTGGTGAGCGACCATACAGCTCCTGAACAGACTGGAAGTGAGCAGAGGCAGGCAGTCCACCTTCAGTGTGATTATGGGCTTGGTTAGAGTCTTAAAGCTTGGCAAAGTAGCAGATTTAAGTTGGAAAGACCAAATCAGGCTGAGAAACGTCTGACCCAGGACAGCAGCCAAAACCACAATATCTGTTTGAAGCCACTCAACCTGCTAGTCGGTATCAGTAACAGCACACGTATCTGCATGCCAATCTTCAATCGTCTAACAAAAGATTAGTGCTTTGATTAAGAGAGCCCTGGAATTATACCTGTTATTTTTTTATGGTACCTTACTTTTCCCAAAAATTTATGGGAAATGCAGCATTGAATTTAATATATCTGCTGAGATATATAGAGAAATCTGTATGTGTAATAGGAGCGTTTGAGCCTTGAAATAGAACAGTTGCCCTCTTTTAGCCTTTTTGTTCTCTTTACAGTTGCTCTTCTCTGTGCAAAAGTTAACATTTTGTGATAGGTCAGTGTGAGAAATTGAGTTGTTGGTTGACTGGGGTGTGATCCCTGGTCAAGCAGCAACCACAATCCTTGTCAGGATGAAGCACAAGCCAATCCTAAATTAACCTGTGCTCAACACTCTGGTAGCTTGGCACAGAACAGTCAGGCTTAACTTATAGGAAATGTGTAAAGTGTTTGTGCAACACTTCAAATAGTATTAAAGTGAAAACACCACACAAAAAGAATCCTACACCAGATTCGAAAAATTGAGTAATTTGTAATAACTAAACGGGAGCAAAACAACAAAAATCTAATTAGTAGAACCGGAGATATGCAGTTTTAAAGAATTTCATGAAAATAGCGACAAAAAGCACAAAGCACCAACTGTGGATCTCTGGTCGCGCCGGACCTGGACAAAGTCACAAGTTCAAGCCGAATGCAGTGGAGCGCAAGCCAGCCTCAGGGACTCAGTTAGGCCTGCTGAACAAAGTACCTTAAATCCTGGTTTGCGGAGTATTGCAAAGGTACGCATCAAAGATGCGTAGCGCAGCCAAAGTGATGCAGCGAGGCTGCAGTGCGCGGGCCTGCAGGGGTCATTGAGGATCCCGCCGATGAGGGCTTGTAATGCACAGTCCGGCATTGAGGATGTGTTGCACAGTTGGGGTGTGCGTTGGTTCACCTATACTCCCTAGATTACCTTCCAAGGTATCCTCATGCAGCTACATTTGCCCTTTGTAGCTGCAATTCCGGGGGCTGTGCTCCCACAGCATTCCCATGTAGGGGGAACAGGCACGATTTGCTTTTGTTAACTTTTAATCCAAATACCAGTCCAAAACATCCAACTGGTCAAGTATCGAGCCCACGTCCATCACAGGGTTGTTTAAATGGGTAAGCACGTCATCTACGTACAGAGATATTAAGTGTCTACATCCATACAACGCCGCTCCTCTAAATTGTCTTAACACATTACAGCCGCCAAAGGATCCATAGCCAGCATAAAGAGGATTGGCAATAGCGGACAACCCTACTGTGCGCCCCTCTGCACCTCCCAGCTGTCAGAAATCACTCTACCATTTCACACTCGAGCAGTTTGAGCCAAATACAATAGGTGAATCCATGACATTGCCTCATACCCAAAGTCCAGGATCTTAAACAGATAATCCCAGTCGAGGGATTCGAAGGCTTTTGCCATATCTATTGAGGCTACCTGAGATCCATTCGATAGAGGGTGATTTACCAAGTGTATAGCTTCCTGGCATTTGCAACAGAGCTTCTGCCAGAAACAAACTCTGATTGATCTGGATGTACTAAATTCAGAAGGGTCCCCGCTACACTTTTAGCTAGCAACTTGTCTCAGATTTTATTAGTTACAATTTAACATAGACAGAAATCTGTATGACCCCATTTCCATCCGGATCCGATGGGCTTTGACAGCATTATGACTGATGTCTCTTTGGTTGTAAGAGGTAGCACTTCCTGGGTCTTGGCTGCTTATGCCTCTCCAAAAAGTGTGGGGTCAGGGTATTAGCATATGCCGCATAATAAATGACAAAGGAATTCCGCACACAAAAATGATATATCCATTCAAAGTCAATTAGGCAACAGTCATTATCGATGATGCGAAGAAATTCTCAATCGTTGTATTTTCGTTTTCTTTCAAACACTGTTCTTTATTGAAAAAAGATGATACACCAAGTTGATAAAATCCAATAGCTAGAATCCAATAGCCGACGCGTTTCATCCCAACGGGACTTCTTCAAGGCTATAGAAAGACATATACAAATACATTTAAAAAAAACATTTATATACATATATAAACACCAGCAGACGCATAGAAACAGGTTTTTAAATATTCCCAAAATTAAGACCTATTCAGGAGTTAGCTATTATGTAGCATTTCATTTGGTAATCTATACAAGGGGAGGGAAAAGGACATTTGTCTTTACATCTTAAATGTCCTTAAATAGAAAAAGAGCCACTACTGCCTATTTACAATCATAATGATATATTTCTATAGTCGCATACCTCAATTTTAGTTTCAGAGTGTATGTCCACTTTCGACATTCACTGTCATCAGTTGTGTCTTGAAACACACATTTTGTGTAGTGTGCATTTACCTACAACAATAAAAATCACATATGTACACTATTTGCATGCTTTAGCTTTTACAATTTATTTACATAAAAAGTATAAAACATCAGTATCTATACATATATATATATATATATACACATATCTTAGTGCACTATAGAGAGAAAAGGGAGACAGTCACCAAAGAACACGAATATTAAATGTTACGTAAACCACCATCATGTTTGTTAACAAGGATATGGGCCGTTCTTATGAATTCAAAAACGGACCACAGAGATTATATATCGGGCCCTCTTAGACATGCAAATAACTCAGTAAGATATCACATTGTCGTTTTATCGTTTTCTTTCAAGCTTATTATGGACCCATAACGAAAAGCATGTAGCCAGATAGTAATTATACTACACAGCTTATCGTAACAGATGGCCTTATCGTGACTGTCTCCCTTTTCTCTCTATAGTGCACTAAGATATGTGTATATATATTTATATATATATATATATAAAGATACTGATGTTTTATACTTTTTATGTAAATAAATTGTAAAAGCTAAAGCATGCAAATAGTGTACATATGTGATTTTTATTGTTGTAGGTAAATGCACACTACACAAAATGTGTGTTTCAAGACACAACTGATGACAGTGAATGTCGAAAGTGGACATACACTCTGAAACTAAAATTGAGGTATGCGACTATAGAAATATATCATTATGATTGTAAATAGGCGGTAGTGGCTCTATTTCTATTTAAGGAAATTTAAGATGTAAAGACAAATGTCCTTTTCCCTCCCCTTAGATAGATTACCAAATGAAATGCTACATAATAGCTAACTCCTGAATAGGTCTTAATTTTGGGAATATTTAAAAACATGTTTCTATGCGTCTGCTGGTGTACATATATATGTATATAAATGTTTTTTTAAATGTATTTGTATATGTCTTTCTATTGCCTTGAAGAAGTCCCGTTTGGGACGAAACGTGTCGGCTATTGGATTCTAGCTATTGGATTTTATCAACTTGGTGTATCATCTTTTTTCAATAAAGAACAGTGTTTGAAAGAAAACGAAAATACAACGATTGAGAATTTCTTCGCATCATCGATATTGACTGTTGCCTAATTGACTTTGAATGGATATATAATTTTTGTGTGCGGAATTCCTTTGTCATTTATGTTGTTTTGGGTTTCCAAATAGGGAGTATAGAGGGGTGTACTCTCTGGTTTTCCTGCACCAGTACTACTTTCCCGGAACTTGTTTTGACAGGTGCGGCTGTTTGTTTTGCCTCAACCCTCGGTTCTCTAATCTCTATATGCCGCATAATATTCTAGTTGTAGGCCATCGCTTCATGGAGTTTTCTCTTTTGCCAGCTCTTTTAGGGGCTCTTTCAGGTTTCCTAGATACAGGGAGGATTTAACCCCTGTGCTGAGGTGCCAACCTATGCAGACCAGCTGAAAGTAAACATCTCCATAAACTACCTGTAGGAGGAGAAGCTTCAACAGTGTATACCCTTCTGTAAAATTCCATTAAGTCGCAGTTGATTCCAGCTCGTGTGCGTATGACCTTAATTCCCTCCATACCGAACTTTATTCCTGACCAACCATGCTAATAAGTGTCCCACCTTGCATCCTTCATTATGTTGTTAAGCAAGGTAAGTTTTGTATTTATGTTTTCCCAGTCTAGTCTCAAGCTCTTGATGCTCCCTTCTGGCCCTCACTAGTAACGGACGGCTCCCGGGGGATGTCACTGCCCCAATTTCCAGCTTTTTCAGCCTATCGTCTAGGTCGGTAAGTTTCCTTTCCAGTTCTATTCAAACACCGGATGTCATCCCAATGCAGACCCCCATTGTGCAGATTTTGAAAGCCTCCCAGACCACACATGGATCTCCGACTGACTCTTGGTTTACTTCAAAGAACTGCATTATATCCTCCCCCCCATGCCACCCTATAGGGTGTTTCTAGTGACACAGCCAGTTGCTGTGGTCATATAGGAATTTTCGGAAGCTGGGCTCCTTACTGTTACGTTAGTTTGAGTGGCTTATTGTATAGGTACGTCTTGTCCAAGTACTCATAACAGTAACAAACTTATATCTACCCAGATGATCTGTAACACACTTTTCCATTATGGATGGGACTCTGGAATCAATCCAGAATAGATCATCACTGGGGAGCATATGACTGGGTCTAAACTGGAATGGCATGGGTAGCAAACAAAAACGATGGATTTAGGCCCAGATCTCTGTACTTGGGTGAATGTTTGACATTGTTCAGCATTCTCTTCATCAATTGTTCTGTTTGCGTTTGTTACCCCGAGTGGGACAAGTATGCCCAGACATGGGTCCGGTGCTCTCCATGCCACTGGAGTCAAGCTAGCCTGGCTGATCAGGGGTGAAACCCTGAAACCGGTCCCAGGATGCTTGTTTCTGGTCCAGGGAGGACCTGGCCTGGCAGTTCGGGCTGGACTGTTCCCATGGGGAGCAGGGTAAAGACTGATTTGCGTATGGCTGGGTCTAAACTGGAATGGCATGGGGAGCAAACAAACTATGGATTTAGGCCCAGATCTCTGTACTGAGGTGAATGTTTGACATTGTTCAACATTCTGTCCATCAATTGTTCTTTTTGCATTTGTTACCCCAGTGGGACAAGTATGCCCATACATGGGTCCCGTGCTCTCCATGCCACTGGAGTCAAGCTAGCCTGGCTGATGAGGGATGAAACCCCGAAACCGGTCCCAGGATGCTTGTTTCCGGTCCATGGAGGACTGGCCTGGCAGTTCGGGCTGGACTGTTCCCATGGGGAGCAGGGTCGAGACTGATTTGCATATAGCTGGGTCTAAACTGGAATGGCATGGGGAGCAAAAAAACTATGGATTTAGGCCCAGATCTCTGTACTGGGTGAATATTTGACATTGTTCAACATTCTGTCCATCAATTGTTCCTTTTTCACTAAGTACGTCTTGTCCAAGTACTTGTAACAGTAACAAACGTCTGCAGCTGAGAGTTGAGCACAAACAAATCTAACCTGGTCTGAAGTGCATGGGCATCTGAGTAATACAAATATTCTCAATCAAATGAGTGTTCACTCCTCAATGAACCTATTCTAGTTCAACAACCATGTCTGACTGCGCTGCAGTGGCCCCTTGCAGCAAATGATCTGTCCATATGCAAATCTGCCAAACTATTGAAATCACCACCTCAAATAGTGGGGATATGTTCTTCCACCAGAAGTTGGGACATTACTGACTCCAAAAACTCCCCCTGTGGCACAATGGGGGTATATATGTTTGCCAACCTTATCGATTTTCATCGAGCCTATCCACCACAACCGTATGTCTTCCCAGATGATCTATAACACACTTTTCCATCATGGATGGACTCTGGGATCAATCCAGATTAGACCACCCGCCTCGACTATGACAACGCCCTCTACGCCGGCATCCAGATCCTCAGAAGACTACAGACCATACAGAATGCTGCAGCCAGACTCATCGTGGACCTCCCCAAACGAACCCACATCGCCCCCCACCTGAGAGACCTCCACTGGCTAACCATCCAGAAAAGATGCCAGTTCAAGATCCTCACGCACACCTACAAAGCCCTTCACAACATAGGACCTGCCTACCTCAACCATCAACTGAACTTTCACCAACCCACTAAACACCTGCGCTCCTCGTCACTCGCCCTCACACCCCGCATCCGTCGCAGCTGCTCCTTCTCCTACATGGCGGCTAAGACCTGGAATCACTTTCCCCTCCAGCTCCACCTGCCCCCTCGCTGGCAGACTTCAGAAAGAGACTGAAGACCTGGCTCTTTGTCAGAGACACAGCGCCCAGATACCCCTAGGGGTGAGAATGTTGCGCTTTACAAATGCTGTTTGATTGATTGATTTGAGTGCTTCTAGAAAGTAGAGTATGTTCTGCAAAATAAGTGTCCTCGCCATTTCTTTTTTAATTTAAGTCCATCTGCTTTGATCAGGTGCATCTCTTGCAAGAACGCAAAATCAATGCCTCGTCTTTTTAAGTACATCCTATGGTGCTTAACTAAGTTACCCAGTTTTCTAAAATTCCAGGTGTCCTCATGCATCTGGTTACATTGCTTAGTTATTCTTCCACCCCCACACTCATAGAGTCAGTATTAGAGAGCATAAGTGCTGTGGTCAGCCTTTCAAGAGATCTCAACCAGGTCAAATGACTGCAAAGGAGTATGCCAGGTATGGCACAGACTCTATTGTGTCTTGGGGAAATCAAAATCCTTAATCTATAACTCCTGCCTCACCCTACCCAGAGCCTAGAATCCAAACTTCTACGCCCATTAATAGGAATTCGAACAACAATGTAAACAATGCTTACCCCTCCAATACTGAGTATTGTCAGATAATGCTATAGGGGAACAGATTGTAAAATTAGTTTTGCTTGAGGAACCTGCCTGATTATGTACCACATAGCCCACCTATAGATGTTGGGCCCCATTTAACACATCCATCAGCCAAGAAAGGTGCACATGGTAACGCCCTCGCTGTTCACCGATACTAACTTACATTTGTGCAGTGCAGTTCATATAAAAAGGCAACCAGCAGGTAAACACTCCCTCACGTCCCATCATTCATTAAATCATCCTAGACCAATCTTCATCCTGGTCTGTGGCTTCCTCACGTCCTAACCCTCAGTATCCTTTTCAGATCATGTATAGGACTTGATGAGAGGATCCCGGCTGGTGGCCACCCTCTATAGATCCTGCTGGGCATCTGCAATCTGATCTGTGGCTGGTTTAGTCACTACCCTTTGCCTGTCAGATCTGTTGCAGCGAACACTCCGAGGTCTCTGTGGATGGGAAAAATTCATAGGTCTGTTATTTGCACATGTCCAGTTCAGGAGCCGCTCCTATACTTCTTCCAGGATCCATGGTGAACTGTGTTTTATTGTCCGCAGTTATTTTTAATGTGGCAGTGAACAAAATTAAATACTGCAAGTCAAGATGTCTCAATTATTTCTTAACATTTAGAAACGAGAACCTCCTGTATTGGACTGAAGCAGAATATTTGAATAACAGGAAAACTTTGTGGTTGTCCACCATTATTGGCCCTCCCGTTCTGTGTTTTTCAAGGCGGTGACCCCAGGGACGGCAGATGTGCCAGCACTCTGTTCACACACTCCTCGACATAAAACTGCAACAAATTGGTCAGCACTGCATTCTCTGTCAACCATGTTTCAAAACAATGCTGCTACATTTGAGCCCTCCATCTTTTCAGGTATTCCTATTATGTGGACATTGTTGCGATGTGAGCGGCCTTCCGTATTTTCCACATGCTGTTTTAATGTCTTTACCCATGTTTGCAGATCCACCACTGCTAATTTCAGTTCCTTGATGGCAGGTTTTGTTTCCGCTAGCTTGCCTTCATTGGTTAAGACTCTCTCCTCCAGTTTTACTTGGTCAGCTCTCAGCAATGATAGGTCAATGTCTACAGCATCAATTTTCTCTTCCAGGACCTCCATGGACCGCAAACGGCTATCAGTATGTTATCTAACTTGTCAGGCTGCATTGGTCCTGTATCACTTTTGACTGCTTAACTTCCCCCCTCGCCCCAACTTCATGGCCCTGGTGCAGCCCATTATACTCACATCATCACATGCTGATCCACATGTGCCATGCATTTATTAAGCTCTCTCAGGAGCTGTCTGCTATGCCCCTTCTCAAGGAAACAAGGTCCCCAAGCGAGTGCAGGCAAGCTCTGTGTGCCCGTTAGTAGTCACCTCTTCAATCACTCTTGTGGGGAACATGCACTTTACCCCTTAAAGCCAGATTAGCTCATTGGCTGGAGATCAGGTTGTAAATAGCATCACTGGGAAGAGGAGGAACAGCATGTGTTATAAAACGTTCTCATGGATCTTGAGTAACTTACCGGTGTTAATGCCACTCCACCACAGTGCTGCCCACTTCATGTCCCAGTTGGCCTGTGCCAAACAAGATAGTTGTCGATCTATGACACAGCAGCCCCACCACCAAAATTCTTGTTCCGAAGGCACCACGCCAAATGGTTACATGCACTCCACTGGGTCAGAATGGTGCACAAATGGTCATCCCAGTTTAGGCTCCCCCGAGGAGGCTCTGTCATCCAGTGATACGCTCACCTCCCTCAGCCATTCATGCACTGGAACGGCAGTGCTGCTCCCCACAGGCCTCGGGTCGCTCCCCCTATCCACTCCACACCTGTTGTGGTGTCTGCTCTCTTGTCTACCGTAACCTTGGAGCGATGGAATCAATGAAAAGCCCCCTTCAGATTTTGAGCTGGGGTGCCATCTTGCCAGGCTCCGTCATTCAGCCCAGTTTGGCCTGGCAGGTGCCAGGAGTGTTCTGTAGCAGCACTTTTTGCTTTTCCTTGTCACTGCCGGAGGTGTCTACACAGCACTCATTTGGGTGTTCCACTCTGGAAGACCGATGATGCTGGATTAGTGTGTCATCAGCATCTAGAGAAGATCTTCAGAAGAACGTGTCTACCACCACTGCCGGCTGTCCACGCCACAAGGGTCAAATCTGTCCTTAGCATTTACGTTACATTGAAGGTGTATCAGGAATTCAATAATGTATAGTTCTACACCCATTACACCTGGATAAACCACAGCATTGACCCTGTTTACCTGATCAAAAGTTGAAGTAAGATCCATGAAATTTAGATGTATGGACCCCCATAGAGCATCAACATACTTCCACAATAGTGGATCTAGAATGGGGCATTGTTCCCCTATACCTAGTCCCGTTCTTAATCCATACATTGAGTTTCAGCATGATGCCATTAGAAGATGCCATCTGTTGATTCTCTCTGTCAAACTTCTGCCTACCACTTTAACAATGGAATAAATAAATGAAATGTATTGGTAGCATTTTGGCTTCCCCCTATAGCTTTGTAATATAAAAGAACGATAATGGATTTAGACGAAGAACATGAGCGATTGGCTGAGCAAGCAAAATTCAGTGCATTCACCAAACCAGGATCCACATATCCAAGTTATTTTAATAGAGCTCTATCGGAATACATTTGGGTCTCGGTGCTTTGCCTGAGGAGCTATTCATCAAAGCTGCTGTGACTTCTTTAATAGTGAATTTCAGATAATCTTGATTCTTCCTAACAACTCTGTATGATTTATGATCTATAAATGTATTTAAAATGATTACTCCCTAACACCTATATGTGAACTTGCCACCTCGATTCAACATTATCCCTTACAAAATATCTGCGATTGACTAGCCTCCAAAAGCAACTGGATATGCTGTGGAGCAAACAGACCTCCCCATGCTTGTGTTGCAGTACAGAGTTGCATTATTTAATATCTACAGATTTAAGTTCATCCTGATTCCTTGGGAAATGGTTCAGAACATGGTTGCATGACAGAATATCAAACTTAAAAATATCATTATAAAAAAATATTGTGGAAAAATATCTAGGTCCAAAATATTGACTTTAGCCAAGTATGTAAAGAAGAAGGATTTTGAGTAAAGAAATATCATGGACCAAAATATTGACATTGCAAAACTATATAAATATAGTTAACATTATTGTAACTTAAAAAAATAGTTCAATTATTTTTTTGACATTGTAAATAATGAAATATTGGTATTGCACAGGTACCTATATATAAATGTATTTAACATTATTGTAATTTTCAACAAAGAAAATAATACATTTATAAAACAAATATAATATAAATAAATTAACATTAATTTATTAACTTAAAAATAAATTCATACATTTAAATGTAACTTATTAAGACAATTATGTAAATACATTTTAAAATATATTTTGTATTAAAATATATTTTTATATAAATATAATTTTAAAATAGATAATAATTTATGTTATATAATAACATCTATAAACGTGTACCTATCATTAATTACCGATTTAAAAACAAACCATATATTTTTTGAATCATTAAAAATAAAAGCTTAAAATAAGTTATTAGAAGTACTAAAAGTAAAATATGTCAAACACTAAAATATATAGAAAAATAATTTTAAAACCAAAACACACTTTAAAAAAATAAAATAAATATTATACCTTTAACTTTTAAATTAAACATAGTCAACACATGTATAAAAAATTAAAAGAATAAAAATTAGTAACTAAACTCAAATCCAAAACATTTAAAAAAACAAAATTATTCAAATACATCACTGCAAGTACAGTCATACAAATAATGAATAAAATACTTACATTTTGAAGGGAAAGAATCACATTTAAAGTCTAATTATGTTAGAGGAAAATATATACATTTAGGCACAAATATACTTTTCTAACTCTAGCCTAACAAACATTTGGGAAAGTGTATGCATTGGTAGGGTGGTCAGATTAACTATTCCAACTCTAGTCTAACAAACTTTGGGAAAGTTGCATACATTTGAGGGGAAGGTCAGGATTACGATTCAAACTACAGTCTAACAAACATTGGGGAAAGTGCATACACGGAGCGGAGAACAGATTTACTATTCTAACCCCAGTCCAACAAGTATTGGTTAATTGTATGCATGGGGTGGGGACCAGATTTGATTTACTATTTTAACTCCAATCTAACAACATTGGGAAAAGGTTAGAGTCACTTTTCTATCTCCAGTCTAACAAACATTGTGGAAAATGCATGCATTGGAGGGGTCAGATTTACTATCCTAATTCCAAAAGAGCAAACATTAGGGAAAGTGCATGCATGGGAGGAGGTGGCATCAGATTTAATATTCAAGCTCTATTCTAATGAATGTTGGGGAAAGTAAATACATTGGAGAAGAGGTGGCAGTTTTACAATTCTTACTCCAGTCTAAAAAGCATTGGAGAAAGTGCATTGGTAGGGGTCAAATTTACTATTATAATGCAACTCCAAAAAAGAATTGGATAAAGAGCATATATATGGGGGGCACATTCACCACACTCAAATAATATAATTTCCCCTTAAATATAGTAAAAATATAAAATAAGTAAACTATATTATTTGTTTTAATTAAATTCTTTCAAATTATAGAAAGTAATAAACCTATTTAATAAAAATAATTAAACAATCCTAAAAAAAGTGTATCTCAAATCCACCAAAAACACACAAACATAAAAAATCTCTATACTATAAAATAACTGTTTGCAAAACTATTTTCGTTTTACAATTTAACAGGTATAAAGTTTAAGTTAATTACTAAAGAAATGTAAACAAAAACACAATCAAGCCCACAAAATACCACACGACATATTAAAGTATTCCTTTATAAACAAATATAAATAAAATAATATTTTTAATAAAAAAATAATCAAAACATACAAGTAATTACTTGCTAATTTAAAAATTAACATAAATTAATACATTAATCAATTAATCTTATTCAATAAACCACACATTGAATATAAAATCTAATATGTAACTCATAAAATATAAAACTTTTAAACAAATAAATGACAATGAGAATTGTTTAAAAATTAACATATTAATTAATTAAGATAACAACTAGCCACCCAGTACCCCACTACACTAATTAAGGGGAGCAAATCTAATATGACATTATTTACTGAATAAAATTAAATGTCATTCTCAAAAACCATCTCTGAACATAAAATATGTCCCCATTTGTTTCATGAAGATTCAACCTGCAATTGCTGTCTCAATATTTAACCTCGAAGAACCATCAACAGTCCTTATAGTATACTCTGTTATTTAAAAGGTTTGAACAATTCATGCTACAAATGTCCCTAGTCCAAACCTATAGTGTGGAGGATGAGGTCGTAGATCCACTCCTATTAACAGAGCTTATAGGTAGACTTGGGAAGTACAAAGTAGAAGTCCAGTCACAAGAACTTTACTTTGTAGCAAAAACGAAAGTAGAGAAGGAGCCAACAAGTGTTTTGTGGCAACCTGCTGCTTCTTCGGGGCTCAGGAGGTTAAATCTTGAGACAAGGATTAGACTGGAGGTTGAATGTTCATGGGAGAAATTGAGAGATATTTTATATTTGAAGATGTTTTAATGTGTTGCTTCAATGGGAATAAAAATATTTTTTCTGTAAATAACGTTCTATTATGCAGTAATCATTTCTAGTTATATTTGCTCCCTCCAATTAGTGTATAATGCATTGCAAGCGAAAACAGGTCACTTGGTTTAGAGTGTTTGAGCCCCCTGAGTAACAGCAGACATTTCGGATACTCTCCGCAGTAGTAATCAGTAGTAATGTCCAGATAAAACACAACCAATCCATGCTGTTCCCAGGGACATTGAAATTGTGATGGGGAGGGTAATTCAGATTGTCAGCCTCATGTGAATTA
The DNA here is from genome assembly GCA_963921515.1 of Calotriton arnoldi. Classification (NCBI taxonomy): domain Eukaryota; kingdom Metazoa; phylum Chordata; class Amphibia; order Caudata; family Salamandridae; genus Calotriton; species Calotriton arnoldi. Next base: position 551,207 of record CAWUFW010011269.1, read on the forward strand.
CCGGGGTGCCTGGAAGTAGGACATTTGTTAGTGACTACTGATACATGCCCTAAATATGGCACAAGAGACCTATCTATGCAAAGGATATTTGTGCTAGTCCTTCACAAGGATTTATGCCAATGTGAGTTCAATGTAAAATAATATATATCCGGTGCAAACAATATATGCACCTGGGGCCATATTATAATGGACTTTGTTGGCTCAGAGCTGAGCGCCTGTTTTTAATGCGCTTATAGTCAGTGGCAGCTGGGAAATTTTGAAAGTGGTGAGGCATAAGACAAAGTCACGAATTTGCCAGTGGAAGTGAGCATAGAGAGTGAAGACAACTGCTCCAAAGGTGGTTTTGGCACTATCTGAGATGTGCACGCAGCCTGAAGCTCTAACATGGAGGTAAGGCTTAACGCCTGAACTGCCGATTTTGGAACTGGGAGACCAGGTTCGAGCTCCTGTGTAGGCTCAACAGCCAGTGATTCTCCGCAAATCAAGTAACCTGTCTAGGCCTAAGAAAAAAATCTGACTAACTTCATGTAATGTAATCTGGTGCTGAGGCAAAGTGCTCAGATTCCTTTAGGACAAGTTTGCTCAATAAACAAAATGCGGTAGTCACAGAGATTCAGATGCAGTAAGTCAACCGAGTGGTTTATTTGGCTAGGTACAGAAATATATATGTGCATGCGTCCACGTATTCCAGTTCCAGTGTGTATGATAGCTCACGGTTAGGTGAAGTAGGAGAAGTCCGCCATTAAAGCGGAACAAGCAAAATCTGTATTTTTTGTTTGCCCAGGGAACAAAATCCGGTTTAATTTGCTGGAGAAAAAGACAACACGAGGCATCCGGATCGGAGCATGTCCTTCAAGTATACCCCAGTCACGCTCCCTGGTGACATACTTCCTGTGGCCAGTTCTCTTCTAACTGCGGAGAAGTTTGCGCCACTTACAGGTCACAGGTTCACTGTTCAACTCCTAGTAAGATAGTTTGGTTGCTTAATGTGCTCACTGCAGAGACCTCCGTGTTACCTGCAGGTCATGCGTTGCGTTTTTTAGTAAGCTTGTTTAGAAGGCACCTCCCATCTGCTGTACAGTTCAGATCTGTGTATAATCTGCGGTTTTCAGATTCGGGCCCCTGCAAGGGCAGTCAGCCTTTCTATTTCCAAAGGTCAATAAAACGGGAAACACAGCTGTGATCGTTATCAAATGTGTGCCGTACTGGCCGGGAAGAAAGAGAGACAGCCTCCTCTCACCCCCGTCCGCGCTGCCTCAGTAACGTCACGCGCGCACACAGTTTGCACCAGCTAATCCAGATGCTACTTCTACTGTTACAGCAGTGCCTGGATTGGCTAGGGCAGGCTGCCTCAATGTTCATACTGAGACCGGGGGCTGAGGCTTTGAGTCAGCCCCGGTCTCACTGAAGCACGGGTGGGGAGACAACTGGGAGGCCTCTAGGGCGCATGTCGGGCTGGCCAGAGAAAGGCAGCCGTCCAACCCGACTTGCACACTTGGTCACAAGTCAACTGGCTGACTCTAACAAGTGTCAGTGTCTGTCATGTTAAAGTAGTTCTCACCTCCCTCAGGCCTGCTGCACTGGCTCCCTGCCTCAGCCTCACTCCACTATGCATTCAACAGGCTCGAGGCGAAGGCTGACTGCCGCGGGCAGAATGGAAAGTCCACATTAATTAGGGCGCCAGGGGGCCAAAATATAAGTGGGGCAAAGCCCCAACACCCAAATGAATGCACCGCTGCTAGCTTATAGTGTGTAAAGTGAATTCATTTAAGAAAGGGTTGCCTCTTTCTGTTTCTGAAGACACACAATTGATGGACGGAATGCAGAACAAATCAAAACATTCACCCCCAATCAAGAGATCTGGGTTAAATCCATCATTCTTTTGCTCACCATGCCACCCCAGTTTAGACCTGGCCATATGTAAATCAGTCTTGGACCTGTGCCTCATGGGTACAGTCCAGCCCGAACTGCTAAGCCAGGTCCTCCCTGGACCGGAAACAAGCATCCTAGGACCGGTTTCGGGGTTTCACCCCTCTTCAGCCAGGATAGCTTGAATCCAGTGGCACAGTGAGCCCGGGACCCACGTCTGGGCATACCCGGCGCACTTAGGGCGAGGAAGCAAAAGACACACAATTGATGGATGGAATGCAGAACAAATCAAAACATTCACCCCCAGTCAAGAGATCTGGGTTGAATCCATCATTCTTTTGCTCACCATGCCACCCCAGTTTAGACCTGGCCATATGCAAATCAGTCTTGAACCTGTGCCTCATGGGAACAGTCCAGCCCGAACTGCTAAGCCAGGTCCTCCCTGGACCGGAAACAAGCATCCTAGGACCGGTTTCGGTGTTTCACCCCTCTTCAGCCAGGATAGCTTGAATCCAGTGGCACAGTGAGCCCGGGACACACATCTGGGCATACCCGGCGCACTTAGGGCGAGGAAGCAAAAGACACACAATTGATGGACGGAATGCAGAACAAATCAAAACATTCACCCCCAGTCAAGAGATCTGGGTTAAATCCATCATTCTTTTGCTCACCATGCCACCCCAGTTTAGACCTGGCCATATGCAAATCAGTCTTGAGCCTGTGCCTCATGGGAACAGTCCATCCCGAACTGCTAAGCCAGGTCCTCCCTGGACCGGAAACAAGCATCCTAGGACCGGTTTCGGGGTTTCACCCCTCTTCAGCCAGGATAGCTTGAATCCAGTGGCACATTGAGCCCGGGACCCACGTCTGGGCATACCCGGCGCACTTAGGGCGAGGAAGCAAAAGACACACAATTGATGGACGGAATGCAGAACAAATCAAAACATTCACCCCCAGTCAAGAGATCTGGGTTAAATCCATCATTCTTTTGCTCACCATGCCACCCCAGTTTAGACCTGGCCATATGCAAATCAGTCTTGAACCTGTGCCTCATGGGAACAGTCCAGCACGAACTGCTAAGCCAGGTCCTCCCTGGACCGGAAACAAGCATCCTAGGACCGGTTTCGGGGTTTCACCCCTCTTCAGCCAGGATAGCTTGAATCCAGTGGCACAGTGAGCCCGGGACCCACGTCTGGGCATACCCGGCGCACTTAGGGCGAGGAAGCAAAAGACACACAATTGATGGACGGAATGCAGAACAAATCAAAACATTCACCCCCAGTCAAGAGATCTGGGTTAAATCCATCATTCTTTTGCTCACCATGCCACCCCAGTTTAGACCTGGCCATATACAAATCAGTCTTGAACCTGTGCCTCATGGGAACAGTCCAGCCCGAACTGCTAAGCCAGGTCCTCCCTGGACCGGAAACAAGCATCCTAGGACCGGTTTTGGGGTTTCACCCCTCTTCAGCCAGGATAGCTTGAATCCAGTGGCACAGTGAGCCCGGGACCCACGTCTGGGCATACCCGGCGCACTTAGCGCGAGGAAGCAAAAGACACACAATTGATGGACGGAATGCAGAACAAATCAAAACAGTCACCCCAGTCAATAGATCTGGGTTAAATCCATCATTCTTTTGCTCACCATGCCACCCCAGTTTAGACCTGGCCATATGCAAATCAGTCTTGAACCTGTGCCTCATGGGAACAGTCCAGCCCGAACTGCTAAGCCAGGGGATCACTGACAGAATATCGATAACAAGAATATCGACCTACAACAATATCGAAGTAAAAATATCGAATGCCAAAATATCGACTCCCTATCTACAAACAGGTAAGTACAAAAATATCGACTCCAAAATATAGTTGTAAAAAATATAGTCAGTCAAAATATCGAATTTTTTAAATGTATGAAAAGTAATGTAAAATTAATGAAATAATATATATAATTAACTAAAACATACTTAAAAAATACTTAAATAACTTTAAAATTAATAAATAATTAATGTAACTTAAAAAAAATAAACATACATTTTAATTTTTTTAATACATAAATATATTAACGTAATATTTATAAAAAATATTCAATATTTTTAGCGTAGGATAGCGGGACGGTAAAATTTACTATTACCACTTCAGTCAGTGCAACAGTAGGGAAAGCGTTGGATAGCGTGAGGGTAAAAATTACTATTCCCACTCCAGACAGTGCAACAGTAGGGAAAGCGTTGGATAGCGTAGGGGTAAAAATTACTATTCCCACTCCAGTGAGTGCAACAGTAGGGAAAGCGTTGGATAGCGTAGGGGTAATAATTACTATTCCAACTCCAGAGAGTGCAACAGTAGGGAAAGAGTTGGTTAGCGTAGGGGTAAAAATTACTATTCCCACTCCAGTGAGTGCAACAGTAGGGAAAGCGTCGGATAGCGTAGGGGTAATAATTACTATTCCCACTCCAGAGAGTGCAACAGTAGGAAAAGTAATATTTTAATATTTTACTAAAAAATAATTAATTATCAATACTAATAAATATTATTAATAACACTAATTACCAATTAATGAATTAAATTATTTTTTTACCAATTATCAAAATGTAATTACCAATTAATAATTAATTAACAATGAAGTAATTATCAATACCAATTAATATTTATTAATATGTACTTAATTTCAATTAAATTACTTCCCACCCTATTCCCCTATAAACCCACATCCCGCTACAACTATTTAATTAATAGAATTAACATAATTACCATTTAATTAATTAAAAAAAAATACCAATTAATAAAATGTAATTACCAATTAATAATTAATTAACAATAAATTAATTATCAATACCAATTAATATTTATTAATATGTACTTAATTTTAATTAAATTACTTCCCACCTATTCCCCTATAAACCCACATCCCGCTACAACTATTTAATTAATTGAATTAACATAATTACCATTTAATCAATTAAAAAAATTCCAATTAATAAAATTTAATTACCAATTAATAATTAATTAACAATAAATTAATTATCAATACCAATTAATATTTATTAATATGTACTTAATTTTAATTAAATTACTTCCCACCCTATTCCCCTATAAACCCACTACCCGCTACGGAATTAAATTACGCAAAAATTAAATAACATAAAATTCATTACTTTTAAAAATTAAACATACATTACAACAACTAATATACACTTTTAACACATATACTAACATACAATACACTTAGAAAAATTCGATATTATTAAAAATTCGATATTTTTTAATGCCTATATTATGTACTTGATATTTTAACTATCGATATTACTTACCTTAATTTCGATATTTTTAACGACTATATTATGTCCATTCGATATTATGTCCATTCTATATTTTAGACTCGATATTGTGTCCATTCGATATTTTTGTTTCGATATTATGTCTGTTTACCAAGCCGGGTCCTCCCTGGACCGGAAACAAGCATCCTAGGACTGGTTTTGGGGTTTCACCCCTCTTCAGCCAGGATAGCTTGAATCCAGTGACCCAGTGAGCCCGGGACACACGTCTGGGCATACCCGGCGCACTTAGGGGCGAGGAAGCAAAAGACACACAATTGATGGACGGAATGCAGAACAAATCAAAACTTTCACCCCCAGTCAAGAGATCTGGGTTAAATCCATCATTCTTTTGCTCACCATGCCTCCCCAGTTTAGACCTGGCCATATGCAAATCAGTCTTGAACCTGTGCCTCATGGGAACCGTCCAGCCCAAACTGCTAAGCCAGGTCCTCCCTGGACCGGAAACAAGCATCCTAGGACCGGTTTCGGGGTTTCACCCCTCTTCAGCCAGGATAGCTTGAATCCAGTGGCACAGTTAGCCCAGGACCCACGTCTGGGCATACCCGGCGCACTTAGGGCGAGGAAGCAAAAGACACACAATTGATGGACGGAATGCAGAACAAATCAAAACATTCACCCCCAGTCAAGAGATCTGGGTTAAATCCATCATTCTTTTGCTCACCATGCCACCCCAGTTTAGACCTGGCCCTATGCAAATCAGTCTTGAACCTGTGCCTCATGGGAACAGTCCAGCCCGAACTGCTAAGCCAGGTCCTCCCTGGACTGGAAACAAGCATCCTAGGACCGGTTTCGGGGTTTCACCCCTCTTCAGCCAGGATAGCTTGAATCCAGTGGCACAGTGAGCCCGGGACCCACATCTGGGCATACCCAGCGCACTTAGGGCGAGGAATAAAAAGACACACAATTGATGGACGGAATGCAGAACAAATCAAAACATTCACCCCCAGTCAAGAGATCTGGGTTAAATCCATCATTCTTTTGCTCACCATGCCACCCCAGTTTAGACCTGGCCATATGCAAATCAGTCTTGAACCTGTGCCTCATGGGAACAGTCCAGCCCGAACTGCTAAGCCAGGTCCTCCCTGGACCGGAAACAAGCATACTAGGACCGGTTTCGAGGTTTCACCCTCTTCAGCCAGGATAGCTTGAATCCAGTGGCACAGTGAGCCCGGGACCCACGTCTGGGCATACCCGGCGCACTTAGGGCGAGGAAGCAAAAGACACACAATTGATGGACGGAATGCAGAACAAATCAAAACATTCACCCCCAGTCAAGAGATCTGGTTAAATCCATCATTCTTTTGCTCACCATGCCACCCCAGTTTAGGACCTGGCCATATACAAATCAGTCTTGAACCTGTGCCTCATGGGAACAGTCCAGCCCGAACTGCTAAGCCAGGTCCTCCCTGGACCGGAAACAAGCATCCTAGGACCGGTTTCGGGGTTTCACCCCTCTTCAGCCAGGATAGCTTGAATCCAGTGGCACAGTGAGCCCGGGACCCACGTCTGGGCATACCCGGCGCACTTAGCGCGAGGAAGCAAAAGACACACAATTGATGGACGGAATGCAGAACAAATCAAAACAGTCACCCCCAGTCAAGAGATCTGGGTTAAATCCATCATTCTTTTGCTCACCATGCCACCCCAGTTTAGACCTGGCCATATGCAAATCAGTCTTGAACCTGTGCCTCATGGGAACAGTCCAGCCCGAACTGCTAAGCCAGGGGATCACTGACAGAATATCGATAACAAGAATATCGACCTACAACAATATCGAAGTAAAAATATCGAATGCCAAAATATCGACTCCCTATCTACAAACAGGTAAGTACAAAAATATCGACTCCAAAATATAGTTGTAAAAAATATAGTCAGTCAAAATATCGAATTTTTTAAATGTATGAAAAGTAATGTAAAATTAATGAAATAATATATATAATTAACTAAAACATACTTAAAAATACTTAAATAACTTTAAAATTAATAAATAATTAATGTAACTTAAAAAAAATAAACATACATTTTAATTTTTTAATACATAAATATATTAACGTAATATTTATAAAAAATATTCAATATTTTTAGCGTAGGATAGCGGGACGGTAAAATTTACTATTACCACTTCAGTCAGTGCAACAGTAGGGAAAGCGTTGGATAGCGGGAGGGTAAAAATTACTATTTCCACTCCAGACAGTGCAACAGTAGGGAAAGCATTGGATAGCGTAGGAGTAAAAATTACTATTCCCACTCCAGAGAGTGCAACAGTAGGGAAAGCGTTGGATAGCGTAGGGGTAAAAATTACTATTCCCACTCCAGTGAGTGCAACAGTAGGGAAAGCGTTGGATAGCGTAGGGGTAATAATTACTATTCCAACTCCAGAGAGTGCAACAGTAGGGAAAGAGTTGGATAGCGTAGGGGTAAAATTACTATTCCCACTCCAGTGAGTGCAACAGTAGGGAAAGCGTTGGATAGCGTAGGGGTAATAATTACTATTCCCACTCCAGAGAGTGCAACAGTAGGGAAAGTAATATTTTAATATTTTACTAAAAAATAATTAATTATCAATACTAATAAATATTATTAATAACACTAATTACCAATTAATGAATTAAAAAAAAAAATTACCAATTATCAAAATGTAATTACCAATTAATAATTAATTAACAATGAAGTAATTATCAATACCAATTAATATTTATTAATATGTACTTAATTTCAATTAAATTACTTCCCACCCTATTCCCCTATAAACCCACATCCCGCTACAACTATTTAATTAATAGAATTAACATAATTACCATTTAATCAATTAAAAAAATTACCAATTAATAAAATGTAATTACCAATTAATAATTAATTAACAATAAATTAATTATCAATACCAATTAATATTTATTAATATGTACTTAATTTTAATTAAATTACTTCCCACCCTATTCCCCTATAAACCCACATCCCGCTACAACTATTTAATTAATTGAATTAACATAATTACCATTTAATCAATTAAAAAAATCCAATTAATAACATTTAATTACCAATTAATAATTAATTAACAATAAATTAATTATCAATACCAATTAATATTTATTAATATGTACTTAATTTTAATTAAATTACTTCCCACCCTATTCCCCTATAAACCCACTACCCGCTACGGAATTAAATTACGCAAAAATTAAATAACATAAAATTCATTACTTTTAAAAAATTAAACATACATTACAACAACTAATATACACTTTTAACACATATACTAACATACAATACACTTAGAAAAAATTCGATATTATTAAAAATTCGATATTTTTAATGCCTATATTATGTACTTCGATATTTTAACTATCGATATTACTTACCTTAATTTCGATATTTTTAACGACTATATTATGTCCATTCGATATTATGTCCATTCTATATTTTAGACTCGATATTGTGTCCATTCGATATTTTTGTTTCGATATTATGTCTGTTTACCAAGCCGGGTCCTCCCTGGACCGGAAACAAGCATCCTAGGACCGGTTTCGGGGTTTCACCCCTCTTCAGCCAGGATAGCTTGAATCCAGTGACCCAGTGAGCCCGGGACACACGTCTGGGCATACCCGGCGCACTTAGGGCGAGGAAGCAAAAGACACACAATTGATGGACGGAATGCAGAACAAATCAAAACTTTCACCCCCAGTCAAGAGATCTGGGTTAAATCCATCATTCTTTTGCTCACCATGCCTCCCCAGTTTAGACCTGGCCATATGCAAATCAGTCTTGAACCTGTGCCTCATGGGAACCGTCCAGCCCAAACTGCTAAGCCAGGTCCTCCCTGGACCGGAAACAAGCATCCTAGGACCGGTTTCGGGGTTTCACCCCTCTTCAGCCAGGATAGCTTGAATCCAGTGGCACAGTGAGCCCGGGACCCACGTCTGGGCATACCCGGCGCACTTAGGGCGAGGAAGCAAAAGACACACAATTGATGGACGGAATGCAGAACAAATCAAAACATTCACCCCCAGTCAAGAGATCTGGGTTAAATCCATCATTCTTTTGCTCACCATGCCACCCCAGTTTAGACCTGGCCATATGTAAATCAGTCTTGGACCTGTGCCTCATGGGTACAGTCCAGCCCGAACTGCTAAGCCAGGTCCTCCCTGGACCGGAAACAAGCATCCTAGGACCGGTTTCGGGGTTTCACCCCTCTTCAGCCAGGATAGCTTGAATTCAGTGGCACAGTGAGCCCGGGACCCACGTCTGGGCATACCCGGCGCACTTAGGGCGAGGAAGCAAAAGACACACAATTGATGGACGGAATGCAGAACAAATCAAAACATTCACCCCCCAGTCAAGAGATCTGGGTTAAATCCATCATTCTTTTGCTCACCATGCCACCCCAGTTTAGACCTGGCCATATGCCAAATCAGTCTTGAACCTGTGCCTCATGAGGAACAGTCCAGCCCGAACTGCTAAGCCAGGTCCTCCCTGGACCGGAAACAAGCATCCTAGGACCGGTTTCGGGGTTTCACCCCTCTTCAGCCAGGATAGCTTGAATCCAGTGGCACAGTGAGCCCGGGACCCACGTCTGGGCATACCCGGCGCACTTAGGGCGAGGAAGCAAAAGACACACAATTGATGGATGGAATGCAGAACAAATCAAAACATTCACCCCCAGTCAAGAGATCTGGGTTAAATCCATCATTCTTTTGCTCACCATGCCACCCCAGTTTAGACCTGGCCATATGCCAAATCAGTCTTGAACCTGTGCCTCATGGGAACAGTCCAGCCCGAACTGCTAAGCCAGGTCCTCCCTGGACCGGAAACAAGCATCCTAGGACCGGTTTCGGGTTTCACCCCTCTTCAGCCAGGATAGCTTGAATCCAGTGGCACAGTGAGCCCGGGACACACGTCTGGGCATACCGGCGCACTTAGAGGCGAGGAAGCAAAAGACACACAATTGATGGACGGAATGCAGAACAAATCAAAACATTCATCCCCAGTCAAGAGATCTGGGTTAAATCCATCATTCTTTTGCTCACCATGCCACCCCAGTTTAGACCTGGCCATATGCAAATCAGTCTTGAGCCTGTGCCTCATGGAAACAGTCCATCCCGAACTGCTAAGCCAGGTCCTCCCTGGACCGGAAACAAGCATCCTAGGACCGGTTTCGGGCTTTCACCCCTCTTCAGCCAGGATAGCTTGAATCCAGTGGCACAGTGAGCCCGGGACCCACGTCTGGGCATACCCGGTGCACTTAGGGCGAGGAAGCAAAAGACACACAATTGATGGACGGAATGCAGAACAAATAAAACATTCACCCCCAGTCAAGAGATCTGGGTTAAATCCATCATTCTTTTGCTCACCATGCCACCCCAGTTTAGACCTGGCCATATGCAAATCAGTCTTGAACCTGTGCCTCATGGGAACAGTCCAGCCCGAACTGCTAAGCCAGGTCCTCCCTGGACCGGAAACAAGCATCCTAGGACCGGTTTCGGGGTTTCACCCTCTTCAGCCAGGATAGCTTGAATCCAGTGGCACAGTGAGCCCGGGACCCACGTCTGGGCATACCCGGCGCACTTAGGGCGAGGAAGCAAAAGACACACAATTGATGGACGGAATGCAGAACAAATCAAAACATTCACCCCAGTCAAGAGATCTGGCTTAAATCCATCATTCTTTTGCTCACCATGCCACCCCAGTTTAGACCTGGCCATATACAAATCAGTCTTGAACCTGTGCCTCATGGGAACAGTCCAGCCCGAACTGCTAAGCCAGGTCCTCCCTGGACCGGAAACAAGCATCCTAGGACCGGTTTCGGGGTTTCACCCCTCTTCAGCCAGGATAGCTTGAATCCAGTGGCACAGTGAGCCCGGGACCCACGTCTGGGCATACCCGGCGCACTTAGCACGAGGAAGCAAAAGACACACAATTGATGGACGGAATGCAGAACAAATCAAAACATTCACCCCAGTCAAGAGATCTGGGTTAAATCCATCATTCTTTTGCTCACCATGCCACCCCAGTTTAGACCTGGCCATATGCAAATCAGTCTTGAACCTGTGCCTCATGGGAACAGTCCAGCCCGAACTGCTAAGCCAGGTCCTCCCTGGACCGGAAACAAGCATCCTAGGACCGGTTTCGGGGTTTCACCCTCTTCAGCCAGGATAGCTTGAATCCAGTGACCACAGTGAGCCCGGGACACACGTCTGGGCATACCCGGCGCACTTGGGAGCGCAGAAGCAAAAGACACACAATTGATGGACAGAATGCAGAACAAATCAAAACATTCACCCCAGTCAAGAGATCTGGGTTAAATCCATCATTCTTTTGCTCACCATGCCTCCCCAGTTTAGACCTGGCCATATGCAAATCAGTCTTGAACCTGTGCCTCATGGGAACAGTCAGCCCAAACTGCTAAGCCAGGTCCTCCCTGGACCGGAAACAAGCATCCTAGGACCGGTTTCGGGGTTTCACCCTCTTCAACCAGGATAGCTTGAATCCAGTGGCACAGTGAGCCCCGGGACCCACGTCTGGGCATACCCGGCGCACTTAGGGCGAGGAAGCAAAAGACACACAATTGATGGACGGAATGCAGAACAAATCAAAACATTCACCCCCAGTCAAGAGATCTGGGTTAAATCCATCATTCTTTTGCTCACCATGCCACCCCAGTTTAGACCTGGCCCTATGCAAATCAGTCTTGAACCTGTGCCTCATGGGAACAGTCCAGCCCGAACTGCTAAGCCAGGTCCTCCCTGGACCGGAAACAAGCATCCTAGGACCAGTTTCGGGGTTTCACCCTCTTCAGCCAGGATAGCTTGAATCCAGTGGCACAGTGAGCCCGGGACCCACGTCTGGGCATACCCAGCGCACTTGGGAGCGAGGAAGCAAAGACACACAATTGATGGACGGAATGCAGAACAAATCAAAACATTCACCCCCAGTCAAAGAGATCTGGGTTAAATCCATCATTCTTTTGCTCACCATGCCACCCCAGTTTAGACCTGGCCATATGCAAATCAGTCTTGAACCTGTGCCTCATGGGAACAGTCCAGCCCGAACTGCTAAGCCAGGTCCTCCCTGGACGAGGAAACAAGCATCCTAGGACCGGTTTGGGGTTTCACCCCTCTTCAGCCAGGATAGCTTGAATCCAGTGGCACAGTGAGCCCGGGACCCACGTCTGGGCATACCCGGTGCACTTAGGGCGAGGAAGCAAAAGACACACAATTGATGGACGGAATGCAGAACAAATAAAACATTCACCCCCAGTCAAGAGATCTGGGTTAAATCCATCATTCTTTTGCTCACCATGCCACCCCAGTTTAGACCTGGCCATATGCAAATCAGTCTTGAACCTGTGCCTCATGGGAACAGTCCAGCCTGAACTGCTAAGCCAGGTCCTCCCTGGACTCGGAAACAAGCATCCTAGGACCGGTTTCGGGGTTTCACCCCTCTTCAGCCAGGATAGCTTGAATCCAGTGGCACAGTGAGCCGGGACCCACATCTGGGCATACCCGGCGCACTTAGGGCGAGGAAGCAAAGACACACATTTGATGGACGGAATGCAGAACAAATCAAAACATTCACCCCAGTCAAGAGATCTGGGTTAAATCCATCATTCTTTTGCTCACCATGCCACCCCAGTTTAGACCTGGCCATATGCAAATCAGTCTTGAACCTGTGCCTCATGGGAACAGTCCAGCCCGAACTGCTAAGCCAGGTCCTCCCTGGACCGGAAACAAGCATCCTAGGACCGGTTTCGAGGTTTCACCCCTCTTCAGCCAGGATAGCTTGAATCCAGTGGCACAGTGAGCCCGGGACCCACGTCTGGGCATACCCGGCGCACTTGGGGCGAGGAAGCAAAAGACACACAATTGATGGACGGAATGCAGAACAAATCAAAACATTCACCCCCAGTCAAGAGATCTGGGTTAAATCCATCATTCTTTTGCTCACCATGCCACCCCAGTTTAGACCTGGCCATATGCAAATCAGTCTTGAACCTGTGCCTCATGGGAACAGTCCAGCCCGAACTGCTAAGCCAGGTCCTCCCTGGACCGGAAACAAGCATCCTAGGACCGGTTTTGGGGTTTCACCCCTCTTCAGCCAGGATAGCTTGAATCCAGTGGCACGTCTGGGCACTTAGGGCGAGGAAGCAAAAGACACAACGAAACCGGTCCTACGATGCTTGTTTCCAGTCCAGGGAGGACCTGGCTTGGCAGTTCGGGCTGGACTGTTCCCATGAGGCACAGGGTCAAGACTGATTTGCATATGGCTGGGTTCAAACTGGAATGGCATGGTGAGCAAAAAAACGATGGATTTAGGCCCAGATCTCTGTACTGGGGTGAATGTATGACATTATTCTGCATTCTGTCCATCAACTGTTGTTTTTGCATTTGTCACCCGAGTGGGGCAGGGTATGCCCAGAGCGTGAGTCCGTGCTCTCCATGCCACTGGATCAAAGCTGTCCTGGCTGAAGAGTGGTGAAACCCTGAAACCGGTCCTAGGATGCTTGTTTCCAGTCCAGGGAGGACCTGGCTTGGCAGTTCGGGCTGGACTGTTCCCATGAGCACAGGAGTCAAGACTGATTTGCATATGGCTGGGTCTCAAACTGGAATGGCATGGTGAGCAAAAAACTGATGGATTTAGGCCCAGATCTCTGTACTGGGGTGAATGTGATGACATTATTCTGCATTCTGTCCATCAACTGTTGTTTTTGCATCTTTCTGTTTCTGAGCTGTGTTGTCTGAAAATAATGCAATAAGGCCTTGATTTACTAATACTGGATGCAATACAGCACATCAAAAACTGCCTTGTGCCTAAGGGAGAGAGAAATAAAGCACCCTATCTACTAAGATATGGCACATTTCTGGCTGCCATGCGCCAACGCACACAACCTTGCGCCATAGTGCTACAGTGTGTGCGTTCTCTAAAGCATAGGTTTTGTACTGTAAGTGGACCCTTCCGGTACAAAAACTATCCTTTAAGACTTTTCCCACTTTGTGTATTTGCTGTAGAATGGAGCTCACATGCAAAGTTAGAAAATAAGGAGAAAATAAAACATTTCTCCTCATTTCGCCTGCCTCAAGGAGGTGAAAGGTTTTGGCGCAAATGCCTGTCTATAAATGTTAGTAGTTAGAGATCTACATCAAAACCCATGGGTTGTTGTATGGGAGCGCTCATGTAGCACCGATGGAATGCGTCTCATTAAATTTTGTTGAATATCATAATTATAATTCCATTCAAGTTATACGCACTGTACTAGCTTTGATGGAATTATGACAATGACAGTTTTGGATAGCTGATCTAAACACATTGTAAACATAATAAATTGACAGAATCATGAATAAAGGATTTTAATGTTCAAGATTTGGGAGCATGAAATTATCTGTCAGTGCATTGGGGGATCCGGTTCAAGAATTCCCTCTATAGTGTTGTGAATAACGTGAAATGCATGCACCTGAAAGAGCATGCACAAAGGGACCCCAATAACCTGGCAATGTTAATTGACTTAGGGCTAGTTTACGAGTTTGGCAGTCCATAGGACTGCCAAACCTGTGGTGGTGCAGTGGTTACGGCTGCACCGGAGGTCCGACCGTTGAATTACAACTTCGGAGGTCGGACCGCCATGGGATCGCTGTAACTACAGGGATCCGCGATCCCTGGTGATGGCGCAGTGGTGTGAGGCCGTAATATGCTTGGCGGGGCTGCTGTGGCCCCGCCAAACATATTACAAGTTTCCTCACTGCCAGCAGTCTCATGGCGGTGTTCACACCATGAAACTGCTGGCAGTGAGGAAAACTAAGGGAGCCCTATAGGGCCTCCTGGTGCCTCAGGCCATGGGGACGCATGCAGGGGGCATATGGTGTGCCCCCCTGTCTGCATGCACACCAGTTCTTGCACGGCATGGACTTAACTTAAGCAGGAACTTGCTTTGGCGTTCCCATTGCGCTGCCTTTTTCAAAGCCACCGCCGTGGAAATGCCAAAGGACCCCCTGCCAGACAATGAAAAAAACGTGTAATCTGGGGGGGCGGCCAGTATTTGAGTTTGGTGGTGCGAAGCTAAGGTGTGTCGCTCTCACACTGCCAAACTCGTAATCAGGCCCTTAGGCTCCATCATACACAGAGACAAATTAGATATGGTTCCCAAACAAGGCAGATGTAGTTCCTTAGATCATGTGGGACACAACAATAGCAATCCTTAGTCCCTCAAGGGGAAGTGGAGGCTCTCCGGACGGAGTTTGATATATACATATCCTTGAGGGAGTTGCCTTGGATTGTTGCCTTTCAGCTTTTCAACCCAGTCAATCTTCCCATGCCCCTATATTCAGGGTCACTGGAATTATGCGATTGTGCAGCTGCGGCAATTTTTGCATAATTATATATTTGCCACATTTGACAAATAATCTATCATCTGCCGCATAATCTGAAGATTTTAACAAAAACAATTTAGTTTCTAGCTCAAACATTTCAAAAGCTACAAAAAAATGCAACAACATATAGCCGCGCAGTGGAAGGGCCTTTGCAAAGCTGGACTTGTCACCTTTCTGTTGCTTATTGTTATATTTGGAGGTTAAACTGGTACTAATGAGGTGCAACCAATGCCCAGAGTGTGTTACCAAGTTTTAAAATGATTAAATAATGAAGTAATACTATTACAAAATGTGCCACATTATGCCACATAATTTGCCTTTTCTTGCTGCATAATTTTTTCAATCCTGCCACATAATTCCAGTGGCTTTAGCTATAATACATGGTGCTTGAGAACTAAAGCAACCATTTCTTTGTGCTGGCAAGGGCTTAATATACACAGATGAAGTGCCTGATATGCAGTTGGGTGTCCATGAATTGTCCTCTGATTTGCAAAGGCAGTTCTGTACCTCTACACTGGAGGATTCTCCCCTCTTGAGAATCTACTATGGCATTATCTCTTCCATAATAGTTGAATGGCAGAGGCTATTCTGTAGTCAGATTCTCAACAGAGGTGAGTCCTCACACATAGGATTTAGCACCTGCTCCACCTATTGGAGACTGTTTGTTTGCCACCCATTGTTGGGAAGGAAAAGTCCTCTTCATGGTAATGGGCATGTGCCCCTGTCGAGTGCCCAACTATACTAATATCTGGATCTCTAATGCTTATTTTTGTTGTCATAGGCTAACACAGATCTTAAGTGTACGCCCTGGCATACGTCTGTCTCACTGATTGCGGTCTTGTTGGACTGGGAAGGATGCCTAAAGCGCTACCCTCATAGTGGTACAAGGTTACTCCCTTCACCAGGAGTTAAGCAGCATGAGCACAGCGGTGGCAGCAAACGTGCAGTGATCAGTAGGAGTGAACAGGTTCTTTTTAACATGTGTGACTGGACTAAGGTCTATAGGCTCATTTACTTTTTAAAGGTTCCGGTGTCGTGTGCTTAACTACAGGTCCATGTGCCTTTGAGTGGCACTGTTCCTGAAGGAACTCTGCAGTGCTTGCAGGATAGGTGCATGTGCTGGTTGTATGTGTACCTGTGTGTGATACAATACATGAAGGATACACGGCATGCAGGATAAGTGCATGTGCTGGTTGTATGTGTACTTGTGAGTGGTACAATACATGATGAATACCGTGTGCACATGTTAGTTGCACATGCTGGATGTATGTGTACCTGTGAGTGGTGCAATACATGAAAGGTGCAGTGCGTGCATGTTAAATGCACATGCTGAATGCACGTCCGCCTGTGAGTGGTACTAAACATAAAAGATACAGTGCTGGCCAGTGCATGCAAGTTAAATGCTTTTTCTGGATGTGTGTGCGCCTGTGAGTGGTACTGTCCATGAATGGTACAGTACTCTGCAGTGCGTGTATGCGTGCTTGTGGATGGTACAATACATGGCGGCCCCTGGGTTCCATTTTGGGAGGGCCAGGCCTGTATGGTGAAACATGGAGTGTAGGTAGAGAGATCCCTCAGACAGATTTGTCAATTGCTGCATTCCTGTAAGTTGGGTGAGACACAGACTTGGAAGTGGAGGACCAGGCTTTTCCCGTACTCTTTAAAGGTTTTCTCTTTGATTCAGTGAGAGGTCACAAGGAATGGGCCTGGGCACATCTCAGTAAGGAGATGGGTTTGATAAGAAAATCATGGAGAGTAGGGCTGGGAGCCCTGGGCTAACCTTTTGAGACACATTTCACTGTGGCTGACATCCAGGTGTGAACTCTTGTCACTCCCATGACCTGTGTTATGGGACTATCAGTTTCGGAGACATTCCTGCTGTGACAGGCTGCTTTTGAAGGGGAAGAGGAAACAGAGAAGTAGATACTTCAAAATAAGCAGAATGCCAACATAAAACTTAAAAAACTCTGACCCAAATCACATTTGATGCCTGGAAATGGACTATAAGGGGAGGTTGAGACCCCAAACATTGTCACCTGCCAAGCAGCCAGACGGGCTGTGTGAGGAGCGGAAGCTCTGCAAGTCTTTTGCCTGTGACCAGGACTGGGAGCCAAGGCATGCTAGTGGGAGCCAAGGCCTGCTAGTCTCCCTGCTGTGTGAGGGGACATCACCCAGGAAATCAAAGACCACCTGCCCTGGAGCCTGGAGCATCAGCGCTTGCCTGCTTGCCAAGACCAGGGTGCCCTGTGAGGAAGAGGAGAACGTTAGAGGGAGCAAGGTCCAGTGAGGAGCCCTGTCACGTGGACTCCCTGTGTAAGGAAACAGCTGCTGCACTGATCAGGCCAGTGCCCATGTGCAGGACTGAGTCGGCGACCCCCATATGCCAGAAGAGGGCCGCTGTGAAGATAGCGGTGGAAAAGACTACCATGCGATAAGTGCCGAAGCCTCCGCAGTAACATTGCGGTGACCCCATATGCCAGGAGGGGCCACCGTGGTAAAAACTGCCATGCAGTAAGGGCCAAAGCCTTGTTTGTTGGCTGTGCAGCAACCCCATATACCAGGAAGGGCTGCCAGGAATACTTATGCTGTGATGAAAGGACTGGAGCCCATACACTGTGAGGGGTGGTGACCCGTGGGTCACGGGGAGCAACAGCACTGCAACTGGTCCGACCCCATGGGAGCATCCTCACCCACGTTCGGGATCGAGGACCAGAGAGTTGGAATCACCCCCTCATCAGAATCGTGGCAACCCTCACCCCATAGGAGGAGTGCAGGAAACCTCTGTTCATTGCCAGAGCACAACCATGAGAGAGAGAGAGAGCCGTCGGCTGCCGAATGCAGCTGCTGAGTCCATGTGTAGCTGACTCACCTGATCAGGAGCTGAGCTGCTGCGAACACCTGCAGACAGGACACTCTTCAGTGCTCTGCGCGATTCTCTCCTACCGGAGCAGTTAAGACTTACTTTGGGCATATCGGCCCATGAAGAACTTGCTGTTGAGAGCACTGCAACACTAGGACACTTTTAACTAGAATTTAAGAGTCAGAATGGACTCTTGAGACATGTACTGCTAGCAGGGCATTTTCTGGATGTTTCCAAACGTGATTGTGAAATAACCACTGTTAGACCTGGCATCCTTGGCGTGGTTTTCCCTAACATTTTGCCTTCAGACCTCCTGTTTTTGCTGACTTCATTTTGGCTGGCCTTAAGACTCTGTGCACTTTAACACTGCTAACAACTTTACAAATTTACTTGTAAATCCCTAGAAAAGTGGCCCTACCTGTGCCCACAACCTGTAAATTAAATGCTACTAGTGGGCCTGCAGCACTGTTTGTGCCACCCACTTAAGTAGCAGTTTAAACATGTCTCAGGCCTGCCATTGCAGCCTGTGTATGTGCAGTTTTAAACTGCCATTTCGACCTAGCAAAGTAAACCTTTTTGCCAGGCGTAAACTTTCCTTTTTAATACTTATAAGTGACCCCTAGAGTAGGCCCTGGACAGCCCAGAAGGCAAGGTGCAATGTTTTTAAAAAGTAGGACATGCACTTTTAAGTCTTACATGTCCTGGTGGTGAAGAACTCTTATATTTGTTTTTCACTACTGCACAGCCTACCTCTTCTATACAATAACACAGGAGTTACCTTATTAAATTTTATAAGTGTAATTTCTGAATAGAACCAGGCAACCATTTCTGGTTGGTGTCTCTAGAATTGCAGCTTAAAATAACATAACATGTGTATTTGTAAAGCACACGTTCACTTATAGGCATCTTGGTGCTAAATAGCAGATGTTTATTGTTACCCAACTCAATGGTACTAATTTTATCAACCTCAGAAGGATGAAAGGCTGAGTGGACCCGCCAGGATTTGAACCTGTGACCATGAGGTCAAAGACAGGGCCCTATAGTGGACGCATTAGTCCACTAAGCCACAAGACCTAACTTATGGTGAAGTCGGATCTTAAATTGCAATACTGAAAATGCCATTTTTAGAACGTTGGCATTTTCTTTGCTTATCTATTTAATGCCTGCGGCCTGTCTCTGGATCACATGGCTGGGTGTGGGTGACAAATGGGTTTTGTATATTCCTCCTAGACAGCCACACACAAAGGGGAGCTTAGGTGTGAATAGATGGCCCAGGATGGGAGGGAGGAGCTGAACCCTGCCCCACTTACACTTGAATATGCGGTATCCTTTCTCCACACAAAGGGCTGCTTACCCTGTGCTGTTAGTCTGGAGCCAGGGCCAGGAAGGCAGGGCACCTGTGCACTTCAAAGGCATGACTCTAGAAGCTTTTACTCACTTCAAAGGCACAACTAGGTATATATATATATATATATATGCTGGACCTCAGACATAACCTCTTCAGTACACTTCTGGACCTGTGGATACTCTGCCAAGAAGAAGTACTGCTGTACTGCTGAACGGACTGCCACTCTGCTGGACTGCTGCTCTGAAGGAACTGCTGCCCTGATGTGGTGACCTGCAGCCCTCCTGCCTGGGTGATAAGGACTGGACCTGCACCACTTGAACCCAGGGTGACTCCAAGGGCTAGTTGACTGGCCTCCTGATCTGAAGCCTCAGGGACACAGGCTTCCAACAACCTTGCATCTGCATCTGGACTCTGCCATCTGAGAGTCTACCCTGCCAAATGGGCCACTCCAGTCCTTGACCCTTGGAAGAGGGCTTAAGGTGCTCTGCCAGCCTCTGTGGATCGAACAGCACAAACCAGAGCAGAACCGACGCATCGCCACTGCTGCATGATTGGATTTGTTGCAAAGACCCGCATCGCTGCTGCAGCCTAGCAGAACCGCCACTGCACTACGCAACCTTGGCACAGGCCATCGCATTTCCCGTCGCCAGCAGCCTAGATGACGACACCAGACTCCACATCAGAGCCTTGCAGCTTTTCAGAACTGACGCATCGCCCCGACTCTGAGGCGTACTCTTGAAGACTTATTTTTGTTTGGTCTTCTTTTATTTATAAAATTGTACTTTATTTTGCTAATGTGGTGTGGGGTCCTTTCTGTGTAGTGTTTTTCAGTTTATTACTTTTTGAAGTTTGCACAAATACTTTACACATTGCCTCTAAGTTAAGCCTGTCTGTTCTGTGCCAAGCTACTAGAGGGTTAACCACAGGTTAATTTAGGGTCGGCTCGTACCTCAATCTGACAAGGATTGTGGTTGCTGCTTGGCCACAGCTAACACCCCTGTCAAACAGTAACCCAGTTTCTAACAACCACTATCGCTAACACGAGGAGGGAGTGGGATGGGGAATTGCCATTGAAAAACTAGAGCCCCGACCTCAAGGGGTATTTTATAATTGTTTGTGGATGTTATATTTTTCCTATGTGTTGGTAGGAGATAGAAATAAAATACTTCTCTTCTTTCATTAAAGTGAGTATTTGGATGAACAATGATTTATTGCTGCTGCTTGAGTTGTGAGCCTGTGTTCACTAATTTGTACCTCCACTCCTCCCTCTTCCCCCCAGATGGAACCTGTGACTGCTCAACCACATTTACCACTGAGAGTCAAGTGGAAAAGGGGAACTTGGCCCAGTTGCTCAGAATCCATGGTAGGTCGGGCTCCAGAACATCAGAAGTAAAAAGCCACAACTCCCAAGGTTGCGCACAGTAGTCCACGCATGCGCCTTGGCCCTCTGAAAGGAGTTCTGACACCCATCTATAAATGATGCCCCATTCAGCATGTGCACCATAGAACAACTCCATTGTTGCCTAGACCATATGAAGACATGGAAGGAGAATGGTGATCCTCACCAAAGCCCCAGATTAGGCCATTAGATTCTAGCTGATCAGGATGGTGTGCAAGATGTGGGACATGTGTATAAGGGCAATATGCTCAATGGAAGAAAGAGCTCCTAGCAGGTTAATGTACAAACAATTCCCCAAGTGTAAGGTAAAATGCTTTGTGCTTATCTGAGCAGACGTGATCCAAGTTGCATGCAGATGTGGCAGACACTTATGAAATGTGTGCCTGATGCCTAAAAGTGGAGTATCTGGTGGGCCCAGCAAATATAATAGTTAATTAGTTATTTAGATAACTCAGAAGCAGCTACTAGTATCAATTAAGCCGCTGGTGAATGTTCTGGTATTAATGATTAAATAAGGGCCATTGACAAGTGATCTCTGTGTATCTCATTTTGTTTACTACCATGATGCAGAACAGTTAGAGAGGCCTAGGACGATGATGCTTTTCTCCAGGACTGGAGCATGTAGATCAGTTACACATATCCCCCACAGTGCAAGTTTCCAAGAGTGAATTCTTAGATGCCAAGGCTGAGTGTGTCACTAATCACAAGGTCTCCTTTTATGGTAATATTAGCATGATTTGTCAATATCTCCCAAGCAACCAATTACTCCTGTGTAGTGCTATTCTGAAGTCAAACCTGCTGATCGCAAAGAGCCCACTGCAGCTAGTGTTAAGTAGAATTTTTCTACTCAATGAGTAATCCCAGGGAGGGCCAGCTTTTGCTGGTACGGTCGCACCTTGCGCTGACTGATGGGGGTGGGGGGGGGTAATTTGAGGGGAGGGTTGGCTGTATTATAAATAACTTAGGAGTTTAAAAGCATCTGCTGCAGAGTTGATTGTGTGTCCTGCAGTTTTCAGGCAACAATAAAAATGTCAAAATAACTCTGGTGATTAATGTTCCTGCTGGAGCGAGATTAGAGTTTTGTCTAGTGGCAGTTTTGACTGATCATAAAGTAGTGCAGAGGGTTAACATGCCTGCTGCAAAGAACGTGTCCCATGCAGATCACAGACCTGTATTTTATGTTGATAGCTCAGTGGGTGACGGCTTTTGTCAAAAGGATTCCTGCATTACTTGCGGTTCATAAGTTACAATCCTGTTGTTCAAGACAAGTATGACTCAATCCCTGGTTGTCCCACGGATTCACGGTGGCAAATGCCATAGTGAATGCTATGCTTCCTAGCTGCTCCTCACTACCTTCATGAACATAGCTGCAGCTTTGATCTGAAAGGTGATATATTACAATTATTCTTCATATGCTTCTGAAAGTCGGTGGTAAAAGATTGCAAGTCCAGCTTTCTCTAATTAGGCACATTTCTCATCATTTCCTGTACCTATATCATCAGTGCGCGCCTATGTCCTCAGCCTTCCCGACCCCCTTCCCTTTTCTCATTTATATTCTGTTGAGTAAAGTGATCACTGTGAGGAACTTGGCACATTGTCGCGCTCTGCGGCACTGTGCCAGCTGTTGCAGACAGATGCTTCCACGCACATACCATTGCAAACAAGCCAAGGTACGATAAAATCTCCTGGTGGTTTATTTTTAGGAGGTTGGTAATGCGGTTAGGTTCCTAAAGCGACATTTCGCATCTGTGCCCTTTGCAGTGTAATGCGGTGAAATCAAAGAGTGGGGACAGTGGAGGGCTCTCAGATTCCCTGTTGTCCACCAGCAAAGAACTAAATTAGAAAATCGTTTACATTAGGATATGGAGCTCACTGACTCCTGGCCAGGCTTTCATCCCGCTGATTGCATTATCTGAATACTTACTGAAAGTTTTTGGCAGGTAGAACTATTTGCACTGTGTTGCACAGTAACCAAAATCGCCTTCATGGAATAGACACGCGCCTTAATCAGAGAGCAGTGGCATGGATATGTCGGAAAAGGCTGGCATCTCTGAGCAGAAACGTTTAAAAGCAGGGGCAAAGTGAGCAATTGTCCAGGGCCACCACCTTCCAAAGGCCACCTGAAAAAGTGAACTTACCCTCTATTTGACCTTTGTCTATTCAATTCTCTTTCAACACCTCCCTCCTCCTCTGCTTACCTGTACCGCTGACTCTGTCTCTCTACCAAGTGTCATCATAAGGGATCTTTGGGATCCCGGACAAGTCATATTTCAACCTTTTTAGTGTGAACCTCTTAAAGTTTAAGATACAATTAAGTACTCTTCAGCATCATTTGGGTTTGACTTAGCAGGAAAATGTAATAACATGTAAATTTGTTCCGTACAGTGGCCCCCTAATTATGTCGTGCACAGGGCCCCAAATATCTATAAGCTGACACTGTCTCTGAGGAGCCTATTTTGATACAGTTGTGTCTGAATTTTCGCTTAATATTTAGCGATTCCACTGCCTCAACATTCGCTTTCAGGAGCTCTGGTCGATTTTGATTGAGCCATTAAAATTGTTGAGCTGTAGTCGGTAGAATTCAGTAAAAGTGTGTAGCATGTGTCATTTTCTTTCGTTTGAATGACCCACCTACCTTGCTTGAATTGTACCTAGCAAATCCCCCACCTTTGCTATTTTTGTTCCATTTTACTTAACTTTTGCTCGATTTTTGGGCATTTTGGTGTGAGCTCTCCCTTTTTTCTAAAAAAAACAAGGACATTGTTTGGAGGTTTATTTTACATATGTGTGCATTCAAATGGTTTATGTGAATGTATGAATGGATGATTAGACATTATTCTTGAAGTGGGCATGGATTCTTGAAGTAAATGGTCACAAAGATGTTCTGGTATAAGCAGTAGGTAATGAGGATGCAGCAACATAACATTGGATCAAGCAGTCAAGAATCAAGCTTTATACTCTATCCAGATGTGCAGCATGTATATAATTGCATTGCAATTGCATTTATATAGCGCCTACTACCCCGATGAGGTGTTAAAGTGTTTTATGGCGGATGGCACACTACTTCATAATATAAAATGAGTGGATAATCCAGTGGTTATTAATTAATGTTGTACATTTTTTTGGTTATTGAGTTAGTCTTGTGATCTGAGGAAATGGAAGCATTTCCTTCAGTTTCTAGTGATGGAGCTAATAGACGTTAGGCAATTATTGCAGTAAGTCATGTAAGTGGAAAACGAGGGATAAGTAAATAGAGTGGAAGTGGAGGAGGAGTGACACTGAAGGGAAAATTGTGATATATGGGAGTAGAGAAGATTAGAAAAAAAGTTTAGGTTTCGCAGGAATGATTACTCAGAAGGAGAGTGTATGATTTGTAAGGAGGGGGTATGGTTAGTTTACTGAGGTATAGTAGAGAGTGAGATAGGCAGCAACTAAAAAGGTACTAAGACAGGCAGAGGACGGAGTGTAGGGAGAGTTTTCATTCAAATAAAAAAGGTAGAAGACAGAATAATCCATAGCTCTAAATCAGGTTCGTTTTCTTGCATGTTTTTTGGAATACTGGGATAGGATTCAATCGTACATATGTGCGCATTCATATGGTTTATGTGAATGTATGAATTGATGATTGGACATTATTCTTGAAGTGGACATGGATTCTTACCTTATGTCTCATCTCTGCTTTTCTGTCCCAGGAAACTTTCTCAACTCTGCTTCGTTAAAGCCCCATGCCCCACCTCATCGCTGCTTGGCATTCCTTTCACTCTGTCCCCAAGCATTTTAGCCTTCTTAGTTGCCTCTTGGCATGCTACCTCCTGTTTGCTTAGCGTCCCTTATGTCACTCTCTTTCCCCAGTCTCAGCTCTACCTTTCCCCCTACTGTCCCTGACATGTTTCTGCTCCCTTCTCCCCCTTGTGATTATTTCTGCATTATTCAACACGTTCTCAATCACTTGCCTGCCCCTTCACTTGCCCCATCTTATCCCATCTCTATGTCCTGCATCATTGCTGCCTCATTATCACCCATCCTCCTGATCGCTACCCACCAGTATGTCCTGCAGCATCCTCCTTTAAAACACTTGGACTCTCATATCATCTGTCATCTCATGCCTCACTGTCAATCACACCTGTAAAGGCAACACCTTCTGGTGGTCTCCTTGGAGTCTCTTTTTAAATGTTTATAATTCATTTAATTGACCTTTAACACTAGGGGACAGATTTTCAACAAAGGCACACAACACAGCGGAGTCCCCCAAGAGGCTATGCAGCCTTTTTGTGTGACAGGGAGGGAGCAGGAGAGCACCATATCTACAGAGATATGGCTCTCTCCTCCCCTAGCGTTGGTGCTGATTTCAGCTGCAGTGTACCAGGCACCCACCACAGCGCTAAGGTGTGTTTCTGAGTCTAGCATAGGTTTTGTAGGGTAGGAAAAGAAAGGAGAAATGAAAACATTCCCCTTCTTAACGCCTCCTTTCAGATGGCATTAACTTTTGACGCTAAATCATGTTTACAGTTGTTTGTGGACAGGGTTTTGTGTCAAAAGGCATCGGTGTTGCATGGGAATGCCCATGTACCACCCATTTAATGCCCCCTTGGTGCTAAGTAACACAAAGCAGTGCTTTGCGCTGCTTTGTGTTACTTGTAGGGTATTTTCCAATGCAAAACAAGTTTTGCGCTGGAAAGTTAATTGGTAAAAAAACGTTTTGTGCTGGTTAGCATCACTTTTGTGATGCTAACCGAGTGCAAAATGTTCGAAAATCTGCCCCTAGGAGGGGGTTTCACAACGTGGAACGATCCCATCCCTGGCCTTCTTTGGCTGTCCCATAGATAGTAATAATGAATACACACCAACAAATCTTAACATTTGGAAAGGTTGTCGAACACTTAAAAATCACTGAGTGAATTGAAGGCTAAGTTCTATCCCCTCTCCCAGCCAACTCTTGTCACCTTGTTACAAGTCCCTCCTGACCGTTCCCTATAGCATCCCTTCCTCCCCTGGCTGTGTATTCATCTGCCCTCTACCTGGCTCATCTATGCCTGTTACTCCACTGCCACCTTGCAGCATCTTGCCTGCTCCTGTTTTATTTCTGCTACTGTTTCCTACTGATTTGTCTGAATTCTAACTCCCGATTTATTGTCCCCATTAACTTGTCTTTTCTCTGTCTCTTCCTCTAAAGTCGCAGCTATGCCTAACTCTTACCGTGCATGCGGCCCTGTATAGGCTCTGCCTCCAAGGCTTATTCCTTCTCATCTTTGTTTTCCTCTCTCTGTCTCAGATCTGCCACGTCTGATTCCTGCCTGTCACTCCCTGCCCTGTCTTATTTGCCTCTCTATCTCCTCTTACTTGTGTCTGAATGTAATAGATTGATCTGTGCAGCCTCAATGTGATCTTCTTCCATCATCCTTGCTTCCGTCCATCTCTTTCCTGCTTCCCTCATGCCACTTCCCTCTCTGATACTACTTCTTTTCTCTCTTCTCTGCCCAGGTCACCACAGCCGTCCCCACCCTCCCACGTCCTTTTTGTCTCTGATCGCGTCCCACCCACTGCCCCTTCCTCTGTGTGCCGGGGACTTACCAAGCATAGCTGGCTTTTCTTGTTGTAGCTCATGAAGCTCAGGATCTTGTTGATGGCCACGAAAGGCGGTCCCACCAGTGTGTTGCTCTGGTGCCACTGCTCCATGGTGGCATCCTGCCGGGACGGGCTGATGCGCTGCTGGAGGCAGCTGTGGACCCTACTTCGTCCATCCACTCCTCTGTAGTCAAGTCATTGCAATGCAGAGGCACACTAGGGACACTTGGTGAAAGTGTTTGGTAAAAGAAATTGGGGAGCTTAGGTAGAATGTACAAGAATATTGGGGCCTATTCATGAAAGAATTTTTGAATACCGAAAGTAGTTCTCCAGTAGTACTCACACCTGCTAATTATTAACCTCTGGCCAGAGATCTCTGCCTACACTAGTTTTATCATTTAGGTGTGAAGAACTTCACAAGGGGTGGTCTCAGTTTTAGGAGGAAATGTGGGAGGGACTAAAGGGAGTAGGTAGAAAAAGGGAAATATCTACTACAAAATGGTTGGGGTTATGGCAAAAACATGGAGGGGTTTTGGGAGGGATATGCAAATACTCAAACACACCCACAAAAGTGTAAGACAATGCATATACACAAAAGTCAGGTATGTTTGTTACAGGTGGTGCTGGGTATGCTCTCTCTCCCCACCTTCCAAAGTCCACCCACACAGCTTCAACACGTTGACCATAATGTGGCATTCTCAAGTCGCGCATCATATGTCTTGAATATACAGGTGGTGATTCAGAACTACCCAGAAGTATTGTTCAAAATTATTGTAACCTTTTGTATATTGCACAACATAGCAATGAAACAGGGCTCACATGAACACCTGAACTACAGCCTCGTCCAGGTTCCTACAGAGAGACAGAGTACAGACTTCAGGGTCTGCAGAGGCGTGACCAATTAGTGCCTATATTTTTCAGCTGAGCTGCTACTTTGGTTGCTGCATCGTAGTTGGTGCCCAATGTTTTAGTTAATAATGAATGGTGAACTATGGCAGCGTCCACATATACTATCCTGGACTCTACGGGTGCACTACCATCCATGATGGCACAGAATTCTAAGTAAATTTTGATTGCATACACACATGTTCATCAAAATAGATGTACTTATAAATCTATTTACATCCACTTTATTGTAATTTTCATTTTACAGTATGGATTCTTTTTTTAATCTCTTAACAGAACCACCCGGACAGCCACTGTCTCTGATAATTGAAATAAAAAACATATTATGAAAGCTCAAATTGAGAGTCAGTTGCATGTATGTCTGAGGATACCGTGCAGCCAGAAATAACATTTTTGTACAGCATCCCCTCACCTAACTCCAACAAACACGAGTTAATTCCAATAGAATGAGGAATAACCATATGAAAGTGCTTTCCTGGGTAATGTTCTGCATGGTATACCCTGTTTTATGATGGTTGCCGCTCTCATTTACCAGATGCTCAGAACAAGTGTTCATTTGGGGCAGGAGGAGGGTTCGTGTGGGGTGAAGGGGTACAGGGGAGGGTGTGCACTGGTCTGAGGGAAGCAACCCATTTTCCACTGAACCATAGGAGGCGATGGGTTTAGGCAGGGGCTGGTGGCTGCAGCTGGGCAGCACTTGCTGCCCATAGTGCCAATATCGGCAACACTCAGTTCTCATACAGCAACATACATAAATAAACCACACGACACCTTTTTAGTGGAGAAATTTTGCTGCAGGTTTATTTGCATAACCAATATGCCAACATGGTGGGTTATCTTATGGGCGATCCCAGGGCAGGCCAGCCCCTATGCCGCCTGCCCGTCTGATGAGCCAAATTGCACCGCGGCCGTCGCCAATCGGTGACCGTGGGCGGGGGAAGGTTTTTGTACCCCTGTCCCCCTCCCACGGCCGGAAGTGACGCGGCCCGCAGACCTCCTGGTCCCTAGCCCAGGGAGCCTAGACAGCAGACTTCTGTGCCTTCCTGTGGCACTAAGGCGGCCGCCCTGTTGGAGGGTCCCCTACGTGGCCCCCCTGGGCAGCCTTGGCAATACGTCTTCTATTTTACAAGCCTGATTTTCCATCCCAAATCGGGACCATGTTCCCGCATCCAGGATAGCTGGGTGCCAGAACACCACGTCCTTTTCAATCAGGCCGGTTGTTTCAAATCCTAGTTATGATCTCTGCTTGTAAATCACACATTTCAATAGACCTTTTAGTTAGTTAAATAAAAAGATTCCATCACTCAAAAAGTGTTTCCCTTTTTTTAGTGACAATACAATTACTCAAATTATTTGCCACAGTCCCACGGTGCCATTAACTCAGTTAGTCTAGGGTCGAAATTTTATGGGAGCCCCTGGGTAAGACCCTTCCAGTGTAAGTGTTGACATGCCGGTTAATAACATCTTTAAACATAACTGTGTTATTAAAGAGGAGCACCTTCGGCGCCCCAGCGCCTTAATTGCACATAAATACTTGCTTCACCCTGTCCTCATTCAGACTAGTAAATAGCAGCCCAGTGCTAGTGTCTACCAGAGACCCACGTGTAAAGGGGGGGGGGGCAAAAGCAGCGCTAGGGCGTGCAGTGAATTACACTACAATAGAAGTTTTTTAGGTCCTTTCTGATACACAGGTTTTTTAAGTAGTGTTCCTTTTACTGCTGCTTGGTGGATGGCAGGGGGAAGGATAAGGACTACAGTATCTGCTGTCAGAGATGGAGGCCTCCTTGAAGAGAAGGCCTTTGGCTCTTCCTGTTCTCTGTTAGAAGTGGTTGTAAATAGCCAGGGTGCAGCATGATGACACCTTTTGGGCAGGTGTGCCACCTGGAGACTGCCCTGCTGTTAAGAGCATCACTCAAGATAAAGGGTCGGTTATGAAGATGACCTGGCCAGGACACGTGAGAGAAACCGACTCAAACCAGTTTGGTGAAGTCAGCTTTGGAATCCACACGCTCTGTCTACAAAAACTATAGTAAAACTATATAAAAGTGGGTGCTGCTACCAGCTTTTTGTTACAGTTCCAAGTTCTCTTTGACTGAGGAGGGAGTACTATGCAGAGTGCACAGGAGTATTGCGTGCACAAGCGTTGGTGTACGTCTGACAGCCAAATCCCCAAAAGTGAAGGAACATAGGGGCCTATTACCAATAACCGGCGATAATTATCGCTAAGCGCAGTTAGCGCTAGGATAATTATCGCCGGCTATACGCAGGTTTCTATCGCGGAGATAGCGTGCTATCAGCAACGCTTATCTCCAAAGCGATAGAAACCCTGGAAGAACAGTGTGAATATCGCTTGAAAACAAGCGTGTTCGCACTGTGACCAGTGTTAGCTTGCTAATAGGGCGAGGGGATTTAGCCATGTAATCCACCTCCCATTGGATTACATGGCTAAGTCAGGTCTGGACCAGGCGTTAACAAACCAGCGCTAAACGTGTTTAGCGCTGGTTCGTTAATCACCTCCCCTGCCTCGCTAATAGGCGATAGCGACCTTAGCGACTGTTTCCAGTAACGCTTTTAGGTTGGGAACGCCAACTTTGCATGCCATTAGCGATAAATATCGCTGGCATGCAAAGCGGCACCCAACCCGGTCGCTATCGCCTAGAAGCTGCCGCTAACAGCAGTTAGCGACAGCTTGCTAATAGGGCGATTGAATTATTGCCGCTTTAGCGGGAAAATGTCCCGCTAAAGCGGCGATAATCACGTTGATAATATGCCCCAAAATCTGGATTCCGATCTGAAGGAGCAATTGCTGAACTTGTTAAGGGAATCAATGAGTCCTACCCTTGTGGGAAGGAAAGAAGCACCAACCCTGCAGGAGCAACTGACCAAGGAAAAGACTTCAGTAACTGACTCTGCCGTAGGTATGGATCCAAGACAGACTCTCCATCAAACATGGCTGAAGGCATCAGGAGCACTAATCTGTCTATGCGGTTTCATTGAGGAGCCAGGGCACTGCCGGCTAGTCTCCTTGCATTATCCCCATCACCAAGATGGGGGCATATGTACAAGCCCCTATCGCCACCACAACGTCACTTTTTCCGACGTTGTGGTGGCGATAGGGGCTTAGCCTTATTTACAAGGCAGCGTTAAGCCCCTTAACGTGGCTTAACGCTATCTTGTAAATAAGGCCCCCTTTCACGCTATGGTCTAGTGTGAAAGGGGTGGGCAGTGGGTGTTGCGGTGGGCATTCCACCGCAACACCCATTGATTTTGACGCTGCCCCCTAAGTACAAGGGAAGTGGATATAGGAGGCAGCACCAGAATTAAGACCTGGGAAAACCTGGTCTTAACTTGGTGAGACAAGGAGAAATGAATTATTTCTCCTCGTTTTTGCTTTTTCCATGTATGCTGCCTTGTGCAGCACACATAGAAAAAGCAAACTGCCATGGATTGTTTATGTACAGGAAGGTCCCCCTTCCTGTACATAAACAATCTGTAAAACAAAAAAAAAAAGCAATTTTGTGACTTTCATGTGTGCTGCATAAAAGTGACAAAATGGCATTTTAGGATTGTAACGTTGAGGAAGTGAAGGGAGTGAGGCGTTAGCCGTCATGGCTTAACACCTCACTCCGCCACTTCTGAAACATAAGGCTTCACTCTATATGTATATATATATATATATATATATATCATGCTCTTGGGGTGTCCAAAGATTGAGCCGCACTCGACGTGCGTGTGCCTTCCCCAAAGCATTTCATCTGGTATGGGGAGTTCTGTTGATTCGATCCCTTAAAAGCATCTGATTGGCCTGACGAGTTTCGCAATTAGCTTCCTCAGCGGCCGTCAGAAAGAGTGCATGATCGTGACTCATTGACCCCATTTAAAGCGATATCGTGCGCCCTAGATGGGCAGGTCATATGACTTGACACGTTGCATTTAGGGAAACTGAGTCCTTTATTCTGTCCTGTATATATATGCACCCAAAATTTCTGCTCAATAAAAGCTCTCACATGAGCCTCGAATGCGGCATCTTTGGACACCCCAAGATCATGATATATATATATATATATATATATATCCAAAACACAGTATTCCACCTGGGGCCAGCCGAACTCGCGGCGGGTGCAACCGGGAAGCGGTGGTGGAAACCGCTTATAACACAGCAAAAACAAGGAGTTCATGGTACTCCCAAGGTCCGGTGCACTCACTGGGTGTGTGTCGGCTATAAAATATCCGCAGACGCGTTTCTGGCTCTTGCCGTCATCAGTACGGAAAAGCCGTCAATAAAACGACACAGTCATTTAAACGGTTCTGCCATATGGTTGGTGGATGCTTGGCCAATGAAAGGCCGGCAATGGGGCGTCACCGTTTTCATTATTTATTGCTTAATGCAATGTTTATGGCGCTCCCATCGCAAAAAATTAATTGGCAGCCGTAATAACTGTGCCTATACATCCCCTCGCCTGCCGCTATTAGAACGAAAACACTGTGAGTGTCCCACATATGGTGAAGCACTCTAGCTTTGTATATATATATATAGAGAGAGATATATATATAGATATATATGTATATATAATTATATATAGATATATATATATATAGATATATATACACATACACATACACATACATACATGTCATTAAGTGGCCCGTGTCCTGCCGGCGGTTCTAAAAAAACAGGTGCCGAGACGACGCCCTATCGGGCTCTCCATGTTTGCCTTCACCGTTGGTGAAAAAAATAAATCCACACTCTACAAAAGTATCACCCTTCACTGCCTTTAATGTAACTTCATAGAGACTGGTTATACTTTTTCAGCCTCATCATTTCATTATCTTATGCAACTAACAACCATTGACAAAGCCAATAGCCCTTGCTTGTTGTAGGTGTAATGTTACTTGCTGTATCATATATCTGAATGTGATGACAGAAGCAGCACACTATGCTAAGCACTGATTTTCAGTTTACGTGTTTCTAAGCCACGCCTTTAATTACATTGGCCGCACCCCTTTGAGAGACCCCCAGTTTTTTCATCCCACTTAAAGCCATAGGGAGCCTAGGGAGCAGCGCATGCAGTGACCTGACAGTGGAGGTTGGATTAACATCTTACTCCAATGGGAGTGGACTGTTGAGGTTTTAGCCAGCCTCCAGGTGGATCAACGCTGTCAACGTGGAACCGGCACTGAAGAAAGCCGCAAGGCTGAAACGGGTCTGCCTATGCATTTCACGACTATAGCCTTCTACGCCATGCGCCTGATGTTAAGGCAATAAATTCATTTAAGGTCTCCGAGCAAGTGTCAGACTCATTCTTATAGGAGTGGGAGTGGATTTGATATATATATATATATATATTCACTGAAAAAACCACAGGTTTCAGAGACGTTATAGTTAGTTGGACATTTCACACGTACAAAACCAGAGAAATTTGTCCGTTATAGTTAGTTGAGGTAACTATAACTCGCGCCCCCCGCAATGCACTGCTGATGACATCACATATTACATTACTCATGACATGGTCAGTGACATCACTGATGACATCACTGATG
This sequence comes from Calotriton arnoldi, assembly GCA_963921515.1. NCBI lineage: Eukaryota > Metazoa > Chordata > Amphibia > Caudata > Salamandridae > Calotriton > Calotriton arnoldi. The sequence goes on from CAWUFW010011269.1 coordinate 584,388, forward strand.
AGATCTCAAATGACATCACTGATGACATCATCCACGTGATAATCTGATGCACCTCCTCACACCCTAATATAACCTTTGATACACCCACTCTAAAATACAGACTACCATTTTCGAAACCAAAGACACACCAATATCAGTTACTACATACCCACTCACTGATTCCTAGAACTTGAGGCTTTGATTGAACTAAAACGGACAAAAGACATCACAGTGAAAAACTGCGACAAAGGGGAAGGGATCGTAGTCATAGACACTGAGGTATATGTTAACAACATGCACAGTCTCCTTAACAATCCCGTCCATTATCGTGCAGTCAATCTGGACCCTACTACCAGAGTCCAACGAAAAATACACATCCTTACCAAAAGAGCAGTAGAACAAGGTATCTTATGCCAACAAGAATTTGATTTTCTGAATGTGACTCACCCCCGGATGGCCAGTGTATATGGGGTTCCAAAAATACATAAAGATAGCATGAATCCCCCATACCGCCCCATTGTAACAACTATAGGGTCGGTCACTGAGCCAATCTCCAAATATATTGACAGCATCTTACGTCCCCACATACCAAAATCTTTGTCACATGTTAAAGATATGAAAGAAATGATTAACAAAGTGGAAGGACTACCATTTATCATCAATAGAGACACTTTGGTCTCTTTAGACATAGAGTCCCTCTACAGCAATATTCCACAACAAGAAGCTCTAACAGCGGTAGAATGGTTCATCTCTGCCTATCAAATTGACTGTGATGTGTCGTTCATGATAGACATCCTACAGATCGTCATTGAGGAAAACACTTTCGAATTTAACGGGGACCTCTACAAACAAGTTAAAGGGGTCAGTATGGGGGCCTCCTGTGCTCCCACGGTCGCGAATATCTATATGGCCTATTTTGAACACCTCTTTATTTACAATGAGGTTGCCCCCTTTTATGAGTCAATAAAACACTGGTCGCGATATATTGACGAATTTTTTTTCATCTGGGGGATGACCCGGAGATCCTCAAGGATTTCCTAGAATGGACCAATTTATGCGACACTAATCTGCGTTTTACAGCTAATACTGGCACTCAAAGTAAAGAATTTCTGGACATCGAAATTAAAGTGGTGGACTCAAAACTGGAAGTAGATCTATATGTAAAACCAACAGCAAGAAACACTCTTTTACATTTTAACAGTTACCACCCCAAAAGGCAGAAAGAAAGTATACCCAGGGGTCAATTTTTACGCCTGAGGCGCAATTGTACAAACTTACAAGATTACGACCCCAGAGCTGAAACCATGAAATCAAAATTCATTAATCGAGGCTACCCTAGAAGACTAGTCAGAGAGGCATATAAAAGAGCTCGTTTTTACGACCGTGGCCACTTATTACAAACTGTGGAAAGAAACGAAGTGCCCAAGCTAATGTGTGTCAGTCTTCAATGAAAAAATACGCCAGATTATTAATGCCCAATGGCATATACTCAATGCAAACAATGAGTCGAATACCATTTTACAGCGTCCTATGTACGCGCAAAGACGTAACAAAAACCTGAGAGACCTAGTGGTGCATTCTAGGATGAAGACCAATCCCCCATTCATACAAAAAACTATTGGTGGACAGAATACAGTCACAGGTAATCACAAATGTTCCCAGTGTAAAGCTTGTAATGGGGCCATTATTGCGGACACATACATATATCAAAATAAACAAATAAGATTAAAGACTTTTAATAACTGTAAGACTAACAATGTCGTATATTTACTTCTCTGCCCTTGTGAGAAAGGTTATGTAGGAGAGACGTCACGACAATTCTCCACACGACTGACAGAACATCGCTCTGCCATTAGAACCAACAAAACTGTGGCACCATTGGTCAAACATTTCATAGAGAACGGCCATACATCTGATGACATCAGATGGTTGATCTTAGAAAAAATTGAGAACAAAACAGGTCTTGACACAGAAAAAATAAGGAAACGGAGAGAAGTATTTTGGATTTTCATGCTTGACACACATATCCATGGACTAAATCTGGAAATACCGTGGGACCAAGCCATACGTTACAACAATGGCTAATCTAATTCTTTATCATATTCTTTCTCTTAATACCCTTATCCATGAAGCCCTTGGATTTTTTCAGGATTGTGTGTATGTTTTACCACCTTACAGGACACATCCCAGTATTTAATAACAATGCTCAACCCTAATTTGGTTTACTTGATAGTCCCTTTATCGTGGACTTAGAGTTTGCTTTTCAATATGTGATTTACAGACATTTGTGTTACATATTTCGCTCAATAAAATGTCTGACACCTATGTAGACCTCTAATATTCACAGAATAAGCCCCATCTACTTTACACTGTTATTTGCTCCATGGGCTGGGATACCCTTATACCCTTATACATTTTCCGAATGACATTAATTCTGTAAGGAGGTTGTCACATTGGTCACACTACCCTTAAAATCTCACTTGCACCAAGAGAGTTTTTCTATCCATGGCCCATTTGTCGTCGCTATCTTTACGCCCCTCCTTTGTTACGTTCTTGGACTGCCGTATGATAGTGGTAATTACCGAGAGTATGTCTTCATTATCTTCACTTTATGGCATCATACTAACATAGATACCAGATATTTATAGATTTGCCGGGCTGGGATATACCCTTATACATTTTCCGAATGACATTAATTCTGTAAGGAGGTTGTCACGTTGGTCACACTCCCCTTAAAATCTCACTTGCACCAAGAGAGTTTTCCCATAATCATGCCTGTCATTGTTTAACTTGATTAATAAATGTACCTACCACTCATGTTCATGTGAGGGTATTCTTTTGAACTAATATACAGTGTTAATATTCCAGATATATCTCTACACGTCAAATTATTCAAATGATCCGCGATTGAGATCACAAAATATGTTCATCTGAGGCGTGTCCGCCACGAGCGATTTTGTATTATTGACATGGCAACTATTTCCACTTTGGTGCCTGCCAATCATTTCGACTCAGTCTTTAACAGTTATATATTCTTGACTTAGTGTTCCATTTTTTCGGCCTGCAGGACATAGATTTTAAAATAAGAGAGATCGCTGTTAGATCCTAGACGGCCATTCACTGTGAGCAGTCCAGATTATCATTCACAGCCAATAAGCGATTCAAAATTTCCTTAGGTAAGCCTTTTTAGCCGCCAAATGCACGATTTTTGTAAAATACATTTTGTGCATGGTTGGTCCGGGGCCTCCAAAGGGATTACACCCTATCTTGGGCCAATGTATACCAACTTATATATATTGAACTGTTCACTGGGACAGCATGCCGTTTAGAAAAAGTACGTTGGGTTTTCTTTTCTTTTCTTTTAACTTTTGGCTACCTGGCCTATGTTCTCTAGTAGGCAATACACATCTGACAACTACAGGTGAGTGAGCACCTGTAGTGTCAAATTGCATTCTAAGGGTTTTAGAGTCACACATCTTTTCATATTCTTCACATCTTTTTTCGGTGATTGGTTTCCATTTGGTTTTGTTTAACTAAATGAAAGGTTTTTAAATGTGGAGTTTTTTGTCATAAGAATTTTTAAATTGTAGGTCTTAGGCCAATAGCCCGTAACTGAGAGTAGCGACACCTTATACAGTTGAAATGTTTATATTTACAGAGAACCTACACAGAGGTGGCTTTCCTGAAGAAGGCATGTGTTTGCCGAAACGCGCGTATTTCATCAATAATAACAAAATAACAAAATAAAAGAATACTTTTGTACTTTTGTATTTAAGAGTGTTAGCTTCTCTCTTTGTAATGTTGTTGTTGAATTTTTGATTTTGAATACAGTCTGAAGTTGCCCTAAGAATTTCACAGTATGTATTTCCCTGCCTAGAGGAACTTCTTACCAGTAGCAGGGGGCTCCTTATCTTTACAGTCATCACTGATGACATCATCCAGTGACTGTGTGTTTCTGTAAAATTTAAATATGTTTTATATATATATATATGCCAAGGTGTATTGAAGAATGAGTGGGTGTATAAGTGTCTGAATGGATGATTTAGTAGGTGTGTGACTGACTGTATAAGTGAGTGATTAAACGTGTCTTACTGAATGCATGGGTTAGTGACTAATCTGTGTGAATGTCTGTATCAGTCTGTCAGTTGGTGTATAAGCGGCTGCATGGGTTGGTGAGTAGCTGCATGAGTGTCTATATGGGTTATTGATTGGTTGTCTGAGTATCTGTATGGGTGCCTGAGTGTCTGTGTGGGTGGGCGGGGGGGTGTGTGACTCTGTGCATAGATGTGTGAGTGGGTGATTCACTGGGTGTATGGGTTCAAGAGTGCATCTGTAAAGGGATGTATGGGTGGGTGTATGGGTATGTTGATGAGTGAATGGATGTCTCAGTGGTACATGTGTGAGTAACTACATATGTGAAAGACAGTATATGTGAGTGTTGGAGTATATACATGACTATATGTGAGAGTGAGTGATTGTGAGAGTGCCTGTATGGATGAGTGTGTGCTTGTGTCAGTGATTGTATAAGAGAGTAAGTATGTGTTAGTATCTGTATGAATAGGTGAGGTGGTGTGTATAATTGTGTAGGTGAGTAAATGGGAGCGTGATTGATTCTTTGCATGACTGACTATGTGTGTGAGTAACTCTATGAGTGAGTGGCGGTGTGTGACTGTCTGTATAGGTGTATAAGTGTATATGATAGTGCTGTATTGATGAGTGACTGCATGTATGAGTGACTGTATGGGTGAATGAGTAGATGTGTGTGTAGACCTAGGAATCAGTGAGTGAGTATGTAGTAACTGATATTGGTGTGTCTTTGGTTCCGAAAATGGTAGTCTGTATTTTAGAGGGAGTGTATCAAAGGTTATATTGGGGTGTGAGGAGGTGCATCAGATTATCACGTGGATGATGTCATCAGTGATGTCATCAGTGATGTCACTGACCAAGTCATGAGTGATGTAATATGTGACGTCATCAGCAGTGCATTGCGGGGGCGCAAGTTATAGTTACCTCAACTAACTATAACAGTCAAATTTCTCTGGTCTTGTACGAGTGAAATGTCCAACTAACTATAACGACTCTGAAACCTGTGTTTTTTCAGTGAATTTCTAAGGTTTTCTAAATGCTAATTTCTAACTATAACGTCCCTGAAACTTATGGTTTTTTCAGTGAATTTCAAAGGTTTTTTAAATGCTAATTTATAACTATGCCTACAGAGGTAGGACATATGCAGAAAGAGGAAGAAAGGCGCAGGAAGAAGCAAGAGAAATGCAGAAAGAGGCAACAGAAGTCCAGAAAGACGAAGAAAGGTGCAGAAAGAAGCAACAGATATGCAGAAAGAACCAATATATGTGCAGAAAGAGGCCTTGTTGCAAAGTTATCCTGTGCCCCCAACTTTTTTGCTGACTGGTACTGGTGGTAACTGACACTGATTAACCAGGCCAGGAGCCAGTGCTATGCTGAAAGACACTTAGAATACAGTCAAAACACCTACATTCACTAGGGTACACTATGGGTTGGGGTATCCCTGTGATTGGCATGACCTCCCGTGTAATGCCCTAGTACATAATAGGGCAGGGGGATTAAAACTACCTCTAAGTCAGAGGTGCAGAAAGAAGCAAGAGCAGTGCAAAAAGAACCAACAGAGGTGCTTAAAGAGGCAAGAGGGGTGCAGAAAGAGGCAAGAGGGGTGCATAAAGAAGCAACAGAGGTGCCGAAAGAGGCAAGAGAGGTGCCGCAAGAGGCAAGAGAGGTGCCGCAAGAGGCAAGAGAGGTGCAGAAAGAGGGAACAGGGATGCAGAAAGAGGTAAGAGGGATACAGAAATTTGCAAGAGAGATGCAGAAAGAAGCAAGAGCAGTGCAGAAAGAACCAACAGAGGTACAAAAAGAGGCAAGAGGGGTGCAGAAAAAGGTAGGAGAGGTGCACAAAGAGGCAAGACAAGTACAGAAAGAGACAGGAGGGGTGCAGTAAGAAGGAAGAAAAGTGAAGAAAGAAGCAACAGTGGTGCTGAAAGAGGCGCGAAGGGTGCAGATGGAGCAAGAGAAGTGCAGAAAGAAGCTCAGAGGTACAGAAAGAGGCAAGAGAGGTGCAGAAACAGGCAGGAAAGGTGCAGAAAGAGGGAACAGGGGTGCAGAAAGACATGAGAGGTGCAGAAAGAGAAAAGAGGGGTGCAAAAAGAGGCAAGAAGGGTGCAGAAAGAAGCAAGTGAGGTGCAGAAAGAGGCAACAGAGGTGCAGAAAGACACAAGAGAGGTGCAGAAACAAGCAAGAGAAGTACAGAAAGAGGCAAGAGAATTGCTGAAAGAAACAACAGAGGTGTGGAAAGAAGCAAGAGAGGAGCAGAAAGAGGCAAAAGAAGTGCAGAAAATGGCAAGAGAACAGCAGAAAGAGGCAAGAGGGATGCAAAAAAGGAAGAAGGGTGCAGAAAGAAGCAAGAGAGGTGCAGAAAGAAGCAAGAGAAGTGCAGAAAGAAGCAAGAGAGGTGCAGAAAGAGGGAAGGCGAGTGCAGAAAGAGACAACAGGGGTGCAGAAAGAGACAACAGGGGTGCAGAAAGAAGCAAGAGAGGTGCAGAAAGAGGCAATAGAAGTGCAGAAAGAGGCTAGTGAGGTGCAGAAGGAGGCAAGAGAACTGCAGAAAGAGGCAAGAGAGTTGCAGAAACAGGCAAAAGGGGTGCAGAAAGAGGGAACAGGTGTGCGGACAGAGGCAAGAGAGGTGCAGAAAGAAGGAAGATGGATACAGAAAGAAGAGAGTGAGGTTCAGAAAGAGGCAAGAGAGGTGCAGAAAGAGGCAATAGAAATGCAGAAAGAGGCAAGTGAGGTACAGAAGGAGGCAAGAGAACTGCAGAAAGAGTTGCAGAAACAGGCAAGAGGGGTGCAGAAAAAGGTAGGAGAAATGCACAAATTGGCAAGAGAGATACAAAAGAGGCAGGAGGGGTACAGAAAGAAGGAAGAGAAGTGCAGAAAGAAGCAACTGAGGTGCTGAAAGAGGCACGAAGGGTGCAGAAAGAGGCAAGAGAAGTGCAGAAAGAAGCAACAGAAGTACAGAAAGAAGCAAGAGAGGTGCAGAAACAGACAGGAAAGGTGCAGAAAGAGGGAACAATGGTTCAAAAAGAGGCAAGAGAGGTGCAGAAAGAGGTAAGAGGGGTGCATAAAGAGGCAAGAGGGGTGCAGAAAGAAGCAAGTGAGGTGCAGAAAGAGGCAACAGAGGTGCAGAAAGACGCAAGAGAAGTGCAGAAACAAGCAAGAGAAGTGCAGAAAGAGGCAAGAGAAATGCTGAAAGAAGCAACAGAGGTGTAGAAAGAAGCAAGAGAAGTGCAGAAAGAGGCAAGTGAGGTCCAGAAAGAAGCAAGAGCAGTGCAGAAAGAACCAACAAAGGTGCAAAAAGAGGCCAGAAGGGTGCAGAAAAAGGTAGGAGAGGTGCACAAAGAGGCAAGAAAGGTACAGAAAGAGGCAGGAGGGGTACAGAAAGAAGGAAGAGAAGTGGAGAAAGAGGCAAGAGAATTGCTGAAAGAAGCAACAGAGGTATAGAAAGAAGCAAGAGAAGTGGAGAAAGAGACAAGTAAGGTGCAGAAAGTAGCAAGAGCAGTGCAGAAAGAACCAACAGAGGTGCAAAAAGAGGCAAGAGGGGTGCAGAAAAAGGTAGGAGAGGTGCACAAAGAGGCAAGACAAGTACAGAAAGAGGCAGGAGGGGTGCAGAAAGAAGGAAGAGAAGTGCAGAAATAAGCAACAGGTGCTGAAAGAGGTGCGATGGGTGCAGAAAGAGGAAGAGAAGTGCAGAAAGAAGCTCATAGGTACAGAAAGAGGCAAGAGAGGTGCAGAAACAGGCAGGAAATGTGCAGAAAGAGGGAACAGGGGTGCAGAAAGACATAAGAGAGGTGCAGAAAGAGAAAAGAGGGGTGCAAAAAGAGGCAAGAAAGGTGCAGAAAGAAGCAAGTGAGGTGCAGAAAGAGGCAACAGAGGTGCAGAAACAGGCAGGAAAGGTGCAGAAAGAGGGAACAGGGGTGCAGAAAGACGCAAGAGAGGTGCAGAAAGAGAAAAAAGGATGCAAAAATAGGCAAGAGGGGTGCAGAAAGAAGCAAGTGTGGTGCAGAAAGAGGCAACAGAGGTGCAGAAAGACGCAAGAGAGGTGCAGAAACAAGCAAGAGAAGTGCAGAAAGAGGCAAGAGAATTGCTGAAAAGGCAACACAGATGTAGAAAGAAGCAAGAGAAGTGCAGAAAGAGGCAAGTGAGGTGCAGAAAGAGGCAAGTGAGGTGCAGAAAGAGGCAAGAGAGGTGCAGAAAATGACTAGAGAACAGCAGAAAGAGGCAAGAGGGATGCAAAAAAGGGAAGAAGGGTGCAGAAAGAAGCGAGAGATGCAGAAAGAAGGAAGAGAAGTGCAGAAAGAAGCAAGAGAAGTGCTTAAAGAAGCAAGAGAGGTGCAGAAAGAGGGAGGACGAGTGCAGAAAGAGACAACAGGGGTGCAGAAAGAGACAACAGGGGTGCAGAAAGAGACAACAGGGGTGCAGAAAGAAGCAAGAGAGGTGCAGAAAGAGGTAATAGAAGTGCAGAAAGAGGCAAGTGAGGTGCTGAAGGAGGCAAGAGAACTACAGAAAGAGACAAGAGAGTTGCAGAAACAGGCAAAAGGGGTGCAGAAAGAGGGAAGAGGGGTACAGAAAGAAGAGAGTGAGGTTCAGAAAGAGGCAAGAGAAGTGTAGAAAGAGGCAACAGAAGTGCAGAAAGAGGCACGTGAGGTGCAGAAGGAGGCAAGAGAATTATAGAAAGAGGCAAGAGAGTTGCAGAAACAGGCAAAAGGGGTGCATAAAGAACCAACAGAGGTGCAAAAAGAGGCAAGAGGGGTGCAGAAAGGGGCAAGAGAAGTGCAGAAGGAGGCAAGTGAAGTGAAGTAAGAAGACAGTGAGGTGCAGAAAGAGGAAGAAAGGTGCAGAAAGATGCAAGAGAAATGCAGAAAGAGGCAAGAGAGGCACAGAAAGAAGAGAGGTTTGTGCACCATTAGTACCAATTTAACACCCACATTTAGCAATAAGTAACACGTGACCATTCCAGCTTTGCAAAGGGCCTTCCACCACGCTGTAACACATGAAGCTGCATTTTTGGGAACATTTGAGCCGTTTGAGCTAGAAACAAGGCTTTTTTTGTTCAAATCTGCAGATTAGGCAGCAGATGATGGAATATTTGGCAAATGAGGAAAATGTTTAATTATGTGACAATTGGTGCAGCCGAACAGTCACATAATTCCAGTGCCCTGCTCATACCTCCGACTAGGTCCGGAAGTGCTCCTCAGTGGTTCCTTCTTTTTTTGTGTCTCATTGAGTTTATACTTTAGCTTCTATGGAAATGAGGAAGACTAAACCTGAGGTTACCACTCCACAACACACACTACAATACCACATAATTACTCTCCATAACACATAATCCCACTCTACATAATTCCTATACACTAAATACCACATACTTTTTATCCACATAATTTCACTGCACAACATACCACATAATTCCACTACACACAACGTACATCCACTCTACACCAAAAAACATTAGTAAAAAACTTACATTTATAACGCCAATAGCTCTAACTCTCGCAAATGCAAAACCTATTACATTGCAAATGCTTCTTTCACTAGTAGTCGCGTTTGCAGAGTGGTGGAGAAAGGGGGCTGGGCCTCCGACCAGCGCTCAGGAATTCCGCTACGTAGAACTTACAGGAGGTACCAGGAGGGCTTCTTGGCCCCCAAAGTCCCTTAGGAGTAAAGTGGACTTCATCCCCCATCCCGTAGTCTGCCTGGAGGTGCGTTTACAGAGTGGTGGAGAAAGGGGGCGTGGCCCCCAAAGACGTCTTAGCAATCCTACTGTGTGGGACTTACTGGAGTTAACAAGAGGGGTAGTTGGCCCCCACGGACATCCTTGGGGGACAACTACCCCTCCTATTACCTCCAGTAAGTACCAAACAGCAGGATTGTTAAATGCTCATAACAGGCCACGCCCCTTTTGCCCACCACTCTGCAAACGTGCTCCCTGGTGCGCTCTTGGATGGGGATTGAAGTCCCCTTTGCTGCTGGGGGTCCTTAGGGGCCAACTAGCCTATCTCTTACCTCCAGTAAGCCCCACACAGTGGGATTGCTTAGAGGTGGCCACAGGCCACACCCCCTTTCTCCACCACTCTGCAAACACGCCTCCTGGCGCGCTCTTGGTTGGGGATGAAGTCCCCTTTCCTCATGAGGGTCCCTGGGGGCCAACTAGCCCACCAGGTACCTCCAGTAAGCCCCACACAGTAGGATTGCTGAGAGGTGGTCCGAGGCCACGCCCCTTTTTACACCACTCTGCAAACGTGGCTCCTGGCACACTGCTGCTCGGGGGATGAAGTCCACTTGTGTCCTAAGGTCCTCAGGACACAAGAGGACCTCATCGCCCCACCAGCAGTGCGCCAAGAGGCACGTTTGCAGAGTGGTGTAAAAAGGGGCATGGCCTCGGAACACCTCCCACTGTGTGGGGCTTACTGGAGTTAACAAGAGGGGTAGTTGGCCCCCAAGGACATCCTTGGGGGCCAACTACCCCTCCTATTACCTCCAGTAAGTACCAAACAGCAGGATTGTTAAATGCTCATAACAGGCCACGCCCCTTTTGCCCACCACTCTGCAAACGTGCTCCCTGGTACGCTCTTGGATGGGGATTGAAGTCCCCTTTGCTGCTGGGGTCCTTAGGGGCCAACTAGCCTACCTCTTACCTCCAGTAAGCCCCACACAGTGGAATTGCTTAGAGGTGGCCACAGGCCATGCCCCTTTCTCCACCACTCTGCAAACGCGCCTCATGGTGTGCTCTTGGTTGGGGATGAAGTCCCCTTTCCTCATGAGGGACCCTGGGGGCCAACTAGCCCACCAGGTACCTCCAGTTAGCCCCACACAGTGGGATTGCTGAGAGGTGGTCTGAGGCCACGCCCCTTTTTACACCACTCTGCAAACGTGACTCCTGGCGCACTGCTGCTCGGGGGCTGAAGTCCACTTGTGTCCTGAGGTCCTCAGGACACAAGAGGACCTCATCACCCCACCTGCAGTGCACCAAGAGCGCGTTTGCAGAGTGGTGTAAGAGCGTTGCACTGACCACCTCTCAGCAATCCCACTGTGTGGGGCTTACTGGAGGTACCTGGTGGGCTAGTTGGACTCCCTCAGGAATGAAGGGGACTTAATCCCCTAACTTAGAACGCGCCAGGGGGCGTGTTTGCAGAGTGCTGCAGAAAGGGGGCGGGGCCTCCGGCAAGATGCTGGCTTTTCTTTTTTTTTAAATAATTATATATTCGGGAGGGAGCCACATGGCCCCCTTCCTGAGCCACTTCTGGCCCCGGGGACCCTATCCCCGGGGCCTGGCCAGCCTCTTACATTTTTTTAATTTTGGAAGGGAGCTGCGTGGCCCCCCTCCTGAGGCCAATTATGGCCCCAGGGACCCCATCCCCCAGTGCCTGGCCAGCCTTCTTTTTAAATAAAAAAAAGTTGGGGAGGGGGGCCGCGTGGCCCCACTCCTCAGGCCAATTATGGCCCCAAGGACCCCATCGCCCGGGACCGTCCTTCCTTTTTTTTTTTTTTAAATACTTTTTTTTCCGGGAGGGGGGCCGCGTGGCCCCCCTCCCCTGGGCCACTTCTGGCCCTGGGGACCCCATCCCCCGGGGCCTGGCCAGCTTGTTTTTTGGGGGGGCAGGAGGGGGCCAGTTATGGCCCCAGGGACCCCATCCCCCGTGGCCCGGCCTTTTTTTTTTTTAATATCAAAAGGGAGGTTTTTTGAGTGAATTTCTAAGGTTTTTTAAATGCTAAATTTTAACTAGAACGTCCCTGAAATCTATGGTTTTTTTCAGTGAATATATATATAACTCACGCCCCCGCAATGCACTGCTGATGACGTCACATATTACATCACTCATGACATGATCAGTGACATCATTGATGACATCGCTGATGACATCTCAAATGCGAAATGCGATCCACGCGTTTCGGCTCGTCCGAACCTTGATAACGATACAAGACGTCATTGTAGCTTCCTTATTTAAATGTATAAATGCCTCCAGTTGCCAACATTAACAAAGGACTACATATTACTTTAATCCAAAAGCTGGCGGCCATATTGGCCTGGTCACGATGTGAAAATTCAGGAATTGATACAATAAAGAAAAGAAAACAAGTGTTAATATGCACACATTGTCATTTCAGCATATCTTGCCCAGTGACCGCCGTACCTGTATGTTCATCAACGTGACTTGTTCATAATCAACATACTTAGGATTGAAAACATCAACATAAACAATGGACTACACATTACTTTAAAGTGAAAGGCTATCGGCCATATTGATCTGGGCACGTTGCGTATTATAATGGTTCTTAGACGAAAGAAAAAAAAAAAAGGGGTGAAAGAAAAGGAAAAAAAAGGGGTGTTAATATACACACACTATCCATAAATAAAGTTCTAGCGATTATAGTTCCATTCCATTCACAGCTCATTTGAGATGTCATGAGTGATGTCATGAGTGATGTCACTGACCATGTCATGAATGAAGTAATGTCTGAGGTCATAAGCAGTGCATTGCGGGGGTGTAAGTTATAGTTAGCTAAGGCAACTATAACTGCTGAATTTCACTGGTTTTGTACGAGTAAAATCTGAGTCTAACTATAACGTCCCTGTAATCTTTGTTTTTTTCAGTGAATTTCTAGTTTTTTTTTAATGTTAAGTAAGATGCCTATCACAATGGATGGTGGGGGGTTGGAAGCAGGGCCTGGCCTGGCATTGTGCTGCCCCCACCCAAGCTTGCTGCTCCTGCCTCCCCTCCTCCTTGCCATCCATTGTCCAAGTCCATGCCCCTGCTCCTTCATTACAATTAGCTTGCTGCCCCATCCACCTCCTCCCTATCCTCTGTTGTCTGAATCCATGCACTAGCCTTCTCCCTCCTGCCATGCATGGTCTGATGTGCTGCCACTGCCCTCCATTTAGCATGATGTCCCAGTCCACTCCTCCTGCCCTCCATTGCCCAATTCTATGCCCCATCATTGACCTCCTGCTTAGCCTCTGTGTAGCTTGCTGCCCCTACTCTCCTTCCCCTGCCCTCCAATGTCTGTGTGCATGCCCCTGCTCCATCCTTTTTGACCACCATGTTCCATGGACCTGCCCCTCCTATCTACTCAGTGTTCTGTTGAGCTGCCACTCCCTCCCACCTGCCTAGCATTGTCAGATGACTGTAACCTGTCCCTGCAACCTCCACCATGCCTGTCCACGTTCCATGCCCCTATCCCCTTCCTCCTGTCCTCCATGGTCCATTTTACTGCCACACCCTTCTGCCCTTCCTGGTCTGTTGTGCTGCAACTGCTCCTCCTGCCTGCCCCGCATGGTCTGTTGTGAGGCCCCTTCCTCTGAACTCTCATCTGTACCCAGCTCCTACCCCTCCCTTCTATCCTCCATGGTCATTTCTGCATGCACCTGCCCCTCCTTCTCGCCCATCATGGCCATTGTGCTGCCACTAACCCTTCCGCTTGCCATGCATGGTCTTCTGTGCTGCCACAGCCCCTCCCACCTTCCCTGTGTGGTCAGCTAGCTGCCCCTGATCCCCTCCCACCTTCCCTCCATGGTCTGTGTGTATGCCATTATAGTCTCACTGTTGCTCTCCATGGTGTGTCTTGTTTCTAGTGTCCATCCTGCCTCACCTCCATTGTCAGCTTGCTGCTCCTGCCCTGCCCCTTGCCCCCTGCCCTCTGTTTTCCATATGGAGACCCCTATTCCCTCCCTCCTGGCTTGTCTGTTCCATTGGAATGCCCCTGATCCCTACCTCCTGCCCTTTATGGTCCGTTATGCTGCAGCTTTCTCTCCTGTCTGTCCATTATGGTCAGCTAGCTGCCATTGCCTCTTTCCCCTCTGTTCTCTGTTGTCCATGTGCATGGTCCTGTCCCCTCCCTATTGCTTTCCATGGATTGTTGTGCTGCACTCCCGTCCCGCATGCCCTGTGTTGTGTATTGTGCTGCTGCAAACCCTGATGGCTGCCCTGTAAGGTCAGTTTGGTGCACCTGTCCATGTCCCTCCTGTCCTCTGTTATCCGAGTCCATGTCCCTACCCCAATTCCTCCTGCCTTCCATGATCCAATGTACCATACTTGCTAACATTTTGAACTTGGTAAGAGGGAGATTTTGAAAACAAAACTGGGGTATTGATTTTCCCCATTGACTTACATTGAAAAAGAGGAGATTGTAGACAGGAGACAGATCAAATAAAGCCCATTTGGGCTTAAAAACATTAGGCGTTCCTGGCTGAATCGGGTCTGTTGGCATGTATGGTTGTACTACCACTGCCTCTTCCTTCTGCCCACAATGGTCTATTATATTGCAACAGCCTCTCTTGCCTGTCCTGCATTGTTGGTTTGTTGCCCCTGCCCCCCTTTCCACTGCCCTCCATAGTCTGTTGTGCTGCCACTGCCCTTCCTGCCTACCCAGTGTGGTCAAATTGTTGCCTCTACGCCCTCTTACCTGCCATCAATATTCTGAGTCTGTGCCCCTGGCCTCTGCCTCTCAACAGTATCCTAATGAACAACTAGATTGCTAACATTCTATAAATATTACTAAAGTGTGGCACGCCTGACGTCATCTTGATGTAATCAAAACTGTAATACCTAGAGCATTTCCTTTAGAAATTACAGAAATGAGAGTGTCTTATTTGCATCGAAATTATGGTTAGTGCTCTAAAAAACTAAAATGAGGACATATTTTCTGAGTTTTCCAAATAGCGACAAAGCACTTTTAAATTATTTGTTATCTTTATGTTTTTATCCAGTTGACCACTTGATTAAATGTTGCACTTAGGGAGAGGATGTGGTATTACTTCCAGAGCTGCAGACTTTGCAACTGGGAACCAGGTTGGAGTTTCTGCTTCAGCTCGACATTCTGTGATTCTGGTCAAATCACTTAATCTCCCCATGTCTACAACCAACATGAATTTGTCCTTGTGTGATGTAACCAATGCTCATGTAAAGCACTCCAATACCTGACCAGTCTGCACTATATAAAACTGCAAAAAAACAAAAAATAAAAGTGTTTTGCCACACTTCTGTCATTGGGCTATACGTGGGCTACAGCTGGGTGATATTTGTGCTACATTTGGGCTCTTTTGTCTCTGGTGGCCATCTTGGGAGATTTATTTGTTATGAAGTTTCCTAATTTCCTCATTTACTGCAGTCTCCTCAGTAGTAAATACTTTCAGTTTTTACTTTGATTCCATTAAGAAGGCATTCTGATGTGTCACACATTTGCCATAAATTCAGAATGTTAGCACTCTAGTTGCTCATTAGATCACTGTAGTAAAGCTACTGCTCACCAGGGAAGTCTGCTGCTGGTATTGAAAGTGCATGTTTCAGTCTGCATGTCAGAATATTTTATTGAAATAGAAGAGGATTTGAGAAGTCACTCAAAATGTGCCCTAATTTTTCTTTCTGCCGCACTAATCATAATTTCTATGGCAAAATGAACCCCCTCATTTTGTTCCTTTTAAATTAAATGTTTTAAGTGTTACCACTTTATTCCAATCAAGATGGCTTCAGGTGTGCCATACGTTTGTCATAAGTAAGACTGTTAGCGCTCTAGTTGTTCTTTAGAACACTCTGGGAAGCTGCAGTAGAACACAAAGGAATCACCTGAGAGTCTCTGCCCTTGTTGGATGTACATGTATTACTGAGAATTTCAGACTTCATTCTCACATGACTGAGAAAGATAATGTGAATTTACAGAAAATATGTTCTCATTTTAGCTTCTAGATCACCTTCCAAACCTCTATGGGAAAAGTATGAGAAAATAGTTTTCTCTCAAACATGATTCATGATATCCCAGCAGAAGGCTTTTTCACAGGGTAAAATCACCTTAGAACACACCACAATTCCGAAAATTTGTATGGTACCAACAACAAATGATTTCTAACGTAACTAAAGTCTTATCACCCTTTATACGTTTTCCTTTTGGTGACCCTCAAAACCTTCCATTCACTACAATGCATTTTAATGGGGTGCTATCATGTATATTGGTCCCAAGATGGCTGCCAACGCTTCTTGGATGAAGTGCTGACAGCCAATCAGATCTCACGATGAGATGTGTGGTTAGGCTCCGCCCAGATATATAAATTTCTTTTTCCTTTAATATTTAAAAACTACTGAACGGATTTACACCATTTAAAAAAGGTCGCTTTCTGAACGAAGAGCTACCTTTTTGCCAAATGTGGTGTAATTCCGTTCAGCAGTTCGAGGCTGTAGCCTTGTCTAAAGTTTCCTATGGAAATTAACATGTGGAAAACGCGTTTTGGAACCCCCCTTTTTTCTCGGCCCCCGCTTGACGATCTCACCCCGAAACTTTCAAGACAGGAGCACTGGAGCGCCCCATTAGTTTTGAAAATTTCGCGAAGATTCGATCAAACGGCTACAAAGATATTGGCAAAAGAAAAACGCTTTTGAATAGAAACAAGGTTCTAACTATAACTACCTACTGTCGACCGCCAGTAGGTAATATGCCATGAAGATAATCAGAAAGGAAATGCAGGTTTTGAAAAGTAAAAGGTTCTGAAGAATCATCCACTGTCGAGTGTGTCTTCATATCAGGGCAACATGGAAATAAATATATAAATATATATATATATATATATATATATATGTATATATATTCACCAAACTCCTTCTCCACGTGTCAGTTTCCCTGGGCACAAAGAAAGAGCGCGGACCTCGTCAATCTTCAATATGCAATGTTTATTTGTGCTCCCCAAACAATGCTGCTGCCATGACGCGTTTCGTCCCTCTAGGGGACTTGATCACATGACTGCGCTGGTAGTTTAGGCAATTATTTAAATACTGTTTGCAACGTTATCATGTGACACCTTTCTTAAAGTGCACGGTGCTCATAAATAAATTAATAAAGTTTAACATATCCAAACTAACAAAATTGACAATATAATATATATGTGTATATACATATAAATATATATATATACATATATATATATATATATATATATATATATATATATATATATATATATATATATATATATATATATATATGTATTACCTACTGGCAGGCGCCAGTAGGTAGTTATAGTTAGGACCTAGTTTCCATAGGAAAATCATTTTTTGATTTGCAAATAACTTTGGCGCCGTTTGACGAATCTTTGCAAAATGTTCAAAACTAATGAGCCACTAACTTCAGCTGCTGTGTTTAAAGTATCAGAGTGGTCGGTCATGCGGGGGCCGAGAAAAAGGTGGGGCCCTAAAACGCTTTTTCTCCACGTTAATTTCCATAGGAAACTTTAGACACTGCTTCAGCCCGAACTGCTGAACGGAATTACACCATATTTGGCAAAAAGGTAGCTCTTGGTCCAGAAAGCACTCTTTTTGTTAAATGGTGTAATCCGTTCAGTAGTTCCTGAAAAGTAAAGATTTCTCAGATATACAACTGTGACAGCGGTGGATCTGCGAACCCTCCCGATCTCGTGACTGAGATCTGATTGGCTGCCAACACTTCAAGCCAGGAAGTGTTGGCAGGCAGCCATCTTGTCACTCGGTTGAACCGAGTCACAAGCAAAAATGTGAGAAAAAAAAAGGGGCAGGGTAGAAACACCCTGACCCCCTGGGCCTGTTCAGGGGGGACCACAGGAACCCCATGCCCCCTGACCCCATCCCCTGGGGCCTAGCACCGGGGGATGGGGTTCCCAGGGGCGAAATCAGACTCGGGAGCGCGGCCCCCCTTTTTTTTTAATAATAAAAAAATGTGTGAAGCCCCAGGGTAGGCTGATGAGGCGATTAGGTCCCCTTGCATCCTGAGGGCCTCAGGACTAAAGTGGACTTTATCCCCCATGCAGCAGTGCACCAGGAGGTGCATTTTCAGAGTGGTGGAGAAAGGGTGCATGGCCTCCAACAACCTCTCAGCAACCCCACTGTCTGGGGCTTACTGGAGGAAACAGGTGGGCTAGTTGGCACCTAAGTACCCTCAGCAGCGAAGGAGACTTCATCCCCCAACCAAGAGCGCGCCAGGAGGCGCGTTTGCAGAGTCTGTGCGTGGCCTGGTATCAGAACTCAGCAATCCTGCTGTGTGGGACTTACTGGAGGTAATAGGAGGGGTAGTTGGCCCCCAAGGACGTCCTGGGGACCAGCTACCTCCTGCCTCAGCAATCCCACAACAGGATGCTGAAAGTCTTTGGATGCCACGCCCCCTTTCTCCACCACTCTGCAAGCGCGCCTCCTGGTGCACTACTGGTTGGGGGATGAAGTCCACTTCACGCCTGAGGGACCTTGGGGGCCAAGGAGCCCACCTGGTACCTCCTGTAAGTACTATGCAGCAGAATTCCTGAGAGCTGGTCGGAGGCCCAGCCCCCTTTCTCCACCACTCTGCAAACGTGAATACTAGTTAAAAAACCTTAGAAATTCACTAAAAAAACAAAGGTTACAGGGACGTTATAGTTAGATGTCATCAGTGATGTCATCAGTCATGTCACTGACCATGTCATGAGTGATGTAATATGTGAGGTCATAAGCATTGCATTGCGGGGGCGCAAGTTATAGTTAACTCGGCTAACTATAACAGCTGAATTTCTCTGGTTTTGTATGAGTGAAATGTCAGCCTAACTATAACGTCCCTGTAACCTTTGTTTTTTTTGTGAATTTCTAAGGTTTATATCTTGAACTCTCAGAAACGTTTACAAAACACTTACAATCACTGGATGATATCATCAGTGATGTCATCAATGATGTCATCAGTGATGTTACTTACCATGTCATGACTGGTGTAATATGTGAGATCATAAGCAGGGCATTGCAGGGGCATTAGTTATAGTTAGCTCAGGTAACTATAACTGCTGAAGTTCAATGGTTTTGTATGAGTGAAATCTGAGCCTAACTATAACATCCATGTAACCTTTGTTTTTTTCATTGCATGAACTGGTCGACACTGGGTAGTTATAGTTAGGTCAGCGTTTCCATAGGAAATGCGTTTTTATGTGTTGCTAATAACTTTGGCACCGTTTGACGAAACTCCACGAAACCTTTTGCCTAGTTTGTGCATGGAAAGCTTTGGGGTGATCTGTCAAGTGGGGAAGAGAAAAAAAAGGGGAGTCCTAAAACGCAAAATCCCTATGATTTTCCATTGACTTATTTAGACAGCGCTACAGCAAAAACTGCTGAACAGAATTACACCAAATTAGTCAGGAAGCTAGATCATAGTCAGCAGATTGTGCTTTCTGTGATTTGGTGTAAATCCATTCAGGGGTTTTTGAGATATTAAGGGTGAAATATAATTTTATATTTTGGTAGTTGGGCTCACTACAGAACTGCTGGCATCACGCGATAGCGCAAAATAAAAAATGGAGCCATGTGATTGTTCAAGAGGCCCATTTTTCCTGTGAGCCTTCACGATCTCAAGGGAGCAAGAGGCTCTTCCGAGTCTCACAGGAGAGAGCGCTCTGATTGCGTGGCTGTTGGAGTGTTAGAAATTAAATGGCCGCCATTACTGTTTACTGCAAAAACTTGAAGGTGGTGTGGAAATTTAATAAAAAAGCTATATTAGGGGCAGCAGAAAGGCATGCTGTCCCCTAGATTTAGAGAGGAGGTGTCTAAGGGATAACTACTTTGAAGATAATAAATGTATATTGTTTTTAACTGAGTTTTATGATCTCAAGGGACTTTCGCGAGATCGTGAATAATAAAAAGGAGTAGATGAGTTCCCTAATATGCTCTATTAGGAGTAGGTGATCTTTGAATACACTGTAGTATGCACACTTGCTACTGTAGGTAGGAGTATTACTGGAGATGGTGTTTATAAGAGTGTACTATTTACACCCATCGGCTTGGTAAGAGTTGTGAGTACAGTACAGTCTCTTCCCATGCCCTACTATGCACACCTATAATCGAGAGAGGGGTGTTAGCAGGGAGGACAGTCACTCTCCACTCACCACTACACACACTCGTCATCTGAGAGAGAGGTGTCAGCGGAGAGGCCAGTCTCACTGAACAGACCCTACTATGCACACCTGTCATCTGAGAGAGAGATCTGAAAGGACAAGCCTTTCATTCTCCACACACTACTAAGCACAGCCGTCAACTGAGATAGAGGTCTGAAAGGAGAGGCCAGTCCATCCACACACCCTATTACCACACCCGTTATCCAAGAGAGGGATCATAGCAGAGAGGCCAGTCTCTCTCCACATACCCTACCTCGCACACTTGTCATCTGAGAGAGAGGTCTGAAAGGGGAGGCAGTCCCTCCCCTCACCCTACTACACACATCCATCATCTGAGAGAGAGGTCTGACAGGAAATGACAGTCCCTCCCCACGCACTACTACACACACCTGTCATCTGAAAAGAGGTGTGGAGGGACATGCCTGTTATTCTCCACACACTACTACACACACCCGCTATCTTAGACAGAGCTCTGAAAGGAAAGGCCAGTCCATTCACACAACCTACTATGCACACCCATCATCTGAGAGAGGTCTCAAATGAGGCTAGTCTCTCTCCACACATGCTACCATGCACACCTGTCATCTGTCTCCCTCCGACCCATCCAACACCGACGATACTGCCTGCAACCTCAGACGATGGATGGACGACTGTGCCAACACCCTCGCCCCGCTGAAAAAACTCACCTACAGTGACACCACCAAAAGAGCCAGCTGGTTCACCTCGGAACTCCTAGCTTCCAAGCGTACCTGCCGGAAACTAGAGAAGAAATGGCACAGTGATAAGACACCGGACAGCCACGCAGCCCACAAAGACGCCATCCGTAACCACCACCACCTCATCAAGTCCGCCAAGAGAATCTCCTTCAAAGACTGCCTCGACAACAACGCACACAACAGCAAGGAGCTTCTCAACATCGTGAAGGAACTCTCCAACCCCAGCTCCAACACCAACGACATCCCGCCGTCGCAACCCCTGTGCGATTCCCTCCCCACCTTCTTCTACCGCAAGATCGCCGACATCCACGACAGCTTCAACACCCAGAGAGCCCCAACTAAGATCGATGCACCAGACCCGCCGCACACCATCGACCACGACCCCCTGCCAGCCTGGGCCAGCGTGAACATCGAGGACACCATCAAGACCATGAGCACAATACCTCCGGCTCCCCGTCAGACCCTTTCCCGCACCACATCTTCAACAAAGCCAGCAGCTCCATCGCACCCCACCTGTGCAACGTCATCAATCTCTCCTTCGAGACCGCGACCTTCCCAGAGAGCTGGAAACACGCAGAGATCAACGCCCTACTCAAAAAACCCAAGGCGGACCGAGAGACCTCAAGAACTTCCGGCCCATCTCCCTGCTTCCGTTCCCAGCCAAGGTCATCGAGAAGATCGTCAACAAACAGCTAACCCGATACCTCGAAGAAAACAGCATCCTGGACCCATCCCAATCGGGGTTCCGCAGCAACCACAGCACTGAGACTGCCCTCATCGCCGCCACACGGCGACATCAGGATCCTGCTGGACAACGGTGAGACCACGCAGCCCTCATCCTGCTGGACCTCTCCGCCGCCTTCGACACTGTCTGCCACCGCACTCTACGCGCACGCCTCCACGGCGCTTGAGGATCCGAGACAAGGCCCTGGAATGGGACACCTCCTTCCTCGCCGGCAGAACCAGAGAGTCCGCCTCCCACCATTCCGATCCGAAGCCTCCGAGATCATCTGCGGCGTACCCCAGGGATCGTCCCTCAGCCCAACACTGTTCAACATCTACATGGCCCCGCTGCACGCATCGCCAGACAGCACGACCTCAACATAATCTCCTACGCCGACGACACTCAACTGATCCTCTCCCTCACCAAGGACCCCCTCGCCGCCAAATCCAACCTCCATGAAGGAATGAAGGCCGTCGCCGATTGGATGAAGATCAGCCGACTAAACTGAACACGGAGAAGACAGAGGTCCTCATCCTCGGCTCCAACCCCCTCAGCCTGGGACGACTCCTGGTGGCCAACGCGCTGGGAGCAGCCCCGACACCCACCGACCACGCACGCAACCTGGGAGTCATCCTCGACTCAACGCTCTCCATGGCCAAGCAAGTCAACGCAGTCTCATCCTCCTGCTTCAACACCCTCCGCATGCTTCGCAAGATCTACAGGTGGATCCCGACAGACACAAGAAGAACAGTCACCCAGGCCCTCGTCAGTAGCAGACTTGACTATGGGAACGCCCTCTAGCGGGAGCCCGGCCAAGCTCATCAAGCGACTGCAACGCATACAAAACGCCTCCGCACGCCTGATCCTCGATGTACCACGCCACAGCCACATCACCCCCACCTGAGGAACCTGCACTGGCTCCCCGTCGACAGGAGAATCTCCTTCAAACTCCTCATCCACGCACACAAGGCACTCCACAAGACTGGCCCAGCCTACCTCAACAGACGACTCTCTTCTACGTCCCCAACCGCCAACTCCGCTCCGCCGACCTCTCCTCGCCACCGTCCTCGCATTCGAAGAACTACCACCGGCAGCAGATCCTTCTCCACCTCGCCGCCAAGACCTGGAACACCCTTCCACTAAGTCTACGACAGACCCAAGACCTGCTGACCTTCAGGAGGCTACTCAAGACCTGGTTGTTCGACCAGTAGCAGCACCCCCCCCTTTTTTTCCCTAGCGCCTTGAGACCCTCGCGGGTAAGTAGTGCGCTTTACAAATTCTGTGATTGATTGATTGATCTGAGAGAGGGGTCTGGAAGGAGAAGGCTGTCCCTCCCCACTGACTACTGTGCACACCCATTATCTGAGAGAGAGGTCTGAAAGGAGAGGCCAGTCCCACGACACACTCTACTATGTGTATCTCTTATGCAAGATAGGGGTCTCAGCGGAGAGGCCAGTCCCTGCACAGATGTTAGTTGAGAGAGAGGTTTGGAAGATCCTGCAAGAGTCTCGCTAAATCGTATGGAGAGAAGTAAAAAAAAAAGGACCAAGGCTCAAACAGTAGTTACCACTCCTATTAAATGGTTGAAGAAATGCTGTGATGGGTTTGGCTGCAGAGCCAGATAGAGCTCAGATTGTCCTTCGTGCTTAGGAGGAAAAGGAAGCCTCTTTGAGTTGTGCTCAGCAGATGTGACTTAATTTTGAACTGAAAGAGACTGGTGTCTCCAGCTGCATTTAAGAAAGAGCTCCAAGTTCAGGTAATTAATAGTATACTTTATAAAGTTTGTTGAGAAGTGTTAGTAAGTACACTAATGCTGAAAAAGTTATCCTACACAAGGTTTACTGAGTGAAAAGCTGTTTGTAGAGGTGTAGATTTCTCAATATAGTTTTTGAGAGGTAGACATTACAATGTAGAATGAAGTGTTCAAACTGTATGTACTTATAAGTAAAGGAAGTAGTGTTTCTCAAACTATAAAAGAAAGAATGTGGAATGTGTTAACACAAGCCCTATTGTTTTATGAACCTCACTGTACATATACTATAGCCCTATGAGGTGTTTGAGTTGTGATATTGCTAATTTTAGAGTGAAACATTGTGCTCAGTGTTAGCAAAGGTGTCTCAAGAGGAATATGCTACTTTATAAACTTTTATAAAATCAGGTTTGATGGCATGTTATAAATTATTTCAGAAAAATGTACTGGGTGAGGGTGTGGAATTTTCCTCAAGAAAGGAATAGTATGTAACTTTAAAATGTTTTGGTTATTTTCTTTTTTGTAGGAGGAAAATGGAAAACAGAAGTTGCGAACAAGAAAACTACGATGTGAGAAAATATATGAGGAGAAAAAGAAGTCTTGTCCACTATTGAAAAAACAGGAAATAATTACTCTGTGGAAAGTGAGGAAAAAACTATTAATTGGAGAAGTGATAATGTTTGTATTCCATAGGGGGAATTTGTGATCTTGCAGTGTAGGTCTACTTGACTCTGATGAAATAATTATCTGCTTACAAAAGCAGCAAAAAAGCCTTGTTAAGACAAGCAGGGTTATTGTCTTGTTCAGCAGTGAATACCTGAGAAGGCAGGTTGCATCCAGTTGAAAAGATGTAGAAGCACACGAAGAGCTCTGCAGTTCAGCAGCATGAGGTAACTCCGCCCGAGCTAGCCTTTGTAAACTCCTTTTAATAAACTGTACGCATGATAAGCTTTGCTGAGACTTTTTTTCTAACTGGCCTCAGAACAAAAAACTGCCATACCAAAGACTTTTTGCCAGGCTGAGGTGGTGCAGCTACACCAGGTTCCTCGTCATATTGTGATGAAGACATTATAAATTAGTAAAGTTGGTGTTTTGTTTGTTTTATGATTGTTGATATTGTTTGTTAATGTAGTTGTAGTTTTGATATGTTGTGAAATTGTTTTTGTAATAAAGTTTACAGTTACTACTGATTTGTTTACTTAATAGTTGTTATTGATTTGAATATGATTACTGTATTGTAATGTTGACTAAAACTGGCAGTTCCATCTTCAGAGAGTACAGAAGTGCTGCTGCATGTAAATATATCTTTACGGTACTATGCATATCTTTTATGCTACAGAGAATTGTTATTGGAGAAGGCAATTATTTGAATACCCAAGTATGGTGACTTTTCATGCAACAGTGAGTTCTCTCTAGCGAGATCAGTCTTTGTGCTCACTGTAGTATACAGACCTCTCATAGAAGAGAGAGGTTTTGGCACAGAGGCCAGTACATCCTCATATTCTAGTGTGCACTGCTATCAGCTGGTGGAGATGTGATAGTGAAGAGGTCAGTTTGTTTGCATATATTACTATATATGCTTGTGACTCTGGAGAAAAGCTTTAGCGGAGAAGTCCTTCCCTGTGCACACCCTACTGTGCCTCATTATTTCCATGGGGAGAGTTCTGACGGAGAGGTGAGTGTGTGTCCCACATTTAACTATCCACAACAATCAACCAAGACACAGTTCTGAGCAGAGAGGATACTCAAATTCTATACCCTACTACCCAGAGCCTACTTTGCACATATATTACTTTGGGGAGATGTCTCAGCTGACAGGCTAGTGTGTTTACACATCATAGTCTCTATAGTTGTTACTCAAGACAGACTTCTCAGTACAGAGGTAATTTCATTCTCACACCTTACTTGTACATCTGTCATCCTGGGGAGAGCTGCGACCAGAAAGGTAAGCTTGTTTTCACAGCCTAATTTGCACACCCATCATCCAAAACCCAGGTCACAGGAGAGGGCACAGTCTCTCCCCACACTGTACTTGGAAGATGCATCATGCAAGAGAGAGATGTCAGCAAACAGGGCACTTCTTCCCCACAGTCTATGCAGATCTATCAGAATGGGAAGTGGTTTGAACAGAGAGATACATTTTTCTATAACACTACGACAGACACCTCTCACCATGGTAAGATGTGTTAGCAGACAGGTCCCTCCCTTCCCAGACATTACTGCGTATCCCTGTTTGCCTAGGGAGAGGTGTCAGCATAAAGGACACTCCCTGCCAACACCATACTGCACATCCATGTTGTTCTCGAGATAGGTGTTAATGGAGAGGAGAATGTTTCCCTACACACTACTGTATATGTCTGTCATCCTGGGGAGATATATGGTTATTTTCCTGGGGAGAGGTCTCAGTGGAGAGACAAGTACTTGTTATACTTACTATGGAATACTAAGGTCTTACATGTGAGGTGTGTACCTTCCCCACCCTACTACTGCTGAGGCTGGGGAATGGTGTCTCTTTATACCCTACTCTCCACACTGGCTACCTTCATGCAAGGTCTCACTGGAGAGGCCAGTCTTTACCCATAGTCTACTATACTAGTTGTTAGACTGTGGAGAGGTGTCAGTGAAATCCCAGTGTCTGCTTACACTCTACTGTGCACTGTTGTTATACTGTGGAAAGGTCTCATTTGAGAGTCTACTTTCTCCCCACACCCAACTAATGGGTACTATGAGGCATAAGTACTGTAATAAATGAAAGTATAAATTCTCCCCCAAAAAAGTTTATGATCTTGCAAGACTCTCGCTGGATTGTACAAAAAAGTAGCAATTAAACTTTTTCTAATAGTATTAAATGGACTTAAAGTAAATAAATGAATATCATTGTGTGCTATGTTTGTTAGTATCATGCAGATAAAACAAGTGGGGGTTTCATAAATCTAAGTGATTTATTTTTCCCCACAAATATATAATGGATTGCATTTCATTTAACTAATCACACTGTTACTATTCTGGTGTATATAAATTGTACATACTACATCAGGATATATTCAGTGTAAATGCAAAGTTCATTATAAAAAGTACGATCTGGCAAGAGGCTCTCATGAGCAAACCAGGAAGTCCTGCCAGCTCAGACGGCATACGAGGGATTGTCTCCCTGGCTCTTGTGAGAGTCTTGCAAGAACTTGGAGGAAGGGAAAAAAGGGAAACATAGTACAAACAACATAGATCATGAAACCATAGGGAAGCTCTGAAAAGGGACGCGCTTTACATCGCCATCACACCGGCACCACCGGCAACGCGAAACCGGAGGAGACTACAGCTCCCAGACTGCTTCTGGGGCTGCCACAGCTGCAAGCATCACGCGCCAGGAGGCGCATAAAGGGCACCGCGGATCCCGCTTCGCGGGACGCGGGCGCGCCCGTCCTTGCCCGTCAGTGTCCGGAAGAGGCCAGGCTGGGCCACCCCTTTAACGTCTAAGATGGGTAAGCGAAAACAATTGTGTGGTCAAGAACAGGGGGGGGGTAAAAGCTAAAATCCCAAGGAAGTCGGAATCCATTATTTCCTATCTAACTTCGGCGGTGGGAGCCCTTAACAAGGAGATTGCCAACGCAGAAAAAGAGCTGGGTATGGGTACGAGTCAAGAGCCAGATGCGGGGAATGTTACATCTGACTGCGTAACAATAATACCTGTTCCCCTGGAACCCACGGTACTGATTTCAACACCGTCAGTTGCGCAGGGCACTCTAACGTGTAATGTTGTTCACCCTGGGGACATGGTTGATGTCACTAAGGTCCTTTTCCCCGAGTCGGAAAATGCATCAAAAAGGATGTTTCTGGGATCCGTTGGGAAAAAGAGATCTATTAGAAAAACCTGTAAACGGGACAGAGGCGTAAAGAGGAGTACCTCTACTCAAGGGAATGACATGAGTGAAAATATTGACCTGACAGTTCGGAAGATGGTGGAAGAGATTTTCACCTCATGGCTGGAATCTGCTCTCACTAGTATAGCTAAAGATATTATTGACACTTTGCAAACTTGTGTTGCTGGGATTTTGAAAAAATGTGAGCGTATTGACTCCTTTTTAACGGCCTCAAAACCTTTGTATGTTTCTCCTAGTTCATTTACGGCCCCTAAAGTTCAGCTAGAGAATAGGCCAAGCTCTGGTTTAGACAATGTGGGTGCTCAACCAGTTTCCCCGTTACGGGTAAGGCCAGAACTTGGACTGAGGGAGAGAGTTGGGGCACACCAGGGCCGTCCGGTAAGGAGGGGGAACTTTAGCCGTAGAGTTGGGAACTCTGTGGAATTGTCTGCCAATGCCCGGACCCTGGTTACTAGGGAGCCCCTACTATCCCATGAGAGGCCAGTAAATTCTAATTGCGGTAGTATTAATCTCCCTCCAGAAGCGTCCCCATTGGTCGCGGTCCTTGTAAGGGTCCCATCACTCGATTTCGATGATAATGAATCCACTCCGGCTCTTCTACTAAAAGTCAAAAAATGGTGTGATCAATATTGTACCGGAAATACTGAAATTTCTTCTACCATTATAATGGCCAGACGAGTGGGGTGGGTGGGTAATCGCCCGAAACAATTTGATGGCGATTGTATTATTGTTAATTTTAACACACGGAACGTAGCAGATAGATTGTTCTGGGATGCCTCGGACACTAATCAGGATCAGGGGAAGGGGGTATCAGAGCCCTGCCATTGGGTTATTTTTATCCTCCAGTAAGACGATTGAATGCACTTGTCAAATCCCATAGTGAGATATATTCGAGGAGGCCTTTTCAGTCTCCTCAACGCCTTGTTGAAATTAAAAATTTGGAGACCCTCCCAGAAAGTTTTAATGTTAGAGACACAATAGACCCGCAAATTTTTCCTGGGAAATTAAGCTGTGAAGGGCAGGGCATAGCCCTATTAAATAGATTTTCTCCACTGTCCCAGTTAGACGAGAATGACTGACTAGAGCCATCTCATGATTGTCCATCAGACTCCGGTCATAACCGCCAGCCTATGGACCTAGAAACTGTCCCCAACTGTAAGATCATTAGTTGGAACATTGCGGGGCTTAGATCTAAAAGGGATGATCCTAGCTGGCTTGAGTTTATAAAACAATTTGATATTATTGCTCTCCAGGAAACATGGGACAGGGAGAGCAATTTTTGGCTGGATGGGTTTAAATCTTTCTGTTCACCTGCACGTCCTACCCTGGCAGGTAGAGCCAAGGGGGCTTAGTACTCCTTCTTTCTTTAAAATTGAAAGGGTCTGTACAGATGTTGGAGGTAAGCTCCCATAATTGTTTGATATTAGAACTGTGTACTCCTATTGGTCCCAAAATATTATTAATTAATTTTTATAATTCTGGGGAATGCGACACTTTGAATGAACATCTTTCTTACTTGAAATGTTTTTTAGAAGTCTATAGATTGAAGCAATCCACTTTTTATTATATCATTCTTATGGGCGATTTTAATATTCATTTGTGTAATTTGAATTGTTATGGTGATGATCATCTGGGTCCTGAATATTCGGTGTCACCCCATTTTGAGCATACGCAAAGGGGGAGGCCCTGGAGGATCTCCTGGCAGGAGTTGACCTCTGTGAACCTGGTTTTGATGATTTATCTGAGAGGGTTCCGACATTTAAAGCCAAGGGAAGGGATACTATCATTGACTATATATTTTTGTCCTCCTCAATGTTAGCTAATGTGGTATCCTATAATGCTAAGTTGTCCCCCTTAGTGACCATAACCCAGTAATTCTTGAATTACACAAAGACTTGGGCCTTTTGTGTTTACTGGGTGGGAACACGGGAGTAAATCATGTGGCCACAAGTGACCAGGGAAGGAGGCTCAAATGGTCTAAGGTAATTCCGGAATCTTTTCTTGTTAATTTACGCATGAAATCTAAAGAAGATATTGCAAAGTGTGTTGATCATTCCACCCCAAAGGATGAGGTGATTAGAGGATTTGAAGGTATCTGCAGTCAGGTAGCAATTGACCTGACTGTTAAATCCAAACTTAGATCTAAACCAGTGAAAAGGTGGTTTGACGCAAACTGCTCTAGGGCCCACCGCTTTCTAGTACAAGCCCTGAAAAATAAACCAAGAGACAGGGAGCAGATAGCTAGCCTTAGGAGGTATTATAAGCTAGCGGTACATACCCGTAAAAGTGAGATTAAATTGGAGGCCTGGATCGCTCTAATGTCTGTTGAAGTCTTAAAGGATAGCTCAAAATTTTGGGCTATTGTTAATACACCTTTCTTTTCAGGTATAGAGAATGACATCATGGAAACTAATATATCAGAAGAGCAGTGGCTAGCGCATTTTAAGACAATCTATGGATCAAGTGAGGTGCAGGTTTCCTCTCCAGGATTGGATACATATGGTGATTTTTCTTTGCTGGTTTTTAAGAGGCGGATATTGAAAAGGCAATAATAGGGACCTCCAGTAATAAGGCTCCTGGCCCTGATTGTGTCCCTGCAGACCTGTATAAAACTGAACCTAAATTTTGGGCCAAGATTTTGGCCAATGTGTTTAATGCTTCTGTTGTGCAGGGGTTTCCTGTGTCTTGGTCCCTGTCTATAATTATACCAGTTTTTAAAAAAGGTCAAAGAGGAGACCCACGGTGTTATAGACCTATATCACTGATTGATTCTGCCGTCAAAATTCTAGGTAAAGTGATCTTGGCTAAAGTCACTGATTGGGTAAATGATAACGGGGTTTTATCCAATCTTCAGTATGGTTTTAGACAGGGCAGAAGTACCATGGATCAGTGTCTTAATTTATATTTATTAATAGGCAAATACACCGTAGCCAAAAAAGGTTCCCTACAAATGGCTTTTATGGATCTTACCTCCGCCTTCGATCTGGTTAACAGATCGAAGCTCTGGTCCATTTTACTTGTTATGGGTATTGATCCCTGTTTGGTTTATTTTTTAGCAGACTTACATCGGGATCTTTTAGCGGTAGTTAGGGTCACTCGGGACGGTAAATGCACTAGTCACTTTAAATCAGGTAGAGGTGTCCGCCAGGGCTGTATATTGGCGCCTTTACTTTTTACTCTTTATATTAATGCCCTAGATAAAACCTTGGAACAGGCGAGTTTGGATACTCCGCGTGTAGGGACCGGGACTATCCCGGTCCTCCTATACGCGGATGATGCCGTTTTATTATCCCGAACTGCTATAGGCCTTCAGAGACTGTTGGATGCATTCGGGGCCTACATGAAATCCCTGGATTTGGTTGTGAATATGTCGAAATCACATGTCATGATAATGGGCCAAAGAAAAAGAAAAGAAAAAACTTTCTTATGTAATGGAGCGGAGGTGTCTAGAGTGACCTCTTTTACATATCTAGGGGTTTTATTCGATGATAGAAGTTCCTGGGTCCCCCAATTTAAAGCAAAAAAAAACGCAGTAGTAAGATCAACATCAGCTTTATTAGGGTTCTCACAGAGACTGGGAGCAAGGCCTTTTGAAGCTATTCTCTCCATCTATAGATCTAAATGTCTGGCAATTGCTACATATGGCTCTGCTATTTGGGGCTATAAACAGCAGATGGGGATGCAGATGGCTGAAAATAAATTCTTACGAACCCTCCTGTCTGTGCCCCAATCAACCCCAACATTTGCTATTCATCAGGAATTGGGGTTGGGTTATGTAACTGACTCACTGAGACTGGCCCCCTGGTTTGCTGGCTTAAAACCTGGCTTAATCCTGAGATAACTCTGAATCACCAGATCTTACGGGATTGTGTTGCCCTGGAGAAAGCTAACAGTATCCCGTGGCTGTCTTATGTTAAGTCTATGTTTTTTAAACTAGGGCGACCTGATATTTATAATGCCCCAGAAGGGATCAAAAAAGACGATGTAATTTGGGTAAAAGCACAATTTTTAAATATATTGATGTTGGAACGAGAGGAACGGGAGATTCAAAAACCTTTGGTTAGGGCTCACTATTTAATTATTTCTTCCCCGTCAATTGAGCCCTACTTGAGAATTGTAACCAAGCCTTATCATCGTTGGCTATTGACAAGGTTCCGCTTCAACCTGATTCATTTCTCCCTGGGTAACCTTCCGGGATGGTGTAAACCAGAGGATATAGGCCCGTGCCAGTGCGATAATTTTTCATCACAGGATACATTGCATTTTATCATGTTTTGTGATTTTTATAATGAAATACGGAGGAGGTTTATAGCTCCCCTATTGAGGGGAAAGGGTTTTTTACAGGCAAGACCAGCTTTAATGTATCTTCAATTGTTAGATGACACCTGGAACATTTTTAATATTGCTAGTTTTCTTGTGGCTGCTGTCCGCTTTAGGAGAAGGAGATTTCCTATGATTAATGATGTATGAATTTTTAAATCATCTTAATGTAATTGTTTTATCTGATAACCTTCAAGCTCTGATGAATTATAGATTTTTTGTAGGAATTTTAAAGTTTTTTATATCGCCCATTTGAATTGAATGATATTGTTGTTTTATGTTTCGTGTATTGTACTTTTATGATTTTAATTAATCGAATAAAGTGGTTTGACTGAGCCGTTTTTGTTAACAGTTTTCAACAACTTTAAACATTTTTTATATTTTCAAACAACCAATATTTTTTGGGTATTATTTTTTTTGTAAGCGTTTGACAACACACATACAACTTGAAGTGTTAAACAAACACCAACAGCATCTCCTTGAAAACAAAAAGGAGAAAATCTTACAAAAACTGTTGAACAATCACTGCTGCCTAGGGGACACTCGTGCGCATAGACAAGCTTCTCCTGTTTCTGATGAAAAAATGATGTGCTAACACAAGGAGCAACATAGCATTTTATTAAAAAAAAAAAGCAGGGTTATTGTCCGCTTGTGCACTTAGAACCTGAGCAGGCACAGTATCTTCTGGAGCAAATGATGTTGAAGCCCCTGTAGAGCTGTCTAGGTCTGCAGCATGAGCCAACTCTGCCCGTGAAAGCCTTTGCAGTTGCATTGACCTCAGGTGTCTCCACATCCCTGTGGTATTCATGCTAGATTGTTTATTTTTGCTCCCCTGGTTGAACAAGGTGCTGTAACTGTCTACAGGTAACGTACTTCGCAGAAACGTTCTTGTCACCTGGCCTCATTTCATAGAAATGCCACATCAAGGATTCCTTGGGTGGCTGACATGGCTGAGCTGGTGCAGAAGCCCTTGGCTGTTCATCTGAATCTGATGAAGACATCTTTGTGAAGAGAGGCAAAAATGAAAGGAGAGCAAACTAAATATGTGTACTCTCACCAAAATCCAAAAGTGAAATAAATCAAAAAAGGATGGAACCTTCTTCTAACTAAAGATATCCATATGAACCAATCACAATACTTCTTTAGGGTGTGGTTCCTCTCCCGACCTTTCGCAAGATCGTAAAAATATTAATGCTTTATATATATCATAGAACAATTCATAAACAATTTTTCTATTCTAATTAACATCTCTAATGTCTTAATTTGTTCAGAATTATATGCGGAATTTGCGTAGTCGCGTTGCGTAAAGTTCCGCGAAGATGTAAAAAATCTCCGCAAGCTACGCAGATTTCCGCAAGCACGCAAAATTGCTTGTTCCGCCCATTCGCGATGCGTTTTTCCTGTTCTGGGACGCTGTTTGCGTGCTCAGGGGGAAATATCTCGCGAACTTGCCCATGCGGTCGCCAATTGGTGCGGCCATCTTGTTTCACTTGTCCCGCCTGTTTGCGATGCGTGTTTCCTGTTCGCAAATGCGGATGTCCGATGGCGCGTCCGAATGACGTGTTTGCGATCGCACACTCTCGCGGGATCGCGCGGCCAGCTAGCAAAATCTCGTGGCGCACGCAAACGGATAGGAAAACTCGTCGGCGAACGCAGGGATCCCGGTAAGTCGCTACCGCGTGCGCGGACACGCATTTTAAAAGCGCGAAGAAGGAAAAAATTCCGCTACGCCGCGGATCGCGGAATTTTCGGCGATTCCGCGTTCTTTGCGGAACGCGGAATTGCCAAAATTCCGCAAATTCCGCGAGCGGAGCGGATTTTACCGCCCAGGCCTAAATTATATTCCAAATGCATGATCTCACGGGTCGATCGCGAGGAGCCGAACAGGAAGTATAGCCCACTTGGAGCACAAGCAAAGGATTATGTGTTCAACTCCCACGAGCATCTCATGAGATGGTAAAAATATTATTGCTTTATATATTCAATGGAAAAAATCCTAATCTATTTTACTAATATAATCAATTTATGTAATTTGTTACTTTGTTCACAATTACAGAAAAACACTGTTTTTAACCTAATCCCAAATGTACAGGCTCGCATGAGGGTCGCAAGAGCCGACCAGGAAGTACATCCTCCTCAGAGTCCATGCATATAATATTCACAAATCTGATTACTCTCTTTCTGATTTAAATTTAGACTTTAATGTAAAAACACATACAAAGACTTTGAAAACTATGCTATTACCATATTAATGAACGTGCTGGGAAAATATCTCAAAATGATAGTCAGAAGAACTGAGGAGATAGACAATCTCCACATAAATATTGTTGTATTACTCTGTTTTATACTCAAACATCACACGAAAGAATTTCCCTTTCAGAATAATGTCCGCACACAGGATATATTATTCAGTTATTCTACCATACATACACTTAAAATAATTCACTTTAAAAAAAAAAAAAAAAAAAATTGAAATTCACTGAAAGAACAAAGGTTGAAGTAACATTATAGTTAGGTGTGATAAAAAGATCTGTCTTTATTTTTTTTAACTTAGGAATTCACCAAAAAAAACAACGGTTATAGTAATGCTATAGTTAGATGAATTTCTCAGTGACAACGTAAGCGTTCTAAACTAAAAAATACTCCGAAATTCACCAGTTATAGTTAGCAGCACTAACTATAACTTGCGCCTTCACAATGCACTGCTTCTGACCTCACATATGACATCACTTGTGCCATTTTCTATGACATCACTGATGAAATCTCAAATGACATAATTGATGACATCACTCATGACATCATCTAAGCTTCACTTTCACACATATTGCTCTATAAATTAGTATGACTTTAGAGGCCTGACAGTAAGTACAAAATAGTCAGGTGAAATCACCCATTACTATTGCCACCACACAAACAACTCACTTAAATGTTGAAAAAAAAGCATTATATGTAACATTAAGCCTATAGCATATACTTTACAGGTAGCATAGATCAAATTAACAATGGATCACAGATATACGAGAAACACTCATTGACTGCAGTGTTTAGTATCTATACAGTTGTTGACAGAAAGCCAAATAGTAAATGCCAGTTCAAAAACAAATGCCCTACTATGGACAGCTTTTATCTGTATCAAACCCTTGACACTCACCAAACCTACATTGAGAAATGTAGTTGATATGAGCCAAAACGTAGGTACTGTAAACTGTTTTTTCTCTATGGAGAGAGTTTACTCTGTATCACACTGTTTGCAGACAGTGAAACTCTCGTGAGAAGTGCACAGAGTATTGAAACAATGTACACTCTATACTACAGTTGTAAAAAAAAAAAAACTCATTATTTTTCAAAATGAAGGTGTTAAAAACCATACTACCGGCACCCTTCATATTGTGGTGAAAACTTTCAAACAGCCCATCTTCTGAAGCAAAACAAGCACGTGTACTTAGGATAGTACCTGGTGCACACAGTTGTCTATGGTAAGTACAAATTGTCATGCTGAGACGATCATCTCTAATAACTTCAGGCAGCTTATCAAAAGTTTGTATCTACTAGGTAGAACCTTTCTCCTGTAGGAAACGTTTATGTAGAACCAAAAAACGTGTCTGAAGCATCATGAACACAAGTCAATTGCACACAGAGTTATGCTTGAGTAAAACAATTTATAACATGTTCAATGCCTCTACACAGCTATGGTGCATTAGGAGCACATGTATTTTGTAAACACTTTACATGCATTAGCTGAATCCAAGCTGTACAAAATTAGGTACAAAAATAATATAACAACTACCCACCACGATGTAAAACTATAAAAGAAACTAGCACACTCATTGAATGATGTCATCAGTGATGTCATTTGAAATGTCATCAGTGATGTCATAAATGACGTCATAGAACATGTCATGAGTGATGTCATGTGTGAGATCATAAGCAGTGCATGGCGGGGGAGCAAGTTATAATTAGTGCTTCTAACTTTAACTGGTGAATTTCTGTGTTTTTTAGTTTAAAACATTAACGTCACTGAGAAATTCACCTGACTATAACGTTACTTTAACCAATGTTTTTTTAATGTGTATATATATATATATATCCAACTCCAAAACGCTCCTTGTCGAGATCCGGACCCATGGAAGGTGGTGCACGCCCCGGGGGAGCACCCGGAAGTAAATCCAACAAAGTTCCACACACAGTGAAGTAAGTGCACTCTCAGGACACGTTCCACTTGATGTTTCAAAAGAAGTTTAATTCCGCTCTAACGTAACGCGTTTTGGCAGCTACGCCTTGCTCACACGTGTGAGCAAGGCGTAACGGCAAGCGTTGCGTTAGAGCGGAGTCACTGTCTTGAGCATCAGGAACGTGTCCTGAAGTGCACTACTTCACTGTGTGTGGACTTTGTTACTATATATATATATATCCACCACCATGATGCCTGCTAGGAAGGAGCCCAACAACAGGTGAGTCAATAGCCAACATTCTTTAATGGAGGAACACACAGCGAGGAGGAGGCGCTGCAACACAGGGGTGAAGTCCAACCTGACGCGTTTCATGCCGAAGGCATTTCTTCAGAAGGTGCCGGACTTGTGAGGCATCAGCACGGCATTTAAATTCAAAACCCCGCCCCAGTGGGCGTGGCCACTCCGTGGCTTTGTGGATCTTGTAGTCAATGTTCCTACAGTGAGGTGTCGTGCTCAAACCTCCGTGCAAAAAGTAAAACCAAGTGGTTAGTGCTGCAGGACTCGAGTCCCCGCTGGAGACATCACTCCTCCACTGACAGGCTCCTGTTCCTTAAGCAGCGGCGTCATTTGGCGTCGCTGCAGGAAGGCTGAACCAGCCTTGGGGCTCACTCCGCGGCTCAGGCAAGCCGCATTTACATTCACAACCATGATGCCTGCTAGGAAGGAGCCCAACAACAGGTGAGTCAATAGCCAACATTCTTTAATGGAGGAACACACAGCGAGGAGGAGGCGCTGCAACACAGGGGTGAAGTCCAACCTGACGCGTTTCATGCCGAAGGCATTTCTTCAGAGGAGCCGGACTTGTGAGGCATCAGCACGGCATTTAAATTCAAAACCCCGCCCCAGTGGGCGTGGCCACTCCCGTGGCTTTGTGGATCTTGTAGTCAATGTTCCTACAGTGAGGTGTCGTGCTCAAACCTCCGTGCAAAAAGTAAAACCAAGTGGTTAGTGCTGCAGGACTCGAGTCCCCGCTGGAGACATCACTCCTCCACTGACAGGCTCCTGTTCCTTAAGCAGCGGCGTCGTTTGGCGTCGCTGCAGGAAGGCTGAACCAGCCTTGGGGCTCACTCCGCGGCTCAGGCAAGCCGCATTTACATCCACAACCATGATGCCTGCTAGGAAGGAGCCCAACAACAGGTGAGTCAATAGCCAACATTCTTTAATGGAGGAACACACAGCGAGGAGGAGGCGCTGCAACACAGGGGTGAAGTCCAACCTGACGCGTTTCATGCCGAAGGCATTTCTTCAGAAGGTGCCGGACTTGTGAGGCATCAGCACGGCATTTAAAATCAAAACCCCGCCCCAGTGGGCGTGGCCACTCCCGTGGCTTTGTGGATCTTGTAGTCAATGTTCCTACAGTGAGGTGTTGTGCTCAAACCTCCGTGCAAAAAGTAAAACCAAGTGGTTAGTGCTGCAGGACTCGAGTCCCCGCTGGAGACATCACTCCTCCACTGACAGGCTCCTGTTCCTTAAGCAGCGGCGTCGTTTGGCGTCGCTGCAGGAAGGCTGAACCAGCCTTGGGGCTCACTCCGCGGCTCAGGCAAGCCGCATTTACATCCACAACCATGATGCCTGCTAGGAAGGAGCCCAACAACAGGTGAGTCAATAGCCAACATTCTTTAATGGAGGAACACACAACGAGGAGGAGGCGCTGCAACACAGGGGTGAAGTCCAACCTGACGCGTTTCATGCTGAAGGCATTTCTTCAGAGGTGCCGGACTTGTGAGGCATCAGCACGGCATTTAAATTCAAAACCCCGCCCCAGTGGGCGTGGCCACTCCCGTGGCTTTGTGGATCTTGTAGTCAATGTTCCTACAGTGAGGTGTCGTGCTCAAACCTCCGTGCAAAAAGTAAAACCAAGTGGTTAGTGCTGCAGGACTCGAGTCCCCGCTGGAGACATCACTCCTCCACTGACAGGCATCATGGTTGTGGATGTAAATGCGGCTTGCCTGAGCCGCGGAGTGAGCCCCAAGGCTGGTTCAGCCTTCCTGCAGCGACGCCAAACGACGCCGCTGCTTAAGGAACAGGAGCCTGTCAGTGGAGGAGTGATGTCTCCAGCGGGGACTCGAGTCCTGCAGCACTAACCACTTGGTTTACTTTGCACGGAGGTTTGAGCACGACACCTCACTGTAGGAACATTGACTACAAGATCCACAAAGCCACGGGAGTGGCCCACGCCCACTGGGGCGGGGTTTTGATTTAAATGCCGTGCTGATGCCTCACAAGTCCGGCACCTCTGAAGAAATGCCTTCGGCATGAAACGCGTCAGGTTGGACTTCACCCCTGTGTTGCAGCGCCTCCTCCTCGCTGTGTGTTCCTCCATTAAAGAATGTTGGCTATTGACTCACCTGTTGTTGGGCTCCTTCCTAGCAGGCATCATGGTTGTGGATGTAAATGCGGCTTGCCTGAGCCGCGGAGTGAGCCCAAGGCTGGTTCAGCCTTCCTGCAGCGACGCCAAGCGACGCCGCTGCTTAGGAACAGGAGCCTGTCAGTGGAGGAGTGATGTCTCCAGCGGGGACTCGAGTCCTGCAGCACTAACCACTTGGTTTTACTTTTTGCACGGAGGTTTGAGCACGACACCTCACTGTAGTAACATTGACTACAAGATCCACAAAGCCACGGGAGTGGCCACGCCCACTGGGGCGGGGTTTTGAATTTAAATGCCGTGCTGATGCCTCACAAGTCCGGCACCTCTGAAGAAATGCCTTCGGCATGAAACGCGTCAGGTTGGACTTCACCCCTGTGTTGCAGCGCCTCCTCCTCGCTGTGTGTTCCTCCATTAAAGAATGTTGGCTATTGACTCACCTGTTGTTGGGCTCCTTCCTAGCAGGCATCATGGTTGTGGATGTAAATGTGGCTTGCCTGAGCCGCGAAGTGAGCCCCAAGGCTGGTTCAGCCTTCCTGCAGCGACGCCAAACGACGCCGCTGCTTAAGGAACAGGAGCCTGTCAGTGGAGGAGTGATGTCTCCAGCGGGGACTCGAGTCCTGCAGCACTAACCACTTGGTTTTACTTTTTGCACGGAGGTTTGAGCACGACACCTCACTGTAGGAACATTGACCACAAGATCCACAAAGCCACGGGAGTGGCCACGCCCACTGGGGCGGGGTTTTGAATTTAAATGCCGTGTTGATGCCTCACAAGTCCGGCACCTCTGAAGAAATGCCTTCGGCATGAAACGCATCAGGTTGGACTTCACCCCTGTGTTGCAGCGCTCCTCCTCGCTGTGTGTTCCTCCATTAAAGAATGTTGGCTATTGACTCACCTGTTGTTGGGCTCCTTCCTAGCAGGCATCATGGTTGTGGATATATATATATATGTTCCCATCTTCGTTCCACTCTCGAGGACGCACTCGCTGCAATTTCATTCTGCTGAATGTTCATTTCAGGGGAAACCGGCATTTATTTTCCCAAACAGTGTTATCCTGCCTGACGCGTTTCGGAGCCCCAAGCTCCTTAATCATAGGCAACTGAAGAATGCGCAGATGGACTACAAAGGCAGTTTTATTTGCATGCTTTCAAATTTAATTACCCTCTAATGGATTTCACAAGTGATTATTTTACGCTAGGCATGCTGGAATTTGTAGTGTTTTTACAATTCTTACCCTCCAGTGGGTTCTGCACAGTTACAGTCTTTAATTCATGTTCATCTCAGCCCTCCATTGGGCCTCAGAAAAAATCCCTGCACGGTTTATTTTTCATCAAATTGCTGCGCCACATCCCGGTTTGGCATATTTCCACTCCTGTGGCCACATCCCGGTTTGGCATATTTCCACTCCTGTGGCCCCATGTCAAGTTCAAATGGTGGTGCAGTCCTCCACGGCTGGAGCTGCCGTGATTCATGTTCCCATCTTCGTTCCACTCTCGAGGACGACTCGCTGCAATTTCTTTCTGCTGAATGTTCATTTCAGGGGAAACCGGCATTTATTTTCCCAAACAGTGTTATCCTGCCTGACGCGTTTCTGAGCCCCAAGCTCCTTAATCATAGACAACACTACAAATTCCATCATGCCTAACATAAAATAATCACTCGTGAAACCCATTAGAGGGTAATTAAATTTGAAAGCATGCAAATAAAATTGCCTTTGTAGTGCATCTGCGCATTCTTCAGTTGCCTATGATTAAGGAGCTTGGGGCTCCGAAACGCGTCAGGCAGGATAACACTGTTTGGGAAAATAAATGCTGTTTTCCC
This sequence comes from Calotriton arnoldi, assembly GCA_963921515.1. Classification (NCBI taxonomy): domain Eukaryota; kingdom Metazoa; phylum Chordata; class Amphibia; order Caudata; family Salamandridae; genus Calotriton; species Calotriton arnoldi. Next base: position 624,121 of record CAWUFW010011269.1, read on the forward strand.
CTGAAATTAACATTACAGCCCTTTATACAAATAATAAAAACATACTGGAACTGCTGTGTCTGGCATCAGGATCGTGTGTGCCGGTAATGGATGGATGGATGGATGGATGGATGGATGGATATATATATTATATATATATAGATATATCCAAACAAATGTCCGAAAGCTTAGGAGGGCACTCAACATCTTGCCTTCCCTCCGGATTACCAGCAGCATTCTCCTGCACTTTCCGGTAAGAATTTGCATATGCTGACGCGTTTCGAGTCGGAACGACTCTTCTTCCTGGGCTTTTCACAAATGAAGCACAAACTCCTTTTTGCCTTTACGATGCTCTTTTATTGCAAATGAGGCCCCATGGTGGGCCTTACTCCCGCGTTGATAACCGCTGTGCGTTTTGGGCTCAGTAGTCCTAAAAAAATAGACAGTTCACATTATTCCATAAGTTGGTGTACTTTCCATTTGCGACATTTCAATTATATATTTTCCTTTAGTAAGGCCCAGTCAATGTCAGGAGAGTGCATTTAACATTTGGCTTGCTGTGCTGTATTCAATTAGGAAACACTTTCCAGATGTGTGTGTGTGTGTGTGTGTGTGTGTGTGTGTGTGTGTGTGTGTGTGTGTGTGTGTGTGTGTGTGTGTGTGTGTGTGTGTAAGTAATAGAGTGTGTAGACACAATGGCAGAGATGTACAGTCGACACAGCATAAAATTATGTGTAGTGAGAGGGAGGACCTGTGAGGAAAAAGGAGAACAAACGTTTGATTGAGAAGTGGCCCGAGTGTTTATGAGGGGTGCGTGGTGGGAGCACGTATGTGTGATGGAGAGTGGTAGAGCCGGGTGTGTTTGATGTCCTTTTCTGATGGAGATTAAGTCAGGACGGCACGTGTGTGTGTGTATGTGCATTTCTTTCAGAGGAGGAGAGGCAGACTGTGTGTGACCGCAGGTTATGGTGGTAAACTTGTTTTGTTACCGAATTATTCGTGTTTTTAAGTAATTCTGATTTGTTTCCTTTTTATGGGAAATGAGTTCCAAGAACATAAAAGCCATGAAATACAGCCAGGTCCGGCATTTCTGACATTCCAGTGGAATTAATCAAATTAAACCTGCTGTTAGCATTTCCCTCTTTTTGGCCACGTAATGTGATTAGCAGAGTGTGGGGTCCTGTGGCTTTTGGGAAAGAGGTTCATAGAGGCAGACAGCATCCTTAATGTAATGAGGATCTGCGGTGAGAGGGAGGCTAGAGGGGAGAAGACTGCGAGCCCTGGAGGACCAGCATCCTTAATGTGACGAGGGCCCTGAATATGGTGAGAGGCATGAGGGTGGAGGGGGGCGCTTAAAGGCCTGAGAGGACCAACATCCCTAAGTACAGAGAGCCTAGATTTAAAGGATGTGATGTAGGAGCAGAGGATGAGGGCCCGAGAGTCCAGCAACCTTATCATAAAGAGAGGCGAGAAAGTAAGGATGGGATGGAGGAAGCAGAGACTGAGGACTTGAGAGGGACCAGATTCATTCATGTCACGAGGGCCGATGATATGGAGAGTGAGGGTCAGTGGAAAAGAAGGCCTGAAAGAAGGTAGCATCCTTCAGGTGATGAGGTTTTAGGAGGCAGGGGCACGCGGTTGGGTGGAGGTACAAGAGAGATGTGAAGGTAAGGTAACAACATCCCTAGTGTAGGGCGGACGGCGTGGAAGAGGTGGAGGCAGGGAGCCTGATAGGGACAGAAAGTTTCTTAATGTAATGAGAGCCGAGGAGGGCGGGGTGGGGGGCACAATAGAGAGGCAGAAGCTGGCACCATAGGAGGGCAACATCTGCAAGGCAAGGAGAGCTGAGGAGGCTGCGTGGGCTGGACAAAGGTACAGAGGAGAGGTGAAGATTAACGCCCTTACATGAACAGCTTCCTTAAAGTAGCTAGAGACCCGTATCAGAGTGGGGGTGTTTGAGGGAGAGATGAAGGGGTAGTTTTGTGAGGGGATGGGGCAGTTCTGGATGAGAGCCCTCTTTGACTCATCCAGGTTATTAGGAAGTGCAAGGAATGTGCAGAGCAGAGTGCAGCCGCGGGGCTATGTGGGGGACATAAGAGCAGTGCATAATGAGTATTAAAAAAATGAATCTCGGCACACGCTCTTTAGATTAAAACATCTGAAGCTAAAGCGTGGGTGCCGCAATCGCTTGAAAAATAAAGAAATAGAAAATGTGCATTTGTTTCTATTTCTTTACTTTTGAAAGCAGTCGAGACACCAGCGCTTTAGCTTCGGATGTTTAAAAGCTAAAGCGCGTGTGCCGCAACTAAACTAAAGTAAACAAATAGAAAAAAATGGCGACTGCACGCTTTTTTCTATTTGTTTACTTTTTGTTTACAATGGCGGAACCCGCGCTTTAGCTTTGAACATCTTAAGCTAAAGCGCGGGTGCTGCAATTGTTTCAAAAGTAAAAAAATAGACAAAAAAATGCAATTTTATTTTCTATTACTTTACTTTTGAAGCAATAGCGGCACCCGCGCTTTAGCTTAAGATGCTTAAAACTAACAGAAAACAAATGCATGTGCCCGCTTCGGTGATCGCAAGATCGCAATTAACAGCAAATAAGCGTGGCGCCATTGAGGCATGCGCGCTGGTTCAATTTTTTTTTAAAAAGTTGCGGAAGAGCCTGTCCTGCTTACAACAGCAGGCACGAGAAAGGCAAATAAAAGAAAGGCGCGGCCGTGCCACGCTGGTTCAATTAAAAACAAGCACGGCCGCTTAAGTGAAAGCGACAGCGCTCTGTTTAATTAGTAACATAATTCACAATGCGACGAGGAAGCAGATAACCTTTCAACTTTTATTGGCAGCATTTGCGCAGGATTTGAGCAAACAACAAGCGCGGCCGTGAAAGTGAAAGCGATTGTGCGTGTTTATTTAGTAACATGAGCCCCAACACGACGAGGAATGCAGCTGCACCCTGCGCGCCGCTGCTCGCTCCCGAGACCAAAAGGCCGTGGGAGTGAACATTTCAATAAGAGGTAGGACATGCACCCGCCTTTGGCCATTTGCGTGCTTTCATTCTTGAAAGACACACGCAAAGGCCAATAGAATGTGTGTGAGAGTGAGACCCAAACAGAAAAGTTTTGAGCCCTCACAAGAAGCCTCCCATAGAGCAGCGCATGGCACTGCGCTAGGCTTGACCTAAAAACAACAAAACTTTAAAGGAAACATATCTCAATCAAGAGGTAGATCTCCTCCACAGGAGCCCTCTGAAAGAAGTACAACCTTAGGAATAAGGATAATATTAGGAAAGCTGACAGGTATCAGGATACTGCTACACGTTCCTCTCGTTTCTTTCAGGGTTTATCAAAAAACTCCGAGAGGGAAGGATGGTCAGAAAGACAAGAAGAGCGTACAAAGTCCAGAGACAAGCAGCACGCTCAAGATTACACTTCCAAAAAAGAAGAAAAACCAAAGCAAAAGCCACAGTTCAAAAAGAAGAAAGTTGCAGGTCTAAAGATCAGACATGCCCAGG